>CAKKXW010000004.1:53126286-53385026 GCA_920937365.1 Sphaerophoria rueppellii | reverse complement strand
CTTTTTACTTATGAATCAATTTATTCATAAATAAGGGTTGCAAACGAACGAGTATGAACAAGCACACAAGAAAAAGTTGGACGTGTTCGAACTGTTCAAACATACTCATTTTAATCTCTGCTCTGTACCTTATTCAGGTTCTTGAGATAGCTTGATTTTTAAACTGCTTTCCACCATACAATACATACAATAGAGCCATAGGTGAGAATGGGTCCGACAATCCCTGTGTACATCCATTGGATGACTTGCGGTCGCATACCCCAACGTACACCGAAGGTCCTTTTGCATGTGTAGAATGCACATAGTGCTTTTTTCATTCTTTCCTCAGTATTACGCTTCCATGTAAGCTTGCGGTCAAGGATCACCCCTAGAAATTTAGCTTCCTTAGAGAGTTTTAGAGGAATACCATTTAATTTAGGAGGGTTGAAGCCCTCCAGTTTCCGTTTTTTCGTGAACAAAACTAGCTCTGTTTTGGTGGGGTTGACCTCGAAACTGTTCTTAGTTGCCCAAGAAGATAAATCTTTTAATGTGTTTTCCATAATGTTTTCGATGGTGGCAAGGAACTTGCCTGATACCAAAACCACTATATCATCTGCATATGCTACAATTTTTATGCCCTGATCTTTAAACTTTGTGAGAATTTCGTTTACTACGAGGATCCAGAGTAGGGGTGAGATGATACCCCTCCCTGTGGTGTGCCTCTAGTAACTGTTTTCTCAATAGTGCTAGATCCCAATTGAGAGTTGATAATTCTGCCACTTAACATGGTGAAGATCCAATCGACAATGACAGATTCAACTCCAACTTCAACTAGGGCGGTTTTGATTGATTCTGTTTTTACGTTATTAAACGCACCCTCGATATCAAGAAATGCCGCCAGGGTATACTCTTAAGATAAGACGGCGTTTCATAAAAGAAGCGAACGGACTCCACCTTGGATGGTACCTCGATTCACCGATCTGGTGGTGGTAACTCCTCAAGTTGGAAGTTATTGTCTTGCTGTTATGCATAAGACTAATAAGAATGAGTGATTTATCTATTTGTTGTAGCTTGTTCCTTGCTATTGTGATTGCCTTGTAGCTAATGTTGTTGAAGGCACCCTTGATATCTGGGAAAGCTGTGAGGTTATATTCTTTGAGGGAGTATACAATGCTACGCATTCGTAAATGAAGTGTTGCTTCTTCTGATTTTTCCTCTATTGAGCTGTGGCAATGAGACATGGTCTTATGTTTTGTCTTAGGTAAATTACATTAAATCTTTCCAGGGTTTTGAGAAGGAAGGATGATAAGCAAATTGGTCGTAGATCTTAAGAGTTAACGTGTGAGGTTTTCCTGTTTCAAATTTGTGTACCAGTTATAAAAAATCAAAAATCGCCATCGCATTTTTGGAACAAAAGAGAAAATTCTAAACATTTTAAAGAGGTCTTAATTTATCAACTCTAATCCTAACATTTTTTACAAAATTGGCATTGGTTTTGCTGAGAAGAAGAACAGAAAATAACAGCAATGCTAAAGCACATGTCTGTTGCTTTGAACGCTCTCGAATCAATGCCTACACGTTTCACCTTCACTAACTGCGAAATCAAACAACAACTTTAACAGATCGACTAAAAGCCAAAAAGCATTTCTGCTCACTCGCAGTTGTTTTTATTTCCTTTTTGTGTTTTATTTTCATTCTTCGAGTTCTGCTGTTACAGTAAAGAATAGCTATTACCCCTTAGGTCTTTTTAAAGTCAAACTATCGAAGATAATCGAATGGTCAATGATCTGGGCGCGGACTATCTCTACCGGCTTTATTTAGGCTTCACGCGAGAGACTTTTTTTTGCGTCGTCGGTGTCGTATCAGTTGTTTTCGGTGATGTTCTTTTTTAATGACTAGACATAGGCACTAGCTGTGGGGACCATAATTTGGCATTGGGTTGTTGATATTTATATTGTTAATTAATTTGATAGAGTGGTATATTTGCACAATTAATCGCACAATCGATATTTGCATAAAGAGCTTTTTAAAATATCATAAATGCTAGACAAAAAAATATTGTTCTCAAATGAGAATTTCATGAGGACCAAAAAATTCTTATTCTTTTTGTTAAATATACCCTCAAGATACGAGAGTCCTTACTAACTCTTATCATGTATTTTGTGTACCAAAGCCTGCGAAGTTATCATTTATTAAATCGATTTCGATTTCAGGAGTCTTGCCCTCTTCTTCATTATATCATATCTTGATATCATTTTCTTTCGAAAAAAGTCTAGTACAAAATCATGTCTTTGACATTTCAAAGTCAAATTTTTGAAAAACATTTTGAAGGATTTAAACTAAGCTGCACAAAGTCTCATGGTTCTTCATTCCCAAATAATCTTCTTGGCCGTTATCTTTTCCTATCCTCTTACTTCTTAGTCTTCATTCAATACGAAGCCATCATTCCTAGAGGGACTCTCAAAGATACAAAGACAAAAGAACAACAAAAAAAAGTCAAAAGTGAAAAGAAAAAAACTTATAAATCCTCTCAAATGCAATACATCAAAGTCCATCTATCCTTGCGAAATTGACCGACTGGGAATTTCATGATGAACATACCCAAGTGAAAACTGAACCCCTTTTCACATTTTCACATCTTCACAAAAACGTCCAAACTGAAGAAGCGCAAAAAAATGAAATAAAATGAAATATCAAGAAAAGGACGAAAATCAAATGCAGTCCTTGGACAAAGGATAAAAATAATAAAAGGAAAAAATACATCAAGAAAAAGGGGAACAAAAAATACAACAAAACTCGAAGTGAACGAGTTGACAGCTGACGTAACTTGTCATAGTCAAGAAGAATCCTTATGGTTACCTTAGGGACAAACCTACCGTCCGTCTTCCCGCTAGCAACTGACCGTGTCACCATCACCTTCATCTCGTTTTCCTCAGTCTTCATATTATATGTACCTATATTTGTATGTAACTTTTCTATATGTATTTATATTTGCGCTTCTTCAGATCCTTCAATCAACCAGAAGGACAAAGAAGAACAAAATCATTTCTTCTATGATGTGACCGGAAAAGGATATGTTAGTTTGTGTGTGTGTGTATTCGTGTATGAATGTGAATGTTATGTCCACTCGTTTAATGCTCACGATGTGGGCGGAATCGGGTGTGAGGTTCAATCAGGAGTATGATTACCGATTGACAATAGCAAAAAAGGACGCAAATGTCTATAAGACTTTGTATAGTTGTGGATTGAATGTATACTATAAGAAAATCAATCCTTTAACTCAAAAATCATTTTGAAGGATGGGAACATATTTCAGCTGTTGGTCCTTGGACAGGGATGGATTTATGCAATTTCTTGGACTTTAAAGGACTTTTCTTACCCGATGAGGTCAGTGAAAAGCATATCTCACAGGGGTAAACTGTTCATCAAAGTCCGGCATTGAAGTTGTGGCAGCTTCTGTTCCTCGTCACAATGATTGAAAATATTTTCCATCTTTTTGTACTAAAATAAATATAAAATATGTCCTCTTCCTGCACCTTGCTATAGCTATAACTTCTAACAAATCAAAATACATTTCAACTATTGATATAAAAATTGAAAAAAAAGAAAAGAAAATTATGAAAAATTGAAGGATCACCGGGAGGATTGAGCTTGTGATTTGATTGAAGGATGAAATTAGCTGTTTGACAGTTTCGATTGAACGGAAGGAAAGGATGATAGATACGAGAATAAGGATTCGAATGAATGAATATGTCGTCCGTCAGAAGCAATGAGCAATGATTAGGGATAGTAAAGAAGGACAACTACTCTTCTTCCATTTTGAATATATATTTTGTAGTTGTCCCATCTGGTGGTCATCATTAAAGAAGTTGCATTCAATTCATGAACGAAAGATAAAAAGAAAATAACGGGGGAGGAGGGTTTGTTATGTAGTAAAAGAACATCAAGGACGAGGAAATAATTGTCACCCAGGCAATTGCTACGAAGTCATTATGACAACGACAAGGACGAGACCCATTCCTCCAATTCGAAACACGACAAAGTTTTGTTGTTTGGCTTGCGGCAGATGAAGACGGGTGGGATATTTTTTTTTTTTAGGATCTACTTACATATAGATAAAATATAAAGGATAAAAAGGACTGAAGTCCTGGCCCTGGCCCCATGTCAATTGATGCGATGCGAAGTTGCAAAGAAGACTTTGACGATGATGATGAGAACAATACACATAACCAAAGTCAACACCAACACACTAACACTTTTTACAATGTACCAAAATAAGAAAATTTAATTAAGTCTCAACCCGGACATCATTGTTGATGTCTACTATGACAACAATGGCCATCCAGGACGATAGATTCCATCCTCCCACCACTCGACGACGACGTCTCCACTTCGATGAAGAGCATTCTCGGAAAAAAGATGGACAGATGACGAAGAATTAAATGGATCTCCTCAACAACCGAACGTCGAGAGGACAAAGACAATCCATCAGGACGAGAGTGTTGAGTTCATTTCGACTGGTGAGTGTGTTGGAGAGTTTTTTTTTTGTTTTGTTTTTTCCTCATTATCCTTTATTTTAAAATATGTATTTGCTTGATCCCTCAACCTCTCAGGACCTTCATAAAAAGAAAGTGGAATAGCTCTACACTATGTAGGTAACCACAATTTTTTGGTCATCATCAGGAGTCTGGATCTTAGTTCGACAAGAGGAAGATTTTTACCCTCATCCTCATCTCATGTACAAATAAACTCCAAAATCTGCTGACGAAGGATCAAATGAAAATTATATACTTCGAGACAAGACCACCACAATGAGTAGGTGGTGGTTGGATGGGCTCGTAAATCCAACTTTCGTTCCTGCACTTCCTTACAGGTTTAGGTTTTTGCGAATAATTGATGAGTCCTTTGGTGATTCCTGTTGTTGTTGTTATTTTCCTCTTTCTGTTTCTGTTTCATAGATAAAAACGTATAACAGACTTGGTGGTGAAAAGGTGATGGTCTTCAGATGGTAAACAACTAAAAAACAACCAGACAACATAAAAAGAATTGAAAGTAAGAACAACAAGAGTAGCTAGCAGACATTGGGAATGACCACTTGGATATTGGACACTCCGAAGGACAATCTTACCTTTTTTCGAACACAGGAAGGGACTAATGATGGGCAGGAAATCCTTGTGACACTTTGTGTAAAAAAAAACTTGTAAAAGAGAGAGGGAAGAGGAATACAAAAAAATATCGAGTCAACTTGATTCGTAGAGAATGTTGAAAGCAAACGTGATGGGGATCAAAATGAACAGACGATTTGATATTTGATTTGATTGACAAGAAATGAACGATGAAAACAGAATTTAAGGAGAGTAGATATATAGAAGCTGTCTTATTTGGCTAAACTTGATGATTTGACAAAAAGCAAAATCAGTTAAGCCTCTTTTGATTTGGATTAAAAGCCAACTTATAGGAGAAGAAAATAACACTGATAGAAGCATAAATTGTATACACAATAGACGCATGGAGAGCATTATGTAGACACTCTTTTTTAACTATTCTTAATATTTTAGTAAATATTTGTGACAGTGATGATTTTGCAAAAAAATGTTACCCAAACAGTATCTATACCAAATGGGGTAAAGTGTGTAGAACGTACGTGTCCTCGTACTGTTTATGTTTTTCTTTTTATTTCTACAAACAAATTCTAGACGGACAGAAGCATGAATTGATTAACGTCAGCACCTAGCAATTAAGCCTTATCTGACGTGTGACCACTCACACAGGTGTCGTTTTTAAGTGTTGACATTCACCCTGATGATCCACCAGCTACAAAAGCACACCTCAACTTTCAAAAGAAAGAAGCGGGTACCCTGCATCTGGATTCACACCAGTACCAATTGAATTAGTGCCAGCCCTTATTCATCTTGGTTTGATTCTAGACGAAAGAAGAGCCGTTATCCGGTCACGGAAACTGCACTCAACTTTCAGTCACCGAAAGAAGAGCCGTAACCGCGATTTGCGAACAGCAGCTGAGGCCAAACTCAGACAACCACAACCCCCGCGAAGGTCCTACCCACTAGTGAGGTGGCAAATCTTCACTACCCGCGGTACCCAATTGCCCCTGGGTGAAGGGTTGGTGTCACATTTTGGTTTTGTATAACCATTCGTTGACATTGTTTCATTTTTGTGATCTTTTGAGTTTTGCAGCTTTTATCCAACTGGCGGATTAGGGAAACCGCTCACCCTCTGTCAAGTATATCCACATTGATTGAAGGGATGGACCAGCCAATCAAGGGATATACCCAACTGGGCGTCTATTTTCATTAACGGTATTCGTTGATCGTTTTTCCTCATTTAATATATCCTTAGATATATTATATTTTAAGGATCGCATCAATCTTCATTATACGTCCTGCTTCAATCCGTTAATTCCATTAGACTAAAGCTGCCTACGTCCGCAGGTTCATGCCAATAAATTGACAAGAACCTCTCAGAGGCACCACTTGAAGGTTCACTTACTGGGGAATATGTACTCGGAAACATGTTTCCTTTCTAAATTTTCAGGTCCATGATTTTACCTCCATTCTAGACGGACAGACAGTTCCCAATATTTTGATTTTAATTGTTTTTGTATAAGAATGCAAAATATAAATACTGCTCTGACTGGGTTAACGTGCAAAAGCCGCTTTAGAAAGTAGAAGCTATATGATACCTATGTAGGTATTGAATGAATGACTCATTTCACTTGATAAAATTGTAAGTCAACTCGTTTGTGGGTCTTGGGTGAGATTTACTTTTCACAAAAATATTTATATCTTTGTTTTAATACAGTTTTACTATACTATGTACGTGTGTTTGTCACTGAACACTTGCTAAACGTCTGGATCGAATTAAATGATTTGTGTGTATGCGTTCAGGAGGCGCTCAAGACGGTTTAGATTTACAAAGCAGATATACTAGCGGCCCCAATAAACATTTTTATACCACATAAATAATTTCTAAAAAAGTTTATATTTTTATCATACACTAGCTGACCCTGCAGACTTCGTACTGCTGCAATCGATTAATAAAAGTTCTAGGCTTTGGTATCGCACTACTAATCTACCCGCTACCCTCTACCCGTTAACTCACTACCCTCTACCAGCTACCCGCTTTGCGCTACCCCAGGAACCGATACCCGCTATGTCTACCCATACCCGCTACACCGTTACCCGTTTCCCACTACCCATAATCCACAACCCGTCACCCCGCTTCCCACTACCCGTCATCGCGCTACCGTTACCCGCTAACCACTATCCCACCACCCCACTACCATTACCGACCTCTACCCCGCATTAGCATGGCATTGTTTGCTTATGTTTATTTATCTTTTATTATTTAACCTTCCTTTCACAATAATAAGCTTCAATGTCACTATCACTACTGCGATCATTAAGAAGTGGCTCTTAAAAAGTAGAGGTAAGTGGTAGGAAGTTGAAAATTAAGGATTGAATGTATTTCCTAATGCCGCACCATACAAAATTATAATAAAAAAAACTGCCCAAAAAATGCCAAAACCAAATATCTCATCCACGTATTATGTTTTGGCTTAACAATTAGTGGTATAAAAAATAGATATGAACCTATTCTCATACCTACTGAATACGCATATAAAATTTCATCAAAATCGGTTAAGCCGTTTCGGAAGAATCTGACCACTGAAACTGTGACACTGAAACTTGTGACTTTATTTTTGCAAATACTGGGTGAATTTGATTTTGAAAAGGGTGAATTTGATTGAAAAACTGTATCTATCACTGAACTCCTCTTTAACGGCTGGACTGATTTAAATGAATATTGTATGCATGTGTGGCGCCCTGGACTTCTGAGGTTATTGAATCAGCTCTGCTGGTGGCGGTCCTACCGATTGCTAGGTTAGTTTTTGCTTGTAGATATGTCAATTATAATACTGGTAAACAGCCCAACAGATATTTATGAATGTTTCATATTCAATACACATAATGTGTCAAAACAGGAAAACCTGACAAAGATTGAGAACTTGATTTGCGCGTGGAAGTTTTTGTTCCAGAATGGCTTATCGAATGAAAAAATAGAAATAGGAAACTCGGAAAACTCCTTAGAATCACAGGTGTACTTATTGTACTTTGTGACAAGTAAAAGAAAAAAAAAAACACAGACTATGTTCATTATCTAAGGCTCTGCTCTTCGAGTCAAAAGAATCCCGCGATAAACGGGACAACAACATTAACTATAACAATAAGAGATCCCATAAAAGGAACCTTATATTACGTTTCCACTGACGCTAATCACGAGATTTAGCGAAGCAGATTAACGATACATCTCGACTTTTCTCGGATTTAAAGAAGACGAAACGTAGTATTATACTAAATGTGCTATTATTCTACGTTTTTATCTACTAATATGTACCCTAAATCCCAGAAAAGTCGAGATATGTTCTTAACCTACTTCGCTAAATCTCGGGATTAGCGTCAGTGGAATCAGCATATTAGACTTGGCATGACTTTGTTTAGATTTCATTATTATTTAGAGATAAACAAGGTGAAATTTCACTTCTTTTATTAGATTATCTTATTTGACACATTTTCGCATTGCCAATTCGCGTTCAGTATTTATTCTTTAAGACGGTTTAGACGGTTTAATTGCTGAATCGGCGCGGTATTTACGTCTTATCCGGTTGTATTTAGTGATCGCTGAAGTTTATACTTTTATACTCTTGAAGTCAACGTTAATGAGGTGCACACCATGAAGATTGGTTACTCGTAAAAGCGCCAAGTAGGCTTGGCCACAAGAGAATGTAGAGTTGCCAATGTCCATAAGGGCATTTTTTAGACTTAGAGCTTGGCTCTTGTGAGTTATTAGGGCATACATCACACAGATTGAGAATTGTTCTCTGTACACGTATGCCCGGGGTATGTTGATCCCTAATTGTTTGGTTGGGCTCTTGTGTTTTCGAATCATAGGCACCAGGTACAATGGATCTTCGATTATCCTAGTTTTTATAGTTCTTCCTTTAGGTGGCCATTAAACCCTGAATTTCAGCTCTCTGAGTTTATGTGAAATTTTGCTTTCGCTTAACTTTGGGACAGAATGACCTACAGACTTTAAATTTTAAGTATGTGATTATGGCTTCCTGGATAACGACAATTTCTGCGTTCTGGTCTTATCCACAGGTTCTCAAATAGGGACCTGAAAATGCGGCAAAATAGTTCCAGTAATGGATGGTACGGTAGTGTTTGCTTCACGCTCGACTTGGCATCGTCACTACCGTGCCCCCCGATATTATAGTTGTTTGTTATACCATAGGTACAAGACTAAGGAACTGTCAAGTCCGCTAGAGTTCATCACTGTTTGTCACATTAGATTATGGTGTTATTATATGTTAACAAATGAATTACTGTTGATCGATTTCCATTGTCTTATTTTTACAAGAAAAAAAAATTGAAGTTTATTCTTATAAGTTTGGTTGAAAAACGTACATTATTTTGAAAACTTATCAATGCTGGTGTGGTAGGAAAGGTTTCATTTCTAAGAAATTCAGTTACATGTGAAATTTCCTGAGCCTATTGAGGGCCTCAACCCAGAAATTGAGGACCACTCATACTAAAATGAGTGTATCATATAGAATTGGAAATCATTCAATAAAATTTAACATTTTTATGCAAGCCAAACTTAGAATATGAAATTTAAAAACTCATAATACCAATGATGAAAAAATAAATAAAAATAAAGTACTTATACGCCACAGTGTGTCATTAATCAAATTGCATTTTGATAAAATTTGAGGTGGCGAGATGAGGTTTGCGGTGTCAGGTGGTATTTTATATTTTGTTTGCAACTAGTAAGACGTTTGTTACTCCACCTTTAAATTAAACATTAAGTTAAGGGAAATTCCTAGACGTTTAAGGTCCTTCAGATATACTGTTGGTTGCAAGTTACCATGAAAGTAACCATGCACAAGCTTATATTGTGTATATGAATTTCGTCTTTTAATCTTTTTTATTGAAAAAAAAGATCAACAAATTTTTTTCACATCCAAAAAATGTTTGGATAGCCAAATATTGTTTGAGCAATATATACATACACACTTTGACACTTCCCCATTGGCATATATTAACCAGGACCTGAGTAACTCATAGACAATTCTTTGAATGGGTGTAAGGAATTTAGGTGACATCATTGAATGAGAAGTACAGGAAGCGGTGTTAGCTACATGTACAGTGTACGTGAGTGAAGCAACAAAAATGTCTGATGATGTCAATTTTTGGGACTTGTGCTGTCAATTTTTGGGGTCTGTGCTGTCAAACTTTGACTGTGTTGTCAGTCGAGTTCAGGGGTGTATTATTTCTGTTGTGATGGTAAGGCGCTGCAATTCGTTGAGTTCCCGTAGTGTGCACGGTTGTTTTGAATAGTTCTTCCATCGTGTTTCGAAACATTTTTATTTGTTGTTTGTATTAAAATAGGCGTAATGAACGTGATGAATTACGGATAAAAAATCAAGAAAATGTACTGGAAAATAAAAAAAATAATCATTAAAAACCGTGCAGTGCACCTTTAGTGTTAAAACACCATGTTTCCTAAAAAAAGAATTGAGATTGAAAAAAAAGTTGAAGCAAAATCGATGAAATCTTGATTCAATCAAATTTCGCTTGGCGCCCCTGAGGTTAACCATTCAACTGCAGAGAAGCCCTGTTGTAATGCGTTTGTGTTTGTGAAACTCAAACTACCCCTTCCTGTACTTCTTATTCAATGGGTGACATACAGTTTCTTGCGGAATAGCTGAGTTGAGCGCAAAATGATACAATTTTTCTGGAAGATGAAATAAAAACATTTAATGCATCAGATTCGCACCTAAGTGTATGATGTTCCATGCTGATGCTCAATTTACATAATCATCAGGTCACAAACACAACGCATTTGAACTAGTCAATACCGTTTTTTACATATCAAATATTAAAACAGCTTTTTTTCAAAGACATCATGGCAACACTTTCGGGGGGGCTATAGCTTTTGAATGAGGTCAACTTGAAAACATTGATAATATTGCGCAAACTGTAGGTACTTGTTGCAATTCTTTTGCAATGTTCATTTAAAAACTTCTATATTCTGATCTAAGCTTATTGAAAGGTTTCAGCCTCTGCGATCATTGCCAAATCACGCAATTCCTCCTCTAAGCTAAAAAAAAAAATGTGGAAATAACTGTGTGTGGTGATCAATCCAACAATTTGACAAATCTTTGAACGGCTTCCAACAGACTCATCTAACGCTTGAACAAAACTCTTGGCAAAGCGTGCACACATCATTTTCCCAGAAAAAAAAGAAGGCTTACAACAAGCAGCCCCATCAGTCAGACAACTCAGTCATCTGTCAACTGTCACTGAACTGTCATATTATATGAACGAGAAAGATCCAACTAGCTATATCCAAATTCAAAACAGAAGCCCAAGAGCCTGTGCCACAACCAGAAGCAACTCATAGCTCACAGGACACATCATTCATTCGGTCACATTCACATACAACATTATATAGGTACGAACCAAACAGACGAACTCACATCATCGCTCGCGCAGTTCGTTTGCATCAGAAAGATTCTATTTCGGACTTGGGCGGGTGATGAATGTCTTTCGGCGTTCATACTGGTCGGCTGGCGTGCGGCAGGTCTATTTTCGTTGGTAGTTCCACGGGCCTTAATGAAGACTATACTCTAACAACGAATTGGCCCTTGCGTGTCGTTCGTCGTTCTTGAAGTTAGATGCTGCTCTGAAGAAAAATTGAATGACGAACTGCTGACAGGTGGCGACATCTAATTGGTCGTATGTGCGGTTTGGTTATGCCCAACGATAATGACAACCATTAGATGAACTAAAAATCACAAACAGACCCAGTTGGGCACATTGGATGTATTCAGAACGACAGCGCATCGCGTATTTTGACACTTTTTGACGATGAAGAAGAGACTTACAGAATTCATAATCATCATAATTTGGGCCTGTCGTTTAATAAAGAAGATCATTTCTGAAAACATTTCTGCGCTGTTGAATGCAGAATGGACTGCACCAAGCGATTGCCAAGATGTGGAAAATATTTTCGTCGCCGAGATCGGTGATGTCAAACGTGTTGAACATGTCAAGCACTTGTTATAATGATTTGTAGGAATGTGACAACTTTATGTTTACGAATTTATTTTGTTTGTTTGCTTTTTGTTGGATAAGTGAGAAAAAAGCAGTCTCCGTCATTGAGTCTTGAATTTTGAGTGTAGACGATAAATCGATTTGAGGTCATTGATATAATAAAATGTATTCATTCGTTTTTTGAAGCAGACAAAATTTCCTTGATAAATAAATATATGTGTATGTTTATACTGATTTTTAATATTAATTTCTACAAAATAAGTTCTGTAACAGAATGCTATTGATTTATCACAACTGGTTTTTCCGTATTGTCAATAAGTGACAGCTCAATCTTTTCAAAATATGTGACAATATTAAGAAGATGAATTGGATATGCTAGTATTGTGAACTAATAATCTATGTAAGTCGTCTTCAAATCCAATTAAAAGTGCATACAGTTCTAACCATTCCGTTAAGAAATTTTCATGGAACAGCAATTGCTGGGTCAACTAGTTAACTGCATTACTTACTTACTTAAGGTGGCGCTACAGTCCATTATGGACTTGGGCCTCAATCAACAGTCCCCGCCAGCCAACTAGGTCCCTAGCTAACTGTCTCCAGTTTTGTACTCCAAGTTGATTGAGGTCCTCATCCACTTGTGTGCGCCACCCGAGCCACGGTCTTCCTCTCCTTCTACGTCCCTCGGGAATAGTGTCAAAGGCTTTTTGGCCCAGAGCATTGGTGTCCATCCGCTCTAAATGACTGAGCCATCTGAGTATTTGGACCTTGACCCTTCTGGCTAGGTCCATGTCGTTGTACAACCTGTAAAGTTCGCTTCGTCACCTTTCCCCTTCAATGCACACGGGGCCAAAGATGACCCGAAGAACTTTCCTCTCTAAACAGCCCCATGCTTCTGCACCATACAGCAGGACTGGGATGTTAAGAGTGTTGTACTATTTTACCTTAGTTGCTCGAGAGAGGGTTTTTCCACTCAATTGCTTTCTTAGCCCAAAGAAACAGTGATTAGCAAGAGTAAGTCTTCGTCTGATCTCGGTGCTGGTATGTTATTGCCCATGTTTATAGCGGAGCCTAGGTAGACAAACTCCTCTACTACCTCGAAGTTGTATGCGTCTATTGTGACGTTCTGACCGAGCCATGCGTCGCGTCGGTGTTGGGTGTCCTTCCTCGAAGACAGTATATATTTCGTTTCCTTCATGTATCGCTAAGCCCTATTTTCCGCTCCTGTCTCAATTCTAACAAAAATTCTCACGCTGGCTGTGTTCTTCCCATTATATGAATATCATCGGCGTGCGGGAGAAGTGGAGTTCTGCACTATCTTCTCAAGAACGATGCTATAAGGAAATCGCATGACAGTGCATCGCCTTGTCTGAACCATTTTTTGACGTCGAAAGATTCCGTAAGCTCATTGCCAACCTTGATGGAGCAGCGTGAGTTCTCCATCGTCATTTCGTTCAAGCGAAAGAGCTTGGCAGGGATGCCAAAACTAGACAAAATAGCTTTACACAGTTCGTCTCTGTAGATGCTGTCATACGCGGCCTTAAAATCGATGAAAAGGTGGTGGGTATAGATTTGGAATTTATAGGTTTTTTCCAGGATCTGCCGCAACGTGAAAATTTGGTCGATAGTTGACTTTCCTGACCTGAAGCCTGTTGAGGCTTCAGACGTTCACATATTACGGCAGAGAGGATCTTGTAGGGATGGTAAGTAGACTGATTCCTCTGTAGTTGGCGCAGTTTAGAGGATCTTCCTTTTTCAGGATCGGCAGGACAGTGCTGAGGTTCCATTCATCGGGCATGCATTCCTCTGACCATATTTTACAGTACAGATTACAGATTACAGGGCCCTCATCACGTAATTTTACTGTCGACTGTCGCCGGTGCGATTGTATCGAGCGATGTCGAAAAAAAATTGCTTCATGGAAAACACCCACTCTCGTATCGTGTATCGCTATCGCAACCTCAAGTTTGAAAAGCACTGAAGAAAACATCAAAATATGAAGTGTCAATTTTTTTGTTTTTGAAAATCCATTTTTGTTTGGTTTTTGTTGGAAAAAGAATTGTATTTCAAAATGTAAGTTTATATATGATTCATAAATAATTCAATGATATAATATATTAGTTACATTTCTTCTTTAGGACTGCAACACCATCCCAAATGAAGATTTTGATAACCTTTATGGATGAGCACCCCGACGTTGCAAAAGGATACATTCCGAGAAGTGCCCATGGCAAAATGGAGCTCAATAAGAGTTGGGAATGTTTGGCGGCTAGATTAAATGCTGACGGTCTTCCAACTAAGTCAATTAAGGCCTGGAGAAAAGTAAGTTAATATAAAATTTAAAGTGTTTTGAATTATATTATAATCATACTGTGAATTCGAAAGGTATGGGTTGACTTCAAACACCGGGCGAAAAAGAAGGTAAGCCAAAACTTACAATCCCTTAAAAAAACTGGTGGTGGACCCTATGAAGAGGTTGCGATATCGGAGATGGAGCAAAAAGTTATAGAAATAACTTCGCTTCGCGCCGCAGTGACAGGGAGTTCGGCAAACTGCTATGGTGCTGCAGAATCCGTTAATATTTCACCTCAACAAGAAGTTGAGCTTGAGATGATGTATTTAACCGAGGAGGATGTATGCCACGATACAACCGAATTTACTTCCGTTGAGCCTCAAAGGTCAGTTACATTCAAATATATTTTTTCGTATTATATGTTGATGTTCATAATTGACTTTAGATCACCAACTCCTACAGAAAATTCTGTACCGTCAACTTCGACGAAGAAGTCTCCAATCCGAAAAGCGAAAAAACGTTCAAGGGATGAGAATTCTGATCCGGTGACTATTCTGCAGCAACAGATATCCAACGACAAGGATTTCCAAAATAGTTTGCTCAAAATTTTAACTGAGCGAAATCAGCAGCAACAAGTATTTCAAGAAAAAGTTACCAGCTTATTAGAAAGAGCTGTGAATTTTCTTGAGCGTATCTAAATGTTAATTTTTTCATTCAAGCTATTTTCAAGCAAACTATCTTCAAAATCTTTATAAGTTTTGTGAACTTGAAATGTGATTTTTTTTTGTTTCTTTTAGATAAATGCTTATTGAAGTTTGTTTGTATAGATTTTGTTCCTTGTTTCTTTTGTTTCTTAATAGTTTTTAGAAATAATAAACTAGTTTTCGTTTTATATATATGTATTTATTTCATTTGAATAAATAACTAACCAAATATTGCATCTCTAATTTCATCACGCTTTCTTTGAGCAAGTTGTTTAAGTCTGCTGTTGGCTATGGAAACTTCAGAAGTTTGCACGTCGTCGTTGTCAATGGAATTATGAAGGGTAGTGAACTCATTTTCCGTAAATTCTTCTTCGTTGCAATGGATGCAAATGTTGTGCAAAGCAGCACAAACATTTGCAAAACGAGCGAGTTTGTCTGGATCATATCGAGTTTTCCTCTCCTCCAGCAATACTCTCCATCGACCTAAGAATTAGTATTAGCTTTATTTTTATTTCAGAGTTCAGAGTTTATTGCCTTTGTAGACACCAATACACCTTTCTACCACATTTCTAGCCTTAGCCTTATACACTCGGGCGTATACGTGTTTTTATATATATTTTTTTTAAATTTTTAACGGTTGTTTTTTTTATATTTATAAATATGAATTACCAAGAAGCCAACAGTTTTGCTCTTGTTCGTTAAACCTTCTCTCAAAATAAGCCCTTTCGTACCAGCGTATTTGGGATTAATACTCATTATCTTCATCTTATGATCACAAATCTAGAAATTTTATATAAATTATGTTTACCCACATTCTTTCGGGAAGAGAAAGAGGATCTGATGCATCCCTAAGCTCTCTTCTTCTTGTAATTGTTTTTCTTTTTTTTATATTTTCTGTATCCGCTACAGCTATTAAAAAATTGCGGCGAAACATTTTTCTTCCAAAAAAAGAATATATTTTTCTAGCAAATTGATTTTTTATATGAGCAGCGATCGACAAATAGCTCTCGTGCTATCAATATCGATGAAACGATATCGTTTGACGTTACGTGAAACAAAAAAATCAAACTGTGAAGTCGATATCGTTTGATCGATAGACATTTTTTGCTTACGTGAAGCACAGCTATCGAAGGCGATATCGAAAACGATATCGTCTATCTTACGTGATGAGAGCCCAGATTTGGTTCATGCTCCTATCTAGCTCGTCGCCTGCTGTTTTGAACAGCTCGGCAGCTAGACCATCTGCTCCAGCAGCTTTGTTGGATTTCAGCCGTGATATTGCCCTTTTTACTTCTTCTAGGTCGGGTTCACGGATTTGTTGACTATCATCGTGTGAGATGATAGGCTCTTGTCTGGCGGGGTTTTGTTCGTCGTCGCTGTTATACAATCTACAGAAGTGGTCTTTCCAAATCGCCAGCAGTGACTGCGATTCTACTATGATATTTCCTTGTAAGCTGCATTGTAAAGCCATTTTTGAATACATTTAAACCACACATCGATTTCTTCAACGTAGGTGAAGATATTGCATTTCCTAGCTTTTCTTTAAGTATGCTAGAATGTCTTAATCATTTTGGAATGTATTCAAAAACAGAAACAAAATCTTATAAGGTTATAAATGCAATCAATTGATTCCATGCAAGAACCTAATAAAATATGTGCACGAGTGGGTAGTAGGAACTTGCTCCTGTATTCCAAATTATAACTAACAAAAAACATGAAAAATAATAATAATATTGAAATATGTTCCTCAAAAATCATTTTATCTGAAATAAATTTATGTCATAGGATTTTTTAAGAAATTGTTGATTTCTAAAATCTTTTTTAAATATTCTTGAAGCCGTTTTTATTTAAATTAATTTTTTATATATTAATCTTTCCAAGAATGTCTTAAAATTAGTTTGGGTATGCAGTATTCAAGAATATGTTAAAATACGATTTATAAAAACTTTCCGATTTTTAAATTTTTTTGAATACAAAATATTATTTTTATTTTGTTAAAAAAAAAAACTACCTAATAAAAACGACCCGCGAGAGCCTCTAATTTTCGAGAAGAGTCTCCCAGTGACATATCCGAGAAGAGTAAAAATTTGTTAACAAAAGTTAAGACAAATTTTAAGTTTCCTTTTTTCCATCACGACCAAATTGCCACCATCATCGCCTCGCTGCTCTATTCTCTTAAAACACTCCTTACAATCATCTCAAGCCCATCACTGAACGTCATCTATCCGAAAAAGTTCAGTCTTAGTAGACTATGCTGGTAAACGGGTGGTGGACGAGACACGAGATGGGGGCTGTGCTATACCCCTACTTCATCGTCGTCGTCGTCGTCGTCGTCGTCGTCGTCGTCGTCGTCGTCGTCGTCGTCGTCGTTCGTCTGGCGCAACATTTTCTGCAACTCATTTACTGCTATCTGTCTATCATTCTGTCTGTCAATTTGTCTTCCAATAGAGAGTATCTGTCCATCACTTGTTTCTGGCTGTTCCTCTATAAGCAGCAGCAGGAGCAGCCTCCCCTGACATTTTGAAGAACAAGAAAACTACGAGTACGACAACAACAGGACGAGAATGACGGAAGGGTGATATCGAACAGAAGGACTGAGGGACAAACGTAATAGCAGAGACAGAGAGAGTCCCACATTTTGGTGAAGGATTATCAGGAAGGATTTAAGCATGAGACAGAATCGGGATGGAAGGAAAGTTTAAACTGCATGCGAAGCTTCGAATTCATCGTCGGTCGTTCGTCGTCCTGTATGACAAGTCAGAGTAAAGTAGTTAACACGTCTTGTCCTTGTTCGGGACATTTGAGAGTATAGTTTTTCCTTTGTTCTGACGAATTTTTTCTTTCTTTTCTTCTCTGCCTCAAGTCTAGGAATTGTACACTAAGGAGCTGTTTGAAGGATACAACTTTTTTAATGACAAGGAAGACGAAGAAGAGGAACTTTTTGACGAACAAAAGAGGTGAACACTGAACACAATTCAAATGACACAAAAGAACGAAGGCAATTAGAAGGAGGGCACATGATGGTGATGAGATGATGAGAGCAGATGATAGAACGGGTATAGGAAGGTATGGTTAAAGTCAAATAGTTTCTATCTCCGGATTTGTAAATTATTTTATTAGATTAAAGTTTGGGCGATAGGCAGATCAGTTGAAATTAATGTCATGTGATAACGAGACTAAGTTTAATTTGCAAGTATGGTATTTGGATTTTTAATCGACAACTTAGAAAAAAAAAACTCAAGTTGAGACTGTGAACAACTGATAAGATAAGACTATGTCCTTTTATTTTCTCATTAAGTTGAAAGATTCCATTTCTCAAATATTTCGACACAAAAAAAAAACAAATTGTATGACGGACCAATTTTGTCTCGATCCTAATTTCGTATGTTAACGTCTGAAGTATTGAGCTCAAACCGATTCCAACTTAACTGTCAGTTACACACAAAAAGCACGGATGTCTTAATTCAAAACTTTTTCTCAGCCTACCAAAACACCTCTCATGATTATTTTATTTTTACATTTTTTGCTTTAACTTCGATCTTGGAGATTTCGCTGTCACTTCATTGAATTGAAATGAATTGGAAAGAAGATGAGTTGCCACAGTGGCGCAGCACAGCGACGACGACGACGCTGCGACAAGAAATCAAGTAAAATGTGGACTTAATGGTATAAAAAGGGTAGGATTGTTTAAGACAGCAACGGTATTCAAGCTAAGACAGTAGATCAATTTAAACCAAAAAGTTGCATACAGTTTGCTCAAACTAGTTTTTATAGCAATTTATGTCAGCTTGATTTTGCTGTAATCACTTGTTCAAATTAATAAGTTTATACTTGGAACATTTAAACCTGCTTTTTACTTAAAACAAAATTAACGACACCTTAATTTCCGTAAAGTTAACCACATGTTCCACAGTACATTGTTGCGGCGCGGCGCGGCAATGTCGAAAAGAAAGAAAAAACGCGTAAAAATAAAATCAAGATGTCTAGATTCTTCGTTTGCACTCGTACACTTGTTTCAACTCCCACACTTTCGTCATCAATTTCTGAAATTGTCTCCATGATTTTTTTTGTCTCGTCTCCAATGTTCCCCCAACATCGACGGGCGGCTTTTGTCTTTTTCCATTGCAACGTTTCATTCTTCGATGTTGTCGTCAAGTTTAGCAGCACATCTTCTGACCTCCAAACAAGTAAACCGATTTTTTCTCTACTCCCCAGTAAATGAAAAAAGGAAAAATTACAAAATCTGCGGTTTCGAAAAGTTGAAAGTTTTTCGAGGAAATCAAAGTGGGGGTTTGAAGAAGGGGTCGTACTTTTTTTTTAGAAAAATGATTGGAAAAGTGTCAAATACTCTAGAACGAAGAAGCCTCAGAATAAGAATTAAAGAACTAACCAAGCATTGGCGGCGGAGTTCTTTTCTTTCAGAATATAGAATGGGACAGGAAGAGAGTGTGGTTTTCGTCAATCGATGGAAACCCGAACAGAAAATCATCGTTCTCAAGTCATTCATTCGCGCAAAAACAACGAGAAGCGGAGAAAAATTGAAAGATGAACGACATTTCTGGAAAATTGTATTTTCGCAAGGGAATCATCACACACAAGTTTGTGGAATGGCTTAAAGCATTAAGATGGAGGAACAACAGACGAGTTGAATGGTTATGTATCGCCAAGAACTTCATCTTCGTCATTTTGAGAAAGGCAGAAAGCGAAACAGGGAGAAAGAAGGATGAAGCATCTTTGATGACATTGCTGTTGACATTCTTGTCTTCGTTTTCGACGTGGTCGTTGTCGTCAACACAGTGCATTCTACGTTATGTCTTTATCATAGTCGTCGTCTATCCGTCGAGAAATCCCCAATGGGCAGCAGACTTAGCTGTTGAGATGCACATTGCAAATTCACATCCTTCATTTTCGTCCGTCAGGTCCCAATAACACAATCATAATCACCCATCGCCGGGCTGTTCCGTTTAGCTCTCTTGTCCATTATTGAAGTTTCACCCAAAGTTTTTCCTCCTGAGTTTGATGGGTGAGCAACAGAAAACTTTTATGTTCGAAGGTATAGCAGAGTAGTGCTCGAAAAGTCACAGGGAAAAGAGAGAAGAAAAATTACACAAGCACTTACAGCAGAATCAAAAAATTCTCAGATACAAAATCAATGGTACTAACAAGAAATTGGTGCGAATACAAATAGAATATTCCTGTTTCATTGCAGCACCTTGCCCTCATTAAGGTAAGTCAACGATTAAACATATTTTCACATTTAGAAAAAGGATCAAAAGATATCAAACAGCAGATCATCTTGATATGTGAACTCCATCGTCATGAGATCTTACTTTTGCACGTCCTTCTCGGGTCCAAAATCCTAGCAATTGGAGATGATGGAGGGTTTGATTTGGAGTGACAATAGAGTTAACTCGAATTAAGATATGAAGAAAGGAATTTAGAAATTTCAAATTTCCAAATTTCAAGGCTCTCAACTTATTCATTAACCAGTCCTGACCAAATCAACGCAAAGAACCAAAGATTACAATCAGAAACGTCATCGATTTTGCTTCAATAGAGGGAACTAGAAACTTCTTTTGAACTACTATCTGACTCTACGTGCACGTCCCCATACCCATCGTTTTCAATTTCATCTCTGGTTAGGTTATGCCATCTTTTCGTCTTTGGTCGAACGCAGTTCACATCACACACAACGAAGCTATCTTCATCTCTGTCCTCGGGGGTTGATGTGTGATTTCTTGCTAATTTGACTTGGTGAGGGGTTAGCTCCTGAAAATGGTTGGAGTTCACTTCCTCTTCATCGTTTTCGTCGTCCAAAATTTACGACATTGCCATCGCCATCTTCGATACTCTGTATGGATGTTTTGACATTCTGCATTGAGGATTAAAAGTTCTTCGAAATTTCTTACCTTTTCTTGGGGACTTTGCAACGTTGCCGAACAACATCGGTTGGGTGGTGTGGTGGTTTTATATTGATGATGGTTTCGTCTTTGTCGTCTATATCGTTGCTCTGAGCGAGGGAGGAAAAGAAATTCTCTGTGATGCCTGGTTATGCAAGGCCATAACCCATCGAACTCTTTTCATCGTGATTGTTGGACGTCTTGGTCTGTTATATCCTTATCCTTGCCTCTACAGACACAACGACGACGACGACGACGACCACTGACGACAACGATAAAGACGAAAAGGTTTTCTCCTTATTCGACGCTCTCCATCAGTTTTTAGTTTTCATCCTTGAGCGCCAAAGTTGCATTTGGATAGATGGATGGATCTTAAAGGACTTGAACAGCACCAGCGGAGGTGGAGTAGTTGTCCTTCGCTGATGCTGTTGTATTTGTATGTGTGTGACGCCAACTGAAATGCTGTCACTAGACTGTCCCCAATGGTGGACATTTTAAAGCTTTCAGGAGATCGATTGAAAGTGGATGTGACATCAACTTTTCTCTGCTTTTCTTCTTCATCTTGTGCACTCGCTTTCTATATTGTATAGCTCTTGCTCTATAGCTTGTTTGTAGCTAGCTAGCTCCTGCTGTTTGTGATTCTGGTTCCATCATTCTCATCATCATCGTCGACAACGCGACGTTGTGTAGTCGAATAGTCGTCCAGGAGACGAAACTGCTATTGGATGTTGTTAGTTTTCAATGTGAATGGTCGGGTGGAGTTGGACATCAGGATGTCGAAGCAGGGGTATGGTGTGCATCTGGTTGGAGGGCAAATATTTCACATAAGGAAGTGAACTTTTCTTTTGAGAACTCCATTTGTGATTACGATGGACGTCAGTCAGAAGGACAGGCGGATATGGTTATAAACTCGATCGATAGATGGATGTTTGCGTTGCAATAAGAACGTACATATATGTAAGGACGATGGTGCGATGGTGGCGGGCGCGGTGGTAATGGCCTTTCGGAGAATAAGGAATTGAAAACTATCTCGAATCCGGGTCATATGGGTAAGTCTTTTTTTGAGAAAAGTTTTTTTTTTTTATTTGCTCTTCGGGATTGTCGGTTGTATTTATATTTATGTTCAATGAAGATTTTTGTTTTCGTTCTGTTCGAATGTGCAGTTTTAGCTTGCATTTACTTCGTAAGGCTGGTGTATGTGTGTTACTGGATAAACTTTAAGGGTCATTTTCTTAAAATCTTGTGTTCAAATTCATAAGTTAAGGCGCCTCAATCCGTTATTCAATAACGACAGCTACATTTGAAGTTATAATAGAAAATCAAGGAAAGATGTAAGTATTGGTTTTCTATAATTTGAAAAATGGTAGGGCCATCAAATGTTGCATACAATTACAACAACAGCGAACTTGAACCAAAATGAAGTTCGCATCTAAAAACAAAAAGTATCGATTATGATGATTTTTCAATTGTTTCCATTTTTCAGTGACACACGACTTCCGTTTTCCAATGTTTTCCGATTAACAATAGTGTCTTTCACAAAAACCTTTAAGGTGGCGGTACGAAACTAAACATTTCGCTGGAACGATCACCTGGTAGTATGTCTTGTTTGCTGTCGTTTATGGCAAAAAGGACACCAACAATCGAAATCTTGCTCTTTCTCTGTTCTCCGTTGATTCACATTCTCATGACGAGAAGCTGTATGTAAATGGAGACACATTCCATTTTTCCATTGTCAGCCTCGACACCGCTATTTGGCCAGACCGCTAAAATGGTTGAAAAGACCGCGACCAGAAGAGCGGAAATAAAAAAGAACAGGTAATACGAAATGTGTTTTATCTCTGTTTTAGTTAAACATTTTGATAAGTAAAAATCGCTTGTTGCTTTCAAATATGTACATATTATGTAAGTGGCTTTGAATATGTTTTCTTAGGTGTGTAGGTAAATAAATGCGTGCAGTTCCGTTATCTTCTAATATTTACAAATATACATAAATCTAATGTGCCTGTGTATGTCACTGACCTCCACCTAAACGGCTGGACCGATTTGAATAACTTTTTTTTTTGTGTGCTGAACTGAAGAGTAGAGCACCCTGGATAGGTGGCGCTGCAGTCGGTATCTATACTGCAAATACAAGGCTGTATCGACTTGAATGAGTTTTTCATTCATTCATTCATTCATTCATTCATTCATTCATTTAACAACGAGAGCACTGTTTGGTTTCTTACTGTCACTCGTTTTGATTAACATGATTTATCTCAGTAAAAATCAGCCTTTTTTACTTCTAAATATTCTAATTTTCAGTGAAAGAATGTGTATTAGCGTTTTCTGGATCAGCTGGTAATAAATTACAGCTCAAATTCCTACTATTCTTAGCATTTTAGTCAAAATATTATTAAAATTGGATTAAATTTTTCGAAGATCTAGATATAACAACAATTTATGCGATAAATGGATGTTATGTGTGTTTGTTTAAAATTCTACTGCAATAGCAGGCGTTAAATTGTTTGAAAACTGTTCTTTAAACAGTTACGACGTAGATAGAAGGTCTTATTTTGTCTTATGTTATTTTCTCAACCTCCTGAATGCCTTGAATCATTTGGCAAATTTATTTGTTTTGCTTTGTCCTTTTCAAAAAATTTAAAATTCACAATAAAAATGTTCAAGAAAAAATACTTGGGCGGTTGCTTATAGCCAACAGAACCAACTTCAAGCTTTCAAGGTTCTTCAACTCGGATCTGTTGACTTGGGTGGATAGCCAAAGACACCCTTAACTGAAAATGTTTACGGAGAATAGTCTGCCCCGTCTGTGAAGAAGGAAGATTCCAGAGACGATATGACCATGAGCTAAATCAAATCTTATGTACAAAAATTAAGTTTGGTATACTCTTAGCTTGTTTGAACGAAGAAGACCCGACCCGGAAAGTCCTTTGGGTAAAGTTCATGGTAAGAGACAGCATGTGGTGTTGAGATACACGGAAAAATTTGTTGAAATCAGCCCAAACCGGATGCCGTTTCAGGATCAGATGAAGGGGGATCTCTTAATTGGCTACGGCGACGATGATGTCTGGCGAAAGTAAATCTTGACTTCATGAGAAAATAATAAATTTCCAAAAAATAATTTTCGATTTGACATTCATAACTTTCCAATAATTGAAATTGATAAGATTTGTTCATCTTCTGTTGAAGTGGGAAATTTTGTTTTTTAACATTGGCACCGTTTGAAAAGTATAAATGTTGTTTTTTTTAAACTTTCTATCTTTATTCGTCCATACATACTTACTTACAAGGTGCTACAGTCCGGGGTGGACTTGGGCCTCAACCAACAAACCTCTGCAGCAAGCTCGGTCCCTAGCAAGCTGTCTCCAGTTCCGCACGCCAAGTTGGTTGAGGTCATCTTCAACTTGTACGCGCCACCTGAGCCTTGGTCTTCCTCTACTGCGTCGTCCCTCTGGGGTGGATTCGAAGACTTTACGGGCCGGAGTATTGATGTCCACTGTCCATCCTCTCCACGTGACCAAACCATCTGAGTATTTGGACCTTCACTCTTTTAGCTCGGTCAGTGTCGCTGTATAGCCCGTACAGTTCGTGGTTAAATCTTCTCCTCCATTCACCGTTTATGCAGACAGGACCATAAATCTTCCGTAGAACTTTTCTCTCGAATCGACCCAGGGCCAGGGTGCTCTCATCCGTTTTTAACAGTGTCCATGCTTCTGCTCCATATAACAGGACGGAAATGGTGAGGGTCTTATAGAGCATTAGTTGTTCGGGAGAGGGCTCTCTACTTAATTGCTTTCTTAGCCCGAAGAAACAGCGATTAGCAAGAGTTATTCTACTTCTGATCTCAGCACTGATGTCATTGTCCGTGTTGATGTCGAAAAAGCAATTTTGACATCACGCTACGTTCTCAGAATGATATCAATATTATCAGCGTAAACAAGTAGTTGCACAGACTGCTGGAAGATAGTGGCTCTAATGTTGACGTGGGAGTTCTGCACTTTTCGTTCCAGTATGATATAAAAGATGTCGCATGACAGTGCATCACCTTGTCTAAAGCCTTTTTGACATGGAAGGCGTCGGTAGGTGAAGTCGTTACCGACTTTAATGACGAATGAGTTTTGTAGGAATGCCAAAACTGCACATAGTACTGCAGAAAAGATCTTATAGGCGATGTTTAGGAGGCTGATGCCTCTGTAGTTGGTGCCGTTTACAGGGTCTCCTTTCTCCAGGAACGGGCAAACAATTCTGAGGTTCCATTCATCGGACATTCTCTTTTCCGACCACATTCTGAAGATGAGTTGGTGCATGCTTCTTACCAAGTCATCGCCAGCTGCTTTGAAGAGTTCGGCAGTGATGCCATCCAGTGGCTTTTTTGTTTTTAAGCTTAGGTATTGCTATCTTCACTTATTCCTCTTTAGTTGAGAAAAAAAAAATAAAATCGGTCAAGCAGTTTGGCCGGTTAGCGAACGAACACAAAAATATATAGATTTTCATTTTACATAATCTAAATGTTTTGACAATTAATTTTTCCTATTTTCCTTAATTCCTCTTAAGAAGGCAGCAATTCCTGCCGAAATGTTGGGAAAGTTAATGTGACTTAATTGTTTCATTGTAAAAATTACAGCGAACAAAAGAGCCGACGGACGGAAAACTATATTTTCACTTATTACAATGATTTCCTTTGTCTTATTTTTGAAGAAAAAAATGCACCAAAATTTGTTTATGTATGGCTTTTAAAAAAAGTTGATTTATAATTAGAATTTAAGGTTCCTGAAAATATTCCAAAAAATTTGCGATACTGTCGTGGTAAAAGAATTTTCATTTGTAAAGAAATTCAGTCTCATGAGGTTCGCGGGGTCAGCTAGTTTTATTATAACTTTTAAACTTTGAAGTCTGAGTTTTTGACACAAAAACATATAAAGTAGAGAGTAGAGTTTAAAACTCCACTAACATTAATGCAAAGAAAGAAAAAAGAGGAAAGGAAAGGAAATTTTATAGTAAACTCTTTTTGTGTGGAGGCAGGCAAGCCGTACTTTAAAATTGTATATTTGAATGAAATAAAGAGATGGATTTATTTCTAAAGTTCTGTAAAAAAGCTTACCTTATAGTTTCTTTCAAAATGCGCCTTACCTGAAAAAATAAAAATGTTAAATTTTTTATTAAATTTATAATAATACATATTTTCATACTTATTTAATTAGTACCTATCGTCGTTCAATTCAGTTGGAAGTAAACATCGCAATGCTTATGTGAAAGTTTCTTTTTATTTTTGAGTATAAAGAAATTTATTAAATTAAATTCATTTAAATTTAAATTCGTCTCGTCTTTGATGTAGCTATCTCGAAGAGGTCAGTAACATAATTATTTAATTTGCGCTTATCATCTTACATATTACCTAAAATTCTTAATTAGACAGATGGTTACAGAAAAAATCATTGTATTTCGAGGAATAGATGCAAGATTTTTATAACATGTTGTTGCTTTTGAGAGTCCGCAGTAAGGAAGAAACCGGATAGTGATTTTCGATTTTGCTAACTACCTCACATTTTTGAGTCACAGCACCTTTTTAATAGCAAAAACTCAAGCCAAGCCTCCGACTTTGTTCTTTTAATATTCTTGAATGCTGCTGCTTTGCAGTAACCAGAATTACTTTTTGCTTTCCAGCCGAGGTTACGCTCGTCGGATCGCCAAAGTTCCGTTTGAAGAAAACACTTAACTTCAGCAACAAGGTCCACAATTTCTTTATTATTATTTTTTTTAATCTTAAATAATAAATCTCTTTGTTAACACTTATTTAATACCAAAACTATATGAAACTTGATAACAATCTCGTCTTAGTCGGGTGGTTTATGCTTCTCTGGTTTATGTTTATTATATACGGTGGGGCGGGGTCTTATATCTCTCTGGCTATAGTGTAAAACTGGTACGGCAGGTTTATGCTACTCGGATAACGTGGTAGACTTTGCGTGTCGCCTATCTGGTATGGCTCTGGGAATATAAAAAAAGTAATTAGTACAAGCATTCGGTAACACTGGTGAAACAACAGTTACTAGTACGGCCCCTGGTGGCACGCAAAACAGCAGGATTAATAGTGCCTGGTAGCACTAAAACAGCAGGATTAATGGCCCCTGGTAGCGCTAAAACAGCAGGATTAATGTCCCCTGGTAGCACTTAAACAGCAGGGTTACTGGCTCCTGGTAGCACTAAAACAGTAGGCAATAGCTCTGGTGGATCAGCAGGTACTATTACGACCCCTGGTGGCACGCTTAACAGTAGGATTAATGGCCCCTGGTAGCACTAAAACAGCAGGATTACTGGCTCCTGGTAGCACTAAAACAGCAGGCAATAGCTCTGGTGGATCAGCAAAACAGCAAGATTAATGGCCCCTGGTAGCGTGAAAAACAACCTAATACCCTTGAAACCCCTTATCACTGGTGGGGGAAAGGTCCAAGCAAATAAATATTTATCCAATTACCTCTGGGAGACGACCTGCTCCGTTCTGCTGCTGGACACCGACTGACTCGGCAGTAATATTTTGCCGAATGTGGTTAATAATAATAATATCAGTGAAACCCCTTACCACTGGTGGGGAGAAGTTCTAATGAAAGTAATATGTGCTAACTATGGCGTCACTATGGCGGCGGTGGACTGTCTTTTGGTAGCTTCGTTCAGGTTGCCTTATGCTTTTTCGTGGTATGACTAAATGTGAATTGTATTTTTGCGAATAGCAAAATTATGTGTGAATGGGTGGTATATCGTGTCGGCGGTCGTCGTTGATGGCAAACATCGGCGATGATGCTGGTGGCCACATGTTTGGTAAAAATAAATAGATAAGCATAACGCTTCGTTACAAAGTCATGCAAACAGTTTTTCAGCAGTAGTGATAATGGTTTTCTTACTTTCAAGCTTAAGGCCGTCAGCTACAATCCGTCATGAAAACGGATCTTAGCGACCTTCAGCCAGCTATACCTTGTCCATAAAGTCGACGTAACCTAGACATTCAGTTTCTTGACTTAAACTTATTTCAAACTTTAGTGTTGAATTTCTTTCTCAATTCATTGCTAAGAACCAAAGATCACTACTATGCACTTTGATCGAATTCAAGACGGCTTAAAGAGCAGCCATATTAGTATACCTATGGAAATTTTTACTTACACATATGTCGTTATGGCCACGATTCTGGTTTACGTGTACGCTTAAGTGGTAAACTGTCCTTTCTTTTCTTTGAAAGTTACAGCACTTTCCGTCCGGAAGCTAATTACCTCAAGCCATGTTATGCCGTATCAAAGAAGCCGGACGGATATCCAAAATATAGTACCTCTGTTATTGACTTGACACTTTGGGCACAATTCTTTACTCAATAAGATTTAAAAAGGATTCTAATTACAATAGTGGTCACGGTGTCGTATACTTACTTTTTTTCAATTTTATTTACATGTTGATTGCTGATGTTAATGTCTGTGGCTTAGAGGTTAGGTGCGTTGGCTGCTAAGCAAAACGTCGTGGTTTCAAGTTCTACTCGTGCCTATAGTTTTTATTTCATCTTTCACGGCACTACCTCTATCAATCTGTCATGAAAAAGTGCTTCTCAATTTTGACGTTCAGATTGTAGGTCCCCTCAATTCTTCACACGCACCCAGAGAACTGATGATAAAAATCTGCGATTAAGTTGTTTTTTTCTTTTTTAAACGTCACTTTTTCTACAGCAAAGGGCAGGGCACCCATTTCAAGCAAAGCAAATTTACAAGTTCGAAGCCTTAGCTATAGCAAAAGTTAGAATAATTCAAGTTAGAAATTTGAAGGTTGCTTAAGTTCAACAAAAAACAAGAAAGTCATGACATAAGTCACTGTAATTTTTGATACTCCCTTGATGTAGGTATGCAGAAACACCTTCACTTGCTAATGAGTGATTCATGACAAAAATCCAGACGTAGAAACACACAAAAAGGCGGAAACCTGATAGGCACTTTTCAATCCAAACAAAACTTATTCATGTCCATCCGAATGTCCCAATCATACAAAATGCTCCTAAGCAACAAAATAGACATGAATGGGTTTTTTCTAGGCCTCCACGAAAGGCACAACTTCGATGCTTTGGACTATCAAAGACGATTAGATGAGAAACCACCCTCTTCCTGGGCAGTTTCAAACAAATTTTTTGCTTCATCACCTCCTGTCCAGGTTCTTATAAAAATAATCAAGTTTACACTCTGAGAAAATTCCGTACACTTTTTAATGCTACCCTGCCAAGTACTCACTCACAGAGTTTGATGTGATTGTTCACTTGATACTTAGTTCATTCTTATCACAAATTCTAGGATTTCACCAAATTGTTAAAGAATTTTGTTTCCCAATACTCTGAGTGCCTTCTATCTCAGGTAACTCATTGAAGAAAAACTATTCTGATGTCTGATCATTGTAATTTTTTGACATGTTCAGCGTAGCCTGTAGCGAGATCCTCATTTAAGTGAACTTTACTTGGCAAAAGATATCAAATACGAGCTAAGCTCGCAGGAGCTATACATACAACAGCGAAACAACCTCCTTTGGATGCAGCGGTGGTAAATGCCGGTCTATCAGCCAGCACATCGCACACTCTCTTATATGCGGCAGTTGCCTGTTCGCGTTAATTAACGATCCTTCAACTGATCGAATAAATTAACAGCAATGTCATGCCATTCCAAAACCATCATCAGAAGGTGAAGCAAAGCAGCATGGATCCACCGCGATTCCCCTTAGTACGACCACTGAACCGCATTGAGCGTGAGACTGATACGTCCTCATATAGGTGCAACATATTCCGTAAAATACAAATGTCCGCCCCTGCCGCCGCCGCCGCAGTTGGCGATGGTCGATTAAAACTAGGACAAAACTGACCCCAGGGGTAACTTCTTCTACAGAACACGCTGTACCCCTTTTCACGTCTTTGTCACCATCAGCGCACTCAAGCTACACCTCCTGTTTGAAAAGTGCCTGATGACCATAAATTTAGCGTGCACTATTGGCATTCGACTGATTGGATAAGATTTGCGCGATCATTCAAAACTTTCGTCTCCTTCTGTCCACCATGTTGTGTGATGACAGAAAAAAAAATTACTAAGCAAAAACCCACAGCGATGGGAATGACGAGACCGACTACGACGACTAAGATGGCAAAGAAATGTGTTATCTCAAGGAATTTCGACATGCAACATCGCGAGAGCCTTCTCAGGATTTCAAATATCAAATTTTCGTTCACCTCGCTGTTAGCCCTCGAATGACGGGCATCGCAGCCAACAGAGAGCGGTGTAGTGTTTTGTTGTGTTGCAAGCTTGTTTCACCACTCGAATTCAATTCAAATTTACGAGACTGATCATGTGAGTTGGCCAAAGTGAGATGGGCGCCCCTTTATTTGACACATTTTCGCAGTAGTTTTGCATTGCTCTGATGGTGTCCGTCCATCCGTCGTCGTCGTTGGCACTGGTTGTTGCCATCGTTGTTGTTGTCGTCTTCGTCTTCCAAGTTGTCGCTTTTGCTTGCTTAAGGCATCGTCATGATTCGTAGGCGGGAGACGAAGAAGGCCAACTCTTAAAGACGTCAACCGATGCTTCAATGCTTTCGAAAGCATTATCATCGTCAGATGTCGCTCACTAATTGATTTTTCTTGTCGCCTGTGATGTTGGATTTTGTGTTTATTTTTTACTTTTTTCCATCTTGAAGGATATATTTGAGCGGGGGTACTCGAGAATCACTTGGCGGGACCACGACGACGATGTCAAACTCTCTTTTAAGCGCGCTTCATTGGAAAAACAAGAAGAAGGCTAAAGTATATTTATACGGTGTGAGAGAGAATCAATGTGCAGTTAAAATAACGTCGTTGAGGATGTCGATGTGCTAGCAAAACAGCAAAGTTGTTTATGATATTGAGGAGCTGTTTGCAGTTTGTTACAGCAACGTGGGTCATCACTCGTGACAGCTTTTAAATTTTCCTCCCGTAAAAGGGGATAGTTTTAAATGTTTTTCGCAAGTAATTTTTTTTTTTTGGGAAAAGTGATATCGGTGTAAAGTGTAAGGATTTGATGGGCGCAATTGTGAACCAAAATCAAAATATTGTTAAGATTATTAAAAAAAAATTCAATGTATAGAAGGCTGAGGAACGCGCCGGTATCCTTGTTTGAGAATCAGACAAACGATGCTGATATCCATTCAGCGGACGTGGTTTTTTCTGGCATATAACTTCCTTTAAAAAAAAATATCTCATACTTTTTTGATCAATGCAGCAGCTTTTGCTATTTCCAATTCAGCAAGGTCATATAGTAGAAGTGATGATTTGTTTCTTCTTAGCCAAATTTGACTGAAAATCGATAAAAGCGGAATTTCGTAAATTTGAAACTTTGACCATGATCCCAGCACGATATAACCCAGGTGGTCTTTTCTTTGATTTCTGTATTTCTTGGTGACATTTACATTTTGACATAGTTTCTATTGATCTGTTATCCAACAAAAGCAGAAACTGGCTTTGAACATGTTTTGAAAACGTATCAATACTTCTAGCTAATACCTGTATCTTATCAAATTATGAGAGACAAGCACGTCTTCGTAAGCTTTATTCTCAGAAATCTGACTAATTAAACACTAAGTCTATCTAAGCCATTGAAGCAGGAACCAGCTAATTAGCAAGTTTGGGCTGCAAGAAAGCATGTCCGACGAATGGTATTTTAGTATCGTCATGAAAATCAAAAAGAAGACCCCCAAAGTGGAGCCCATGGGCACCCCAGCATTTATATTGTGGGTTTCAGACTTGTATTCGTCCAATACAACTTGTATTGAATGGTTCAAAAAGTAAGGATGGATTCACAGATACCGAAAGCACGCATTCTCGATAGAAGAGCAGGATGTCAAACTTTATCAAATGCCTTTGAAGTATCAAGTGCAACAATCTTACTTCCTTCAAAACGATGGAAAGATTTGTTCTACTGTTCGGTGATCAGATCACCAGTGAGCTTGTTGCTGCGAAAGCCGTATACAGCCGATCAATAATATGTTTCGGTCTTCGACATTTGTCTTGAGCTGATAGTTTATCAGCGTTGCCATGACTTAAGAAAGAAGGGACATAAGTGCAATCGGACGATATAACCGGAGGGAGAAGAAAATTCGTCTTTTTTTTGGAATTGGCTGAACAAATCCTGTTTTCCAACTGAACTGCTCTTAACGAACCCAGAAGAATAGGATAGAGGGAAAGAAAAGATGTCAAGGGTTTTGCCAGCGTGGAAGAATACCTTCTTCAGAATAATAGCGGGATATTATTATTTTGATTTTTTTTTTTGTATAATTAGCACCCACTCAAGGGGTTGTTTATAACCTTTGTAATGAAACATCACATTTCGCCCCACTGCCGCATAATTCCATTGCAAACATGCAATTCCCCGCCGATGACTTTGTCATACACGAACGATATAGCAGAACAGTGCATTGCATGTAAGCAATCATGCTATGACGAAGAACTATACTTCGCCCCTACCGCCGCATAATTCCATTGCAAACAAGCAATACTCCGCTGATGCCTACAAAACCAGTTTGTACAACTGCCAAGCATCACCCGAAGGCAGCAACACTGAACAACTCTCGGTGACACACAAATGTAATTTACAATATGATTTCATTTGTATGCTTATAATTCACACTGGCTTATCGGCGAAATATTCTTATAGTCACCGAATTTGGTTCAGTCCAGAGGGAGTCCACCGACCGTAGACCGAGTACCAATCTAGAGTACACCGACGAACCCTCATTTTTTTTGACAGAACTTAGATCCCAGAGTTGACGTGGTTTGTAAGTAAGTGTCCACTGCATCCTCAGTTGAGACTTAGTGTCCGCTGCTATCTCAGCCGAGACTGTTCCAAGTGTCCACTGCTTCCTCAGTTGAGACTTAGTGTCCGCTGCTATCTCAGCCGAGACTGTTCCAAGTGTCCACTGCTTCCTCAGTTGAGACTTAGTGTCCGCTGCTATCTCAGCCGAGACTGTTCCAAGTGTCCACTGCTTCCTCAGTTGAGACTTAGTGTCCGCTGCTATCTCAGTCGAGACTTCGAAGTGTCCACTGCTTCCTCAGTTGAGACTTAACAGATCCAGCTATCTCAGAGTCAATTTAGATTAAGATTATTCTTTTGGAATTATATAAAGTAGAAAACCTGAACTCCTATATTATTCTTTGGAATTATATAAAGTAGACTAACGAAACCAATGAAATTGTATAAATATTCAGATCTCATTAAAATTGTATTCAAAATTGTATTAAGAATTTTTGAATGAAATAAAACAACCTTCAATAAACTAAAGTTTGTGCTTCGTTAGTAGATCCTGGATCCGATGAGCTTACCTCAGCATAACTAAAAAGCATCTCACACCTTATTATGCTGGAGACACAGTGAGTACTTTAGGAAGGAGGGAAGGGGTTGGAAAGGAGTTACATTGGCCTGAAATTCCTAAACTTTGCAATGTTTCGGAAAGACAGTACGGAAGGGAGTTCCACATTCACGTCCGAAGTTTGGCATTTCTAAAAGTGCGAGTATTACAGGTGAATTGTTTATGAGGAGGAATGCAACTGGCTATTTCACTAGAGCACTTACCATAAAAGTAACGATTGAACAGAGAGACACGAAACGTTAAGATGGTAGTCTAACGAGATGAATGAGTCGCAGTGATGTCTCTATCACCAATCATCCTTAGAGCTCTAAGTATGTAACTGGAGCACCAGCCCAGAGATGACAATTGTATTCAGGCTTTGGACGGATATCAGTTTAATGATTATAGCCAGATCAGACGGTGAGAAGATTGTCTTGTACCGCCTTAAGAAACCAAAACATCTTATGGCATTTTTTGCGACATCGCATAAGTACTCGTTCCAGAAGAGGTCTCATTGATCTAAATGTCACTCATGGACAGTGGCAAGGGAGGCTTATCTCGTTTTAACGATGCAAGATGGCACACGGTCATAATCAACGGGCCAAAACTCCACAAATCAATTACGGACTTTTAACCCACTATGGTGAGTAAGAAATCCCGAAAAAAATGGGTTAGTAGTCCATAATTTAAACAAACAGCAGAATTTCGCGAGATTTTTCTTTATTTTCACATCCCAAATTGATTCTCTTATGGGCTGCAGGCTTTTCTGGCTTGTTGAAACTTATTCCGGTTTTCCTCGGTTAGATTGGCTCTAAGACACTTACTACTACTTTTTCCCTGATAACCTCTTTACAGAAGAAGTTATTGAGACCGTCCCATTTGACTTTCCCTACAGTCCTCTATGAAGCTCTTTCCTTAACTGATTAGACTGATATCGGCGCTGGTTAATAGAAGAGCCAAGGTAGACAAACTCCTCTTCTAACTCGAAGTTATAAGCGTCTATTGTGATGCACAATTCTAGGCCGATTCCTAACGTCAATTCCGTATCTGCTAAAAACTGTAATTTTTTATATATGGGTGTCTGATTTAAGTGTGGTTGTGCGCTTTTAATAATTTTGTAGTAACTTATGCCTGACCAGAGTGTGGATAGTTTTCAACGAATATAAAATATAATTTTTCTTCACAAAGAATACCTACAGAGGAATCTGCCACCACATAATTCATAGTTTGCGAACTTGAGATGTAGCAGTACCTAAGATCGTCATCGGATTTATTATCCGTGTATGTGTTCTACCTTCGAGATTGCTTGACGTAAATTATCGATAACCATCGATAGTTTATGTCAACCGATTGACTTTGATATACGACGAGTTTTCTCACAAATCATAAATAATAGTGTCCGCTGATAAATTCTAAATGCACCTTACTCTTCCCATTTTACAGTAGGAACCCGCTTACATGAAAACTGTAAATAAAAAACTTTTCATATTATGAATTTTCTTCAAACTATCGATTTCATATTAAAGTTCCAAGAACTAAAACTAGATGTCATTTATAGAATACCTAGAGAGAGTCATTTTACAAATAGAGAATCCCTATTATACTTGAAGATATAAAGGGATGGCTTGTTGGGAGGTTGTCTCTGTTTTTCAGATGGATTGTGACGAATGATGGACTGCAGTGTGCAAAATTTATACACAATTTCACAAGAGAATAGATACGCCTTCTATATAGCAGTTGCAATAACATCACCTCCATCATCATCATCACCATCAGCATCATCATCATCAACACCAAAAACAACATAAAACGTCAGGGTGAACTGCATATGGCTGAGATTACAAATGATGAATGCCACTATGCTACAGGTGACACATGAGAAATGTCGTTGTCGTTGTTTGGTAAAGTCTCTTTCTCAGATGAATAGTCTATGTTTATGAGGATGCAGAAACTATAGATGGCTTTGGGGTAGGGAGCAGCTTTTGATTGCTTCTGTACGGGTGGAGGTCTATTTTTTCCCATAATTTACTTGTTACATGACGTGGATTTTCTTGCAAGTAATTATTTGTCTTATTTGGTTGGAATTTAGATAGATGTGACAATGAACTGACATTCGTTTGTATGTTGCACCATTCAACAGGTTTAAATGGTCAGAGTTTAGACTTAAATAAAAAGTAACGGCGCTGTAGAGTTGTAACTTTATTGCGCTTGGGGGACAAGCAATTTCTGAATTCACTGCACCCGTTTTTTCATTTGACATTTGATTTATTGGATTCCTTGCTTGGATTCAATTTCCAAGCAATTTCTAAATGGTTGATATGCAGTTATTAAGTGCTCCCCTTAAAGCAGCTCGCATCAGGAGAGGAGGCACAATTTTTATACCACGTGCAGAAATTATTTTGGTTTTGTCCAGCTAAGGGCTTGATGGGGGTTCATGAACACGTGGGTATTAAGTTAGCTAGGTGTCGACAGACGGACGAGAGCAGCCAAGTTTTTGGGAGTAGTTGCTAGTGGTGTGAAAACTTGTTTCGTATGTGAAAGGAATGTAGGGTGTTAGAATAATGGACAGTTTAAAGAGGTTTGAGTACAAATTCATAGCAGATCTCAATAAGAAAAAATATACACGACTGGGTCGTACGAACTTGCTCCTGCATGCTTAAAATAAATATTTATAATTACATACTTAAATTGCAAAAAGTAGTGTTAAAATAAGAGATATACTTAAAGCTATTCTGATTACACTCTTATTTTCAGCTTACACTTAACTCACAAAAAAAACTCAATATATAAAAATAATGAGAATTCATTAAGAAAATTAAAATTTGAAAATGTACCTCGTAAAAACATTTTATTCCAAAAATTTAAATTCGAAACAAATTTAAACCTTATTTATTGAATTGTTTTTTTTTTTTGAAAATCGTAGGAGCCGTTTATTTTTTAAATCAATTTTTTATATATAAAATTTTTCAAAAATGTTTTAAAATTAATTTGGGTATGCAGTTTTTAAGACCATGTAAATATACATATTATACTCCAATCTGGATTTTTAAAATTGATCCGTTTTTGAGATACAGAATTTTGAAAAAAAAAGTTAAAAATATTTTTTAAAAATCCAAAAAAAAATGTGAAATTTTTTTAAAACAAAATATTATTTGAACAATACATAGGTACTTTCAGAAAAAATATTACGCTGATCGGACTTTCAGTTTTCGAGAAAATCTAATAACAAAAAAACGGATCTATGGGAGGTACCGTTTTGGAGCAATACAAATTTTTTTTTTACATAAAATGCATGAATGTTTAAAAAAATAAAACTCGAGGAAGTTTAAAAAAAAAATCATTCGAGCCGTTTTGGAGAAAAAAAAATGTTTTGGTTTTTGGCCAAAAAAATCGTATGGTGGCTACCCTAAATTTTGATCTTAAAACAAGAATAAAAAAAATTGGGATATGTGTTTTTGCTCAAACCTCTAATTTTCAAATTTGAAGTCAATCGGACCAGTAGTTAAGGCTGTAGATGCCTGTAAACTTTCCGACAGACAGACAGACGGAATCGCCGGACCCACTTTTTTCGACCTCTCTATCATCGTAATGTCATATCTCATCCTCATCTCATTTTTTTTTACAAATTCAATACTTGCCATATATTCTATATGTCGCAAGTAAAAAAGAAATGAGATAGAGTGACTACTTGATTTCACGAAAACAGAGATGAACAACACAATTAGTGTCTTTTGAAAAAAAAGAAAACTGCGTGTATCAGGTTTCCCCTAAGTTTTAAAAAAGAAAATGATAGTCAAGCTCCAAATAGGATGTTTTAATGATTTAAGCGGATACGTGTTCTGCTTTATCAAGAATTTTAGAAAAAACATTTCCTGGAACAAGTAGAACTGGTAATTTTTTGCCTGGCATACTGGTCTGATAAGAGGAGTCGCGCCATTTCTAGACATCGAAGGAGCTAACAAAAAGCACTTACCTGCCTTGTAAATCAGGCAACTCAGATATACGGATGTTCACATCTAGAGGAACTCCACAAGGTGGAATTCTCTCACGTCGTCTCTGAATCTTGGTGATGAACTAGGTTTTCATCAAACTTAAAATCAAAGGTGTCAGGGTTATAACATACTCCGATGATTTAGCGCTTCTGGTGACAGGTAAACCTGACCACTGTAAGCGAACAATTAAAAAGCGCACTGTCCACGGTCAGTAACTGGACCAAGAGAAGCTGTCTTAGAGTAAACCCCCTTAAAACAGAACTGGTACTTTTCGCCAATAAAACGAAAACACCTTCTTTGGAAATACCAAAAATTGATGGTACCCCACTTAAGATTTCAGACAAAGCGAGATATCTCGGAATAATCTTATATAAGAAACTTAAGTGGGGTCCAAACATTCAAGAAAGAGATAAGAAGGCCATGATTGCTCTCTGCTAGTGTAATAAAATTCTTGGAAGAAATTGAGGACCAAATAATCATGCGGTAAGCAGATGTATACCTCCGTTGTTAGACTCAATCCAACTAATGGCAGTTTGGTTTGGTGGCAAACTCTGGAAAAATATACGAATTTAAAAATTCTCACCAAAGTACCAAGAATGGCATGCATTATCACCACTGAGGTGATGAGGACTAACCCATCTACGGGCCTTGAAGCCATCCCAAACCTTATTCCCTTAGATTTGTTTGTACAAGAATCGGCAGCCAACAGCGCTCTTCGACTCGGTCAAACCAATATCTGGAGAACTAGTCAAAGCAGTCATACCACGGTTTTTACAAAAAACGTTGGCAAAAATGTTGATGCAGAAAGCTTTATCAGACTTTAACTACTTTACTTGCTTCTCCAACAGACAAGATTGGAAAAAACAATGTTCTTCCTTACAATAATGAATCGACTTTAACCGTCTTTACTGAGTAGGAGCAGGTTCTCGAGAATCTGCAAGTGCTAGTTCATGCCGGCTCCCCGTCCATAGCAGCTGACATCACCTTTTTCGTTGATAGCCAAACAGCAATAAAATTTATTTCTTCCGATATAACTACTTGGCTACCACAAACAGAAGATGGGGCTTTTTACGGACGCCCGACCTGAGGCAACGGAGAAGAGCATGAAAACACCGCTCACTTCTTCTGCCACTGTTCAGCACTCTGTCATACTAGGAACACTTTTTTAGACAACATTTTTTTTTCACACTATGACACTAGGTACTTATTTAATGAACAAAAAATGTTATCTGAACTCCCAGGCAATCGCCTACTGAACTTTGTTAAGTCCTCCAACATTAATCACTGATACACCTTCTGTTTATAAGTTTTGGGAAGGATGTTGATTAGATACATCATCAAAGAACTTACTAAGCATCTAATCTCAACTATTTCAACAATGGATAGTAACTACTAAGCCAGCCTCTTGAAATAAGGCCGTTGCCTGTAATCGATATATCCTCGCAACCAACCAAGCATCGTCAATTAAGCACATTTCCCAAACCGATACTTGTTCATATAAGTTTTCTGCATATTTTTTGTATACTTTGATTCTGATGGTACTCAGTTTACTTTAGGGTTTCCATCCGTGAGGGTTTTCCCGAACATGTACTCTTTTTTCACTCTGCGAGGGACGTCCGGGATAGTTTTTGTTAATTGTCCGGGTTTGTACTCTTTTTTATCCATTGAGTAACCATATACCTTCATACTACTAAAACTTAAAGTTATTCAAAAAACGAACCGTACTTAATAAAGTGGTAGTGTCCGTAGCTTCGTGGTTAGGTGCGTTGGCTGCTAAGCAGAACGTCGTGGGTTCGAATCCTACTCGGGCCCAAAGTTTTTATTTCATCTTCCACGGACACTGCCTCTTGCGAAGAACTGACAAAACTTCCAAGAGTCATGAAAAAGTGCTTCTCAGTTTTGCCGTTCGGGCTCGGCGTAAAATTGTAGGTCCCCTCAATTCTTCACACGCACCTAGAGAATTGTTGATGAGAGTAAGCCACTTAGGCCTTGGCTCTTCAAAAGCTGTCGCGCCACTGTATTTTTACTTAATAAAGTGAACGAACAGGTCTAATACTTAAGATACAAAATTAGTAATCGAACACAACTTTTGTGCTGTCATTTATGTAAAAAAAAAACAAATTTGTTTGTATGTTAGAATCAGAGATAAAAGGAGATCGGACACTGACGTACGTTTTATTCTCCGGATATCGCAAATTATATTTTTATGTTACTTCGTGTATGAATAATTGGGAATAAGCTTGTTTGTAATTCCCCTATTATAGCAATTGATAAACAGAAGTTAAATGTAGTTTTATTAATGTTCGAAACTTTAAGATTCATCGGACCTTATGATGTTCTTTCATTTTTTCAGGAGTTTTGTTAAAACTTTTGCAATTCTCCTAAAATATAAAATCTCACATCGTAATTCTAATGGTATGACAGAACTCATAAAATCTCCCGCAATAAAAATTTGCGTGTAAGATCGGAAGAAATATTGTTCTCCTTCAAAAGTGACAGAACTTACAAAACACTTTAGTAAAAGTACATAAAAGTGTGAGAATTTGGGAAATTTATTGAGTTTTTGGGAGTTTTAGGAAGTAAAAGAACAGACCTTTTTTAGGTTTGCATTCCGTATGCATTGCGCAGCTTTAAAATCGAGGGTCAATTCAAATCCACGGCTCAACGAAGGAACTCTTAACTTAACACTTTAAAGGAATTTCTTTAGGTGTCCACTTTAATAGGAATAGACTTAATTGTATGGTGAACTTATCTTACGTCTTACCCCAACCACATATTTTATTACGAAGGGAAAAAATCTACGTTTCTTGCAGAGTAAATTTGTTAGTTTGTTGGTCCGAGGTTCAAAGTTTACCCTCGATTTGATAACAGGTCCTTACAAATTATAAAAAAAAAAAAAACGGTTCAGGAACTCAAATATTTATGTGCAATTTTTGTGTGTTTATTCTGTCCTCATTGTGTACTCTTTTTTCAGTCCTCATTTGTCCGGGAAAGTCCGGGATTTTAAATCTCAAGTACTAGTTTCATCAAAACATATCTGGCAATCCTAGTTTACTTTCTATTTTTAATGATGCTTGTGATGCCAATAGAGAAAGATTACGCTTTCCCAGAAAATCTGAAAGGAAATGTTTATGCTTGCGAATTCAAGCATAACATGTTTGGATTTGATACATTTCACGTTGGTTGTTGCATAACGCGAAATATTGACAAACTTCTGCAAAAACCAAACAGCCTCTAAATAACTTGTCATTGTCAGAAGATGTCTGAATTGGACACAAACAGATTTTATGTATAACAGCCAAAATTATATTTATAATATTTCTACAAGTCTCCAAGCATCCTCTTTCGATTGATACTCATATAGATCCTTTTTTATAACTTTCACATAAAAAATGTCCTTCGTGCTCGATTCCTTATGTATTTCTACAAAAAAAAATCCAAATCACGTACTCGTTAACCGAAATAGCTTCCAGAGAAAATGACGAAATCTCGTATACTTGGAAGAAGCATACATTTACTATAAATATAATAATTCCTTCACACTAAATATGGCGGTCACAGAAAAAGCATATAAACCGAAAAAGAGTCTTCTATATTCTAGGTCCCATAACGCATCCATAAAAGGAAATGATTTCCGCTGGGATCTGCCAATGCATTTCGTTGTATTTTTTTTTTGGGCAATATGGGATGGTAAAAATTTAGTTCGTCATTTTGACAGGCAACTGGCCATTAGCACGTGCACGCATTAAAATCCTGCACACACACACACACATACGACTACTTTATACTGATAAAATATCCTTTATTCGTTCGTGAATTAAATGTTTTCCAAGATCTTCAAAGAAGCATGGCAATGGGAAAAAGTAAACGAAAACGGAATCAACAACGCTTTCGATGTTTTTGCTTCCCTTTCCTATATTGCTCGCTGTACTCGACTATTCCAAACAGCCCTAAGCCCCTTAAACAGCAAATCACAGAGGGTGGATAAAAATCAAGCACTCTATGCTCGAAGCTTGGCTCTTCGGTTCTCCCCATCTACCCCAAAAGTGCATGAGTTAAGAGCATGGTACGTGAGCTCTAGCGTAACAGATGTGTGAGTGGGTATCCTTTTTTGGAGCGAGCAAAAGCTTTCGTCATAATTCCTCATTGTTTACGATTGTGATTTCGGTTGTGCCATCGGTCCGTCATAAAAAGGAATTTCTTTTCTCTTTTCAAGGATATTTTCGAATGTGGTGGATTTTGTCGACGACTAGGACGAAGCACGAGGGCAGAATGAAGAGTGATACAAAACATTTGAATTTTTTTCCGAGTTTCCGGGTGAGAAAAATATCGACTTAGTTGAAAAGGATGTGCATTTGCTCAGGTGGAAGCAAGGATTCAGGGAAAAACAACTGCTGCTGCTGCTGCTAGTGTTGGTGGAGCTATTTGAAGCATGTTTATTATCTTCTTCATCCTTCATATCGCTTCTATATTTTTGTTTCTGTTCCCTGATGTCGATCTATAGTCGTATATAGTCACACGAAAGAATAACGAACACCGAGACTGACGAAAAAACAAAATTAACATCGTTGAGACAATAGAAAAAAGAAAAGCAAGAGAACATTTGCAGCTTTTTCCTCGCATAAAAAAAGATGTGATGTAAATGCAAAATTTGTAACTGCTTCGAAGAGGAGTCATACGAACGTACGTAGGAGGATTTTAAATAACAGTTTTGGTTTTACTTTTTCCACAAATACTATTTTTTTTTGTTTATGGTATACAAACCATAATTGAACTCTGTAACCAGTCTTATCCCGATAGTAGTTGATCTTGTTGGACATCAAGGTCTTGTTGGATACTATATATTGACCTAATAACTTGCTTAAGGTGGCGATACAGTCCGTTGGACTTGGTGCCTATCTAGCTGTCTCTAGTTTTGCACTCCAAGTTGATTAAGGTCCTCTTCCACTTGGATGAACCACTTAGTCGCGGTCTGCTTCTTCTTCTCCCTCCCCCGGGAATGGTGTCGAAGGCTTTGGAGACTGATCATTGGTGTGCATTTGCTCTAAATGACCGAGGCATCTAAGTCGCTAGACCTTGACCCCTCTGGCTTGATCCGTAAAGTTGTACAACCCGTAAAATTCGCTGTTGAATCTTCTTTTCCAATCCCCATCAATGCACACAGGGTCGTTAATGACCCGAAGACCTTTCCAACCGACTTAGCCTAAGGCACATTATTCCCGTTTCGTCAGAGTCAATGTCCGAGACGTCGGCGTTGGGTGTCCTTCCTCGAAGCCAGCATATACTTCGTTTTGCCCCTATTTACCGCCAAACCCTTTTTTAACGCTTCTTTCTCAATTCTCACAAAGGTGCCATTGACATCCCGCTGTGTTCTTCCCATTACATCAATATCATCGGAGTACGCGAGAAGTTGAGCAGAGCTTTGGAAAATAGTGCCTCTGGTGTTGACGAAGAAGTTTTCCACTTCTTTTCAAGCTCGATGTTAAAGAAATCGTACGACAGTGTCGTCACCTTGTCTGAATCCTTTTTTGACATCGAAAATTCCGTAAGCTTGTTGCGAACCCTGATGGCACAGCGTGAGTTCTTCATCGTCATTTTGCACAAGCGAACGATCAAAGCAGAGATGCCAAAACTAGACATAGCTTTATACAGTTCGTCCCTGTAGATGCTGTCATACGCAGTCATAAGATCGATAAAAAGGTGCTCGGTGTCGGTTTGGAGTTCATAGGTTTTTTCAAGGACACAAAGTGAAAATGTTGTCGATGGTTGACTATCCTAGACTGAAGCCACATTGATAAGGACCAATCAGATTGGTGACGAAAGACTTCAGACATTCACATATTACGGCAAAGGAGATCTTATAAGCGCTGTAAGGAAGGCTGATTCCTCTGTAGTTGTCGCAGTTTAGAGGATCTCCTTTCTTCAGGATCGGGCAAACAACGCTCCATGCATCGGCACATTCATCGTCAAACCAGGGGATTCAATTTGGTGGCTGTGTGAAACCTATCACATTTGATGCGTCATATCTTACTTCATTCTAGCGATGCTAACACTTGCCCTCGATACTTGATGTTGGCGGCATAGGAATCTTTCAGTGGTTACTTGACACCCCATCAGAGAAGGAATTGGCGATCTCTTGTGAATGTACATAGTTGTCCGATGTCGAATTTTCTTGCAGCATTTCCGTATTTTGGTCGTTGTCGTAATATTCGTACGACGAGGTAGTCGTCCGAGTGGATGATGCCTCCTGTGAAAGTACGAACATCTAAATGCTAGACAAGTTACTTCCGTTTATCGCATGGTGATCAATCTGGTTGACGGCTAAGTTGGAGTCACGTGCTTCATGCATTTCCTGGATAGCAGCAATGTCTGCTTTGTAGCAGTTGAAGTTCTCCGCTAATTTTTCGGTAGGGACTTAACATTCCAAGTGTATATCCGAAATTCGTTGTCCTCTCACATTTGCTTGGGTCGTTAACAATTAATCCGTCCGTTCCCAAGGCCTGTTGATAAATTGCAACTAAATGATTTCTACGTAGCCGCGAAGCCACCCCAACGTGCAACCTCCAACCTGTAAACGGCACTTGATGTAACTTCAAGTACGAGAGCCGGAAAAATCACTTCCTTTTACAGCCTGGGTTTCAAATGTGTCGAAGTAGCCCATATAAAGGTGTTTACCAATTAATTCGTGGAAGTCCACCTTGAAGTGTTAACACTCCTTTGTTGGAGGGGTGGGGGTATTGAGTAGCAATAGCCTGCTCCCCTTCAACGTGTCGGCCATGGAAGGCCTTTCGGTGAACACAAGTTTCGCGATCGCATAGCTCTAAGCTTCAGAGTATTAATCACCGTTAACCGAGGTAAACCTTCAAGTTCAGACCAACTTACCAAACGGGACATTATTCTGAAAGAGTGAAAGGTTTTCTTCTTTCGATTATTTCCATAGAAATTAAAAACTGCCATCGCCTGCTGTCAAATAAATGAAAAGAAAGACAATCCTTGGCTAAGTAGGAACTATCAGATTATGTGACAGAAGAGGTATATATTATATACCAGTCCTTTATCGACAAGAATTCAAAAAGAAGTATAACAAGAATCCTCCACAACAACGAGACAAAGTGTCAAATCGATTTCCACTTTCAACTTCAAGATAGCCAAACAAAATTCGAATTAGCATAGCCAAGAACCATTGTCTTTATATGGTATGTGCATGCTTTAGTTCTTAGAGACAGCCCAGAAAGGTTTGTGTGAGTGTGTTGTGTGTCATGTCCTACAATTGGAAAAGTTGAAGATGCCCATTGACAGGCAAAGCAATAAAATTCAAATGCGATTGTTTTGCACAGAAGAAAGACACAAAGACGACACATAAAGCACAGTTTTTGTTTTCCAAGATTCGAAACTAAAGAGAGAGAGAGAGAGAGAGATAGAGAGAGATGGAAAATCAAGGAAGTTTCATGTTAAACTTTAGGGATACACATATTTAAGCATAAATATAAATAAATATGTTGGTATGTTAGGTCAGGCAGTCTCTTAGCCAAAAAATGTCGTCCTTCATTCACTCTTTGATTCTCACTCTCTCAAATTGCAACAAGGATAACAAATAACAAAAGCATGTTTAAGGCAGACACAACGTTGATTTAGGGGTCAGAAGTATTGTCTCAAAATATAGAAGACAAGCAGAGTCTTAAAGAGACAAAAAAGAAAACACAACCAGGATTGAGCAAAAGAAAAAAAACTAAGGGAACATCGACTGAAAAAGCTGATACCCCATAGAAAAAGGACATCACTTTGGTTGGTTTAATTTTTCTTATGGCATGGCCTAGAAAAGGCTTTCGATGTGTGGACGATAAATCTAAATCAGTTTCTTCTTAGTTGCATGGTCAGGACTTCGCACAACAAAACACACATGATTAGACGTGTGTGTTTGTCGTTCGTAGGATATGTTAAGACAGTATGGCAAAATGTCAAGTCAAAGGATGCATACGTTACGGATACAATTCAAATTCAAAGAAGCTGTTCGGATAAAAGCAATTGTGTAAGAGAGGTTGCTATAGGGGGGTTCGTGGTGTAAGATACTGAAGAGCATCGTTTATCAGTATGGGGAAGGTATTATTTCTGCCGACTGTCGGGGTATAATAGTCGTAATTCGTCAGAGAGCAGATCGAAATTCTTGACGTCCATTAAGCTTTTTATGCAGCTCTTGGCAGTTACAGAGGAATTTGTGAGATCGGGGTTAAAAATGCATAAACTATTTTAACGGACTTTACAGGAATTCTAAATAAATAAAATTCTTTATAGCATTCACGACACACAAAGTATCTCTTCACACTGTTAATCTGCTGCTTTTAGAAATTTTCTGTACGGTTTTATGCTTGTGACAGGTACATAGGCAGATAAGTGCCTTAATACACGGGAAGCATTTGTAAGAAATGTCGAAATGTGATCAAAAATGACATTTACTTTTAGTATAAAGTAGAAAATCTTTATCATGTCACGATTCTTATTCCAGCCCAAGATAATGCTCTAGATTTTTAGTTTAAAAGAGCTCCTTGACAGCCGTTTTTGAGTAATAGAAGCCAACTTGGTGCTGCATAATTTATATCAACAACAACCTTTTTTTAAGCTACAAATTTACAATACAGTTAATTGCGGTAGTTCTCTCGGATCATATTTATAGATCGATCATAAAGTAGACGGTTTATCTAAGAAATTAGAACGTGGCCAAATTAAGGAAGCTGCTATGATCTCTAGTCGAGTGGATCCTGACTCCATCATGTGTCTGTTTTACGCTTATGGGGTTTTTGGGGTTAAATTCACATATCGGCTGCAAGTCTCCCAACTGTAATGGAACAATACTCAGCAAATGCTGAATGATGATGGCAGGCTGAATAACATACGCTGACTATTCGCTGAAGGGTAAAATACTTCTACAACTAAAGAGCAGAATTAAACTCGATAATAACATTCATATGCACTGAAAACACTAAAAAGATATTCTGCTCTACTCTAATTGTATTCGAAGTTATCTTTCGACGGATAGACTAAAGACTTCACATTCTTCAGAGCTTCACTAGCCTCACTAGAAATAGAAATCAGTCACATCAAGTTAGTTGCATCGAGTCAGTTGGACAAGGCACATCCAGGAGTCATCATCAGGCACTAGAACGCAGTAAAGAAGGAAGGAAAAAGGAAGTCACCAGAACGACCAACAGTCAACTGACAGCCCTATGGAATCCACACTGTAAGACCAGCCGGCGAAAGTCGTAGCAATCCGTAAGACCAGTGAAAGCCGTAATACTAGCGACTAGAATCAATGTAGCAAAGAGCAGGAAAGAACGAAACCCAGACAAGTAAAGTTTGAAGCGCTCCAAGAAAGGAATTCATCAACAAAACCAAATAATAATAATAATAGTAATAATAACGAAAAGAAAACTTAATAAAAATAATAATAATTTGAACCCAACTCAAGATTACAATATACATATGTACTTCTTCAGTCAAACCCTGGCACCGGCGCGCGACGACGAGCAAGCCTTTGATAAAAAGTACCATTATATGGTTTACCATTGTTCCACTTCTGAGACCAATTGAATGTTTAACTGTAGTTGTATGATGGAGGTAAAATCATGGACCTGGAAATTTAGAAAGGAAACATGTTTCCGAGTACATATTCCCCAGTAAGTGAACGTGCTGACCTACACCTTCAAGTGGTGCCTCTGAGAGGTTCTTGTCAATTTATTGGCATGAACCTGCGGACGTAGGCAGCTTTATACTACGTTTTCACCTACACCTAAATCACCTTTTTCGAGATTTAGAGCTAAATCCACTTCTAAAACTTCGGATTTACCATACAAATATAAATCTTCTCAAAAGTGGTTTTAAAATAAATCAACCCTAAAACACCTTGGCTGAATGATTTCATGGACTGAAAATGAACCAAACATACCTAATTTTGTGAACGCGTTCATTGAAATGTCATAATTTGTTTTTCTTGAAATTTGAATTGAATTTAAAAATGAAAACAAATTCGAATAATTCTGAATGTAAGTGCTGATAATTTAATTTATTGTATTTTAAAATTTGTACAATATAATTTTTAAATGGCAGATGTTGAAAAAGGTAAAGATTTCTAGAAATTCTTGGCGAGTAGAAGATCAGGAGCTGTTGGTGGAGCTTTGGGGTAAAAATTGGCCAGCTGCGTGAGGCCCGAAAAAACACATATTTTTAAGGAGATGGCTTTAGCATTCCAAGGACATTCACCAGAGGAAGTGAAAACGAAAATTCACAACCTCACCACCCGCTTCAAGTAAGTTTGATCTAGGTTCTGTAATATACGTATGTATGCACATATTTTAATTCCTTTTCATTTATTTGCTTGTAGTAAAGAGAAGTTTTTGGGTACGTCTTCTTCCCAAAAATTTACTTGTTCGTGTCTTTAACACTTTTCAGCCTATGATGGTAGCCGATCGGAAGAAAATTTTATCCGATTTGTACGAATTGTTCAATTTTCATATGATTTTAACCCTCCGACAGTAAAATCGGACAGATCTACGAAACAAAATCTTAGTTGCGTTGGAAATTTAAAATACATGCGATGCTATGCAGTGAACTGTCTAAATATTTGCGACGCGTTATGCTTTGCGTTTTTTTTTTCTTTCCGATTCTTCCCGATAGAAAATCAAACGTGAAAAATTGTCCGAAAAATATAAAATATATATTTTTGCAAACTAGTAAATGTCAAATGAGTGCGTTGTTTGACGTCAATTTTTCTTCTCAAATTCGGGTACCGTGAATACAAAAATCTTCCGATCGGAACTTTTCTCCGATCGGATATTTTTCCGATCGGCTACCATCATAGGTCTGTTTGATTTAATAAATATTAATTAATCTAGGAAATGTCAAAATAAAACCGATTATGGCCAATGGAAACACTTCAGGATTTATGCTAAATCATCTTAGCTAAAACTCAGTTTTATTGTAGGTGGAAACGTAGTATTAGTCTAATGGAATTGACGGATTGAAACAGGACGTATAATGAAGATTGATGCGATCCTTAACAGATAATATATCTAAGGATATATTAAATGAGGAAATACGATCAACGAATACCGAATGTGGATAGACGTTAATGAAATTAGACGCCCTGTTGGGTATATCTCTTGATTGGCTGGTTCATCCCTTCAATCAAAGTGGATATACTTGACAGAGGGTGAGCGGTGTCCCTCATCTGCCAGTTGATAAAAGCTGCAAAACTCAAAAGATCACAAAAATGAAACAATGTCTGTATAACGAATGGTTATACAGAACCAAAATGTGACACCAACCCCTCACCCAGGGGCAATTGGGTACCGCGGGTAGTGAGGACTTGCCAACTCACTAGTGGGATGGACCTTCGCGGGGGTTGTGGTTGTCTGAGTTTGGCCTCAGCTGCTGTTCGCAAATCGCGGTTACGGCTCTTCTTTCGGTGACTGAAAGTTGAGTGCAGTTTCCGTGACCGGACAACGGCTCTTCTTTCGGTAAACGAGGGTTGAGTGCAGTTCCGTGTTTTGCCTGAATAGTAGTCTAGAATCAAACCAAGATGAATAAGGGCTGGCACTAATTCAATTGGTACTGGTGTGAATCTGGTTGCAGGGTACCCGCTTCTTTCTTTTGAAAGTTGAGGTGTGCTTTTGTAGCTGGTGGATCATCAGGGTGAATGTCAACACTTATAAACGACACCTGTGTGAGTGGTCACACGTCAGATAAGGCTTAATTGCTAGGTGCTGACGTTAATCAATTCATGCTTCTGTAGTTGTATGATACTACCTTTTTGACTTGGTTTTCAGGGGCTGTCTTTGAACCTACAAACATCAACTGTGCTTAATCTTTCTGAAGAAGTTGTCTTAAATAAAAATTTGGCAACGAAAAAATTCAAAAGTGTGTGAGTTCTGGTCACTGTAGCATCCAACGTAACGAGCAAGCTGGTAAACTAAACAAATAAAGCAAATATAGAATGGCACGACAGCTCTTGAAGAGCCAAGGCCTAAGTGGCTTTCTCTCATCAACAATTCTCTGGGTGCGTGAGAAGAATAGAAGGGACCTACAATTTATAGCCGATTCCGAACGGCAAAGTTGAGAAGAATTTTTTATGACAGATTGATACTCTTGGAAGTTTTTCGCAAGAGGCAGTACCCGTGAAAGATGAAATAAAAACTTTATTGGCACGAATAGGACTCGAACCCATGCCATTCCGATTAGCAGCCAACGCACCTTACCAATAAGCCACGGGCAGCTAGCTGATCAACTAGCAAGTAGCAAGAACATTTTTAGCACCTTAGATGTGTCAAAACATGCTAATCTTCCGCTTCTTTCAACCGACCAATTTTTTTTTAAAGTCATGTAAGCGATGATAAACTATAAGCCTAAGAATACCTTCTTCTTGATGGCCCACAATTATGTACAAAAAAGTAGGGATTTAACCTTAGGGTCACTGACAGTCGTATTGTGTTGTTCAAGTCTAACACCCATTAAATGAAGGATTCTGTCTTTTTTTAAGACCAGTGTTAACCCCCAACTCCTTAGCTTATAAGGAATACCAAAAGCGGAACTATTTTATTCTATTTTTCCCAAAAACATATGTCACTTTCTGGTTGACAAAATGTGATAACGACATTGCCTCAATTGTCTAAACTGTTACTACATGTTAACACCTCATAAAATTCGTGGGCCAAAAATTCTAACATTGATGTGTTTCAGTCCAGTCCCTTTCAAAATTTCCTCGAAACCAAAAAAAATTGTTCGATACTTTCGTCCCCATTTGTATGCATTGTGAAATTTGCATTCGTCTCTTTTTCAGTTAGCTTGTTGGTCCTAAATCGTGAACTCTCCTTTTTTCCTCACTGTGTCCACTATTTTATTTGATGCCACATTTGTTCTGACTTAGGTTTTGAAACTGGACATAATGACGACCATGATGATGATGCCATACAACACTTGGCTTCAAATTTAGTGCATTTTATGTGTTGTGTTGTTTACTAGTCCTGGTCGTAGTCGTCCTCGTCATCGTGGCGTGGTCCTGAACATATTGTTGGTTCTTCAGTTTTTCGGTTGGTTTGAAGTAATTTATTGCGACTGATCATGAGACAGCTCTAGTGGAGGAGCATCACAGTTCACCAAAGACAGACGTATATGCATAAATGGCAAGTGTCGTCGTCGACGTTGTCGTTGTTGGTCGTGTGTCCTGTGGATGTCAACAGTTCATTTTGTGTGTTTGGAAATGTCCTTATGCTGACTGTTTTATTGTTGAGTCAGAGTCCTCTTTCTTATGTTCTATAGATTTGATGGATGAGAACTTGATTGGCCGCGAACACAAACAGCAAGACAAGATGAAGTTGTATGCAATGATGGATAGAGTGATTCATAACTCTGGTCCTTATGTTTTGGGTATGAAGCAGTTGTTAACGATGATTGGGGACAATAAACTGGTTTTAATTTTAACTTTTGTAGGAGATTTTTTTCGTTTCATTGGTCTCGGAATATTTTCGTTGAATTCACTTGCTGTGAGGATTTGAATGCACACTATTTTCCTGTCATATTGATTTTTTTTGACTTAATATATCGTGGTATAAGTATTTTCCCCGTGGAATAGTTTTTTTCCATGGTCTCTTTTCTAAACAAATAACTTTGTTTTTATTACAAAAAAGAAAAACATGAAAAATCTCCCTAAGACACTTCACCATGTCATGATTGTAATAACAACGGAGGCGCCTCATCAATTTTTAAATACGAAATAAAATTCTTTTCCCATCACTTTACACCCATAAACATCCTTTCCTTCAATTGACATGGCTCCTGTGACTTCTCAAGTGTATTTTCTCACCTCATAACTACTAGCGCCACCACCACCGCCGACGACGACGACGCAGCCAGTTGAGCCTGTCGTCAATGTTGTATGAACGATCGCATAACTGCAAGCAAAAAAAGTGTGCATAGCATTGCTTCTTCAATTTATTGAACACATTCCCAAGGAGATCGGTGTTTCCTTTTCAATTTCAATTATTAAGTGTATGCTTGTATAGTGGGATAGATAAATTAAAAAATTAAAACCGATTTACTGCTAAAAAATGCCAGCTTAAGCAAAGATTTAGATTTGAGAACTGTAGCTACGATCTGACAGGCTCACTATAACGTTAAATGGACTTCTCAGTCAATCACCTGTAAGGTTTAGTATTAATAAATTAACAGAAAGGTCAAGAAAAACGTGTCAATCCTCCCACTGTTAGCAACAAGAACATATTCAATTAATTCGAAGAATTGCAGTTTTGAGAATTATTGCAATCGATGTCTATCGTCTGTCGACGCAGCGACTGTCGGAACTTAGTGCAAATAGAAAAATAAGAAATATTTTTCTCTTCTCGCTAACCTGTTCCAACCTCACCAACAATGTGTGCCTAACTCTGCATCTAGATACTACATTATGCACTATGTCATATCTTACATTTTATTAGCAAGCGATGAAACCAGCTTCCAGCCTCATCGACGACGACGATGCCTTAAACGACCAACAATATTCTCTGCACTACGCCAAGATTGAATGACAGACAGATGTATACAAACATATTCCTCTTCGTCCTCGTCGAAGTGCAGTAGTTGTAGTCGTCACTGAACCCCACCACATCCGAAAGTTACAAACATTTCCGAACGCTCCGACGCATTGCGTTTTGTTGCTCCACTCCAATACATAGTAATGGCCACACGCCCAAAAATTATAAATTTTTAATATGAACTGCAATCTGGTGCCATAATGTGATGATGATTTTGTGGTCTTTTCTGCATCTCGAAGAACGACGATAGGTGGGGCTATACTAACTCCTACTTGTTCGTTTTGTTTTCGTTCTTCTCGAGATCGCATTTTCATCGACTCTCTGTGTATTCAATATTTTTCTGTGTAAATGACTATCGCGGCGCTCAATGACGATGTGTGACTTTCTCGAGAAAGCAAATTTATGTTAAACGATTAAATGTACTTTCGCAATTTACAGTTATTTATTAGAAGTCAGGAATTTGACCGTATGGCAATAAGACAAACGTTCAGTAATAACCAGCGAAAATTTGTAAATGCATCGAAGACTGCATACAGTGGAGTGGATACAAGCTGAAACCGGTATGTTTTTGTGTAGGTATTGGCAATTCAACAAGGCAAATAAGTTTTTGAATGATTGCTCTTGGGGAACGAGCTTTTTAGGCTTTTGGCTATACATTTTTTGCTCAATATTTTTAGAAATTTCCCCAATGTGTTATTATAAACATTGCCATTGCTACATTATATTTTACCAAGTAGTATCATCATTTTGATACGAAAATGTTTTTTTTTTTGACGTTTCGATTGATTGATATACGTACGAGTGGCACTGAGACATCCTGACAACCCAGCAGGGGAAAATTATGTCAAGTTAATAAAAATAAAGTGTCACGTCGTTATTTTGTTTAACTTATTATGAACATTTGGTTGAAAGCATTTCTTCTTCAAAAAGACCTGCCTTCAGTCGGAATCTTCCATACAGGAAGTCGATTCACTAGTCTTTTTGAATTAAATGTGTAACTGCCTGAATTGCTGAAGTGAAGGCTGTGAATTGAATTGTGAATAGTTTAATGGGTGTTGAAAAATACTCGTTTCTACTGCGTCCTGGCTTGGTAGTCCTCTTCTTTATTGATCCCGGTTTATAAAGCGCCTTTGCATTAAGTTGGAAAAGGTCGTAGTTACTCAAGCAGCTTCAGCTAGTTTTAAAATAGACGTTCTCAGCAATCAATAGGCAAACCTGGAAAATCAACGGACGAACTCTGCAATTTACGATGAATCCGGACATCAACAGGCGACGCGGCAAATCCACGGGCAAACCCCCAAATCACCGACAAATACGCAATCAACAGGCGAACCTTGAAAATCAACGGACCAACCCGCAAATCTTGGACGAATCGTGTTGATTGTAACAGGCACGAGGCAGATCATGGCAAATCAACGGGCGTACGCGGCAACGGAAGAATAAGGTAAACAAAAACACACGTGGGAAATCATCGGGAAAACTCGGCAAATCGACGGATAAATCCGGCAAAGTTTAATCCCCTTACCACTGCATGGTGGGAGGAGTTTTATGGCGATCGTGACTTGCCTCGATGAAAGTCGACACCAGACTGATTTCTTGTCGATAATATCAGATAGCGGTATGGCTGTGAGCGTCTGGCTGTAAGCTGTTAGGACACGGAGTGTAATTTCCTATGTTAATTACGCAACCTTTTCTTACTAGAATGTAGTTTCGGACTATAAGCAAATATTATCAGAAAAAGTAGAATAGGATAGTACGATAAGTGCATAAGGTAGCATGCGGTTGGTTGTTATGGTCGTACTTTAAGTACTTTAGTAAAAGAATTGGTAGCATGTGATATAATGATACATTGCTAGGCTTTTTTTCTCAGAAAAAAAGCTTCTGCCTAATTTTCTTCCCACTTCGAAATCATGAATCAGACATTCATCTCAAAAGTAGAAAAAAAAAAACACCCAATTCGACTTCTCAATCCACTAACTTCTGAATGCATCATAAAATTTTAGAGCTTCTCAAAAAGAACATCATCGCCTTGCCATTCGTCCTCGTTTTCATCTCCTTCTAGACGATCCAAGAAGATTTTCTCATTTTTTTTTTGTTGTTTTTTTTTTTTTCTTCTGGGAGTGAAATCATTTTGACTTCCAAATCGCGTCGGTCGTTCTCCAATTCCGATTCAATCCGCACACAACTTTTCCTATTTTAAGTGAGCATGAATTTGTCTGTGTGTGTGTTTATGTAGCAATCCCTCAATTGGTGGCTAAACTGACTTCAAGTTTCCTTTTCAAGCTACTTAGATATGCCCTCGGCACGGAGTTCTGGGCAACCGGATTCATCCCACTCCTGGGTCCTTTTATTGTCTATCTCGTTCCTTCGCCCACACCCCTCAGAAGAGGGATATAAAATTTTATTTGACGACCGACGCTATTTTGTATCGATTTCCCACAATTTTGGACGATGGATGAAAATTCCTTTGAACATTAAGTCTGACTTATGACTGAAGCTAGAACGAGAATCTTAAGAAATATCCTTGTGCCCCAAGAACTCACAGAAAAATAATAATAATAATAATAAAATAAAATTGTGTTTACGTATCGTCGTCGTCGTCCTCCGAATAATATTTTATACAATGAGCCAACAGGGTGGTAGTTCTGGTATTGTGCAGGATGATTGCGGGGGCTGGATCTGGATGAATGACTGTCCTAAAGTTTAGAGCAAAGAAATTGCAGCGCAGCATTCGAATGTCCTCGTTATGAGGGGGTCATAAAACACAGTGTCGAGTCGTGTCGTGTTGGTCGCTCAATTTTTCGGCAGTGTCTAGCTGTAGCACTGCTGTGAATGTCTTGACGGTCGCGGTGGTGACGCTTAACGCTTAATGCTGTCGTCTTCGTTTTTTGAGGTTATGTTGTTTAAGTTTCATATTTTGAGTGTGTTGAGTGGCAGCGTGTAGGATCAGGGTCTGGTGAAGAAAAGGAAACATTAAGAAGAGTTTGTCGATATGAGTGTGTGAATAGTTTGTTTTTAGTTGCAATCGGGACATAGGTACATGATGGGTGAACCATTAGTGAAGGGGCGTATTGAAGAGAAATAAAATTATAGGGTTGTTTTTCTATGAAGTTTTGAGTAGAGCTCTTGGAAGTATTTTAAACAGAAGTAGGTCAATCAGAATGCCTCCAAGATGAGTGGTTGGCTTTATATACACCAAAACCAGTTCAACAAATTCTGTTACTTATGCCAATCTTTGACCAACTTCATCCAGTTTAGTTTAGGGTATATTTTTTCGCAACTTTACGACTTTAAATAAGCTTTATTTGTGTCGTTTTATCTCCTTAAGGCTACCTAAATCTATGCAGGTATACAAAAACCTCATGCAAATTCGTTGCGGATTCACTACTTTTGTATCAGTGGAGACTTCGGCACTAAAAATATTTAGGGAATGTTGGGGTAGTGGTACAAAATCGAACAATTAGTTCAGGAAATATGGCCTGGGTAGCGGGTAGGGGGTTAATGGTTCTTTTATTTGGGACAGTACAAAGTCTGTCGGGTCATCTAGTTATATATCAAAATAGGCACGACAGCTCCAGAGAACTATGTAGGTCCTAAGTGGCTAACATTCTTTGACGATTATTTCAGTGCGCAGAGGGAAAAGCGAGGATCTACAACTTGACTTCCATTCAAAACGACTAAGAGCCGATTTTTCAATCAATCGAATAAAAATAAAAATAACAAACTGGCAAATAAACTTATCTGAGTATTCATCGGTCAAATAAATTAGAGCGTTTTTTGTCAGATAAAGTCTATCTGATGATTGAAAAATCAAATATTTGGTTATTTGTCGAATAAACACTATTTGCCTGTTTATCTGACGATTGAAAAATCGGCTCTTAGTTGAAAAAACACTTATTCACGGAAAGTGATACAATAAGAAGCCTTGTTAGTCCGTCGCAAGCGGCAGTGCTCACGAAGGATTAATTAAAAAATCTTAAACATCGAGTTGGCATGAGACATGACCATTAAGTCAAGAATTCTACAAATTTGATATAGTCCCTGGGGTCGATCATGGTTATACGACAGAAGCGAAATAGGATGCACACTGCAAAATGCACTTGTGTTGGAAAAAGTACTAGGGTACTTTGGTACAATTTTCATTCTGAATCTTAGAAATAGACTCGGTTATTGCTCATAATCAATATCGAAACTTTTTCGATACTTCCTCAACGCATCGAATTCTTCAATGATTCCCATAATACGATTACAACCTGTAGATCCTCTTTTTTAGTTTAACTAACCGTTCATGTTCGTGGATTATTATGATTGGCTTTATGACCATGAAACGTTATGCCTTGACTGTTTTCTTTTTATTATCGAAATAAGCCATAATCTTCTTCTTACCGTTTTGTAATCTATCAGATGGCATCAAACTAAAGCAATTACTATTATCTTCTTCTGTCTTCGAAAACAAGACATCAGAATCTCTCCTCAGCTTCAATAACCCCGTCAAGTCCGACCTCATTTCTTCGTTTAGCACACCGCTAGACATTGATACCACCAAAATGTGTCCAACGAGATCATTTTAAACAGAAGACAACTAGGTATACTATTTCATATATGTAGGTACGTCTACGCTATGCGATGTGAACCGATGAGAGACGAAAATACAAGACAGAGATTGTGACGTAAGAGATGGCATTACATTTCACACCGCATGTAGCACCATAGACAAAAAGTGTGCAATAGCATCGACCCCAAACGGTCAGGTTGCTATCTATGGAATTGGCCATCACCGTTGCTGGTGCAAACCAGACCAGAGCAATGGTTCTCAGTGCTGCTATAAAGTGTGTAACAACATGGATTTTGTTAAATGCAAACGCTATCATCCAGCTTTGAAGTCAGATTCTGACTTAAAAAGGAAATTGTGTTGGACTTCATTCAAACTGAAGCGGTACATAGATTCCTTGTTGCTTTGCTACTATAAATCGGGTATGTTGCCACATTGTGTGTGCTGTTGTGTCGCATCATCTGTCGTTTAAGTAACCGCTGATGGCTGGTATACTTACTTAGTCATGGCGGAGGCAGGTTGTATCTCTCCAAATCCCAAAGGTACAACAACATTGCGTGTATTTTGTTGTTGCCATTTCTCTCAGGATCAATCAACGGTTTTTTTTGTCTTAGTAGAGGAACTCGATTATCGAACAAAAACTCAACGCGCTATTGGACGACTAAGCCTCTTCAAATAAAATAAGAGAAAATGTTTTGTATGGAATTCGACCCATATAGAACTTCACTGATCTCTAGGCTTATGTGTATGTATAAAAATGAAGCAAAATGAGTTGATCAGTTTTATTTTTCGAGTTCTAACATTTTCTTTGTGCAATCTATTTGAGAATGGCTTTTGATGTAGTTTCTACGAACACCATTTATCCGTTTTCATCGTTTTAAGCTTCCACTTCACCCTCGCACATGAGTCATCTCTTTAATTGAGACGAAGCTCCCTTCAACTCTTGTTTAGGGACGCTGGTTCTTATTATGACACTCCTGTTTTTATTTCACGAAACACTGTTGTTGTTTTTATATCAACACCGGCAAAACGTTGGAATTATTTCTAATAATCCCGCAGTACTCAGCTTAATCGCTGCCCAGCTACCTCGTCAACCCGCTACATAGCTATCCAGCTGCCCTGCTACTTCTTTACCTGCAGAAAGAATCTTTATAGGCGATGTTAAGTAGGCTAATTCCTCTGTAGTTGGCGCAGTTTAGAGGATTCTTCTTCTTCAGGATCGAGCAAACAATGCTGAGGTCTCATTCATAGGGCATGCTTTCTTCCGACCATATCTGGTTGATGATTTGGCATGCTCCTATCTGGAACGTTACCTGCTGCTATGAAGAGATGGGCAGCTAGACCATTTCCTCCAGCGGCTTTGTTGGATTTCAGCTGTGATACTGCCGTTTTTCTTCGTGTGCAATGAATGGCTCCTCCCTGATGCTACGGCGGGATTCTGTTCGTCGTTGCTGTTGAACAGTCTACAGAAGTGCTATTACCTAATTCTCATCCACTATTATGATATCATGTTCATCTCTGCAGGAATCGGTTCTTGCTCGATTACCTTGAGCTAGCTGTTTTACCTTCTGGTAAAACATCCGAACTTCATTCCTGCTGTTGACACTCTCAACATCCTCGATCTGGCGCTTCTCGTGCTCCCTCCTGAGAAGCCGTAGCCGTTCTTCTCTACTCTTTTGCTCATAGAGCTCACGAGCAGCTTTTATATCTTCTGCTAGGCTGCATATGCCTAAATACTTCGTCAAACCTGGGACCAGGGGTTTCGCTTTAGTGGCTGTGTGAAACTCAGCACATTAGAGGCAGCATCGCAAACTGTTCTCTGGCAATGTTGCCACTGGTATTCGATACTTAGTGTTGGCGGCATATGACTTCTTAAGAGGTTGCTTGACACTCGATCAGAGCAGGATTTGGCGATCTCTTGCTTTGCGGTAAAATGGCCATACATGCTCATACGTTTAGTCAAGGAGCTCGTCGTACTCCTCTTTGGTGTTGTGCCAGCCGGTCTTACAGCTAAATCGTTGTCTTTCATCCATGGCATAACCTTTTCAAAATGCGATACTACGAGATTTCAGTGAAAAATGCATAACAATAACAACACCATTGAGATGTCCATCACAAGACTTGTACCTACACTTAGTGTAGTTTCTTCTGTAAATTAGTCATCCCCGTTTCAACAATACCAATCCTTTATTGTTAGCCAGAAATGCATTTCGTATTTCTTGAAAAATACTTTTTCCAAGCAAGCCCAGAAAATAAGAAATGGTTGATTTGTTATTTCATCGACATGGGTGACATCGATAAATCAAAAAATATTGTAATTTCGCTGTTGGTCATTTGAAATGACAGACTAATGAACCCAACTGCAACATGTGCGACGCGACGCAAAACATGTAGCACAATTAACAGTCAAATGGATGACAACCGATCCCATCTTGGCATTGTTGCTTTTCGTCGAAATTCCGTCGAAAAATGTATCTTGATTTTTTTTTTTTTGTAAGTCAGAGGCGGACTTATGTTGCAGTTTTGGTCAAAATGGAACCAGAATCTTTGTAAATAAATTAAAAAAGGTCGAGAAAAGTATAAGATCAAATGGAGTCAGATAATTTTCGGCTCTTTAACAAATTTATTGTGGATCCGCCCCTGTTGACTAAAGTTACATAAAATCTTTCAACGAATAAATAAATTAATCAACGGGTTTATACATTTTTTTTGCAAAGATTCACCCCGATCGACCCAAGAAAACGGCTTCGTTCTTTGTTTAAAATTTTGAATCACATTGGGTGTTGATTGATACCAAACGATCAACAATGATCGACGACCGACGAAGGACGGATAATGGTTATTTTGCATTTGACATTGGTACAATATTCTAATGAACTCTGCTCTCGAAATGAATGCAAATAAACATTTTAAATTATGAGATGAAGAGTTTAAATGGATAACATACATTCTTGTGTAAAGAAATTAGCGGATAACATTCTGTTGCGTGCTTGAATGAAAGGATTAATTTGGCGACAGAACATCAGGCATTAAGGAAACGGTGATACATGGTGCCTAATATTGCATATCAGTAGGGGGTGCAGCTGATAAATTGTTAACCTTCTGCAATCAGAATATTGGTCAGATGATATAATATTTTACGTTCACGTAGGTTGTTCTTTTAAGGTTTGTTTTCCAATTCATTTACACCTGTTATTTTCGCTAACAGTGAAAGAATTATTAGACGTGATGCACCTATGCATTAAGTGTAGGTATTCGGGAAAATTTTAACTTTCTTGTTTGCAGCTTGTTTTAAAGTTCAAAAAGGAGTATAGTGTTCATTCTGACGAAGAGAAAATTGCGTCGTCGAAATTGAAGTCCATTAATACAGCTGGATCAGGACAAATGTACGTATAATTTCATCTGAAGGATATAGTCAAAAACATATTATAATAGAATAGCTTTTACCCGCATTTAAGCCAACTGAACGAAATCATGCGTGAAGAGGTGTTTCAGCTGCTCTCAAAACCGTTTTTCGTTATGTTGCTTGCTGTTGCCTTAGCACTCTGGATAATGCCGGAGACTACAGTGAGCGCCTGAGTGAACGACTCTCCACCGTCCTCCCTAATGTTGAGAAAGATAGAACACCGAACATTTAAATACTTTGTTAGTTTGTTTAAATAATAGAGTGTTGTTTTTATTAATCTTACGGACTTAAGTATTTTATATTTCACTCATTATTGAAAACTCAAATACACAGGAAGTGATAAGTCTATTCGAGAACCGAAGACTTACACTGAAGCTGTGAAATCAAATAATTCTGAAGAATGGCTTTTAGCTATGGAAGAAGAATTGGCATCTCTGGCAGAAAACCAAACTTGGGATTTAGTAAAGAAGCCAGAAACTGCAAAAGTCGTTCAAAACCGATGGGTTTTCAAAATTAAGGATTCAACAAATGGAAACAAGCCAAGATTCAAAGCAAGACTCGTTGCGAAAGGTTACGTCCAACAAAAAGGCATCGATTATAATGAAACGTTTAGTCCTGTAGCAAGGTATGATACTGTTCGTTTGCTTTTAGCTTTAGCAGCAAGAAATAAGCTAAGCATACAACAGTTTGATGTAAAGACTGCTTATACGGTGAGCTTGAGGAGGAAGTATATCTGGAACAACCTGAAGGTTTTCAAGATGGAACCGGAAGAGTCTGTATAGTATCTTCAAATATATATATGAACAACTATTCACTTGCAGATCAAATTTATTAGTGATGAAAATATTTTCTATTGTTTTAATTACAAAAGCGTTGCCTAGGTAAAGTATATCAAGGAATAATGATAACATAAAAGTAATTAAAGTGAATTCATATAAAGTAGATTTTAGGTCAATATAGTAAACACTACAGTCTGTAAGTTGAAAAGAAGCTTATATGGATTGAAACAAGCTCCTCGATGCTGGCATAAACGTTTCTTAGGATTTATGAAGAAGACTGGCTTAAGAAACAGTAAAGCAGATCCATGTTTATTTTATCGTAATGAAAAGGGAAGAGTTCTTTATGTCGCCATCTATGTTGACGATGGCTTGATACTTGGAAATATTAAAGAAATACAAGAATTCATGAATGAACTCAAGAAAGAATTCAAGATCACAATCGGAACTCTCGAAAACTACCTTGGCATGAAGATTGAAATAACAAGTGATGGATCAATAAATTTGTCTCAAGAACAATATACCAACAAAATTTTAGAACGGTTTAATATGAATGAATGCAATTCAGTTACAACGCCTGCAAGTCGGGAGGAAGAAAATTCAAAAACCGAAATTGTTAAAGAAGAAGTTCCCTTTAGAGAAGCTGTTGGAAGCTTAATGTATTTAGCAACAGCAACAAGACCAGACATTGCATTTGCAGTAAATTCTGCTGCAAGAAGAATGGAAAACCCTACCAGAGATGATTGGAATAATGTAAAACGCATTTTTCGATATCTTCGCGGGACCAGCAAAGCTGTAATAAAATATCCAGCAGGTGAACATTGTCAAGAATTGAAGATATACAGTGATGCTGATTACGCTGGAGATCTGAAAACAAGGCGATCAACAACTGGAGTAATTTCAATGTTCAACGGAGGACCAGTTACATGGACAAGCCAACTTCAAAGAACTGTTGCATTGTCAACAACAGAAGCTGAACTTATGGCTGCAACAGAAGGTGCCAAAGAAGCTATGTGGCTGAAGTATCTCATGCAAGAACTGATTGGAGAGCAGAAAATTATACCGACGCTTTACATCGACAGTGCAAGTGCTTTAAAGCTTTCAAAGAACCCAGAATTTCACAAACGATCAAAGCATATTGAAGTTCGTCATTTTTATGTCCGAGAATGCTTTCTTGAAGACAAATTGAAATTGCAACATATACCTGGGAAGGACCAACTGGCTGACTTGTTAACGAAACCCCTTGACCGTGTCCGTTTTCAAATGTTAAGAAAGCAGATTTGTATTCAAGATTAACTTCAATAAGTGTTTGGTGTTTATGGAGGAAGTGTTGAGGAAGATAGAACACCGAACATTTAAATACTTTGTTAGTTTGTTTAAATAATACAGGGTGATTAACGAGCGTTGTGCCAAAAAGCTAGAGCGTGTAGGTTAAGTTGAGACAAGAAAAAAATCGTATGGAAGGGGGGGGTCTATTCCCCCCGTTTAGCCGAGAGGGGCAATTTTCTGAAAAATTGACTTATTTTATAAAAAAAATATTTAAAATCAACGGCTTCGTTTACAACACCGTGTTGTACCTTTTTGAAAAGCCAAAAATATCTTCTTTCATTTGGTTTTTAAATTAAATTGTTTTAATGAATAGTTTAAAAAATATTAATTCTCAAACTCAAAATTTTCAAAAAAAAACCAAAAAAATCATTTTTGAACCAAGTTTTTTCAAAATTTTATGTTATTAAGTACTAATTTTGTTTTCAAAATTCAATGCCATTGTTAATTTTTAGTCGAAAACAGAAAACCGGATGCAAAAATGTCTTTTCGTTTTTGAGAAATAAAAAAAGACCAGGACCACTTTTTTCTAAGAAAATCTTTGTTTTTATTATTACCTATCTCGACTTTAGTTTTATTAATTTATTATGATACATTAACCTTTCTTTTAATATTTGTTCTGTAATTGGAATTTTATGAGGCCTCAATAAAGTAGAAAAGTATTGGATTTTCCCTGGATTAATCATTTTGTTCATTGATAACCACTGAAAACTGACCTGAAATTCTTCTTATTATGCCTGGGGGCCGCGGCCACCTGTCGGTGAAGGGTTCTACCTGCTAGGAGCTTAAGATGACTAAACCGCAATTTTTCTTGAACTTTTTCTCAACTCAACCTACACGCTCTAGCTTTTTGGCACAACGCTCGTGAATCACCCTGTAGAGTGTTGTTTTTATTAATCTTACGGACTTAAGTATTTTATATTTCACTCATTATTGAAAACTCAAATACACAGGAACGTTTGTTTGTTATTAAAAAACTAAAATTCTTTTATTCAAGCTCAAGATTCTCAACACCTAATACCACAGATGTCAATACCTTGTGGAACCATTATCCCGAAATGATAAAAAATGTAGCCGAGACCACCATAGGTTACCAGCCGCCCTCGAAAAAGAACCCGTGGTATGTTGATGAGTGCGTGTTATATGATCCAGCTGTGCCGCGCTGTCATGCGACTTCTTCAACATAGCCCTGGAGCAGATTGTGCGCAAGACAGGTGTGAGCACGGAAAACAATATCTTCAACAAATCCACCCAGTTTCTAGGCTGCGCGGACGACATAGAAATCATCGCTCGATCCAAGAGAGCTATGCTTGACGCTTTCACAGCGATTAAAGAACATGCAAAACTCGTTGGTCGTAGGCTGAAGAGAATGAGGACAAAACAAAGTACATGCTATCAACAAACAAAGCAATATCTGTCCACCGCCTAGGACAAAACGTCACTGTTGGTAGCAGCAATTTCAAGGTCGTTAAGAAGTTCACTTATCTTGGAACAGACATCAACTCACCTTAGTGGAGATCTGAAGAAGACTTACCCTAGCGAACCGCTCCCGCTTCGGTATTGCAAACAAAAACAGGGTTCAAAACTCCTTAAGATAAAGTGTCTGCTATACAAAACTTTAATTTTACCAGTCATACTCTACGGCGCCGAGTGCTGGACCATAAGTAAAACAGGGGAATTGATACTGGGCACTTGCGAAAGAAAAATTCTTCGACGGATTTTCGGTCCCTTATGCGACGATGGCAAATAGAGAAGAAGATTCAACCGAGAACTGCACGAGCTGTACTAAGATATGTATGTGGATGTAGTCCAGAAGGCCAAGAAAAAACGACTACATTGGCTCGGCCACATCGAATGGACGACTACGCTCCAGCCAAGAAAGTCTTCTCACCCCAGTCCCCACGTTCGAGACGGCAATGAATTAGTTTGAAGATTCATTATATTCAGAAGAGAATTATCTGAAGCCGGAAAACAAAATTAATTGTTTTTGCTCATAACTGCTTTCAATGACTGATAGAATATTTCTAGACCTCTATATTGTTGGATAGTTACACAACGGTTGTCGAGGAACATTTTGAGTCATATTGATTCGAAATTTCGGGAAAATGCTTGCAAATTCAAGTATACTTGTTATATTCATTCGGTTAAAAGTAATTGAAAACAAAATCCAACTTCATTTTGTAAATTCATTAATACTAAACGTAATAGGTATGGATTTCCAACAACTATGGTTTTTCAAAATAATTCATCGAGTGATCCTAAGATAATCGTCTATTTTTGTCGCTCAATTTATGAAAATGTTTACGGTTTTTCTTCGTTGTCAATAATAAATTATAATAACATTAACGTAATCCAATCTATGTTCGATTGTGCAAGCATCCGTTTTGAATTAAATGATATTGAAAGCGAAGAAGACTCAGACATCTTGGGTTTTCATCCTATTGTTCTTCATTACTGTGCACGATCGCTTCATATTCTTTTACTGGAATTGTACAATGATTCAATTTCTAAGGACATTTTCCTTGATGAGTGGAAGGTTTCTGAAATTGATCCAATTTCTAAATGAGGTTCAAGAAATTTAGTGTCAAATTACAGAGCGATATCAAAATTATCAGTAGTTCCTAAACTTTAAGACAGTCTTGTTCAAAATAAGATTTACTCCATTACAAAGCAACAAGTATATAAGTTATTATCAACATGGCTTTTGGAAACGTCAGTCCTCCAACTCCTATTTAGTTGATTTTACTAATATCTGTATCGAAGCTTTGGATAGTAGAAAACAGGAGCATGTTTGTACACACTGACTTCATTAAAGCGTTTAATAAATTAATCTCCAGATTCTATTCAGTTTAAGGTGGACCGATGGTTTTTTTTCATATTTATTTGCTGTGATGCTTAATTTACTCTGGGGGTATACTCGCCGGAGTCCAGGGTCTCTCTGAGCAAAGCACGAAAACTCAGAATAATAGAAAAAAACCAAAACTCTCTCCAATTAGATCTTAACTCTTTTATTGCAACTATTCGACTTAGAATATAATGTACATATGAATTCTTATATATACTCTTAAAATTACGCTTACGAATAGGCTAGTGCCACGGCCACAGTCTCGAAGTGAAGGGGATTCTCAGAAGGAGGTAATTGCCACGGCCTCGAAGTGAGGGGATTCTCGGAAGGAGGGAAAACTTATCTATTGCCACGGCCTCGAAGTGAGGGGGATTCTCGGAAGGAGGGAAACTAAATTTAATACAACCTCGACCAATTGCCCTATGCACCATCAACTATTGCTAATCAATTATCAGCGGTGGGAGAACAAACCAAAATGTTTCTTGAATTACATGATAATCTTAGCATCTACTTAACAACTATTAGGTAAAAACTAAATGTGAATTGTATAATCACAGAATTAAAAGTACACAAGAAAATACATAAAAGGATGCTATTTACGTTGATGTGATTCATAGTCAGGGCGGTAAGGCTGCTGATGGTTTTATAGTCCGGGCGGTGCGGTTGTTTATTTTTAAAATAGTCCGGGTGCACGGAGTTGTATTTTTCCATGGTTGTTCGTAGTCCGGGCAGTTATTTTTATAATAGTTCGGGCGGTACGGTTGATTGTTTCGTACAGTAATCCGGGTTGGTCGGCGTTTAAGGCGTGAAGTGTGACGCTTCGTTACATTGCAATATGTGAGAAATGGAGATTTTTATTCTAAAGAAATTAAAGTGACTTCTCGAGTCCCTGCTTAGCAGCCAACGCATCTAACCACTAAGCCACGGACACTACTTGTCTCTATAAACCAATTATAAACCTTATTCTTTGTCAGCTAACTAAATAAACACAAAATAACGAAGAACCAACCCTTTTCTGCGGACTAGGTAGAAAATGCCATTTATAAAATAAAACTTCTCTTAACTGACGTTTACTAACTTATTCCGATGAAAAGGGTGGTTGAGGTTAGGAATAAAAAATAAATGTAAGCAATTATTTCTCTGACAGTAGCAAAAGCAACAAATCGGTTGTCAAGTACCAAACGTCACTTTACTATTCCGGGACAAATTATTTCTATTAGTTAACCTGTGGAATATGAGTGGAATAGGATAGGCGTTGTTGTTAATATGATTGTGTCAGTTTTCTCATCTAATTTTTCAAAGCAACAGCTCCCTAGTGGTAGATCAGTTTCGTTGTCCGAATAATTCCCCTCACAAAAGTTTTTAAACTTGTGAAACCTTTACCTGCATCACTCGACTTAATCCCTTACAATCAACTATTATATTTTTTCAAAGCTTTATGCGAAATATTGAAACCGAAGAGGAAATGAAAAATTTAATGTTCAACATTTTAGTTCTTGTACATTTTCGATGCATTCATATATTTTCAATTAACTCTAAGCAAAAAAAAAAAAAACATCTTTAAGCAGATTAAAATCGGCCTTGATGTAATTATTCACTTCTTTGACAGCTCGAATATATCTACGCATCACGTGTTACATCCCTAGGCCCAACAATAACAATAACCTTGCCGATGACGTTTACTCCTTTTTGCGCTGCTGATGTTTATGTTGTTGATGACGATGCGATGACGACAAGAAATTTCCAGAAACGCAGATATACAAGTATTTTATTGAATCTGATTAGGATGGTTTGCTTGCGCTTATCAAAGTGATATCAATGTCACTGACAGTCGACAAGGGATTAAGTGAAACACACATACACTCATAAAGTTATATGAAATGAAGACAGGACATTTATTCGTCACAAAGGTTTTACTCGTACAATAAAATACCCATAGACTCGCACAAAGGTTTATTTTTGTTGTTTTGTGATCTGGTATTTTCGCTTAAGGGTAAGACAGTTTGAGGGGCTTTCACTTTACCATCACTGAATACATATCGCAAAAGAGGTGCGTTTATTTTCAGGTTAAGGTTATTTTTTTTTGTTATGGTTTGTGATTTTACTTTGAAGAAGGCTTAGACTTTGAAGGACAAGTCAGTGACGTTTAACAAAAAGTGATGGTCTTGTATTTTGTATCCAGCGGCTGTTCTGCTTGGAATGTCGAAAACATTTGACATGTCACAAGCACAAACCAAACAAATTAAATCTGAAACGGGTTGTTGGTACATGAAAGCTTGTTAAAAGTGTCGTTGGTTGGATTAATGAATTAAGACAACAAAGGAGCCACAGCTCTTTGCTCATATCAAGGTAATTGAATCAAGCCCAAGGCAACAAATTATTAACCTTTCTTGACGGACTTATCGCTCTTGCAGCAAATTTGACAATAAAACTAGTGTGAGTTCTTACCTTTTTGATATTTTTAAAACTCAAAGACAAATATTTTACAAAAATTGACAAAGGGGGTTGAAGCATGCAAAGTGGCTGTTGCAGAAGTATCTTGGCCCACCAACAGTTTTTCCAGGTTCACATAAATCGGCAGCAGTCAACTATACAAGTGCAATTGGCACGAACTGGGATGGAAGAGCCCTAGGCTTGACATAAAATCGTTGTACAAAACACTGTGAGTCATTGCTGGTAAATGCAAAGTTTGATGGCAAAATGTCGGTGTAAAATTTTATTACGTTATGAGAACTTAATTTATGGCTTAAACATTTTTTTATGCTTGTTATAAAACTATACTCACATCCTGGATCGAATAAAAAGAACGAAATGCGGACTTGTTGTAGAATTTCTTAGGGCGATTTTCTATTGGGGCCGTTCTCCAGCACTAGAGCTGATTCAAATAAATCACTGCTCATTGGGACAGCAAACAGAAAATTCAACTGCGTGTCATCTTTAGTTAGTGCAATTTTCAAAACAAGTATTATTTCAAAAGATCTCAAACGATGACCTTCAATATCCCAATTTTGTCAAATCCACTCCTGACTACTCAACTGTCTAGCCTACATCTGCTTATAATACGGAGATTGAGGCAAAAAGGGGTTGCCTGCAATTCCCACCCCAATTGACAACGACTCAACCAACAGCGATGACGATGGTAGTAGACTTGAATAAAAGATACCACTCGAAGGATTTATGGATATTTTCATTATTATATATGTATAACTCGATATTTTATTTCATGTTTTTGTCTCTGGATCGTTTTCGTCAATGCAATGAACAAGAAATTGGGGTCTGATAGGAGGGGATGGAATGATGAGAGACCCACCGACCGACCCGTCTGTCTGAATGACTGGTTGTTATGTTTGTTTGCAACAAATTATTGTTATTGCGTTCCAGTTTTGGCCATCGCCCTCAGTACCTTCCTTCTACTAGCAGTAGGTGAGTCGTGATGTTTGAAGAAGAATCACCCAACTACTGCAAAATGCATTGCATATTTGCTGCATTGCGAGGTGATAAAGTAAGGGGTATGTTTACCTGAGGCATGGCTACAGAGAGGGAGCATAAAAACGGAAGGACTAACATTGTTTTAACGGTTTGTCGTGTAACGTGTAGAGTAATATATCATATACATCCGCATTGTCATAGAAATTTATATCAAAGACAACTGACGGCACGACGATTTTCTGCCACACATGTTTACGACCAGAGGCATTGAGGACACGTTTTTGATGGAAATGTGTCATAAATTAGATTGAAGTTGACTGATAGTTGGGTGTTTTGTATGGAATTCGAATTCGGACACTTTCTAGATGAATAGGAAAGTGTTGGTGGAAGGTGGTGTTTACGAGTTCGACTCGGCAAAAGGAAGACTGGACTTTATGGGTTTGGGTATTATATTTAACAATAATAATAATTAACGTTGAATTATGACAGCTATTTGACGACAGACGTAGAGGATAGGAGTTTCTATATGGGATATTAGACGATGTGTACATTAGGTAACAGGAATCAGCTAAGCTAAAAGGGAAATAAATCTTCTATAAGAAGGGCTCTACGAAGTCTGTTTTTAAAGAGGGAGATAAGTGCATATTGTTAATCCTTTTACTGTAAAAACATCATATGCAGTGAGCAACATGGCTTTATGCAAAGGATATCAACTGTCACAAACCCCTTTGCCTTTATGTTATGCATAATTGTCTGAACAGTTTACAACATGGATTGGAAACTAATTGTATATACACTGATTTTTCAAAAGCTTTTGATCAACTGTCTCACTCAGTTATCAAGTTGAAACTACAGTTCTTAGGCTTTCAACCTGGGCTGGTTTCATGGATTTCTTCTCACCTTGAGAATAGAACGTATCAAGTTAAATTAAGAGACATGTTTTCTTTTACTGCTAAATCTGGTGTTCCACAGGGTAGCCATTTAGGACCTCTTCTCTTTATATTATCAATTAATAATGCACCGTTATGTGTTCGTGACAGTGAAATTCTTATTTTTGTAGATGACATGAAGATCTTTAAGAAAATTACATCTAACAATGATCGCATTTTTCTGCAAAATGATATAAATAGGTTTTCTGTATGGTGTAATAAGAACAGTTTAAATCTAAACCCGTCGAAATGTCAGACAATGACAATCTCAAAAAACGAGCATCTTAGACTTATGAGTATTATACAGTGCCTTGCATAAGCATAACCGCACCCGAAAAAATTCATTTAAAAGAAAACCTACAATAGGAGTGACTCCTTACTATTTTTTTATTGAGTAACATCACTGATGAAGCAAATTGAGAAGAAAATAAAGTACCGTTATTTCCTCTCCTGGTGTTTAAAAATTAAAAACAGATTTTGATGTATTGCAAAAATATAACCGCATTTATTGTTTTTGTTTTTTCTTTGTTTTAAGTTCATTTTTAACAAAAAATTAATATGCAATTTTGTTGCCCCTATTTTCCACCAATCTTAGAATTCTTTTGGCATACTATTAACTAGATTTTTCAATATGGTGTCGTCTTAAGCGTTCCATTCTGCCACAACTGCCTCTCGCAGCTCAGCAACACTAGCAAATTGCTTATTATGGGCATAAATTTTGCGAGTTAAAATACCCCAAAGATTTTCGATGGGGTTGCAATCTGGAGAATGTGACGGCCACTCCATCAAATTAATGTTTTTCGATTCGAACCAATCCAAACTTTGACGACTTACATGAATTGGGGCATTATTTTGCTGGAAAACATGCTCAACTCGGCGAAATCGTCTTAAATAAGGTACCAAATTCCCTTCAAGGACCGAAGTGTAGTCAGAACTGTTCATTCTGTTAGAGGTGAAGGCAAGTGCAACCTTACCACGCTCGTAGGAGGCCCCCCAAACCATACAGCTGCCACCACCAAAGTTCCTCTTGGAAAAAAACTTTTTCTCTTTCCTCAAATCGTGCCAATATCCGCTAAAACCATCTGGTCCATCGAGATTTAACTTTTTTTCATCACTAAAACTAACCTAATAAAAAACATTCATTCCAGGATGCCATTTGGAATAACGAGATTTTAGTGTAGATTAATAGAAAGTCACTTACGGTTTTCCAATCCCGATTTATGTTTTGGCGGGCAAATTCCAATTTTTTTTGTTTTGGGCTGCCGTTAAATTTGGAGCTGGCACCATTTTTTCCAGAACAATCACTCCACTGCTTTTTAAAGCACGAGAAACGGTTGAAACCGAAACTCCTAAGCCCAATTCGTTACGAAATTCCGGCAAAGAATGCACCGAATTGGATGCAGCATTGATTAAACGCCTGTTGTCGCAACGTGTCAGCTTCTGCGGACGCATGGTCTTATTTTTGTCCCATAAGATTGTGGATGTTTTTAAAAATTTCGAACGACACGATCCGATCGTGAAATTCGTCTTCCAATAGCCCTAAGACTTAGGCCGCTTGACCGAAAAGCCAAGATTTTGCCTTTTTCAATTTTGCTTAAATGCGTACCACGTGGCATTGTTGTTTTTGATATGAAAGCACTTGACTGAATGCAGCTTCAAAGAGATTTGCATTGTGCGGTTATATTTTTGCAATACATCAAAATCTGTTTTTAATTTTTAAACACCAGGAGAGGAAATAACGGTACTTTATTTTCTTCTCAATTTGCTTCATCAGTGATGTTACTCAATAAAAAAAATAGTAAGGAGTCACTCCTATTGTAGGTTTTCTTTTAAATGAATTTTTTCGGGTGCGGTTATACTTATGCAAGGCACTGTATATCTCAGCAGATTCTTTCTCGTGTTTTTAATGTAAGGGACCTAGGGGTTCTTTTTACACCGAATCTTGATTTTGCAAAGCACATTTACAACATTGTTAATAAAGCTTATTCTATGTTGGGTTCGTTAAGCGTTGGTCAAAAGAATTTCTGATCCTAACGTCACCCTTTCTCTTTATAATTGCCTTGTTCTTCTCATCTTGAATATGCTTCACAATTTGGAGTCCTTATTATGACTTCATATTGACAGGTTAGAATCGGTGCAACGTAATTTTACTCGTTTCACATTAAAATGTATTCAATGTCATGATCCTCAAAATATTCCCTTCTTATGAGGATCGATTATTATTTCCTTCATCAATCATAACAGCGTCACAGATCACCAGATCTCTTATGCTAAAGGCCCAATTATGGACTGCATGAGCCCTTGACAAGGTTGAGTAGGCTTTGAATTATAATACGGATCTTTGTGACTTTCATATAACAAAAAAAAAAAAAAACGAAGAATTCTTCCTCTTCCTCGGTTACTACGGTCATTGACAATGATACTCTATTTAGTTAGTTCTCTCGCAAAAGTTTCTTTCAGAACAATGGAACAGAACAAGAAATGCGTGCATTCGGATCGATGAATACCTCCTTCGTTGGACTAGAAATTTTCTTTTTACCCATTCAATACAAGGTGTATTGGACGCATTCAAGTGTGAAACCACAAGGTGTGCCCCAGAGCTCAGTTTTGTCTCCGACCCTATTTCTCATTTTCATTAATAATCTCTTGTCTGTTGCTTCCAATCCAATACATTTTTTTTCTGGCGATAGTAGCTACGTTTAGCTTTTCTTATTCGTTTCCAGATCCACAACCCTCCTCTTCGGGTGAGAAACTGCATCGGCAAAATATGATAAGCTCATTGCATTCGGACTTAAACAGAATTGTACAATCGGGAATAAGAAATCGCGTAGATTCTCGAGATTCTCAGTATAAGCATTACCACCTCTTGAGGAACGAGCACATGCGATGTCGTCAAATATACCGCAAGATGTTTGGGTTTCTTAAGGCAGTGCAAGGATTTTTTCTCCCCGTGTGATCTTGATCTGGCTATGACATATAAGACTTAGATCCGTCCAACGCTTGAGTACAATTCTCATATCTGGGCTGATGCTCCAGCTGCATACTAAAGTCGCTTGAGGGCTATTCGTAGCTTAGATCCTTAAAAAAAAATTAATCGACTCTCGCGAATTCGACCAAAGTTCTATTTTCAAGTTTCAAGTCAATCTGAACCGTGGTTAAGCCTGCAAGTGCGTTTACAGACAAACCGACAGACAGACGGAATCGCCGGACCCACTTTTTCTATAGTCTTTTTTCCTGGAAATTGCCTCTTCCATTATTAAAAATCGTTTGACGTTTCTATACACTTGTATTTTTAAATGCTCTTCCTCAATGGCAGGATTAATAGTTCCAAAACTTGCATATCCCTTGAAGGGCAACTGGTAATGCTACCCAAGAGCATTAAAATTACAATATACATCCGCAAACAGAACCAAAACAAAACAGCTCGCAGCATCTTTTCAATTTACATCAAATTTTCAACAAAAAGCTGTCAGATATATAAAAATTTTAAAAGGAAAATCTCATCACAAAGTCAACTTCAACTTTCCTTCCACTTCTCCTAGCGAAATACATAGGGATGAATTCTCAACAGAATTTTCTTGTTTTTTTTTTTTAATTTCTGGAACATTTCATATTTATCCTTTGGGCATTAATTACACTCTGTGTCTGTTCATTCTATCAACTCATCTCTTTTGTATGTGTGTGTGAACTTTTCATCATCATCAAAGTTTATAGACCAAACAGACAAAAAATTTACTTTTAAGAAAAATTAAACTTGTCCATTTGTCTGCTGTCATCTTCAATTTGACAGACAAGTCCAATGGCGATGTCAATTTTCAAAAAAAAAAAAATCGTCCTTGTTCAAAATATGTATGTCTTAACAAAAAAAAAAAGAAAACGTTCACCATACTCGCCAAGGGTGAAATATAAATAAAATAAACTTTAAAGGAACAATAAACTGACATTAGTTGGAGGATTGCCATGGGTATAGGGTACAAGGATGTTTTAATGGGGCGAGGGGGGGGTTGGGGAAGCGGTAGAGTTTTCGTCAAAATTTCTCCCCGAACTATGATAAAAAATTACGTCCACTTCAAATTTCAATTTTCGTCCTTTCTGATGCTTTCGCCTTGCTCTATGAGAAGTTTTTTTTTTTCAGTTGTGGACTTCATCCCAAGGAAACACAATGACAGGACACTAAAAGAGGAAGAAATTATAAAGTGTCACTAGGGATGATAAGTGGGACGAAAGGACGACCGACAATAACATTAAAAAAAAAACTCACTCTCTCAAACACACATAATACTCTCTTTCTACTCACATCTTTGTGGACACATGAAAGTTGACAAAAAAAGTACATAAAGAAAAAAAATTATTTGACAACTCACAAGGACAACAGTGTAAAAATACATCAAAAAAGGACTAAAGGACAAACAAATATAATAAAAATAAGAAAAAAAAATAAGAAAGATGTGGCAAAAATAAAATATGTGCACATCAAACGGACAGGACGGACGGACAAACCATCGTCCTAGTCGTCGCCGTCGTTTGTGTTGGACTATGAGCCACCATTACGAAAACGACAACTCACTCGTTCAGGACTAAAGTTTTAAGTTTAATTCTTGAACGTTCAACTTACTCTCAAAGGACATCACATGAAATACAGGACGAAGGACCATTCATTTTAAGTTTTTTTTTTCTGTTCTTTCGCTGTGTTCTCCTTCAATTGTTCTTCTGATGGCTACAAAAGGGAGCAGTTAAAAATATTTTAAAGAATTAAAAATAACAATGAAGAAGGTAGAATAGGCGACAGAAGGATTGTGTAAACTTCGCACTGTTCCTATAAGCAAATAAAAAATAATAATATATCAGCCGCAGAAAATGTAACAATAATCCTTTGGTGGTTAACTTTGTTTTAAGCTCATAGAGCCGTGGTGTCAATGTCCTCCGCATTCGTATCCTCTGGGAACGAATATGAGCTTTGGGCCTGGTTCAGTTCTTAAACTTGTTTATAATTGTTTCAAATGAACATAATGCAAATGCTCACCAAACAGTAAATACCTCATATCTGCAGTCACATTTTCTGGAATTAAAAGCCCTAAGTCAGTAAGGGTATACAATACATGTACAAATCATTGTCTTCATTGCACGTCATTCGGAAGGAAGTTTTTTTAAACACCAGCTTTTTAATCATTTCAAGTTGATGTCAGTCTATGGACGTGACAGGACGTACATATTTTATTAAAAAAAAAATTATTTTAAAAAATAAAAAGCATGTGTCTGTCCGTCAAATCTCACTCACCTTCTTTCGTTTGATTGAAATTTTTTGACAGATTTAAACTGACCATGGAGAGAAGTGAGAAGCGTAAGAGGGGCACCGGACACCTGATTCTTTAATACTTCTTCCTTTACACGCTGGTTATTATGACATATTTTTATATATTTATTTTTTTTTTTGTTCTAGGACATCATAGAGATGCCATCTATATTATTGTTATAAACCTATACAAAACAAACAGATTGAATGGTTGTATGTTGCATACTCAACTCGAACTCATAGGTATAGGATATTATATAGTTGGGTTTTGTAATCCTCAGAGACATGCCACAACATAATATTCCCTTTCATATCAAGGATGTGGCCATCGGCTTGGACAGCTTGTCGATCTTTATTATGAAAGTTCAGAGAGCTATAAGAGCTTCGAGTTTCGAGGAGGTGTGTGTGGTAGTAGTTTATAGATGTGTACAACTGGTCGTCGTCGTCTACTTGGTGGTGGGCGAAACTGTGGACATGTGGTTTTGTGGTTTTTTCTTCCTAAAAACAAACTTTTTCTTTTATTAAACAACAACGACGATAACGATGATGGCAGTCTTTTATTTGTTTTCGTTTTTTTTTCTTACTTTAAATTGTTACAAAAATGCTTTCAGAACTGAAAAAAAACGACAGGTTTATTTTCACAATTTTAATGGGCAAATATTTTTTTTTAGATGTTCCCACCTGAAACAGTATGGCTTTTGATCGAAGGAAAACAAGGTAAAACTATTAAATTTTGACAGAAATGATTATTTTCTTAAAAAATCTAAATTGTTCGGAATAAAAGTTAAGGGACTTTAGGCGGATTACACAATTCTTTTTTGCCTAGGGGTTTTCGTATTTGAAAAAAAAAAAATTGTTATTGGTTTGGGAGCACGTACAAGGGTTCATATGATTTTTATCAAGCCGATATTAAGGATACAAACAAGGCGAATATCTGATCAGAGAGTCATACACTGCATCATAATTTAAGCAACTTTGATACTTTGAGTGTTTTTCCGGATTAAAGGAATGAGCACATTCGTCGGGATCTTCTTCATCAGTGCAACCTCTACATATGTCGTATTTATCTAGCTGCAAATTCTTTTTATGGTAGCCCAAAAAGTTGTGTTCCTTGGGTTTAGAGGGAATCGTTAGGATATATTGTCTACTTGCACATTCGTATTGGACCCTGTTTTCCTTTCCATTATTTCCAGAAGGTGGAAGCTATTTAGGACCAGTATCTATTAAATTTTTTACTTACTATATTTGTTCTGAATATTATTTTCAAACCCATCTCCTTTCCTCCACCGATCTACGACAGTTGCATGGCTTAGCATATGCATCATATTGCAATGAGTTTATTTTTCTCGCGCAATTGTATGTATGTATGTATACGTTATGTAAGCAACAACGGATGAATAGAGAAGTTGCTATTTGAGTTCCAGGGTCGGATCGACTCACGCCACCGCTGAGGCGTAACACTAAAGGGGACGTTGATTCGAAAAAAAACCTGTTATTTATTTGGCAGCTTCTCTTAGATTTTGTCTGTTTTGGTTTTAAATTTGTATATATATTGCAATGATCGAAAATTTCAGAGTTAACTATTGTAGTGTTTCTAACAGGCCAGCTGTTTTGGCGCTGAGTGAAACCCAAGTAGGTGAGAATTCCGATCCTACTGAATTTCTCATTCATGGGTATAGCTTAGTGCCATTATTCTTCCTCCACCATGGTCTCGCCGTTTACATAAGGAATGATGTCGCTTATCAATTCCTTCCACAATATGGACGCTGCTCCAACCCTGTTTTCAATTTTATGTGGTTTAAGTTCACCATAAATAAGCACATCATTCACTATTGTTTTCTTTATCGAAGCCCAAATTTGGACAGGGCTTCAACTTCTCGTGAATTTGATGCTCTGTCTGACTCCATCCAAAGAATTGTTTCCCTGTATCCTCACACTGAAATCGTTATTACGGGCGATTTCAATGTACACAATTCTTCGTGGCTTCTCCATTCGGGCCAGACAACACCCGAAGGAATGTGTGCTGAGATCTTTGCTGAGTTTAACCACCTAACTCAGCTTGTCACCGAGCCACTCGAATATCGGACATTAATGGCCAAGCGGAAAATACTCTTGACTTGTTTCTTACGTCTGACGCTGATAAATACATCTATCAGTGTATTAACGCCTCTAGGCAGATCAGATCATAGTATTATATCTGCAAATTTCTCGTGTCAAACTAATCCAGTTAGAGAAAGAGCTCCGAAGAGAACCGTGTGGCAATACGAGAAAGCCAACTGTGACGGTCTCAACAACTTTTTCGGATCTTTAACTGGTCACTATGCTTCCTCGATAGTGACGTAGACCAGCGCAGATATGATTCTATATGATTTTTGGGATGAAACTTTTATCCGAATAGGGTTAAAGCATCAAACCAAGGAAAATCATGGTTTGATTCAGCTGTAAAGAGGTTATCAGGGAAAAGAAGTAAGTTCGGTGTTTTAGAGCCAACCCAACTGAGGAAAACCGGAACAAGTTTAAACAAGCCAGGAAGGCCTGCAATGCATTCGGCGGACCAAATTTTTACATGACCAAAAATTAAGGCAAAAAATACTGCAATGTCCCAAAGGCAGTAAGAATTTTTGGTCATTTGTAAAAAACATGAAGAATTCTTCTTCTTCCTCTGTCCCTACGCTCGTCGACAATGACACTCCAGTTGTTAGCTCGCTCGCGAAAGCTAACCTTTTTGCTAGGCAGTTCGCCGCCAACTCTTCGCTGCCAGAGAGTGTCATGACTCCTCCAGTTCTTGAGCGCGTCAATGATTCCATGGGACAAATCTTCTTCCGCACTCGTGCTGTGGCGAGAGTATTAAAGGATCTCAACATACATAAATCCGCTGGTCCGGATGGTATCCCCGCTATTATTCTGAAGAGGTGTTCTTCCACGCTGGCAAAACCCTTGCGTAAGCTTTTCCATCTATTCTATTCTTCTGGGCTCGTTCCGAGCAGTTGGAAAACAGCATTTGTCCAGCCTATTCCAAAAAAGGCGAATCTTCTTCTCCCTCCAATTATCGTCCGATTGCACTTACGTCCCTTCTTTCTAAGGTCATGGAAACGCTGATAAACTATTAGCTTAAGAAATATCTCGAAGACCGAAAGCTTCTTAATGACCGGCAGTACGGCTTTCGCAGCAACAGGTCCACTGATTGTGTTTTCCCGAACAGTGGAACAAATCTTTACATCGTTTTGGAGAAAATAAGATTGTTGCACTTGATATTTCAAAAGCATTTGATAAAGTCTGGCATCTTGCTCTTTTATCGAAAATGCGTGCCTTCGGAATCGATGAATCCCTACTTCGTTGGATTAGAAACTTTCTTTCGAATCGTTCAATACAAGTTGTATTGGACGGATTCAAGTCTGAAACCCACAATATAAATGCTGGTGTGCCCCAGGGCTCCGTTTTGTCTCCAACCCTCTTTATCATTTTTATTAATGATCTCTTGTCTGTTACTTCTAATCCAATAAATTGTTTCGCTGACGATAGTACCCTTAGCTTCTCGTATTCGTTTCCAGATTCACATCCCTCCTCTTCGGATGTGGAACTGCAACGGCAAAATATGATAAGCTCATTAAACTCTGACTTAACACATGTCATGGGAATTAAGAACCGTGTGAGTTTAATGCTTCGAAAACTCAATGCTGTCTGGTATCGTTGAAGCGAGATATACCCCCCTGCCACTGTCCATGAGTGGCACTTGCATCAATGAGACCGAACATCTCGAGATTCTCGGTATGTGCATCACTGACCACCTCTTGTGGTCCGAGCACATACGCGATGTCGCCAAAAATGCCGCAAGATGTTTGGGTTTCTTAAGACGGTGCAAGAAATTTTTCTCCCCGTCTGATCTGGCTATCATCTATAAAACCTATATCCGTCCAAAGCTTGAGTACAATTCACATCTCTGGGCTGGTGCTCCAGCTACTTACTTAAGCCTCTTGGATGGAATTCAAAAAAGAGCTGTAAGAATGATTGGTGATAGAGAGATCACTGATGCATTCACCACTTTAGACCACCGTCGTAACGTTTCGTGTCTCTCTCTGTTTTATCGTTACTTCTACGGTAAGTGCTCTAGAGAAATAGCCAGTTGCATTCCACCCCTTAAACAATTCAACCGTAATACCCGCGCTTCCAGGAATGCCCATCAGTTTACACTCGAGCCCAACTTCGGTCGTACGCTCAAGTATAGAGAATCGTTCTTTAGCCGTACTACGCGAATGTGGAACTCTCTTCCACACTCTGTTTTTCCCGATCATTGCAATGTTCAGGAATTTAAAACCAATGTACACCGGCACCTCCTCTCTAGCCCCTTCCTTCTTTCCTAAAGTACTCACTGTGTCTATGGCATAAAAAGGGTATAAAAACCCCTTGAGTGTGTGCTCATTATAAAAAAAAAAAATCCAATATAACTATTTTAACCTCGTCATCGAGGAGAAGCTTATCAACTCTTAGAAACCTTAGTAGTTTAGATTCGATTTGACTGTCGTGTTATGTAATCAGGAAGCCTAAGGAACTGGTAAGGTTGTGTTTCAGTACAGAAACTGTCACCTTATTGACGTTCAGACAGGGTGTTTCGTGGCCTGAACATATACATTGTTTCCTCTATATTCACCATGTGTCTTATTTGGCTAGATTTCCAGGTATTGGTTTTATTGAGCAATAAGCCCCTTTTTTCGTCGTATCTTCATTGTAATATTGTAACGAAGGCATATGCTTTTTTCATATATAAAATGTTCCCGATATTGAACTGTATATTATACAATTCGGAAAATATAGTAGACTAGTACAATACTGCAAATGCAAATATCACCACTACTACTACTACCGAATGATAATATTGTATCAGTTGGTAGTATTGGTAGAAAAAGCCTGAACTAGTCCGACCATTTCATAATCGGAACTTCTCTCCACCAGCGGTAAGAGGTTTCGGTATTGAAAATATTTAGTCCGTTTTTGATTGCCACTAGGACTTTTGGTACACACTGATCCGTGCCACCAGAAGCATTATAAAGGGTGTAACCAACAAGAACGCAAGATTTATATTTGGCGCCATTCGAAGTATCATTGTTTACGTTTGAACAATTATTATTGCTTGTTAGTAGAAGGTATAAAAAAATGTGCACGACTGGGTCGTACGAACTTGCTCCTGCATGCTAAAACTAAATATTTATGATTACTTAAATTGCAAAAAGTAGTGTTAAAATAAGAGATATACTTTAAGCAATTCTGATTACACTCTTACTTACAGCTTACACTTAACTCAAAAAAAAAAACTCAATATATAAAAATAATTAGAATTCATTAAGAAAATTAAAATTTGAAAATGAACCTCGTAAAAACATTTCATTCCAAAAATTTAAATTCCAAACAAATTTAAACCTTATTCTTGATTTATTGAATTTTTTTTTTGAAAATCGTCGGAGCCGTTTTTTTTTAAATTAATTTTTTATACATAAAATTTTTCAAAAATGTTTTAAAATTAATTTGGGTATGCAGTTTTTAAGACTATGTAAATATACATATTATACTCCAATTTGGATTTTTAAAATCGATCCGTTTTTGAGATACAGAATTTTGAAAAAAAAAGTCAAAAATATTTTTTAAAATCCAAAAAAAAATTAAAATTTTTTTGAAAACAAAATTTTATTTGAACAATATATACGTTCTTTCAAAAAAAACTTACACTGATCGGACTTTCAGTTTTCGAGAAAATCTAATAACAAAAAAACGGTTCTATGGGAGGTACCGTTTTGGAGCAATACAAAAAATTTTTTTTCACATAAAATACATGAATGTTTACAAAAATTAAACTCGAGAAAGTTTAAAAAAAATCTATCGGGCCGTTTTGGAGAAAAAAAATTGTTTTGGTTTTGGCCAAAAAAATCGTATGGTGGCTACCCTAAATTTTGATCTTAAAACAAAAATAAAAAAATTGGGATATGACTTTTTGCTCAAACCTCTAATTTTCAAATTTGAAGTCAATCGGACCAGTAGTTAAGGCTGTAGATGCCTGTAAACTTTCCGACAGACAGACAGACGGAATCGCCGGACCCACTTTTTTCGACTTCTCTATCATCGTTATATCAAATCTCATCCTCATCTCAAATTTTTTTTTTTACGAATTCAATACTTGCCATATATTCTATATGTCGCAAGTAAAAATAATTAGAGTGACTCTTGAAAAGCCAAGGCCCAAGTGACTTACTATCATCAACAATTCTCTGGGTGCGTGTGAAGAATTGAGGGGACCTACAATTTAACGCCGAATCCTAACAGCAAAGTTGAGAAGCACTTTTTTCATGACAGATTGATACTCTTATAAATTTTGTCAGTTCTTCGTAAGAGGTAGTGCCCGTGAAAGATTAAATAAAAACTATGGGCACGAGATCAGCCCTTGGTGTTTCCAAATCCACTATGCAGAGAATTTTGATAAAAGATTTGCATCTTCATGCATACAAAGTTGAATTGGCTCAGGAACTTAAGCCAGCTGATCATGTACAACGATGTCTTGATGGCTTCATCAATAGGCAGAATTGTCGCATTTGGGGCGAAGAATATCAACGTGTCACTGTTTGGTGTGGCTTTTAGGCTGGCGGAATCATTGGACCTTTTTTAATGAAAATGAGTCAGGTCAAGTGCAAACAGTCAATGGTATTCGGTATCGTGAAATGATAACCAATTTTTTCGTGCGTTTTTTCGGGATGTGGTTTTAACAAAACGAAGAACGCCACATCTCATACAGCCAGAGAAACAATTCAATTGCTGCATCAGTCATTTCCCGGTCGTGTTATTACGTGTTTTGGAGGCCAGAATTGTCCGCCTAGATAGTGCGATTTAACACCATTGGAATTTTCTCTTTGGTTTTTTTTTTTTAAGTCGATGGCTTACTCGAATATGAAGACGCCGACTCAAGCCTTAAACGAGGAAATTGGACGCTGCATTAATGAAATACCGCAGCATTTATGCAAAACGGATATGAAAATTTCATTCAAAGATCGTGTATGTGCCAGCAAAGCCGCGGCGGCCATCTGGCCGATGTGTTATTCCATACATAACCTTGTTTTGTCTACTTTACGATATAATAAAGAATTCGCGATTTTTTTCAATATCCGTGTTTTATTTAAAATTTAAATCTTGCATTCTTGTTGGGACACCCTTTACTTGCTGGTCTGTGCAACCAGGGGCATTGTACCTGCTGATCCGTGCCACCAGGGGTATCATATAAGTGTGAGAATTTTGTGGCGATATATTTTTTACGGAAAAGAACCCTAATTGAGAGGCCTATTCGCTTTTTTCCAATGTACCTATATTTTGATTTAGGAATGTACGTACAAACAAAAATATTTTCTCTTGATACTCAAGACAAAAAAATGTGCACGACTGGGTCGTACGAACTTGCTCCTGCATACTAAAACACAATATTTATGGTTACCTTTATTTTCCATAAATTGCAAAAAGTAGTGTTAAAATAAGAGATATACTTTAAGCAATTCTGATTACACTCTTACTTACAGCTTACACTTAACTCACAAAAAAAAATCTATATATAAAAATAATTAGAATTCATTAAGAAAATTAAAATTTGAAAATGTACCTCGTAAATACATTTCATTCCAAAAATTTAAATGCCAAACAAATTCAAACCTTATTCTTGATTTATTGAATTTTTTTTTTTTTTTTAAATCGTCGGAGCCGTTTTTTTTTAAATTAATTTTTTATATATTAAAATTTTTCAAAAATGTCTTAAAATTAATTTGGGTATGCAGTTTTTAAGACCATGTAAATATACATATTATACTCCAATTTGGATTTTTAAAATTGATCCGTTTTTGAGATACAGAATTTTGAAAAAAAAAAGTTAAAAATATTTTTTTAAATCCAAAAAAACATTTGAAATTTTTTTGAAAACAAAATATTATTTGAACAAAATCTAATAACAAAAAAACGGTTTAATGGGAGGTACCGTTTTGGAGCAATACCTACAAAATTTTTTTTACATAGAATAAATGAATGTTGAAAAAAATAAAACTCGAGGAAGTTTAAAAAAAATCGTTCGAGCCGTTTTGGAGAAAAAAAAGTTTTGGTTTTTGGCCAAAAAAATCGTATGGTGGCTACCCTAAATTTTGATCTTAAAACAAAAATAAAAAAATTGGTATATGAGTTTTTGCTTAAACCTCTAATTTCAAATTTGAAGTCAATCGGACCATTAGTTAAGGCTGTAGATGCCTGTAAACTTTCCGACAGACAGACAGACGGAATCGCCGGACCCACTTTTTTCGACTTCTCTATCATCGTAATGTCATATCTCATCCTCATCTCAATTTTTTTTTTGTTTACGAATTCAATACTTACTTGCCATATATTCTATATGTCGCAAGTAAAAATACTGGTCCAAGTCCAACTTATGTAGTCAATAATGCCACACCTCACTTGAGCTCAACTCAATGTATGGCATGAGTCTGAACAAAATAAAACAAAATATCAGTGTTAAAAAAAAAAAACATTATTGTTGTTTGTGTGTGTGATTTGTCAATGGTACGGTTAGCAAGGCTTTTGAGTTCCACTATCCAAACGCCCGATCACAGAAAAATCCAGCTTGAAAGCATCAATATTAAACCGATAAAAGTTTATTATTTCGCGATTTGTTCAAATTAAGACAAAAAACGAACCGCAAAACGCCATGGAAATTGACACCTACATTAACATAAAATCAATGTAAGTTATCGTTTATGACCACTGCCACCATCAGTTTCCCACATCAGCATCACCGCCACCGCTCCAGAAATCAGGACACACCGACATACACTTTCACGAGCAAAGTCATATTGGCATGGCTGAATGGCGCGTCGCAGTCATCGTCCCATAGTCGTCATCATCGTTGGTACTCGTCGAAGTCATCGATGAATTGAATGATAATAATTTCTGTTAATGGTACCACAGTGCGCCGCTATCATTATTATGGGGCTTGCAATGGCGGAAATATGATGGTGGGCTTTTGACTTTGTCTTTGTCGTCATCGACACATCCGACAGTTTTAAGCGACACCGACACCAACTACACCGACGACGAAACTGACACCATCAACATCACAGTGACAGCCTCCAGCATCACCTTTTTTTACCACCTTTAAAAGGTAGAGGTTTTTTGGTCTGTTTTTCTTACATATTTTTACTATACTTCAACTCGATGTTGACAACGACAACACGCCACGCTTCCGTCTCGCGCCACGCAGTCATATTTGCATCCTTCGCGACATCAATTGAATGGAAATAAATTATCATATCAGTTGTCGTTAAAATTTCAATTTTATTTATGGAAACATGTTTCCATCTGATTTCACATCCAATGGCAAAGAACGATCACAAAAAAGGACGTGGCATTTATTTATTTAAAAACTTCAAATAAATGTAAAAAGAAGGAATAACCAATTTTGCCGACAAGGCTTGATATGAACTTGTAGACAAAACGGTCTTCAGGTGTTTCTATCATTTTTCAATGAGATCTGCTTAGAAACATTGCGCTGGAATGTTGCAGGAACTGGTCAAAGGCTGGCTCTACTATTCAAAAATAACATCGTACAATATGGTGCATAAGAGGCTAAGAAAACCAAAAATTCGTTTATAAAATCATGTTATTTATGATAATAAGGGACTTTTAACTCGACTATCCATGTATTTTATTGTCTAACAAATAAGTTGCTTCTGAACCACTTCAAGTCAGTGCAAGGCAAGATCCACGACTTGGGGGAAGTCACTGCAACTACACAATATAATCGTGATGTGCTTTTGTTTCTTTCTGAGCTTGAGGATGATTGTGTCAATTCGATTTCATGATACAATTTTTTTCAATCGTTTTCTTGGTTATTATCAGAAAATTGCTTAAAGTATGCTAATTTTTTGTATTTTTTTCGTTGGAAAAAAGGAGTAAAACAAGCATTGCGAAGACATTTAGCTCCAAGGGATTGATGATAATAAGAACGGGTGTACTTGTTAGTTTTGGGTAGAATATGTTTCTATTATTTTACAGGGTGCTGTTAAAAAAACATTGTGGAAACCCGAATTTATTGCTAAACAATAAGTTTAAATATCAGCTTCTAAGTTGCGTCTCCGGTTTTGATCACAAAATTGTATTCCAAAACTTAACTCACAAAAAAAATTGAGAAATAAAAATTCATAAGAAAAATTAAAACTGAAATATCCACCTCAAAAACACATTTTATCTGGAAAAAAAATGTATGCCATAATTTCTTACAACATTGATGATTTTTACATTTAAAAAATCCTTAGTGCCGTTTCCTTTTTTTTTTATTAATTTTTTATATATAAAATTTCTCACAAATTTCCTAAAATTAATACGGTAATGCAGCATTCAAGAACTTATAGATCTACGTTTTATATTACTATATCTGAATTTCGATTTTTAATAACGATCCGTTTTCGACACAAAATTTCGAAAAGAGGTTAAAAATATTTTTTGAAAACCCAATAAAAACATTAACTATATGTAATAATAAGGAATTCACAGTAAGGAACCTTAGACTTGGCACGACTTTATCTAGATTTCATTAATTTTTAGAGATAAACAAGCAGCACCATCGGGACTTGGCGATGATAGAGAAGTCGAAGAAAGTGGGCCCGGTGATTCCCGTCCGTCTGTCTGTCTGCCTATAAACGCACCAACAGCGATTTAACCACTGGTCCGATTGACCTCAAACTTGAAAATTAGAGGTTTGAGCGAAAACGCATGGGTCGTTTTTTAATTTTTTTTTAAAGATCAAAATTAAGGGTAGCCACCATACAATTTTTTGGCCAAAAACCAAAAGTTTTAATTTTAAGTTAATCGAAAATTTTTGCTTAAAACACTGATGTATTTTATGTAAAAACAAATATTTTTGTATTGCTCCAAAACGATACCTCCCATAGAACCGTTTTTTTTGTTATAAGATTTACTCGAAAAATAAAAGTCCGATCAGCGTGTTTTTGGGGCGACTTTCCTATACGGGCTCTTTGAGGTTAGAATTTTGTTTTTTTTTGTTTTTTCTTTGATTTATCTGTCAAATAGTGAGGAACAACTTCAGGTTGAAGTATGTTAGTGTTGGCAGATGAGTAATATTTTACACAATGCAGCTTTTTGTAGCAAACAGCGAGTATATGCGGCGGCTTCGCCGCTCAAGGGGTTTTAACCCTCAGTGTAGTGCACAACTCTGGCTACGCTAGCAAACAGCGAGTATATGCGGCGGCTTCGCCGCTCAAGGGGTTTTAACCCTCGATGTGGGATGCACGACTCTGGCTACGCTAGCAAACTCTAAATGTCCTCAAAGGGAAATATTTAAGAAAATTCCCGCTCTAAAAAAATCCCATAAATATGCGCAGTCTGTCGGTACTAAAAATGACATTAAATCGTGAATTCTGTGCAGAAAGTGCAAATTTATTTAATTAATTAAAAATAGAAATATTTATTTCCTAAGAAAAAAAACAGTTTATTTGTGCTTAAATAACTAGTACCTATCGATTGAGACCATTTTCGTGTCCAAATTCAGGAGCCCGTATAAGAAAGTCAAGACGTGTTTTTTTTTTTTTTTTGAGAGTATACGTGGAATAAGCTCAATCAATATTTTGTTTAAAAAAATCAAACATTTTTTTTGTATTTAAAAAAAAAATTAACGTTTTTTTTTCAAAATTCTGCACCTCAAAAATGGATCAATATTAAAAATCGAAATTTACTTATAAAATGTATGTTTTAATATTCTTGAATATACCCAAATAAATTTTAAGACATTTTTGGAAAAAATTATATTTAAGAAATTAATAAAAAAAACCATCCTAGGAATCAACAATTTTTTAAGAAATAACATGACATCAATATTTTTCAGATTGAATTTATTTTTGAGGTGCATATTTCAATTAATATTTTTATTAATGAATTTCGTTTTTATTTTAATATTTTTTCATGCTTTTTATGAGTTATAATATTTTAATATTTTTAATATATAATTTTCTACCTGAGCAACGAGTTTGTTGAGTAAGGTCAATGATTCAAGTTATTTCTCCGGAACAGTCCTGAAACCAAAGGTCCTTCGTCCCACCCTCAATAGCTCAGTCATTAACGGAGTATCGGGATACCAGGCATCTCCGTATTAGCTAGCCAAATCTGTGTATGCGAAATTGCGAATCTCTGCGCAGATGGACCCCCCTTTATTCGCTTACTCGTGGGAACTCAATGCCAAAAAAAAAAAACAATTAAATCCTCAGATTAAGAACGGTTCTTCATCTACACCGGGTGGCGCAGTTCGGCGCCAACGTCGACTGTCGTTACTTCTGTGCCAAACACTGGAGCTAGCTATAGCAGGATGTATCTCTGGCGGCAGCGCCTCCTCAGGTCGGTAGTGGAAAGATTGTGAATAAAGTAAAGCTCTCCAAGCTGCTCCTAGTGATCATCTTCCTGGTCGTCATGCGATGAGAACACTGAAATCCCATGTTGTAACATTGGGGGATCCAATGACAAAAAGATTGAGTGGGCTAAATTCATCTTAGCCAAAACTAAGACCACTACTGCGACTCCACGTCAAGGCGACAAACGTCTTTGGAGAAGTCCACTCCCTTCCCCAAAAAACACAAAGTGCAAAACACCAGCACTCCCAACATTCCGAGAGTATTTCTCACTAAACCATTTAGTGATGTACTAACGGAGCACAACAAAATCGTGGTTGCGGTCATTGATAGGAGCAATATCGATGGCACGCTAACTTCTGACCGTTGGCAGTTGATGAAATTGAGGCTCACGGCTTCCTCAAAGTCATGCGGGAGCACCCAGGGGTCCACCGCCTGGAACAAGCGATGGGGGTTGGTATCAAGGTCATGTCAAACTCATCGTTCGACTAGTAGGAAGCAGTTCTCTAGATTCATGTGGTATCACAATGAGCCTTTTTTCCTTTGGTCTAAGTGTGTGGATCCTGTATCCGCAGCCACTTTAACCTAACCTATGAGTTCTAATTTGGAATAAAGGAGTTCGTACGCAGTCGTGAACATTTTTTACGGAATTTTTTTGGTGGGATTTCACTGGGCATATTGATTTATTTTATAAGATTTTCTTATTTGACACAGTTTTTTTTCTTGTAAAGAGTAGATTTTCGATTATAACAAATCTCTCTTTTCTTTTTTTCCGGTTCTAATTCTTGTACAGTAGCAGCAGTTTTCCGTAATGCCCATTCGCGTTCGTTATTTATGCTTTTAGACGGTTTAATTTCTGAAAGATCGTCGCGGTATTTACGCCTATAAGCCGCTTGTATTTGTTAATCGCTGAAGCTTGAGTTGTATACTCTTGATGTCAGCATTTATGAGGTACCAATGTCCATGGTGGTATTTTTTAAACATAGACCTTGGTTCTTGTGAAAAGCGAGGGAATACGCTTCACCGATTGGGAATTGTTCATCGTACACTAAGCCGGGTTTGGTTGGGCTCTTGTATTTTCTAATCAGGGTCACTAGGTACTCCAGATCTTCGATTATCCTAGTTTTTATAGTTCTCCCTTTATGTGGCCATTAAACAATAACTCCGTACCATATTTCAGCTCTCTGAGTTTATGGGAAGTACTAGTTCTATTCTGATAATCATGAGAGAGTGAGCGAATGTCATAAATTCGAAACTTTGCTATCCCTTAACTTCGGGACTAAATGACCTACAGCCTTTAAATTTTAGATCTTAAGTATGTGATTACAGCTTACTGGTCGAAGAAAATATCTGCGTTCTGATCTATTCAGAGGTTCTCAAATAATAGAAGCCTGAAAATGCAGCGAAATGGTTCAGCGAGTTGATCTATTAGAACCCCCGTTTGTATAAAATATTTGTTTACATTTAATACATCACAGTTCCGAAAAAAAAAAGTACGTGGATGTTTATTTATTTTGATTTATTTTCAAGTTTGAAATCAAGTTTTAAGTCAATCGGTCCAGTGGTTAAGGCTGCCAGACAGACAGACGGACGGAATTGCCGGACTCACTTTTTTCGTTTTTATCATCGTAATTCGTAATGTCGTATTTGACCAAAATCTCAAGTTTTTTTTTAACGAAATCAATACATGCCATATATTCTACATGTCACAAGTGAAAAGAGAGATTATATGAACTGCTGATAAACAACGGTTTAATCTGCGGTTTAAGAGCGTACGCCACAGAGTATCCTGTCTCAAACAAAAATTGACATTTAGATTAAACCAAGGACTGTACGAACTGATTGATTGCCTTATCATAAAGACAGAATTGACTGCATCTCGGAAAATCCTTAAATAGTATCCCGAAAGATGGCAACCTAAGTATCTCAACAAAATCATCCTGAAAGCCTGGGTTTAGGGTCCAAATATTTACATGTATGGTCAATCTCCGACTATTTCATCAAAAGTTCAACTTAAAAGAATTGTTGTAGATGCATTTTAGCTGGCTATTCTTAAAACACCCTCTATCCCATAAATGTTGAACTTTTTTCATTTAGCTTCAATTTTTTTCTTATTTTGTTTCAGTCTCAAGATGATACAAAAGAATTTATTCTTCTTATATTTTTTTAAACCAAATAGTACTCTTTCTCGGTTCCCAAATGTCGCCACAGTGACCTCGTCGTGTATTTCTGAGTTGTCATGATGTCAGTTCTATTGCTCCACCAACCGAACTGCAGGACAATACGCAAAACTTTATAATCCTCGTTGACAGATGAAAACAATAAATAGCTATACATTACCAGGTTAAATGACATCAAAAATAAATAAAAAGACATTTTTTCAAAATTAATGCTCGATTGGGATATTTGCCAAAATACAATTTTTTTTTTATTGAAAACAATGAACAAACACAATTGTTGGAGTTGCGCGGTGCCCCTAAGGAAAGTTGAATAATAATTAGAAAAAGGCAAATATCATTTAACTAGGTTATTTGGTATGTAGTGTCCGTGACTTAGTGGTTAGGTGCGTTGGCTGCTAAGCATAACATCGTGGGTTTGAGTCCTGCTCGTGTGCATAGAGTTTTTATTTTATCTTTCTCGGGTACTACCTCTTGCGAAGAACTGACAAAACTTCCAAGAGTATCAATCTGTCAACTTTGCCGTTCGGAATCGGCGTTAAATTGTAGGTCCCCTCAATTCTTCATACGCACTTAGAGAATTGTTGATGAGAGTAAGCCACTAAGGCCTTGGCTCTTCAAGAGCTGACGAGCCACTCTATTTTCTATTGGTTATGAAATAAACGAGTCATCTTCAACTTTAAATTTTATTCAAAAAGTCTTTTTTGACAGATGTCAAAAACCTCATATTTTAATAAAAAAAAATTTGCATGACTGGGTCATACGAACTTGCTCCTTAATGCTAAAACTAAATATTTATGATTATAAAAAAATTTTTAAAATTTATTATTAAGAAAATTAAAACTTGAAAATGTACCTCGTAAATACATTTAATTCCAAAAATTTAAATACCAAACAAATTTAAACCTTATTCTTGATTTATTGATTTTTTTTTATGAAAATCATCGGAGCCGTTTTTTTTTTAAATTAATTTTATGTATATAAGATTTTTCAAAATGTCTTAAAATTAATTTGGGTATACAGTTTGCAATGTAAATGTACATTAGGCCGGAATGAATTTGAACTTTTTTTTTTTTTGGTATACCTATGGTACTAAAAGTTGAATTTGGTTATTTCTTAACGATACCACAAGTTTTTAGCAAAAAAAAATTATGTCCTAAGGTTCCTCTATTCGCAAACAAAGATGCCCTTTCAATCGTATATTCCTTACTATTAAAACAGACAATTTGTATTACGTGCTTTAAAAAAAATCGCATTTTAATACTGAACAATTCTTGCTTTTATAAATCCATCTCTTGACTCTCGGTCACACACTGAAGATGAAGCTTCTGTCACCAGCTTAATGCATCTTTCGACGGCTTGAGTGTGACATGGATATTTGGATAGCTCTATATTTTAAGGAACATTTTGAACCATTGCGCGTAAGTCGTCATCTGATATCTTTCTAGTTAAAGGTGGTTCGGTGATCTTAACTGTATCCCATTTTATTAGATCGATGTAATCATCGGCATCAAAATTTATTTTTGGGATCTTAAACTGTCGGCTTTCATTCATTTTCCTACCTTGCATATCCGCTCTACTTTTCAAAATCCTTCCCAGACATTGTTTCGGCTATCAGCTAACATAGCAAGTAAAATATTTTCAGTATGGCAAAAATATGAATTATACCCTCTATTACCGGATGAACAATTGCCTTAAGGTTTTTCGGTAGATATTTTGACGTTTTTATTAGTGCTTAAATGTGTTTTGGTCCATTTAAACAAGATGGTTTTGTTTTGATTTGAAACCAAACAAACGCATACACTTTTATTATGTACGTAGCCAGAACCAATAACTCCTTTGAAGGTTTTTCAGTTGCTACATAGAGCCGTAGAATCCTGTTAGCTGTTGTAAGCCACCTTGAATGAGACATTCTTCCTGGCTGTCGGTTTGCAAGCTCTAAAGCTACATTCCCATTAGAAACTGCTTCACACAGTTCATATAGATATTTCTGTGTTCTACAGTTATCGGAGGCAGTTCTACCATTATCTTTTCAAAAGCTTGAATTGGTAAACTATCAGCCTTTTGGGTCATTGGTTTTTCCATCAACATGTGCCATTAAATGACGAAGTGGGAGTTCATTTAGATGGAGTAAACAAATAAACCAATGTACTGGCTTACCAATGGCTGCTTCGAGCTGACATACAATACCATTTTTGGATCCAGTGTTCACAATAGTTCCATCGCATCCAACCGCTGTAATTTCTTCCATATTAACACACAGGATGTTTTTTACAAAGTCAATTATGCTTGAAAATATTGTTTTGGCATTCCCACAAGATGGAGTAACATGTCCCAGATACTGTCCTTCTGGCTCAGAAACAAGTACAATGTGTTCTTCCACTGAAATCTTCCGATGTGTTCTGGCCCCAATTGTTTCAAACAATCATTGTTTTGTCTTTTCGTCCGTCAAAGTATAAGCCTGTTATATTTTCAATTTAACATTGAAGATTTTGACGTAATTTTTGTCTTTCTCGTCTTATTTTGCTTCTGTCAATTACTTTTGAAGAATCTTGCTTGTAAACGACACCAATGTCTTGCAAAAGAGAACTTACCAGAATTGATGCTGACTTGTCAGATACTCCTGTTCTGTCGCAGGCTGATGCTAAATTCGTTAAATTTATCCTAGCTTGTAATTTTGGAATTGACGGACTTCTGCTGGGTAATATCGGAACCTCGCTGTCGACATCGCCCTCGTCCTCGTCATAACTTAAAACACTTGGATCATCCCCACTTTCATCAGAAATTTGAAGATCATTTTTGAGTCTCTTAGATTCTTTCATCTCTTCATGCCTTTTTCGTTTTAGATCCTCTTGAATTTTGCGATCATTCTTTTTTTTAATCTTTTTCGTCAACTCAGAGTCAACACTACCAACCACCATACTCCTTGATTGTCTTTGGTAAAGCAAAAAACAGCGTTCTGCTTGAGGAACTTTCATTGAGCATTTACAAGCTGATAAATCAAAAAGTATATTGCTGCTCGATTTAAATAGATAAAATTTTTCAATAAATGAGCTTTTCTTTGATTTTATAGATTAAAATTAAAATAATATCGACCACTTTTAGTTCCACCTTCATTCAGTTTAGATGCAATATTTTAAGTTCTGTCGTGGGCGTCCGGAGAGATGACAAAGGGGAACATTGCCCCCCCCCCCCCCACCTTGGCACTGGAAAATACTTCCCTACCAACATAAATATTATCCGCCGTATTTATTAGATTCTCCTTATACACCTCTATACAGTATATTAGCTATGCCATGAATAAGCTCTTATGTTACGTTGAATAAATTCTTATTTATAAAAATTTGTTCAACATAGCATAGTTATGTTATTCGACAGACATTTGAATTTCAAAAAATTATTATTTCCTGTCAACAGTTGATGTGTTTGAATAAAATTTGTTTCATATTTTTTTTTTTAAACTGGTTTTTATTTAGAAATTCTTTTTCACAAATGCTCATTGGATAAAACCGTTTTTTATCAAGTTAAGGCCTTCGGGAGAGCGAATCTATGTCATTCACAACACTGGTAAATTGATATGGCAATTTTAGTTGCTGACAAGACTCACATAAATTTCAACTTTCTTGACAGATTATAATAAAAATGAATAATTTTTGTTTTATTGACGTGTGATGTCTGACACAAACGTATTATAGTACCTTATAATAAGCTTTATACAACCCTAAGCGATTGTATAGCTTATTCAATCCCTATGTAGGGTAGCTAAAACTTTATAAATAAGGATTTTCCTTATACAGGCATAATAAGTCTTATAATAACTCTATGTTAGGTTTATAAATAAGGCTGTATGTATATAAAAATGTTTTCTATGTACTTTTCACCAATACCTACTAATTTTTTTTGTCGGATCCATGATTTGCCCCCTCTCCCTATGTGAAATTACCCCGCCCCCCTTGATAAATTTCTGCCAGTGCATATGACTAGTTACTATAAGTATTAACTCTATATACAGCGACATTAATAAATTTTTCCTTTACAGTAGGTATGTCAAAAAATCCAAAACAATGACGTCATGAAGGAACCCTAGGATGACGTCACACATTGACCAAATTTTACACCCAACCTTTGGGTCCCCAAATTCAACTTTTCCGCATATAGGCCTTAAAGATTTCCGGAAAAAAAATTTCACTCCACCCTAATGTACATGTTATACTTCAATTTGGATTTTTACAATTTATCTGTTTTTGAGATACAGAATTTTGAAAAAAAAAGTTAAAAATATTTTTTAAAAATCCAAAAAAAAATTTGAGTTTTTTTTGAATACAAAATATTATTTGAACACTATTTATACGTACTCTTAGAAAAAAACTTACGCTGATCGGACTTTCATTTTTCGAGAAAATCTATTAACAAAAAACGGTTGTATGGAAGGTACCGTTTTGGAGCAATACAATTTTTTTTTTTTACATAAAAATAAATAACTGTTTAAGAAAATAAAACTAGAGGAAGTTTAAAAAAAAAATCGTAGGGGCCGTTTTGGAAAAAATTGAAATTTTTGTTTTTTGGCCAAAAAATCGTATGGTGGCTACCCTAAATTTTGATCTATTGTATTGTATTGTATTGTATTGTATTGTATTGTATTGTATTGTATTGTATTGTATTTTATTCATTCATTTAAACTTAAAAATCTAACAATTATTTAAGAAATAAGTTGAATAATAGTGCACATTCTTTAACTATGAAGTTAGTGGTGAATGACACATCAATAGGAAATTCATTGGCATCTGATGTGGGGTGACAGTCAGAGTAAATCAAAATACAAACAGTAATTAAAGCTGTTGGAAAAAAATATTATAAGATACTTAACAATTAATCTATACTAATATATAAAGTAAGACTTTTGTTTGTTTGTCGGTTGTATGTTTGTAGTCGATAAACCAACAAACAAACAAAAGTCATACATTATAAATGCAGTAGAAATATTCTGCGATGCACTGAATGTGCAGTAGGATACTCTGAAAGAAAAAGAAATTATTATTAATAGGAAAAAACATTGATTTTAATATACTTACTCGAAAATTTTGTTTGGATATTCTAAAAAAACTGACAGCCGACATCAATTTTTTGAAACGTCTTTCTATTTTCATTTCATTTCATTTCATATCCGGTTCATTCTTCTAAATTATATTTAAGGCTGAACTCCTACTTAAGCTTTTGGACCAAAACAATGTTTACATGCGATCTCTTGGGCACGACTTTCTGTACAAAAGAAAATTTCAACATCGATGTTCAAAAAAAAGCATGGATTTTATTTTCCAACCTCTGTGCATGAAAATTTCGCATTATGAAAATTGGTTCTCAAGATAAAACTGGAAAATTTCAAAATGGGTTTTCGAATGCAAAATAGAAAATTTTTCATGAAAAACTCGGAAAACTAATTGGTTTTAAACGGGAAAATTGCATGTAACTGTAGGTGCATTGGTTTTCAAATGGAAAACTGGAAAATTTCAAAATGGGTTTTCGAATGCAAAATAGAAAATTTTTCATGAAAAACTCGGAAAACTAATTGGTTTTAAAAGGGAAAATTGCATGTAACTGTAGGTGCATTGGTTTTCAAATGGAAAACTGGAAAATTTCAAAATGGGTTTTCGAATGGAAAATAGAAAGTTTTTCATGAAAAACTCGGAAAACTAATTGGTTTTAAAAGGGAAAATTGCAGGTAACTGTAGGTGCATTGGTTTTCAAATGGAAAACTGGAAAATTTCAAAATGGGTTTTCGAATGCAAAATAGAAAATTTTTCATGAAAAACTCGGAAAACTAATTGGTTTTAAACGGGAAAATTGCATGTAACTGTAGGTGCATTGGTTTTCAAATGGAAAACTGGAAAATTTCAAAATGGGTTTTCGAATGCAAAATAGAAATTTTTTCATGAAAAACTCGGAAAACTAATTGGTTTTAAAAGGGAAAATTGCAGGTAACTGTAGGTGCATTGGTTTTCAAATGGAAAACTGGAAAATTTCAAAATGGGTTTTCGAATGCAAAATAGAAAATTTTTCATGAAAAACTCGGAAAACTAATTGGTTTTAAAAGGGAAAATTGCATGTAACTGTAGGTGCATTGGTTTTCAAATGGAAAACTGGAAAATTTCAAAATGGGTTTTCGAATGCAAAATAGAAAATTTTTCATGAAAAACTCGGAAAACTAATTGGTTTTAAAAGGGAAAATTGCATGTAACTGTAGGTGCATTGGTTTTCAAATGGAAAACTGGAAAATTTCAAAATGGGTTTTCGAATGCAAAATAGAAAATTTTTCATGAAAAACTCGGAAAACTAATTGGTTTTAAAAGGGAAAATTGCAGGTAACTGTAGGTGCATTGGTTTTCAAATGGAAAACTGGAAAATTTCAAAATGGGTTTTCGAATGCAAAATAGAAAATTTTTCATGAAAAACTCGGAAAACTAATTGGTTTTAAAAGGGAAAATTGCATGTAACTGTAGGTGCATTGGTTTTCAAATGGAAAACTGGAAAATTTCAAAATGGGTTTTCGAATGCAAAATAGAAAATTTTTCATGAAAAACTCGGAAAACTAATTGGTTTTAAACGGGAAAATTGCATGTAACTGTAGGTGCATTGGTTTTCAAATGGAAAACTGGAAAATTTCAAAATGGGTTTTCGAATGCAAAATAGAAATTTTTTCATGAAAAACTCGGAAAACTAATTGGTTTTAAACGGGAAAATTGCATGTAACTGTAGGTGCATTGGTTTTCAAATGGAAAACTGGAAAATTTCAAAATGAGTTCAGGTCTCTATTTGAAAACAAGTGCAATGCACTAACACAAAATTGCTTTGTTTAAAAATGTTCATGACTTCATTCGTAAAATGTCTTTCTATTTTGCATTCGAAAACTAATTTGAAATTTTCCAGTTTTTTATTTGAAAACCAATGCACCTTCAATTACATGCAAATTTCCCTTTTAAAACCGATGAGATTTCCGAGTTTTTCATAAAGAACTTTCTATTTTCACCATAACGCAATGCAATAAAAAATTGTTACGTATTCGTCATAGTGTCCACTGTTGACCCTATTATGAATTTGCACTTTGGTCTGATGCATCCCTAACTGAATTTTTTTCCTGAGATTTCGGAGATGAAAATATTTTGGATTCAATTCAATTCCATTTGTGAGGTCACCGTAACTATCTCAGTGAGGATTCAGAATTATGTTCCGCTAAATGATTTTGTTATAGTCACATTGAAATCTCAGTAAAATGTTGGTTATAATATAACTAATTTTGGCCGAGACCAAAATGTACCCAATATTTATAAAGCGAAAATGTTTATGCACAGAAAATCGTGCATGTTCGGTGTACACATTACTTGGTCCAAAAGCTTAAGTAGGAGTTCAGCCTTAAATATAATTTAGAAGAATGAACTGGAAATGAAATGAAAAATAGAGAGACATTTAAAAAAATTTGCGGGTGAGCAAATTAAAATCAACTGTTTTACTATTAATAATCAATATATTACATCAAACAATGATGAATGATGAATTTTCTGGCGTTATTACCTATAGCTCTCTCGCAGAATTTCTCAAACCCGGCAACGCAGGGTATTTTAGGCTAGTTAGTAATATACTTCTTATGGTTTTTATTTTTCATTAACTATATGACGTGATGAAAAAATACTAAATTAATGATTCGATACAATTCAAGTCCAAAGTGAATAACCAGTCTTTTACTTTTTTATTATAATATGAAAAACGAAGGGTTTCTCTTATAGATAAGGGCAATTTATTGAAAATATTTGGGGCTGTATATGTATAAAAACGAGAGAAATGTGTTCTATAACTGAAGGGTACATTAACTAAACTCATATCGTTTACACGTAGGTTGAACATTTGATAATTCCTACTTGGAATATTTCCGCTTTGCTTGAAGAACTCTCTTAGAACTTTAAAAACATATAAATGTCTCACTGGAAGAATAAGCAATTCCTTAAATAAAGGCCAACTTTCTGCCAAACGATTTTTCTTTAAAATAATTCTTATTAAATGCTTTTGTATAATTAATAAAGGTCGAAAAGTATTAGCGTACGAACCACCCCAGCTTGTTATGCCGTATTGCAATTTTGAGTTGGCAAGCCCATAATATATAGTTTTTAAAACTTTTTGGGAGCAAAAAGACTTAATTAAAAACATTTTTCGTATGACCAACAACATATATGATTTGATCATTTGAATATGATTTTTCCAATTTAGATTGAAATCAATTACAACTCCTAAGTACTTAAAACAAAATAAAAAAAACTTGGATATGAGTTTTAGCTCAAACCTCTAATTTTCAAATTTGAAGTCAATCGCACCAGTAGTTAAGGCTATAGATGCTTGTAAACTTCCCGACAGACAGACAGACGGAATCGCCGGACCTACTTTTATCGACTTCTCTATCATCGTAATGTCATATCTCATCCTCATCTCAATTTTTTTTTTTTTACGAATTCAATACTTGCCATATATTCTATATGTCGCAAGTAAAAATAGAAGCGACTCTAGTAAAACTTTGGAATTGTTATTGAGTTCAAAAATTCCATATCCAAGAACAAAATCGATACCTTCCCTCTAATACAATTTTCTTTACTCAACCGTCACAGTATCCCACACAATAATATTATGTCCACAAACCTCATGATGGCGACACAATACTTGACCCCAAGGATTAAGCTCATTTACTGACATACACGCGGGTATCTTCTATCATCATGCAACTTCTCGTGCGCTTTTTTTTTTTAAAATAAAACCATTTGGTCGATGTTGCCAATATGTTACTTATGTCAAATTGCAGACGTCCGTTGTCGTTGTCGTCGTTTTATAAAATGTCCTCGGAACAGCAAACTCCCTTCGAAGCTTTGGTCCTTATTTATTATTATATTTCATGTTGACAAGAAATAAATCAACTAACACCCACTCCAGTTCTTCTCCTATTCGTCTACATTTTCCAACTTGTTTTGCTACTTCTTCTTCTGTTTATGTTTTCATTGCTGCACCCTGTCTCACGTCATCAAGGTCCATCGACAATACCCCTAAAGCCCCATTCCAAAGGATTATATTCGACCAAACTATCCAACATTTTCCATTAAATGATTTGTTTTCTTTGTTGTTCCACATTCTAACCCTTGAAATTCGTCAAAACTATTTGACAGCCTCCCACCCAGTTTCAGCCTGAATCGACGCAACGATGATGGACGAAGCGAACAGAAATTGATTGACATTTGTCATAAGTTACGTGACAGGACTTAATGATGTCGTTTTATCAGTTTCGACCGAACTGAATTTATTGCTGTGATATAGAAGAAAGATAGCAGTTAGTCGGATGGGGTTGAGTTTGAAGTATGTATGTATGTGTGTTTTTTTTTTTATTTTGTGCTTTGTTGACGACCGACACGACAAAATTGCGACTGACAGACAGAAGTTGTTGTTTATATCCGAAATCAAAGGATCACCAAAAGTTCATGCAAGGTGCGTCAATCCATCCATTTGTTCGACCGTCAGAATTTATAATCAGGCCACAAGGATCAAACCCAGAAAAAGGGTTACAAAGTTTCTGACTAACACATGTAAAGGTATACTTATACCGTGGTTTTTGAGTGATTAATGGCATGCGGTGAAAGCAACACACAAAGTTGAGACGAAAGGTGTTGCCGGGATTTTCTTTTCCATATAGGTACATCTAGATAGTGTAGCCGTAGTGGTGGGTGTTGGTGGTGGAGTGAAAATTAATTTGGACATTCAAAGGGAAGTTATAATGAACTTGAGATAATAACTCACCTGAGGGCATGTCCACATATTTACCTATTAATTTTTATGTTAGGTTTTCAATCGAATCGGGGATGAGAGACAATAAATCGGCTTAGTTTCACATAAAACGAAACAAAAAATAGAAATCCCTACTGCTATAACTTCGTATGTTTTGAGCTATGCATCCATATCGATAATGGATGAGGAAATAGTTGAAATTACTAGTCGACCTAGCTCTCGAAATTTGAGTACGTTGAATCTTGATTTGAGGGGGTTTACATTCACCAACATGTTTATCAACTTCTGTCGTGTTGGCGATATCGGCTTTGTGTAATGTCAACTCCATTCTGAACCCATCTTAATTCTTAATGAAATTTCTTACATTTCTTCGTGAACACACTCGGTAAACAACTGGTGTTTGACTACACTGTTATTTGACGTATGTGCGTATGTGTTGACGTGCGTTACGTTTTTTCAGCTCAATTATTTCGCGAACCACTCATCGTATTGTTATAAAATTGGTCTCATTCGACGCGGCATTGTGTTGTTAAGAGTTGATTAGGGTTTGAGCGAAACTGGCTTAGCGGTTTTTTAATGGCAATTAAAAATCTAAGACAACCCTAATATAATGAAAATTATGATAATTTCTCCAATAATTTCAATAATAGTGCAAAAAATCTTATAGTTCGTGGGAAAAAACAACATTCAGGAGTATCATATACTATATTTGATTACTAGCGGATCCACCAAACGCTGCGTATAGATATTAATTTTCGGGAATACAAATCCGATTAGAAAAAGTGCTTCAATAATAGAAAACTACGTATTTTTCTGCTCCGAGAAGTAAGTCATATTTTTTTTTATATTAAATAACCTCAGTTTTCTTTTTACTTCCTATGTTCCAATACGTGGTTTTAATCAATTTCGGCACATAATTCTTACGCAATAGCCATTTATTTTATATGATTTCAATGACAGGGGAAGACAGAGTGTGGAAAAGTGTTCCGTTTTCACGTAGTGCGGCTATAAACGAGTCTTAGCACAGTACACAGAATATACGGTATTATATTGTGCATCTCTCAGAGACCAAGATCACAGAAGTGAGAAAAGGCACAAAAAGAAATGCAGATAAGATAACAATAATTTTTGTTGTGTTTTGACATTTAGGTCTCTGAAATGTGACATATGCGCGATCTTTGGGAGAAGAAAATCGGGAATATAATACCTTGTATTCTGTGTACTGTGAGTCTTAGTACTTATCAGTATGAATCAGTACACCGAAACTGAGCGTCCTGATTCCAGAGTGCTGGACGTAGAAGATAATTGAATACATATCAAAAACAATGTCATAAGTACTGTTAACTCCATCTTAGTCAGTAGTCAGTAGTAGTATAGAGATCGGAGCGACTGTTTGATGATAAATGCAAACTATAGCGCTACAAACCAAGCAATGCAACAATTTCATAGAACGCGGGCGAAGAGCCTCAGGAAGGAGGAACAGAAGCTTCACACGCAAAAAAAAGCAGCTGACTTGCTCAATGGTCAGCTTACACAAGAAATGATTATTGATGAAGTCATAACAGCTTTTAACGGCTAAGGGACATCAAAGCGGCAGATTCTGATGGCATACCAGCCAGGCTGATCAAACGTGGAAGACCATCGCTTCACTGTAGTACATCAACTTATGGAAACAGGTATTTTATGTAATATGTCCCATGTACACAAGAGTGCAGCAATAAAAGCATAACATAGTTGAGTACAACCTATAAGGTATTCTCATCTATCAAACAATATCGGATAGGATAGCCCAACACGCAAAAACCATAATCAGCAAATATCAGTGTGGTTTTGGATCAGGCAAATCGACAATTGATCAGGCAGGCGGTGATGGAAAAATGTCTGAGGAGGACGACCATGACCAACGTTTCAATACAAATTAAAGTATGCGGAAAGCTATCTAGACCCGTCAATATCTTCAATGGACTCCGAAAAGGGGATGCACTGGCCTGCCTCCTTTTCAACCTGGCGTTGTAGAAAGCAATCCGTGAATCTGGAACACCTATCAGGGGACTATCGTCACCAAGTCCACTCACTTATTGGCATACGTAGACGACATTGAAAGAACCCACAAGTTGTACAGTAATAAATTATCAAGATGAAACAGGTGACATAAAACGTGGGCCTGCATATAAATGAAGGAAAAACAAAGTACCTGGTAGCCCCGTATACTGAAAACGTTGGCAACAGTAGACGAACAACTATTATGGTGGAGGAGCACAATCTCGAAGTAGTGCGATCCTTCAGTTTCTTTTGGTCAATAGTAGCAGTCGATAACAATACGCGGGCGGTTGCTTTAAGACTATTTAAATCGAAAAGTCTCACCGTTACATCTAAACTGCTACTGTAGTAGCAGTCTTACCAGTACCTTCTCACCTACGAATCCGAGATCTAGGTGCTAAGCTAAGGACACGTGTAAGTCTTAGCCGCGTTCGAGAGAAAAGTGTAATGAAAAAAGTTCGCCCCGTGTGTGAGGATGGACGATTCCCTAGATAATGCATTGCCTGAATGCCTTCGGGTCCGGAACAGGTTGGCGTTGGTTAAAAATCAGGAGACATAGAAGAACTTGCTGAAGGAGACTCGGACTGGATCCCGGTTGTAGCGTAGATGAAGGGAGTAACTTCATTAGCTGGACCGACAATGAAAAATGTCTTATCATTTTTAAAATATTGGAAATCAAAGTTTTTTTATTTTTACGTGGATCAGCCCAACCAAAATGCTATGGCTTTTTGGCACACTACTCATGAAACACCCAGTATAAGAAATAGCATGTCTTGTTTTTTCCTTCAGAAAATTATTGAAAATAATCCAATCACCTTTTTACCCTGCCCCTTTCTTTTATTGTGAAATTACATCCCCTTTTAAATGATATTAATATCTCCTTAAAAGTCCGTGCAATCACTTAAAGTAGGTATCATCCGCCTTGTCGTTTCATCTCCAAATCATTGATTTTTATTGACCATCTTTCCATCTTAACTGCCATAAGGGTCAACAAAATTATGCTAAAAGCAAAAAGAAAAACATAAAGGTCAATGTCTATATGCACGCACAACACGACATAACTACGGTCATGTCGTATTGCTCGACAACATGCACGCATGAACGCACTTAGCGTGACAATGTTCAACTAGTTACTTATTGCATGATATCAGTTTATATGCATATTATGCTCGAAAAATAAAAATAAAGTAATTGCAATCAAATGATTATTATTATATTCTTTTTGTCCTTTTATTTGTTTCTTTGTTTTGTGCGCATATGGGAGTATTTATGGTTCACAATAAAAAATCATTTGATGGATAAACATTTGACCCCAAACCATTTGGACATGGGTACATTTGGACGCATTCAACGAACATACATATAAGTATCGTTAATGTTGCATTAAATTGAACGACCTCATTATGAATTCAAAAACGGCAACTGATTTGGTAGCGATTTGTCCGAGCTCGTTAAAATAAACGAAAGACAATAGCAGAATAAAAGGTCCTTGCGTTAATTTACAAGTTTGAACTGCTCAGCGTATAGTAAGTTGTAGCTTATTACTTCTTTATGACACATTTCGTGCCATTACAACGTAAGATGGGAAGTATTTATAAATGATAATCTTCAAGAATATTCCGATAACACTGTCTCAGACCGTTACCTACTTCTTACATGATTGTCAGATCTTGCAGAAGAGATCTTTCGTATTTTTTTTTTGGCAAAAACTAAGCTCATTATTTGAATGGTTCAGCAAAAAATATTTATACCGGAAGACATTTTTCAGAACCGATAAGCTTAAATATTCTCCATTTCCATTCCTCTTTAATTTGTTCGAAAATCGGAATGAAATCAAAAAATGTTTAATTGAATCATTCAATCACCATTTTGGCGGGACTCCATGCGTTCACCGACACACACTAAAAATGATTAACCAACTTAATTCTAGTGAATAATAAGAAAAATTGCGCACATTTAATACATCACTTCCTTTCCCATTGGGTCTCTTTAAAATTATTACGAATATAAAATGAAGCCAATATACATACATTCGTATTGCAGATAACGCCTGTTGATTTTGAAGGGGAAGAGATGGGGAGATGAGAAAGAAAGGATCATCAAGACGCGCGAATACATTCATGAGATACAAAAATGAAAATAAAACCGTCAGATCCCTCAAGGAGGAGATTTATTTCACTCATTTCCTTGGAGTTTTTCTCAATCTCAAGCTCACAATTCTTATTTTTCTTTCTGAAGATGGATCCATATATTTTTGTGTTATGCGTGCATAACCATGATCCATGTTCGTTTAATACTTCCAAACACTCTTGGCCAATAGATTAGGTAGACACATAATTTTTTGAAAAATTTCTGACATTTTTTCAACTGAATCAAATTGATGTAAGGTATTTTGAGAATTTTCTAAAATAATACTTTTATTCAGTGAATACAGTTTTGAAATTTTTGAATTGTAGTAATGGCTGAGAATTTCAGGGTCGATTACAGTAGGTAATATTCGTGGGCCTAGAACGAATTTTCTGTTGACACTGTTTTTAACAGGCCAACTGTTTGGCACTAACTAACAAGTAGGTGATGCTACTGATCCTATTGAATTTTATATTCAAGGGTATAACTGAGTGCCACTATTCTTTCCCCACCATTTGCTCGCCGTTTTACATTAGAAGTGATGTTGCTTACCAGTTTCAACCACAGTATAGCTTTTATTTAAATCCATTCTTTGATTCTATGTGGTTCAAATCTTCCGTAAATAAGCACATCATCTATTACTGTTTCCTTTAAAGAAGCCCAAACTTGGACATGGTTACAATTTCTAACGAATTTGACCTACTGTCCGACTCAATCCAAAGAATTGTTTCCTTGTTTCCTAGCACTGAAATCGTTATTAAGGGCGATTTCAATAAACACAATTCTTCCTGGCTTCTCGACTCGAGCAAGACAACACCCGAAGGAGTGTCTGATGAGATTTTTGCTGAGGGTAACCATCTTGCTCAGTTGGTCAACGAACCCACTCGAATACCGGACATTGACGGCCAAGCAGAAAACACTCTTGACTTGTGCTTTACCTCTGGCCCTGAAATATATACACTTAGTGTATTATCGCCTCAAGGCCGATCTGACCATTGTGTCATATCTGCAAATTTCTCGTATAAAAATTTTGCCGTTAGTGAAAGAGCTCCTAAGAGAACCGTTTGGCCGACGAGGAAGCCGACTGGATCGGTCTCAATATTTTTTTCAGGATCTTTAACTGGATAAGCTCACATGTTTAATTCTTCTGGGAATGAGAACTTTTATACCGAACAGGGTTAAAAGTATCAGACCCAATGAGAACGCATGGTTTGATATGAGCTGTAAAGAGGTTATCAGCATTAAAAAGGTAAGTTTCCGTTGTTACAGAGCCAGCCCTACTGAGGAAAACCAGAATAATAAGTTTAAACAAGTCAGGAAGGCCTGCAATGTCCTTATTCGACGGACCAAATTTTTACATGACCTACTAAGGCAAAAAAATACTGCAATGTCCCGAAGGCAATAAATATTTTTGATCTTTTGTGAAAAACATGAAGAATTCTCCTTTTTCCTCGGTCCCAACGCTCGTTGACGATGATACTCCAGTCGTAAGCTATCTTGTGAAAGCTAACCTTTTTGCTAGGCACTTCGCTTCCAACTCCTTGCTGCCAGAGAGTGTCACGGCTCACCCAATTCTTGAGCGCATCAATGATTCTATGGGACAAATCTTCTTTCGCACTCGTGCTGTATCGAGGGCCCTAAAAGATCTCAATATACACAAATCCGCTGGCCCGGATGGTATCCCCCTATTGTTCTGATGAGCTGTTCTTCAATGCTGGCAAAACCCTTGGGTAAGCTTTTCCATCTATCCTATACTATACCCAAAAAAGGCGAATCATCCTCTTCTTCGAAATATCGGCCGAATGCACTAACTTCCCTTCTTTCGAAAGTCATAGAAACGCTGATAAATTATCAGCTTAAGAAATGTCTTGAAGAACGATAGCTTCTTAATGACCGGCAGTACGGCTTTCGAACAGTGGAACAAATCTTTGCATCGTTTTTGGAGAAAGTATAAGATTGTTGCACTTGATATTTCAAAGGCATGTGCGTGCTTTCGGTATTGATGAGTCCCTCCTTCGTTGGAATAGAAACTTTCTTTCGAGCCGTTCAATACAAGTTGTATTGGCCGGCTTCAAGTCTGAAACCCACAAAATAAATACTGGTGTGCCCCAGGGCTCCGTTTTGTCTCCGACCCTCTTTCTCATTTTTATAAATGATCTCTTTTCTGCAACTTCTAATCCAATTCATTATTTCGCTGACGACAGTAACCTTAGCTCTTCATATTCGTTCCCAGACTCGCATCCTCTCTTCGGATGTGAAACTGACACGGCCAAATATATGATAAGCTCATTAAACTTCGACTTAAACAGCATTGTACAATGGGGAATTAAAAACCGTGTAGAGTTTAATGCTTCGAAAGCTCAATGCTATCTTGTATCTTTGAAGTTGGATATACCCCCTTTGCAATCTTGACCACACCTTTTGGACCGAGCACATGCGCAATGTCTGCAAAAATTCCGCAAGATGTTTGGGTTCCTTAAGACGGTGCAAGAAATAAGACATATATCCGTCCAAAGCTTAAGTAAAATTCCCATCTTTCTGCTGGTACTCCAGTAACATACTTAAGCCACTTGGATTATATACAAAGAAAAGACGTATGAATGGTCGGTGATAGAGACAACACTGATTCATTCACTCCCGAGGACCACCGTCGCGTCGTAACGTTTCGTGTCTCTCTCTCTCTGTTCTATCGTTACTTCTACGGGATATGCTCTAGAGAAATAGTCAGTTGCATTCCTCCCCTTAAACAATTCAACCGTAAAACCAGCGCTTGCCCATCAGTTTACCCTCTGTAGTATCTACTGTAGTTCATAAGATTGAGTAGTTAGCTACAATGAAAATATCAATAAATTAATTTTCTTTCGAGTACTTATTATTCGAACTCTGAACTGAGAACTACTTTGAATTTCAATATATAATATTGGCGACGAGGAGAAACAAAGAAGAGAAAAAAAAAAACACAGAAAAAAAAATTATATACTGAAGAAGAAAAAATTGTGTATTATTGTTATCTGATCATCAATAACAAGAATGGAACAAAGCTTTGGTATGTATTTTTGTTTGTTTAATTATTTCTAAGATGAAAAATTGGCAAAGCTATTGGAAACAACTTGGAACATCGATTGCGTAAGAAATTTATTTGAAACGCTGGTCATGCGTTTAAAGAATTTAAAGAATTTAAAGCGTTAGAATGAATTCGGAGCGCATATTTTAAAAAAGCGTTAGAAATAATTCGGAGCGCATGAAAAAAAAAAGCGTTAGAAAGAATTCGGAGCGCGTATTAAAAAAGCGTTAGAAACAATTCGGAGCGCATGAAAAAATGCGTTAGAAAGAATTCGGAGCGCATGTTTAAAAAAAAAAGCGTTAGAAATAATACGGAGCGCAAGAAAAAAAAAGTTAGAAATAAATTCGGAAAGCAATAAAGAAAGTTTGTTTTCTTTTGTTTTGTATTTTTTTTTTGTATGCATAATGTTCAATGTAGAATTATGTTTGTATGTTTTCAAGTTTTGATGTTGTTTTAAAAAAACAAAATTGTGTTTTCTTAGGACAAATCAAACAATTTGTATTTGGGCTACCACCGTTCGAGTTTGATGTTGACGATCCTAATTGTGGTTCGAAATGGAAATCTTGGTTTCGACAGTTTGAACTATATATTTTAGCTCAAGGAATTGACGATGACCAAAAAAAGAAAGATTGGTTGTTGCATTTAGTGGGACCAAAAGCGCAAAATATTTTTTTTCAATCTACCAGATGATTCCATGGATGAAAATCAACAAAGGGGCCCATTAGCATCAAATTTCATTCCATTTCAGACCAATGTGTATGGAATTGCTGTTAGGAAGTTCAGCAATTTCTTTGAACGCAAGAAAAACATAAGCTTTGAGCGACATATATTTCGTAAAATGTATCAAGGCCAAAAAGAACGTTTTGATTCATTTATTATGCGGCTGCGAATTCAAGCTGATTGCTGTGATTTTGGTGATCAAATCGACCAAAATATCAAAGACCAAATCATAAGTAGTTGCCAATCCGAAAATTTGTGTCGCAAAATATTAGAACGAGGAGATCAAAGTTTAAATGAAATCATTAAGATGATTCAAATTTTTGAAATAGTAAACGAGCAACAGAAAGCTCTTACAAATAAGGCAAGGACTGAACCTAGATCAGAAGAAACAATAGATGTTTGTAAGATCGATGGTAAATTCAATCAACGTCGATTCAATACCAATTTTAGAAATCCTGTTGTTGAATGTGGTCGATGTGGTCAAAAAGGTCATATTGCCACTGACGATAAGTGTCCTGCTCGAGGAAAAATATGTCATGCTTGCGGTAGAAAAGATCATTTCTCCAGTAGATGTCGTTCCCAAAAGAGAAAATCAGAACAAAAATATGCCTATAAGAACAAATTCAAACGGGAAGGTGAACCAGTGAATTTAGTTAACAGCTCCAAAAACTATGATGATATATTCTGCGACATCAATGATTCATTCGGTAGCAACAAATTATGGTGCAGAATTGGAGGTATTGAAAAAGAAGTTATTGTTGATTCAGGTAGTCGGTATAATATTGTCGATAGAGAAACATGGGCTGAACTTAAGGCAAGCAACGTCTGTACCATATTTAGAAAGAAGGAAGTTGATGTTAATTTTAGAGCATACGGTGGTCATCATTTAAATTTCTTGGGAATGTTTCGAGCTATCATAGTAATTGAACAAAATGAAACTGAAGCTAATTTTTATGTTGCCAATGAGGTTGGAAAATTACTAATAGGGTATGAAACTGCCTTTAAACTTGGTATACTAAAGATTGGATCCGAAATTAATCAAATCGAGCACGCTGAGCTTGGAAAAATTAAAAATATTCAAGTAGAAATACCAATAAGGCCTGAAGTAAAACCAGTTCAACAACCATATCGTAGAGTCCCAGCTCCCTTAGAAAAAATTATAGATGCAAAGATTGAAGAGTTGTTACAAAAAGGTATTATTGAGAAAGCTAAAACATCAAGATGGATTTCCCCGCTAGTAATTGTTCCAAAAGGAGACGATGTTCGAATTTGTGTTGATATGCGTAGGGCAAATGAGGCCGTTCAACGTGAAAATCACCCATTACCTACTATGGAAGATTTCTTACCAGAATTGAGATCGGCCAAATATTTCTCGAAACTGGATGTAAAACAAGCGTTCCATCAAGTTGAAATTGCTCCTTCTTCCCGGGAGATAACCACTTTCATCACAAAAAAAGGTTTATTTCGATATAAACGCCTAATGTTCGGAATTACTTGTGCCCCGGAAATTTTTCAAAAAATAATGGAGTGGATTCTTAAAGGTTGTGATGGATGTCTGAATTTCATTGATGATATAATCATCTTTGCACAAACCATAGAATTACATGATGCTCGTGTACATCAAGTGCTAAAACGGCTTCAAGATTATAATGTCACTTTAAACGTTGATAAGTGTGTGTTTGGAGTAAATGAAATTCAGTTTCTGGGTCATTGTTTAACACAAGATGGTGTTAAACCTACTGAAGACAAACTATTAGCAATCAAGAAATTTCGTGAGCCAAAGTCAGCTGAAGAGGTAAAGAGTTTTTTGGGTTTGGTAAATTTGTTGGGAAAATTTATACCAAATCTAGCAACCGTGACGGAACCGCTTCGTAAGCTATTAAAAAGAGATACAATGTTTAAATGGAACACAGAACAAAAGAAGGCATTCGAAAGTTTGAAACAATCTACTATATCGGAAAATAAAACATTGGGTTACTATGACGTCAATGACAGAACACAAGTTATTGCTGATGCCAGTCCGGTTGGATTGGGGGCAATTTTGATCCAATTTAGTGGCAGCGTGCCACGAGTTATTTCTTATGCAAATCGTAGTTTAACTGATGTTGAAAGAAGATATGCTCAGACTGAAAAAGAAGCACTTGCTTTAGTTTGGGCTGTAGAAAGATTTCATTTCTATCTTTTTGGAAGAGAATTTGAACTAATTACAGACCATAAACCCTTAGAAGTAATTTTTGGACCAAAATCTAAGCCATGCGCTCGTATTGAGAGGTGGGTTTTACGTCTACAGTCCTACAAATTTAAGGTGAACTACAAACCTGGTAAAACCAATATCGCCGACCCATTGTCAAGATTAGTTCAAGAGAAATTACCGCCATTATTTTCAAAATCAAAATCAGTCGATTATGTTGCGTGGATTTTATCCTACGCAGAACCAAAGGCTATTAAACTGGAAGAAATCAGATCTGCAACATTGGGAGATATGAATATCAAAGCTGTTAGAAGTGCAATCTTTGACAACAATTGGAATGATCTTTCAAAACCATATAAATGTGTTGAAAATGAACTATGTTTTGAAAGTGGAATATTGTTACGTGGAACACGTATAGTATTACCATCGATTTTGTGGAAAAGAGCATTAGAGCTAGCTCACGAGGGTCATCCAGGTATGTCAGTCATGAAAAGACGTTTGCGCGCCAAAGTATGGTGGCCAAAGTTGGATGAACAAGTAGAACAATTTGTAAAAAAGTGCAAAGGATGCACATTAGTCAGTGCACCCTCAGTACCAGAACCGATGAAACCAACCACCTTGCCATCTGCGCCATGGCAACATCTTGCAATTGATTTCTGTGGACCATTGCCATCAGGCCATTATCTCTTTGTTATTGTTGACTATTATAGTCGTTTTGTTGAAGTTGTTCCCATGATGAAAACAGATACAGCTGAAACTATCAAAGAGCTCAAGATAATATTTGCCCGGTATTGGAATTCCTCTTTCATTAACCGCTGATAACGGTCCACAATTCAAAAGTAACATATTCGAACAGTTCTGTGAATCAAGCAATATTAAACTTATAAAACGGCGAAGTAGAGAGACAAAATCGCTCGCTACTTAAACGGTTAAGAATTAGCCAAGAAGCAAAACGTGATTGGAAAGAAGATCTCCAAGATTATCTTCTGATGTACCGGTCAACTACACATTCCATAACTGGTAAGACACCTTCGGAAATGTTGTTTAATTGGAACATTCGAGACAAATTGCCATCAATGCAGCAAGCTTCCATGACACGATTGCCCGAAGATACTGAATTTCGTGACCGAGACAAAACAAATAAATTTAAAGGTAAACTGTATTTCGACGGAATAAGACACGCAAAAAGAAGTGATCTAAATGAAGGAGACATGGTTGTATCTAAACGTCAATTGTCATCAAATAAACTTTCAACAACATTTGATCCAACAATTTTCAAAGTGGTCAAAATAAAAGGGTCTGATGCAATTATCGAAAATCCCGAAACAAATACCCAATATCGTCGTAATATAGCTCATTTGAAGCGGGCTACTCACATTGAAAATATTTTGCCAAATCAAATTCAAACAAACAAGAAGGAGGAAGATGAACCCATTCCAAAGCGCAAGAGTATTCCACCAAAGTTTTACAGCGATATAGATTTTAAAAAATAACTTCATTGCATGTTTTTCTTTAATTCTTTTTTTTCTTTTGTTAATAACTTATCTGTTAAAAAAAAAAAAAAAAAAAAAAAAAAAAAAAAAAAAAAAAAATAGAAAGTATTGTAGTATCTACTGTAGTTCATAAGATTGAGTAGTTAGCTACAATGAAAATATCAATAAATTAATTTTCTTTCGAGTACTTATTATTCGAACTCTGAACTGAGAACTACTTTGAATTTCAATATATAATACCCTCGAGCCCAAATTTGCTCATACGGTCACGTTAAGAGAATCGTTCTTTAACCGTACTACGCGAATGTGGAACTCTCTTCCACACTCTGTCTTCCCCAGTCATTTCAATGTTCCTTACCCTAAATCCTCTCCGTCTATCCCATTTTCCTTAACGCCTGCACTGTGGTTTGGCATTAAAAGGGAATGAAACCCCTTACGTGCGTGCTCATTATAAAAATAAATCTTCTATATATATAAAAATGGATGTGTGTTTGTTTGTATGTCTTTTATAGACTCCGAAACGACCCAACAGATATTTGTGAAATTTGCATGGTTAATACTGTTGTATTCAGTGATGATTTCAGTGAAAAAAAAATTAGAAAAACCTCATGGAAAAGTGGGAAAACTAGATTTGATTTTTTTTGCTTGGAATTTTTTGGTTCACAATGGGTTTTAGAATGGGAAAATAGAAAGGTCTTGATGAAAAACTCGGAAAACTCATTGGTTTTCAAATGGAAAATTGCATGAAATTGTGGATGCATTGGTTTTCAAGTGGAAAACTGGAAAATTTCGAATGGAAAACTGGAAAATTTCAAAATTGGTTTTCGAATGAAACTCGGAAAACTCATTGGTTTTCAAAGGGAATGTTCCATGTAATATTAGGTGCAGAGGTTTTCAAATGGAAAGCTGGAAAATTTAAAAATGGGTTTTAGAAAGGAACTCGGCAAACTCACTGGTTTCCAAAGGGAAACTGGAAAATTTGTGATGGGGAACTGGTAAGCAAGAAAAAGTAAAAAAAAAAAATGGGAAAAATGGAAAAATTGAAATGCAAAAAAAAATTGGTTGCGCGTTGCGGGTAATGAGAAGTGGGTTTCTGGTGGTGTAACGGTAAGCGTGTAGAAATAATTGGTAGCGTAACAGAGTAGTTTGGTAACGGGGTAGCGGATATGGGTAGACGTACTGGGTAGCACAATAGGTAGTGGGTTGGGTAGAGTGGTAGAGGGTTATCCTTATCGATTATCGATTGAGGCAGTACGAAGTCTGCAGGGTCAGCTAGTAATAAATAAAATAAATATAAATAAATAAAAAAAACGATATTCCTTAATCATTTTTGGAAAATAATAGCGTAACGGGTACAATGGTTGGCACCCCAACTTTTGTACTAATTATTGGCACCCCTCATGAAATTAAGAATTTACAAAAAACTACTATGTATATGTACCAAGGAACTTAAATCATATTTTTTCACAAGATGTATCAATTTTCTACAATTCTGCATTTTATTTTTATCAGTAAAAAAGTAAAGTCGTTCTAAATTCGTAAAAAAAGCGCTAAAAATACAGTGTTCCCGCTAAGGAGACTAAATTTTGTAACTGTCCGTTTTTCAATTTTTTTTAAAGTTTTTGGATGAATGTTTATTTTTTTAAATATGGAAATATAATAAATTAAATACTTTCAATTTTTTTTGAAAACAAATTTTGTTTAATTGTTAAAACAGGGGTGCCAATAATTGGTCCAATATAAAGTTGTGGTTTAATTATTGGCAGGGGGGTGCCAATGATTCGTGCTATGGGGCATCAGTTCTTGGCACTGCCAATAATTGTATTTTAGAGACTGCCAATAATTGTACGCTGTATCAGTTGTAAATTTCAGTTCAAAAAATGTTACAAAAAAGGTACAAATATCGAGAAGAAAACAATCAGCATGCTTTAATAATTCAATAATATTGTATTTATTATAATTTTTAACTTCCCAGAAGGGTGTATTTTAATGTGAACTTAAAATTTTTGCACATTTCCATGTCCCCCAAAATCGAATCAACCCCTCTTTATTTACTGCATGCCTACGCAGGTATGTTTTGACTACATTATCTCGCGAACCACTTATGGTACTGCACTTGATTAACTTTATCACCTAGATTAGCTAAGCGGTTTCTTAAAAGGAGTGAAAACTAAAAAATACGTTACTAACAAAATTTGAGATGAGCTTAAACCCATTTTTAAGTTTTTAGAGTTAATAACCATTTTTTGAGTACCGGTTTTTGTTGTATGTATTCCTATTTCATAAGACTTCACCGACTGAAACACATTTTGAAATGTCTTAAAATAAATTATAGAGCAATTAAAAAAAAAAAAACTTAAAATTTAAAATGTATGTTAGAGATTTTTTAATGAAATATAATTTTAATTTTTTTATTTGCGTTAAATGAAGTGATTTTGTTACAGTAAAAAGTTTTTTTGAAACTAAATTTTGATCAAAATAGCTAGCTATCACGAAAAACAATGGTATTTCTCTCATTTTTAAGGGTGCCAACAATTGTACCTTGGTGCCAATGATTGTGCCTTTTCGCAGTCTTTTCCTATTTTGAAGTTTTTATAAGATTTTTTGTTTATTTAACATTTTTTTATGATAATATTCAAGTTAGAAATTCTCTAAGCTTTAATTTGACATAAGAAACATATAACTCACTCTTTAAATGTGAGAGCAATTCGCAATTTAAAGTGAAAAAATGCTTAGGGGTGCCAACCATTGTACCCGTTACGCTACGTAATTTAGTATACAGCACAATTGAATATTGGAAAGATATCGGACGTGTGCTTCGTTCGGTTCCCTGATCACTAATGATAACTCTCTCTCAATGGCGGCAGATTCACGGATCACGGTTCACGGAGAGCAGACTTCCCCTGCACTCTCTTTTATCCACCGTTACAAATAAATTCATAAACATTAAGTACCTATTATGGTGAAGGAAACAAAAATATTTCTGCCGTTTTCTATTAGATTCCTTTCCTAGCGAAATTATTTTTTTTTTTAGAGTGAAGTTTTTTTTGGTGAGACATATGAAACCGCTTCAATCTATCGATTCAGAATGTAGATATACCCACTTTGTTGGAGAATTGAGCACGTTAATCGTTGTTCATCAGTCATACGAATTCTATAGTGCAATTCGGAGCCAACAATGAGCTGAGCGTGTTCCACAACCCTCTTCATCAAATCAAGAATGCAATTTCCTTCATTTCTGCAACGAACCTCACTGTCTTCATCATCATGATCTTCAGCATCATCATGTTATGGTGCGGTCCAATCTGCCGACCACAGCAATCCAAACCTTCCTACAACAGGTATTCAGTATCTGAGTGCATAATTTCATCATTTTCGCGAATGCTTGCTTGTTGCTGTCTGTCCGTCTGTCCGACATCATTCGAAGAATGACCTCTCCTCTTTCCCATTCAACATCCATGGTGGCTGCTACAACAGAGAAATAAGTTATGGACAGGCATTTCCTCTGAATTCCTCTTGCTTCACGAGGCCATCAGCTTTAGCTTAGCATAGCCAAAGTCAGCCATATAGCAAAGGCAAAAGAAAAAAACAACACAGGAGAAAACTGATTCCAAGCGATCCATCTGTTGTCCTTCTGCGCAAGGCAACCGAGACGCAAGGTTAATCAGTTACTAGTGGTTACTATTCGCGAGACGAAGACGCGTTACACAGGGCATTGGAGACGAAGAGGTCCAAATTAAACTGGCGTTGGTTCCTCAGCGTCGATCAGTATGGTGGCAATTTTTCACTCAATTCAGAATGATGGCGTTTTTCCATTTTTCCTTCTCCCATCTCCAGTTCCACAAAGCCATCAAGAAGTTATATGCCTAGCTATCCCGTGACAGCTGGACGAGAAAGAGAATGGTGGAAGCTATGCCACGCCACTGTGTACACGCTAGCGTTGGCCAATCGTGTGTCCATCTGTCTGTGAGGTTTCCGTGAATGCGTTCGTCCATCGTCGTTTGTCCGAACTGTGTCCGTCTTTGTTGTGTATATGAAGTTGGCGTGTTGTACGCTAACTTCTCGGATGCGGATTCGCATTCGAATTCGGATTTCGAGGCCATGTTCCAAATGTTTCTCTCTTCGCGTCGCGTCGCGACGAATCACACTGATCGACTCTCTCGGTCGCTCTCACTGATTGATTAATTGATATCCAAAGTTAATTGCCTTTCAGATTATTTATGAGTTATTTATGGAGGCCCGACTTGAACGTTGTTGTTGAGACTTGTGAATGTTTATATAGAAATCTGCAATTGTACATGCTTCATGTGCTGCTTCAGATGCAGCAATCAGCCTTGAGTGAGTCGAGTTGGTCGCAGCAGTGGTGCGGCGAGACACACTCATCCTGGGCTACTCCTCTGTTTTGATCGTGCAGTGTGCGCACTTGAAGTGCTGCAAATCAGTGGGATTTAAAATTAAGGTGGCGTGATTGTAGCAGCAAAACAAAGTGTTGCACAAACAACTGAGTTGGTAACACAACTTAAGCACGATGGCGATCAAGCCAAAACAGAAAACGTTGAATGTCGATCAATTCGACAGTTAATTTCGAAAGTTTGCAAATTCTATATAGCTTTTTAAACTACGGTTTGCTTTTTGGATGAGGCAGTGGGCATGATTTTAATTTAAGCTAATAAATTTAATAAGTTAGTAAAATTCATTTTTTTAAAGAAGGTTGACCCTATATAAGTTAAACCGCAATACGATTAGCAAAATTAAAATGACTATATATAAGTAAAATTTGACATTCTCATAGCAAGGGATCCTACGTCGCGTCGTTTAAATGACTACCTCTACCGGCTTCGCAGTAGCAAGTTGATAGTAAGAAGGTGTCTTAGCTCAGGGATTGTGTGAACAATATTTGTTTAAGGATTTAAATCGTCTTCAGATTTTTGGCATAACATCAGCCCTTCACGGTTTCCAAATCCTATCCAAAGGGTAAAATAAGATCATAGCTCCGAATTTTGAGCGCCAATATACTCGATAATCGCATGGGATATGTTTGCCAACTTGAATAAACCAGATGTCGTCTAAACCCATTTCAGGTGTTCTTTTTTCATTGACTTCTGGACACTAGAGTCATTTTATTGTTAAAGTTATCTGCGCAAACTACAGAGGAAACAGCCTACTTAACATCGCCCTTAAGATCCCCACTGCCGTAATATGTGAAGCCTTATCAATGTGGCTTTATAACAGAAAAATCAAGCATCGAAAAAAATTTTCACTTCGCGGCAGATAATGGAAAAAACCTATGAACTCCAAATCCACACCCACCACCTTTTTATTGATTTTTAGGCCGTGTATGACAGCATCTACAGGAACGAACTGTATTCTTGGCATCCCTGCCAAGCTCGTTCGCTAGTGCTAAATGACGATAGAGAACTCACGCTGCGACATCAAGGTTGACAACGAGCTTACGGAATCTTTCGATATCAAAAAGGATTCAGACAAGGTGATGCACTGTCAAACGATTTCTTTAACATCGTGCTTCAGAAGATAGTACAAGACAAGTACCTTCAACACTATAGAGGCACTTTCTTTTAGAAGTCTATTCAATTTCTCGCATACGCCGATGATATTCATATAATGGCAAAAACACAGTGCGGTGTCAATTGCGCCTTTGTGCGAATTGAAACAGAAGAGGTAAAAATGGGTTTAGCGGTAAATGAGGGCAAAACGCACTATATTCTGTCTTCGAGGAAGGACAACCAACACCTACCGACAAGGCTCGAACAGAACGTCACATTAGAGGCATATAACTTCCAGGTAGTATAGAGGACATTGTCTACCTAGGCTCCGCTATTAACACGGGTGGTACCACCAGCTCCGAGATCAGACGAAGAATAACTCTTGCTAATCGCTTTTTCTTTGGGTTAAGAAAGCAATTGAGTGGTAAAGCTCTTTCTTGATCAACTAAGGTAAGACTAATAACACACTCATCATCCCAGACCTGCTGCACGGTGCAGAGGCATGGACCCTGCCAAAATCGGATGAATGTGCCTTAGACTGTTTCGAGAGGAAAGTTATTCGGGTTATTTATGGCCCCGTGTGCATTGATGGGTAATGCAGATTCAACTTCGAACTTTACAGATTGTACACCTACACAAACCAAGTAGGGTCAAGGTCCAGTGACTCAGATGACTTGGTCATATTTTTTTATAATTTGCACCCACCCAAGGGATATTTAATACCCTTTTTATGCCAGAGACACAGTGTGTGCATTAGGAAGAAAGGAAGGGATAGGAAAAGAGGTGTGGGTGTGATTGGGACAGACAGAGTGTGGAAGAGAGTTCCACATTCGCGTAGTGCGGCTAAAAAATAATTCTCTATACAGCATTCCTGGAAGCGCGGGTATTACGGTTCAATTGTTTAAGGTGAGAATTGAAACTGGCTTTTTCACGAAACGTTACGACGGTGGTCTAAGGCACTGAATGAATCACTGATGTCTCTATCAGCGATCATTCTTACTGTTCTTCTTTGTATACTATCCAAGAGGCTTGAGTATGTTACTGAAGCAACAGCCCAAAGATGGGAATTGAACTCAAGCTTTGGATGGATAAAAGTCTTGCAGATAATATCCAGATCAGACGGGGAGAAAAATTTCTTGCACTGTCTTAAGACACCCAAACATATTGCGGCATTTTTGGCGATATCGCGTATGTGCTCGGTTCACAAGAGGTGGTCAGTGATGCACATACCGAGAATCTCGAGATGTTCATTCTCATTGATGCGAGTGCCACTCATGGACAGTGGCAAGGGGGGTATATCTCGCTTCAGCGATACCAGACAGCATTGCGTTTTCGAAGCATTAAACTCTACACGGTTCTTAATTCCCCATTGGACAGTGCTGTTTAAGTCGGAGTTTAATGAGCTTATCATATTTTGCCGTTGCAGTTCCACGTTCGAAGAGGAGGGATGTGAATCTGGAAAAATCTGGAAACGAATATGAGAAGCTTAGGGTACTATCGTCAGCGAAACAATTTATTGGATTCGAAGTAACAGACAAGAGATCATTAATAAAAATGATAAAGAGGGTTGGAGACAAAACGGAGCCCTGGGGTACACCAGCATTTATATTGTGGGTTTCAGACTTGAATCCGTCCAATACAACTTGTATTGGACGAATCGAAAGAAAGTTTCTAATCCAACGAAGTAGGGATTCATCGATTCCGAAGGCACGCATTTCCGATAAAAGAGCAAGATGCCAGGCTTTATCAAATTCCTTTGAAATATCAAGTGCAACAATCTTACTTTCTCCAAAATGATGTAAAGATTTGTTCCACTGTTCGGTGAGATAAACCATCAAATCACCAGTGGACCTGTTGCTGCGAAAGCTGTACTGCCGGTCATTAAGAAGCTTTCGGTCTTCGAAATATTTCTTAAGCTGATAGTTTATCAGCGTTTCCATGACCTTAGAAAGAAGGGACGTAAGTGCAATCGGACGATAATTGGAGGGAGAAGAAGATTCACCTTTTTTTGGAATAGGCTGGACAAATGCTGTTTTCCAACTGCTCGGAACGAGCCCAGAAGAGTAGGATAGATGGAAAAGCTTACGCAAGGGTTTTGCCAGCGTGGATTAACACCTCTTCAGAACAATAGCGGTGATACCATCCGCACCAGCGGATTTATGTACGTTGAGATCCTTTAGGATTCTCAGCGCACAGCACGAGTGCGGAAGAAGATTTTTCCCATGGAATCATTGACGCGCTCAAGAACAGGCGGAGTCGCGGATTCATGGCACTTTCTGGCAGCGAAGAGTTGGCGGCGAACGGCCTAGCAAAAAGGTAAGCTTTCGCGAGAGAGCTGTCAACGAGCGAAGGGACTGAGGAAGAAGAAGAATTCTTCATATTTTTAACAAGTGACCAAAAATTCTTACTGCCTTTGGGACATTACAGTATGGGCATTACAAGCCTGCCTGGCTTGTTTAAACTTATTCCGGTATTCCTCGGTTGGGTTGGCTCTAAAACACCAGAACTTTACTTCTTTTTCTCTGATAAGGATAACTTCCTTACAGCTCAAATCAAATCATGACTTTTCCGTGGATTAGATGCTTTTCACCCTATTCGGGATAAGATTTTTCATTCCCAAAATAATCATATTAGTAATCATATCTGCGCTGGAGTCTACGTCACTATCGAGGAAGCATAGTGATGCCCACTGACCAGTTAAAGATCCGGAAAAAGTTGTTGAGACCGTCCCAGTTGGCTTTCTCGTATTGCCATACGGTTCTCTTCGAAGCGCTTGCAGATATAATGCTATGATCTGATCTGTCTAGAGGAGTTAATACACTGATAATGTACTAGAACGGATGGACTTCAATGCTCCGGCCCGGAAAGTCTGCGATACCAGTAACGAAGGACGAAGAAGTAGAGGAAGACAGCAACTTAGGTGGTGCACCTAATGAAGTGGACCTGAATCAACTTGGAGTGGAAGCCGAGCTGGCTAGCGAAGGCTGTTAGTTGAGGCCCAAGTTGACAACGGACTATTGCGGCATTTTAAGTAAGTAAACTTATTAGGGTCTCTTGGTAATGAACCAGCAACTTTATTGGTATCTCTATTATTTGGAAAAAAATGAAGACTTTATTTTATCGTGAAAACTATGTAAAGCCCCTCCATCCTACTGCCTTCAAAACAGTAGATATTCAAATCAAACTAATCGTATTCAAACAGGTTTAAATGGTTGTCCAGTTGGGCTTTTGAAAGGATGTGATTCGTTTGCTTGAGTTAGAATAATGCATGTTTTTTTTTTTTGTTTTCTTCTTCTTAAGTTTATGTATCATAGTTTCATTGTTATTATTTTCCTTTTTCTCTTAAAATAATTAACTTAATTCATTTTTAATAATTGTTTTTTGTTTTAATATGTAATGTATTATTTGTTGAATATTTTTCATTCATCGTTATTAACCACGTTTTAATTATAAAATCATTCATTCTTTTTTACAATAGTATTTAAATACTGAAACTTGCGCTATTTTAAAAGATATTGTATCTTACTGTGTAAGTTAACCCGTTATAAATAAATAAATAAATAAATAAATAAGAATAAAAGAGAAAAGAGATTCTTGATATATTATATAAATTTTCCAAACTGTCATATATTTTGAAACTAAAAAAAAAAAAAAAACTGAAAACAATAATAATATTTTCATGTGATATATATAATGTTAAGATTAATAATAAATTCTTAAATAGGGGGTTTTCATGACCTTTCCTCCTAATAAACATGATTCTAAGCATTATAAATTGTAAATACTGTGTATTTTTATAAGAAACAAATTTCAGAAGCAAAGTAGTTTTCTACCATAACTCTGTGTAAACTGGGCGATAATAAGTACTTATTGTAATGAAAAAATTTTATTTACTGGTCAATAAACATACATACAAAGAGAAAAGACGATTTTGTGAGACGAAAAATATTGGGGTAAGTATCCACTAAAATTTAATTTTCTCGGAAAGTATGAGCAGCATATTTGAAAACTGTTTGTACTAAATAGAGTTTTGTTCTTGCTTTTATATTATTTTTAATTTATATAACGTTATCTTATTTTCAGAGTCAGTATTTCAGGTGAGGCGCTTGTATTCCAGCATTTACACAACGCCCCAGTAAGAAAGATGCAGTACTTTGAAGCATTCAACTAATTTTCCTTGTTGGTATATGATATCTTTAGAAATGTATCGAAATTATTAGCGAAAGACATTGTGGGCCTCATGGCTTGAAAAGGATATGGCTGAAGCGATTGAGTTGAGTGTACTGAAGATCATTACTAATCTGTTTCCTCAGAAGACTGGAACTCATGCGTAACTTGCAAGGCTTGGTTACAAAAGTTCTGTACAATTTATTCGCTTAATTGTAGCAGTTGCGGCCGAAAATTCAAAAGAAACTCTACTACTACTTTACTAAGAAATTAAAATATTTTAAAAGAACTAAATTTAATATTTCTTCTCTTTTCTTTTGGGGCGCTTTGTAGATAAATTGAGGCGTCTTGCCCGCAACCCTAATTACAAAACGCCCCAATTTTTTATTTTATGTTCATCCTATTATACCTTTGTATAATTGTCAAGAGACTTCCCTACTTGACGAATAGGGTGAAAATGAGACGATTCCTGAGACGAGCGTATGTAAAGTTTACTATGAAACAGAAGTTATCTGGTACTAAACAAGATTGGCCGCCCAACAATTGAAAAGTTGGAATCACATATGTACTTGTTGAAAACAGCCAGAACTGGTAACCGTCTGTGGCGCAGATGAGGTCTAAGATTTCATAGAACAAATCGATTAAAGTTTTCAAAACAAGAAAGAAATAAAACAAAATCTTAGTTATTCATTTTGACGTTTTCGATATTAATTCCCAAAATTGAAATCTATTGAACTGACCTCCGCCTCCGTCAAACTTTGATGACATACATATCCAGTACAAAGCTAATGCTAACAGAAAAAAAATGCTCCTGACATTTCGCTAATGACTGATTTGATTTGTGTCCATTATTCTGCCATTAAAATTTGCCGCTGATAACTTTTGTTCGTTAATTCACGTAGGCTATTCCATCCAAAATTATAATCGTGTATAAGTACATATTTGAATTTTGTATAGTTTGTTTGTATATATGCATGTATGTGTGTGCAATGGGTAATTGTTTCCATTAAAATATTTTCTGGACATTCTTTTTTTTTGACATTTCCAATCCCCTGGAAATCAACTCATTTATAGAGAGGCCTTAACGAAATTATTATGAGCCTGGAACTCAATGGAGAGGTCAAGGGGATGATTGCTTCGACCGTTTTATGATGGTTGGCTTAACATTAATGGCATTTCATCATTATTTGTATACCTTACCTATACTGCATGACCCTTGCCCCCTTCCCTCCTCTGCACGTGAGCTCCCGATTTCTATCATTTATTTATTAATATTCGAGAAATTAATTAAACATTTCCTAGCCGGCTAGTGACACTCTCGTTGAGGCTGCATTTGAATTATGTCAACTTTTACTTTATTATAAACGAAAAAAAAATTGGACAGACGATAAATGAACGGACGGTCGCCAGAACGTTGCTCATAAACAAAAAGCAAAATGTCAAATATGGAGAGAAATGTCTATGGCTATATAACGTTCAAGGGTTCGAGTACGAGAAAAAGGAACATAAATATAAAATGTCCTGAAATTGATTCCTTTTAAACCAGACGAGAACGATGGACATCAACGACGACGACGACGTGTGTGTAGAAATTGATGCAGTCAGTGCGAGTGAGTGGTCGGTTCATTGGACCGGTTTTGTTGTGGCCAGAAAGTTCAATCGAAACAGAAGTTAGAAGTATTTTGGTATGTTTTATAGAAAAGGAGTAGACTTTGGCATGTCATACTCAGCACAATCACATTTAAGGAACATCAAAAAGATGGATACGTACCCTTTCTTGAATGGAGCTTGACTGGCATCCGACAAGACAAATATACCAAAACCAAAAGAGAAGACGAACAAGAAGGATGTTAAAGGATCATTAGCATCGTCATCATCATCCTTATCCAACTTCCCCTAAATAAAAGCAAATGCCATTTAAATATCCTTTAACTTACAGAACAACTAACATCAGCAAAGACGATGAAGCAACTCGGATGCTTTTACTGACTGACATGTCCAGTCCGAGTCTAAAGTCTGAGCTCTATGCCTGGGTCTGGGGAGCAGAAGGGAAGTCATGTGGTATATCCTTGAAGAAGAGTAAATACTTGAATTACAAACCGTTGTACGATTGATGATTAGATTTCTATCGTCCTTATTCGGACGCTAAGGCATGTCATTCAAATAAACATCATTCTATATGGAAAATGGATATGGAATAGCAATCACGAGGTCAAGGTGGTTCCGAATATTGCTTTGATCAATTCAATCACTTATTTTATTTATTTCATTGCAAATTGAAAATGTTTGCAAGATGTGAGTCCTGCGAAAGTTATCTCAAGTTGAAGTCCTTTTTACAAATTATCGAGAAAAAGTGTTAGTAAAATGTGTTTTCCAATGACATTGGTGCCATATCCACATCAAAATAAACTCAAAAATCATAAAAAAGACTCTTTAAAGTTTTCAAAAAATTTGAGTCCTTCTATACAAACTCTCGTTTTCTATGTTCTTTGGTACCTAATAATTTCTATAGACATCACCAAGCAAAACATGATGGTAGCTTAATAGTGTCATGTCAGGACATACCAACCTAATCTCTTTGCCCATATGAACTCTTCCAAGATGCTTTGGCTTTGAAGTTGGCTACGGTTATTTCTTCAGACGATTATTATTATGAGAAAGTCTATGTACGTCTCGTGCGTCGGTCGTCGTCGTCGTTTTCCTTTTAAATGATTCGGAAAACCCAGTTAAGAAAGCCAATGCAATGTTTTTGAGGCATCATGCATCAGTATCAACAGAACAAGGACATACACGACATAGCTAAGTGATGGCTATAAAGAAGGAAGAAAATGCATGTTCCTGGATCTTATGGTCTTTTACTCTTTCTAAAAATGACCACAATCCTGACATATACGCATACACCATCACCATCACCTTAAAACATCTTGTGTGTGTGTCTCAAAAACTTTTATGGTGTCTTCTAAGTGACATGACAAAAGACAGATGGACAGTGAACCCAGACAGACTGACAGTTAGACATAAACGGGTTTGAGAGTGAATGTGATTGCTTGAGAAGTAGGAGTACGAGATGGATATGGACTTTGGTCTAGAGATGGACAAACTGGCCACCATATGGAGGCCTCAAACTTCAGGTATATGAGCTGATCTGAACAGTGAACATAGAAAACACTGTCCGAGGATTTATTGGATCTAGAAGGTTTTTGTAGACAGAAAATATTTCCCATATACATTTATCCTTGAAAGTCATCCCCTATACAACGACACGCATCCAAAAGGATATGCTGTCATCTTGGAAAGAGTTAGATTAAGAGAGGGAGAGAAAGTAGAGCTAATGCATTTCACTCTATATTGCAGTCTTGTCAAGACAACCTAGAAAATAAAGAAAAACGACCCGAGATCTGACCAAGGAGGTGACATGACAGTTTGACGAAGTCCCCTCTCACCACATACCGACCAACTAACCGACAAATCGGCAGACAAAGAATGGAGAAGAATATTATCCAAGTCCTTTGAAAAGAAGAACGATAAAGACGAAGACGAAATGAATATCTTCCAAAAACTTTGATAGGTGGATGGATTGTGGTTTGGGTAGAGTCCATCAAATCCATAGTGACGTGTCAATCAAACAGTCCAGTAGTCGGTTGGTCGAACTGTGGACTTGAGTTTTGCAAGGACACTAGGGGTGGTTTGTGGTTTTAAGGAATTTTAATGAAAACCTGTGATGTAATTTATTTTCGAAAATTCAAGATAACTTTATTTTGAAAAAGGATGTCGTAAGGTTTTTGAATTGATTTTGTTTTAAAAGAATTGAGAGCATTGAGATAATGAATGACAAGTTTGATGATTAGAACTAGAGATAAAGCTTTTGATGGCTCAGAACTTATTGATGGAAATTCATTCTTAATATTATTAATCATAATCACTCACCATTTTCATTTGGATTTGTCCAGCGAAAGGCTGGTTTCGGCTGTTGCTTGGAACGCATTTTCCTTGGCTGATGTTAAAGTTTTCCTTGTCGGAGGGAACATGGGAATTAAAACTTTTCCGTTGAAGTCGATTGTATATTTGAAAATTTTAATTCGAAGAAACGATACTGAAAAGATAGAAAATATGGCTTGCTTGAAAATAAATGCAAATAAGAGAGACAAATGTCAGGTCGGTTGCTCTCACTAGTTGACGATAAAAAGAGCTATGGAAAACGTAAGCCCAGCAGGGTATGCATACAGTTTCAAGTTGTAAATATTTTGTGTCAGCAGTTTAGTGGAGGTAAAATCATGGACCTGGAAATTTAGAAAGGAAACATGTTTCCGAGTACATATTCCCCAGTAGGTGAACGTGCTGACCTACACCTTCAAGTGGTGCCTCTGAGAGGTTCTTGTCAATTTGTTGGCATGACCCTGCGGACATAGGCAGCTTTAGTCTAATGGAATTGACGGATTGAAGCAGGACGTATAATGAAGATTGATGCGATCCTTAAAAAGATAATATATCTAAGGATATATTAAATGAGGAAAAACGATCAACGAATACCGAAAGTGGATAGACGTTAATGAAATTAGACGCCCAGTTGGGTATATCCCTTGTTTGGCTGGTTCATCCCTTCAATCAATGTGGATATACTTGACAGAGGGTGAGCGGTGCCCCTCCTCAGCCAGTTGGAGAAAAGCTGCAAAACTCAAAAGATCACAAAAATGAAACAACGCCTGTATAACGAATGGTTATACAGAACCAAAATGTGACACCAACCCCTCACCCAGGGGCAATTGGGTACCGCGGGTAGTGAGGATTTGCCACCTCACTAGTGGGATGGACCTTCGCGGGGGTTGTGGTTGTCTGAGTTTGGCCTCAGCTGCTGTTCGCAAATCGCGGTTACGGCTCTTCTTTCGGTGACTGAAGGTTGAGTGCAGTGGTGTGAATCCAGTTGCAGGGTACCCGCTTCTTTCTTTTGAAAGTTGAGGTGTGCTTTTGTAGCTGGTGGATCATCAGGGTGAATGTCAACACTTATAAACGACACCTGTGTGAGTGGTCACACGTCAGATAAGGCTTAATTGCTAGGTGCTGACGTTAATCAATTCATGCTTCTGTCAGCAGTTTGGTACTAATCTACAAGCTCCTTGACAAGCAATGTTTAATTAAAGTAGTCATGGACGATTTTGCCTCAAAACTGTAATAAGATGACATGACAAATTGATCACATTGCAATCGACGGAAGGCACTTATCCAGTTCTAGATCTTCGAACTTTCCTCATCGGAGCCAAGGTAGTGCTACGAATATCCCGGCAACGACTAAAACAAGGAAATGCTGCAAGAAAATTTGACGTTTGACGGCTACAATAGCAAGACATCGCTCTTTTCTTTTCTGATTGAATGTCAAGTAACCTCTTAAGAAGTCCAATGCAGCCAACATCAAGTATCGAGCACCAGAGGTAAGATTGCCAGAATGCAGTTAGTGATGCCGCATCGAAACTCTTTTTTTGACATAGAACGTAGGAAGGCGCATGCAGCCGAGCAGAAGGTATACAAAGCTTCGCTGCATAGAAGGACAAGAGCTGCTAGTGAGTCGTGAGCTCAACGAGCAGATTAGGAGAAAGGAACGCCGACTTCTCAGAAGAAAAAAGAGGGAGTGTGAGAAGCATCAGATCTAGGATGTTGAGAGAGCCAACAGCAGGAATGAAGTTCGGAGGTTTAAACGGAAGGTTAAACTGCTGGCTCATGGTCATCTCGCAAGAACCGATACCTGTAGACTGTATAACGGCGACGACGAACAGAACAGGACAGGCGCGCGCCGTCAGGCAGAAGCCATTCATTGGACACAATGATAGCCAACAATTTCGTGAACTCGACCTAGTCGATGTGAAAACGGCAACATCACGGCTGAAATCCAACAAAGCTGCTGGAGCAGATGGTCTAGCTGCCAAGCCGTTCAAAGCAGCAGGTGACGATCTACATAGGAGAGTGCATCAACTCATCTGTAAGATATGGTCGGAAGAATACATGTCCGATGAATGGACTCAGCATTGTTTAGGAGATCTTCTATAATGCGCTAACAACTCCTCAAACTACTTAACATCGCCTATAAGATCCTCTCTGACATAATATGGAAATAACTGAAGCCTTTTGTCAGCAAACTGATTAGTCCTTTTCAAGGACCAGTAAAGTCAATCATCGACCAAATTTTCACTTTAGGGCAGATCCTGGAAAAAACTTATGAACACCAAATTGACACCAACCACCGTTTTATCGGTTTTAAGATCGCGTGCGACAGCATCTACAGAGACGAACTGAATAGGGTTTATTCTAGTTTTGGCATCCCTGCCAAGCTTGTGCACTTGTGCAAAATGACGATGGAGAACTCACACTGCGACATCAAGGTTGGCAACGAGCTTACGAATGAGATGATAGTGCAAAACTCCACCGTCAAGTCAACACTATCTTCCAAAAGTCTTTTCAACTTCTCGCGTACGCCGATGATATTGATAAAAGGTGATTTTTTAAGAGGCTTAGAACTTTTTTTTTTAAACAACACAAGTAATTCGAAAAAATGAATGAAATATTTATTTGAATCGATAGTTTGAACCTTGCTATTCAATGTTTAAAGATAATTTCATGCAAATGTTGACCGCGGCTGCGTCTCAGGTAGCCCATCCGCTGAGTCTAATTTTGGCATACTCTTTCACACATATCGGCCGGTATCTCACGAATGAATGCATGGATGTTGGCTTCCAGTGCGTCAATCGAAGTGGGCTTGTCCCTATAGACAAGCCTTGACATACCCCCACAAAAAATAGTCTAATGGTGTCAAATCGCACGATCTAGGCGGCCAATTGACCGGCCCGAAACGTGAAATTAACTGTTCATCAAACTCGCCTCGCAATTGCGCCATTGTTTCGCGTGCTGTGTGGCATGTGGCACCGTCTTGTTGAAACCACATATCATGCAAGTCAAGAACTTTGTCATCATCGCTCGGTAGCGTTCACCATTGACAGTAACGCTGCGATTCGCATCATATTTGAAGAAATATGGCCCAATAATGCCGCCGGCCCATAAACCGCACCAAACAGTGGCTTTTTCGGGATGCAATGGTAGCTGTTGCAATGCTTCTGGCTGATCTTCACTCCAAATGCGGCAATTTTGCTTATTTACGTACCCATTCAACCAAAAATGAGCCTAATCGCTGAACACAATTTTTCGATAAAAAAGCGGATCCTCGGCCAGCTTTCCAAGAGCCCATTCACCAAAAATTCGGCGTTGTGGTAGGTCGGCTGGCTTAAGTTCTTGCACCAGCTGTATCTTAAAAGGCTTTACGCCCAAATCCTTCCGCAAAATATTCCACGTAGTGCTGTAACAAATCAACATTTCGCGGTCTTCTGTCACACTAGCTGATACGGCCGCAATATTTTCTTCACTACGCACAGTACGTAAACGTGTTGGTGGTTTAATGTGCAACAAAGCAAATTTGGTGCGAAATTTGGTCACAATCTTCCGAATAGACTGCTCAGAAGGTCGAGAATGCCGACCATAAAATGGAAGCAGCGCGCGATGAACATTTCGAACCGAGCACGAATTTTGATAGTAAAATTCAATAATTTGCAAGCGTTGTTCATTTGTAAGACGATCCATGGTTAAATTGCATACCAAACTGAAGCTGTTTGTCAGTGACACAAGGTACTAAACACATGTCAGCTGTCAAATCCAGTGTTGCCAAAACCAAACCAGCTAAAACATCACCCGTTATAATGGGAAGAACACAGCGTGATGGCAATGACGTCTTTGTGAGAATTGAGACAGAAGCGGCTAGTGGGCTTTGCGGTAAGTGAAGGAAAAACGAAGTATATGCTGTCTTCGAAGAAAGACTTCCAATACCGACGCACGGCTTGGACAGAACGTCACAATAAGGGCTCCGCTGTTAACACGGGCAATAACACCAGCGCCGAGATCAGACGAAGAATAACTCTTGCTAATCGCTGTTTCTTTTGGCTAAGAAAGCAATTGTTTGGTAAGCGGTCTATCGATCAACTCAGGTAAAACTGCGTAACACCCTCATCATCCCAGTCTTATTGAATTGTGCAGAAGCATGGACCTTGACAAAATCCGATGAATGTGCCCAAGGCAGTTTTGAGTTTTGTATTGATTGGGAGTGAGAAGAAAATTCAACAGCGAACCTGACAAGCGTTGCTGTTTTCCATTTCAACTTCGAAATAAGGACCAGTTCTATTTAAAGATCATTAATGCTTCTGATGCCAACCGTCTATAAGTCCTTAGTTCGAGTACAGAAAAAACAATTCCTGATGATGTTTGACTAAAATTAAAAAAAAAAATATGAATAGTTTACCTATCCGAACGTAGACAGAATTAACAACTACTTAACTACTTCTTATACAGATGATAGCAAAATTCCTCTACACAACAATTCAGCCAAGAGAAAAACAGACAAACGACAAAAACAAGACAAAATCATTTCGAAAATGTAATCATCAATTTAATTGGAATTCCTGTGCATATTACTTATCTCTAACTGTAATCATAAATTGACGGTTATTTGCTAATTTCAATTAAAAATACTTGCGTATTGGCAAAAGGAGAGAGGCATACAAAAAATCTATCTCAGCCACACATCGAGCATTGCATGTTGTCTACTGAACAAGCCAAGCATCTGGAAAGATAATTTCTTGTACGAGTATATAGTAGATTCATGTGCGCACCACAGATATGCGTTTTTAGAGGCTTGCTTTGGCTTGCCGTTGTTTATTGCAAGTTGCTAACTACAGACCGATCGTTGATATCTTGACGCTTTCCGCTGCTGTTGTGTGTGATGTTGATGTAGTAGATGGCAAAACAGAGGCCAAACTTCAACATCTTGTCTTCGTTGGGTAGTTCTGCGTTGCTTGACCAATCTCTCGCTCTCACAGAGCTCTGCAACACAGCTTGAGGAGTATACTTTAGAGGCTAGACGTGTATACGTCTCTCATCAGCTTCAATGATATACGGAGATTGCATTGCAACCGAATATCCAACATCAATTTCTAGTTTGACACGAATGCGCCATGTTTCAGAGATCCCATAGAATTCATAAATTTGTCATCTGGGACAGAAATCTCTGCTGTGGATATGGAAACGATTAAAAACTCTCCTCTCCTTGATTCACCTTTTTTGTAAGACTAAGAGTTGGGATACAGTTATTTTTAAGTCGTCATATCAAGGTACTTATCGAGTATTTTCTTTGAATATGTTTACAGAATTGGTTCATTCACTTTTGTTTGTGATTGTAAATCTGTGTTCACAATACTTATATAGCTACCAAGTTTTAACAGGTCCAGACGGGTTTCGACACGACAAGGCCACTATCATGCTTAGATGAGAACAGTGGTTCACGATTTCTCTTGAGAACTGAAAACAAAATGTCCAGGAGGACACAAGGATCGTTTTGCTAAGAATAGCTTTTACCTTTTTAATATATTAGACTGTAAGTTCCCCAGTGTCCTTAAGGAAGTCAATGTATTCTCAAAGTCAATATGGTCATGTTCGTCAATTGATCGATCAATCAGGTCTAGACTGTTCTTCCTTGGTTTAAGTCAACATTTTATTAGTGTTAAATTGCATTTGTCCTCCGTGAGTTTTCAATTGAATTTCCTGGAGCTTTCTACAGCCCTAACCATCATAAAAAGTCTTCCCTTTTTGGCTTTTGCTCATTTACTCGCCCTTTAAACGATGACGCGACAAGGAAGAAGACAACGGCGATGACGATGGGTCAGTCTAATGGCTCGAGTCCATTATCTCGTCATGTTTGTTAGAAAATTTAATTACTCCTATTAAACAGTGTTTTTTATGTTGTCGTTCTCATCACCGTCAGCGTCATCTGCGTCGTCCTTTTACTAGAACTCATGTATACAGTGTGACCAGACAGAGTGTTATTTTTTTCGACTTTCGCTCACTCCACTTGCATTATTTATTGCCGTGACTTGCCGGGTGGGTGGAGAGGATGAACGGGATGAGCCAGGGATGTGTCTTATTATCATAATTTTTCGTTATTGCTCTATTTTGGTTTTTCTTCTTCATCACTCTTTTGCACTCAGCTTCTAGGACATCAACTTTTATAGGTACACTGTGTTTTTTTGTGTGCCTTAAGTGTTGGTCCTTCGTGGAACATAAACATGACGCTCACTCAACTCAACTCAAACTGAACCCAAACCCCACAAGGGAAATCAGAGTTTCATTTTGTACTCGCTTAAGTTTGTTCAAGCTTGGGACAACCCAGCCAAATGAGAGCCTTATTGACGTGATGGGTAGGAAGAGATTCGGAGTGCCATCTCTACTTATCCATATATTTCCAGAAGGGTGACGTACTCGTATGGGAGCATTATGCTGCTCTCTTTGTTTGGCAAGAGAAAATTAAGTTTAAATTTTGTCACACGGCCTCCAAATCAAATCAATTTACATTCATATACAAAAACAATAACACATATTTATTTTGTTCGCTTCATCGTGGTGCCTCTCGTTTGTATGTATGACAAATGGAATTTTGTCATTAATTTTTTTTAATATCGAGGATTTTAATAATGATTCTGTCAGCCGAACAGTGCCGCGCCACCGAGCCGGGAAGTGATTGTTTGGCGGCTAGAGTAATTCGTAATGAGGATGATTATCAATCGGAATTATCATATCAAAATGTGAATGGATACAGTCTGTCTATTAAATGCAATAAATGATTGTCAAATGGTTTTGTTCGGCAATCAGTTAAAGTTAATTGAATTGGTAATGTCGGAAAAACGAAAAATAGGTTTTGATGGCTTTTTTTAAGACTCGTGTATATACATAAATGCGCTTAATGTTCATTTAAGCAAATTCTAATTAAAGTTGGTATTAAAAATAGTCTTCTAGATTTAAAGGACTTAAAATGTTTGAACTGGTAGCCAGCCTTTTAACCACTTAAAGTACATAGGTTCTAGTTGCTAACATAAGCGGTTTTTCTTCTGTGTTCTTTAAGGCAGCCATTGGTCGTCTGTGAGACCTTTTTGCAGAAGATTTAATAAATGAGCAAGAAAATTTTTTCAAACAATGTTTTCAAGGAAATGAGCAAAAGATCAGGTTTGCGAACTTCGAAGAGAAAGTCAAGACCCTCAACCAATGAGTGCGTCGAGAAACAAAACGCACGTTTCGAAAAAATTGACGAACAAATCGAAATCATCACTAAGGAACTGGAAAAAGAGCCAAAATTGAAAGTTTGAGAACCTTCTGGTGAGTGATCAAGGAAGAGAGAAGTGCACTCTCCAAGTTTTGATGGTGAGATTCCGTGGTCAATCTATAAGAATCAATTTGAAGCAGTAGCCTTAACAAACGATAGGAACGGCGGCGAAAAATGCATTGTTCTCTCGCTTGCTCTAGGAGGATCTGCCGCTGAACTGCTACAAACCATACCAGCAGAAAGGAGTGGTGACTCTGTGTTCCTGTAAACACAATTGAACGGCGTTTTGAAGATAGCTGAATGACAGAAGTCTTCTGAGTATAGCTGAAATAAAGAGAGAGCTGTGGCATTAATCTCCAGAGGGCTTTTCGAACTGCCGGAATGTGAACACGCCCAGACGCATTGGCAAATAAATAAATAAATAAATGGAAGTCCAAGAATGCTCTTGTCAGAAGGCTACTGTTCACAGGAGTCAACTAGACGGACTAGCACGGTGCTGGAATTGCAATAAGAATGGGCATCTACAACGAAACTGCAGATTACGACGAAGGGATACCGCTTTCCAACACTGTGGAAACATAAGCAATCACAACGTTCAAATTATGCCCAACAACACCGGTACTTTCCAAATTGTTTCCTTCCCGGAGAACAAATACGGAATTCAACTTATCGGCGGCTAAGCTTCACTTAAATGCGGATGGTCTATCTTGGAGACCGTGTAAACAAGACAAAGCGTTGCAGACAACAAGGAGAAAATTAAATGGCAACTGGTCCAACGAACCAGAGTCGATCCCGTTTATGGCTGGAGCAACGACGAATTGAGGAAAGCCCAACAGGAGAACCCAGATATCGAACCCATCCTCGCATGGAAGGGAACACCAGGAAAAACCAGAATGAGGTGATATCTCCGACAGAAGTTCGGCTCTGAAGGCTTATTGGACACAATGGGACTCGCTTCATGTCTTAAAAGGTGTCCTTCGATGCAAGAGGGAATCAGGAGATGGAAAGTCTCATGTAATGCAAGTAGTCTTATCGAGATCGAAAATTATTCTATACGAGAGATGCATATTGGAGTTTTGGGAGGCCATCAAGGAGTAAACCAGACGCTAGTCAAACAACAATTCGAGGAGTAAACCAGACGCTAGCCAAACAACAATTCTACTGGCTTCATGCAAGGGAAGAAGTCGAGAAGTGGTGCTGAAAATGCGATACCTGTGCTACCACCAAAGGGCCAAATAAAAAATGCAGCACTATAATGTTGGAACACCCTTCGAAAGAATTGCAGTAGACGTGGCGGGTCCTTTTCCGGATTAGTTTAGCAAGTGGCCCGAAGCATAGGTATAAATAAATAAGCCAAAATAGTCGCAGATCAAATTGTCTTCAATTGGGTGAGCAGATTCGGCGTTCCATTAGAACTGCATTCCGACCAGGGAAGGAACTTTGAATCAAACATATACCAGGAAGTTTGTGGGCTTATTCACATCAAGAAGACAAGTACAACACCACTCCACCCATTATCTGACGGTATGGGCAAACGATTCAACCGAATTTTGAAGGAACATCTTTGTAAAGTTGTGGACGAAAACCAGCGTATAAAGGCACGCTACGACATACGAGCAACAACAACAGAATTCCAAGCAGAAGATCGAGTGTGGCCTTACAATCCCAACGACAAAAGGGGTTGCCGCCGAAACTTTAAAGGGACTGGGAAGGTCCACATACAGTCGTTACAAAAATCAACGATGTGCGTCGTGTTCCGGAAAATCTAAAGTTGTATACCACGCCTGGCTACATTGCTAAAGTGGTGATGAGAACGATGTATTTGTTCGGGACGATCAATCTTAAGGAGGGCAATATAGTATCCAACAAGAGGAGAATATCGTATTATAGTAGAATAAGTATTTAGCAAAAGTTTTATTTGTAGTAGAAAACAATTGTGTAGAACAAAATAGAATAGGGGCAGCATCTAGTGGTTAAGAGGAGAACTTTTCGTCAAGTATCGAGAACTTTCAGTGCATACAAAAACCCAGTATTTTATGGAAGTTATATCGTTATGTGGGTAGGCACTTGATTGCGAAGGCAATCGAGAACTGCTACAAAGTGAGGTTGGATAAATAATTTGGAGATTGATTTGAATAAATTAATTTTGTGATTTGCTTGCAAAAGTGTGAGTACGTTTTAACAGTCGGACCAAACCGAATACTACAATATTATACAATTGATTTCTCTTAGCGATTTAAATAGGACTCCCATTTGGTTTCTACTTATTATTCTATGTTTTTTCTTCATCATTAACAGTCGCTCCGAAAAAGCTGAGCTTGAAACCTTCACAGCGATTGAAGAACAGTCGAAACTTGTTGCCCTGGAAGTGAATGAGGACAAGACAAAGTACCTACAAATAAAAAAACATCTGCCCACTTTCACTATTGGTGGCAACCATCTGGGTTGAGATCCTACGAAGTTATTAGCTTGAACAAATTTGAGCAAGAGAAAACCAAGGCTAGGCAAAAATTATATTTTGTTTTTTCTTAAAATTGTTGTTTTTTTTTTTTTAAACAAGTTTTTCAGTTTTTTTTTTAAATTTATTAATGTAAGACTTTTTCTCTGTACTAATTTCCTATTTATTCTTAGTTTCTATTTTAATGTTTTAAAAATAACGGACTTGAATTTAACTGTATCTGTTATCCTCTTAATGCTAAATGGCAAATAGTTAAAAAGGCGAAAACTGCGAACAAACAACAACTGTGATGAATTACGATGTAAAATATTCTAACTTTTACATCGTAATTCATCACAGTATAATTTGTTCTTGATTATGAACATAACTGAATTATTACTTGCGACAAATAGAATATAATATGGCAAGTATTGAATTTGTAAATGAGATATGACATTACGATGATAGAGAAGTCGAAAAAAGTGGGGCCGGCGATTCCGTCTGTCTGTCTGTCGGGCGAAAAGTTTACAGGCATCTACAGCCTTAACTACTGGTCCGATTGACTTCAAATTTGAAAATTGAGGTTTGAGCAGAAACTCATATCCCAGTTTTTTTTTTATTTTTGTTTTAAGATCAAAATTTAGGGCAGCCACCATACGATTTTTTTTTGGCCGAAAACCAAAACTTTTTTTTTCTCCAAAACAGCTCCTACGATTTTTTTTTAAACTTAATCGAGTTTTAATTTTTTAAACAATCATGTATTTTTTGTAAAAAAAAAAAATTTGTATTGCTCCAGAACGGTACCTCCCATAGAACCGTATTTTTGTTATTAGATTTTCTCAAAAAATGAAAGTCCGATCAGCGTTAGTTTTTTTTCGAAAGAACGTTTATATTGTTAAAATAATATTTTAATTTCAAAAAAATTTCAAATATTTTTTTGGATTTAAAAAAAATATTTTTACCTTTTTTCAAAATTCTGTATCTCGAAAACGGATCAATTTTAAAAATCCAAATTGGAGTATAATATGTATATTTACATGATCTTGAAGACTGCATAACCAAATTAATTTTAAGAAATTTTTGAAAAATTTTATAATCAAAAAATTAATTTAAAAAAAAAACGGCTCCGACGGTTTAAAAAAAAAAAAATTCAATAAATCAAGAATAAGGTTTGAATTTGTTTGGAATTTAAATTTTTGGAATTAAATGTATTTACGAGGTACATTTTCAAATTTTAATTTTTTTAATAAATTCTTATTATTTTTATATATTGAGTTTTTTTTTGTGAGTTAAGTGTAAGCTGTAAGTAAAAGTGTAATCAGAATTGCTTAAAGTATATCTCTCATTTTAACACTACTTTTTGCAATTTATGGAACATGAAAGTAATCATAAATATTTAGTTTTAGCATGCAGGAGCCAGTTCGTACGACCCAGTCGTGCACATTTTTTCATAAAGGAGCCAGGTTTTTCTGTGTAGAAAAATAAAATTAGAGAAATTTGCATATTCGAGCATAGTGCAGCAAAGCAGTTGTGCAGCGATATTGTCATATAGTCGAACACCGTAAACCTAACGAGTGTTATCAGTAGACGCCACACGTATAGTTGGTGTTCAGATAAAGAATCGATCTTCGGATACACAACTTAAGAGAAGGAAATGATTGGAACGAGTAGAGTTCCATAATTCGACAGAGTTTTGTTTCTTGAAGAAAAGAATTAGATATTTCCAATTTTTAGAATTTACATGGCGTCTGCAAAAGAGAGTTCAAGGAGTTTAAAAAATAACATGAGCACTATTCAAGACAATTTAAGGTAGACCTCCATAGATACATAAATGTATTCTTAGAAATGAATAGGGCTTGACTTTTCCTGGGATTGAGGACTAGACCGTTTTGTTTAGCCGAATTATAGATCATTAAAGACAATTAATCCAATTCTAGTAGTGTCCGTAGCTTAGTGGTTAGGTGCGTTGGCTGCTAAGCAGAACGTTGTGGGTTCGAGTCATACTCGTGCCCATAGTTTTTATTTCATCTTTCACGGACACTGCCTCTTGCGAAGAACTGACAAAACTTCCAAGAGTATCAATCTATCATGAAAAAATGCTTCTCAACTTTGCCGTTCGGAATCGGCGTTAAATTAAAGGTCCTCTCAATTATTCATACGCACCTGGAGAATTATTGATTAGAATAAGCCACTTAGGCCTTGCCTCTTCAAGAGCTGTGGCGTGACTCTATTTTTATTTTTAATCCAATTCTACGCGAGAGATAAATTTGTATACCATCTTCATGTAAATAAAAAAAAAACGTCCTTAAAATCAAAAAACAAATCGTTGATATAGGCACTAAACAAAATCGAAAAACTGAAAACTGAATTCGAAAAACCAAAGTAGTGCTCTACTTTTTGTCAAAGAAGTTCAATAGGAACAGTACTGATATATTGTCCTTGTCGTATCCAAGAACCCAAGTCTTATGTCCTCTAAAATCTTTACCATTGCTGTAGAGCATCAATGATTTGCTCCAAATCGAGATTGATATGCGGATTGTAAGGATTTTTTCAACAACTTTGGACATGCACCATACACGGTAAACTGATACCTGGACGATAGCCTGCAGGTTTGCGAGGTGTGGATCAGAACGGGAGTTATCATGGCTGCTTTCCAAGCTGTAGGACATATAGAAGTGCGAATATTTGTGAACATGAGTGAGAGCGTTAATCAAGCAGGGTAGAACAAGTTTCACAATCTTAATGGAATACAGTCTTCTCCTATAGCTGCAGAGGGTTTAAAAAGTGCAGCTAACCTCTTCTTCAGTTATCGTATCAAAACAAAAACCGCGCTTAGAAATAAGCTGTTTACTAAAAGATACTATCACGCAGGATTTTCCAGAGCTGCTAAGATAAAAGACGTGTATTGCGCCTTATGGCGAAAAAGCTTCGTTTGCCGGAACGAGTGATGAGAGTTTTCCTTTTTTTTTAAAGAACCGAAGAAGACTTAATATTGAGAGGCATCCCTGTACGTTCTTATACCAGATCCTTACTTTTAGGACAAGTTTTAATATTGGCAATTCATTGAGATCTTATCGTATTAAGAGTTAGTTGTTTTCCTTTCCCAGTAGAATAACCAGTAAACTCCAAAACATCTATCAACATAAGAAAAATTCTCCCAAGCAAAATTGTATCTCCACGCAACACACACAATGTTATCAATTTGTAGAAAGCAATTAATTTGTCTCCCCGTTCTTCTTTTCACAAAAGAAAAAAAAAATAAATAATATATTAATCAACAAAGCCGTCTGAATGATCCTTGCAACAATAAAACTAATAATAATAATATGACGATTTATGAGTTTTTCAAGATCTCGCTCGCCTGTCGACTGTCATCGGCATAGACATCTCCTAAGTGAAAATGATCTCACAATCTGCCATCATCAAGCACAAGCAGCTAGCCACCGCACCACCATCAAAAAGCCCCCATAGCCCCAAAGCCCCAAAGCCAAGTCAAGCCAATATTCAAATTCCATTCTATTTTCGCTTTATTGCGCACAAATCATAATCTAAATTAATTTTCCTCACAGTTTTTCCCAATGACATCGTCAATCATTCATTCATTTGGTTTTTGCTTCTTTTTGTGTTTTATTTCATCAATTTTATTTATGAATTTTAATTTTCTAACATTGATTGCAACCGTCAACTTCAACATCCTCCATGCAAATTCATTACATACATTACCACAGCAGCGCTCGCTCTCTCTCTCTTTTTTATCTGTCTCTTTCTTTCTTAAATCGCTTCTATTTGAAATGGATGGCGCTGACTGCGACTTAGTTCGATCTATGCGGTTGCTGCAACAGCGAACGATCGATGCAGGCACGTTTTTTTGCGTCCGCCAATTTGCCGCCAAACTGCGCAATCTGCAGCACTGCCCTGTCAGCTTCAGCCCGAAGAGCCCGCTCTAGCCCAGGCATTTGACAGCATTGCTTCACGAGAAAAATGACTCAATCATTTAGCAAAAACACACTGCGAGTGTCTTTCTTGCTTGGTGTCGTTGTCTATAAGTCGTCGTTGTCGTAGTCGTCGTCTGTCAGGTTGACATTTCGCCTTGCTGCCAGGAGAGCGTGTTGTAAATTTGTGTGCAACAGGGAACAGCATTCACCTGCGGGTAATTAATTTCATTCGAAAGATTATTGACGGTGAACGAAAAACCGCACTCTCGCTGAGTCTGTTCGCTCGGTCGTCTATATCCATGTCGACGTTGGACGGTCGATCGTTCGGGCGACACGACGAACGCCACCACCATCTCCCACTTATGACCGAACAGCTCGATTATGACATGTGGTTTTTATTTATTTGGTTGTTATTTTATTTAATTCGCGTCCCGAAAAACAACTTCTATACCACTACCGACGACGCCACCGCCGCACCTCTCAGATGTCGTCCCCACCCACATGAGAATCCGACTGGTTACATACATGTTTGCTTGAGATGAATTGCTTCGGCGTTGTGGCAGCTTTATGACATTTTGTGAAAAATAATCATCGCCAACAGCGCAACAACGAACACGATGAATACTACGACGACGACAATGAGTATGATAAAGCCGATGCCAGTCGATGATGGCAGCCAGCACAGTGCAGCGCAACTATTCAAGTTCTTATTAGCTTACCCCGCACACTAATTCTACTGCTTAAATCATTCAATCAATCACACAGAAGTGAATCTATATTTGGACATTTCATTGAAATTGAATATAACATATTTGCAAGGTGCTTGGGATGCAGTCGGTTTCTCGTTTTCTTGGAGATATTGAAAAGGACAGTTAGGTGTTTCCCATTTGCAACCTATCATCCAATAATAATGTCTATGGTATAAGCAGAGCCTTCAATCGACGCGACGTCTGACCCAATGGGTCAACTAAAACTACATAGTTCGGTGGAAAAAAGTGGAACGCCTGCAGTTATTGAAAGAAGAATATTGATTAGATGAAAGAGAGAAGAAAATCAATGTTCAAATCGCCTCATGCTCAGTCTAGTATTGTACCCATTTGCGCCATATATGATAAACGACTTCCATGCACATGTCGAATTATATGAATCATCGCACCCTTTTATTTCATTCTACCGCCTGCATCAGAATTTGATAAATTTCTCAAAATATGTCTCTCGTCCGTGAGCTCACATTTATAACTTTTCAATCTATATAAATTGCCAAAAATGATGGAAAAACGAAGAACACTGAGAGAAATTTTCTTATTTCTTGCACGGAAAGTATTATTGTTGCGTGCTTGGTCTACAGTTTTGTTGAACTCTTTTTTTTCTATTAAAAGAACAGATTTTAGTCATGGAACTAATATTTTTCGAAAAAAATGTTATTTATTTAAATGAAGTAAATCTATGGTACCTCCACGGGGTAAGCCTTGACGTGGCGGAGCGGCTTACGGTAACTACTACTATGAAACTTAGAGCTATGCGATCGCGAAACTTGATTTCGCAGAAGGACCTCCCATGGTCGACAGGTCGAAGCGGAGTAGGCTGTTACTACCAATTACCCCACAACGAAGGAGTGTTCCCACCAAGGCACTCCCACAGAGGGACGGCAGCGAATGAATTTCTTCTTTGGAATCAACGGTGGCGTCTCCAGTTCCAGCTAGGTCGAACTACTTGGTGAACACCTTTACGGGCTACTTCGACTTATTTGAAGCCCAGGCCGTAAAAGGAGCGGTTTTTTCCGGCTCTTGCACTTGGAGTCACATCAAGTGCCTGGTACTCCAGGTTGGGGGTTGTGCGTTGGGGTGACTTCCCGACCACTTAGAAAAAAATTTAGTTGCGAAGCAACAACAGGCCTCGGAAACGGACGGATACACTGATGACGACCCAAGCAAATGTACAAAGGACAACGATTTTCGGATATGCACGTGGAATGTTAGGTCCCTTAATAGACCGCGTGCTGCCGAACAGTTAGCGGAGACCCTCAACTGCTACAAAGCAGATATTACCGCTATCCAGGAAATGCGATGGGATGGACCGGGCAAAAGGAGGATGAAAAACTGCGACATCTACTATGGTAATTGTTACCGAGAGCAAAAACAGCTGCTATTTGGATGCGGATTCGTCGTGGGAAGCAGACTCAGGCAAAAAGTCTTGAGCTTCAAATGTGTGAGCGAACGCATCACGACAATCCGAATCAAGGCTAAATTCGGCAACATTAGCCTAATATGTGCACATGCGCCCACAGAAGAGAAAAAGGACGACACCAAAGACGAGTTCTACGAGCTCCTTGACAAAACATACGAGCAATGTCCTAGTTATGACATTAAAATTGTCCTCGGCGATTTTAACGCAAAGCTGGGAAAAGAGGACATCTTTGGTGGAACGGTCGGAAAGCACAGCCTGCACGACACCACATCCGATAACGGATTCAGGCTGATCGATTTTGCTGCGGGGCGAATTGTTGTGGTAGCAAGCACCTGGTTCCCTCATCTCAACATCCATAAAGGTACATGGAGATCTCCTGATCAATCAACCGTCAACCAGATTGATCACATTGCGATCGACGGAAGGCACTTGTCCAGCATTTTAGATGATCGAACTTTCCGAGGAGCTAACATCGACTCGGACCACTACCTCGTCGTAGCCAAGGTAGTGCTATGAATATCCCGACAACGGCCAAAACAAGGAAATGCTGCAAGAAAATTCGACGTCGGACGGCTACAATCGCAAGAGATCGCCAGATCATTCTCTGATCGAGTGTCAAGTAACCTATTAAGGAGTCCTATGCTGCCAACATCAAGTATCGAAGACCAGTGGCAACATTGCTTGCCAAAGAGCAGTTAGAGATGCCGCCTCTAATGTGCTGGGTTTCACACAGCCACCAAAACGAAACCCCTGGTTTGACGAAGAATGCAGGCAGGCCCATGCAGCCAAGCAGGAGGCATACAAAGCGGCGCTGCATAGAAGGACAAGAGCTGCTCGTGAGCTCTACGAGCAAAAGAGGAGAGAGGAACGCCGGCTTCTCAGGAGGAAAAAGAGAGAGCATGAGAAGCGTCAGATCGAGGATGTTGAGAGAGCCAACAGCAGGAATGAAGTTCGGAGGTTTTACCGAAAGGTTAAACAGCTGGCTCAAGATCATCGAGCAAGAACTGATGCCTGCAGAGATAAACAAGGGAACATCATAGTTTAATCGCAGTCAATGCTGGGGATTTGGAAAGACCACTTCTGTACAATGTATAACGCCGACGACGAACAAAATACCGCCGTCAGGAGCCTTTCATCGGACCCAATGATAGCCAACAATTCCGTGAACCCGACCTAGAAGAAGTGAAAACCGCAATATCACGGCTAAAATACAACAAAGCCGCTGGAGCAGATGGACTAGCTGCTGAGTTCTTCAAAGCAGCAGGCGACGAGCTAGATAAGAGTATGCACCAAATCATCTGTAAGATATGGTCAGAGGAATGCATGCCCGATGAATGGAACCTCAGCATTGTTTGCCCGATCCTGAAAAAGGGAGATCCTCTAAACTGCACCAACTATAGAGGAATAAGTCTACTAAACATCGCCTACAAGATCCTCTCTGCCGTAATATGTGAACGTCTGAAGCCTTTCGTCAACAATCTGATTGGTCCTTATCAATGTGGCTTCAGGCCAGGAAAGTCAACCATCGACCAAATCTTCACGTTGCGGCAGATCCTGGAAAAGACCTATGAACTCCAAATCGATACCCACCGCCTTTTCATCGATTTTAAGGCCGCGTATGACAGCATCTACAGAGACGAACTGTACAAAGCTATGTCTAGTTTTGGCGTCCCTGCCAAGCTCGTTCGCTTGTGCAAAATGACGATAGAGAACTCACGCTGCTCCATCAAGGTTGGCAACGAGCTCACGGAATCTTTCGACGTCAAAAAAGGATTCAGACAAGGCGATGCACTGTCATGCGATTTCTTTAACATCGTTCTTGAGAAGATAGTGCAGAACTCCACCGTCAACACCAGAGGCACTATCTTCCAAAAATCTGTTCAACTTCTCGCGTACGCAATTGAGTGGAAAAGCCCTCTCTCGAGCAACTAAGGTAAAACTGTACAACACACTCATCATCCCAGTCCTGCTGTATGGTGCAGAAGCATGGACCCTGACAAAATCGGATGAAAGTGCCTTAGGCTGTTTCGAGAGGAAAGTTCTTCGGGTCATCTTTGGCCCCATGTGCATTGAAGGGGAATGGGGAAGAAGATACAACAGCGAATTTTACGGGTTGTACAACGACATGGACCTAGCCAGAAGGGTCAAGGTCCAGAGACTCAGATGGCTCGGTCATTTAGAGCGAATGGACACCAATGCTCCGGCCCGGAAAGCCTTCGACACTATTCCCGAGGGACGTAGGAGGAGAGGAAGACCGCGACTTAGGTGGCGCACTCAAGAGGAAGAGGACCTCAATCAACTTGGAGTGAAAAACTGGAGACGACTAACTAAGGATCGAGCTAGCTGGCGGAGCCTGTTGATTGAGGCCCAAGTCCACAACGGACTGTAGCGCCACCTTAAGTAAGTAAGTAAATCTATGGTATACCCATAAGCTGGTGGCCGCGACTTCGTCAGCCCCTCCCTTGCTCACCGGCCAGCAGCGTAGCGACTTGGATGGATCATGTTATTTCGAAGTTATTTTAATGTTGTTAATTAAAATTTAGTGATGTCAAGGACAATATTGTTCATATTTAAAAAGTCTTTATCCACAACACATTTATTTGGTAAGGATCAATATATTGCATATCTTTTACTGGTCGTAGCATAGTGATAGTCCTCGATAAATGGACTATCCAACACAAAAGGAATTTCTCAATTAGAACCAATTGTAGGTACCTGAGAGACTTTCAAACAAACAAACAAACGAATTCTTCAGTTTTATATGTTAGGACTACGTGACCTCGCGAATCCCATCTCTGAAAAAAAATCAGTTGCCATTTTTGTTTTCTTATCATAGGGAGGTTTTGTCAGTTTTTAAATTTCACACTCAATATAAAGCTTGGAAAAATTTACACTTACTTTTGAGTAAGTTCTCCACAACTTCTGGGTTAAGACAAGAAACTACTCTTACCACACCAGTATCGCAGAGTTTTTAGAATGCGTTCAGACAGATGTCCTATTCCTTACTTTAATTGAGCGGCGTAAAAAAATGTAAACCCATTGAACTGTATGGAGGTGGCCACGCAAGCCCTGAGCAGCGTGCGATTTTTTAAGCGTCAGAGCGGCGAGAATCTAATATGCACTAATGGTGGAATTGTTCCAGAAAGGATTTTACAACTAAAAAAGTAGAAAATAACTGGTAGATGTCTCGAAAACTTTATGAAAAGATAGAAATATAGAGTTTTTAGACCATTTGGATCTTTGAAATCCAGTGAAAAGCGCAAAATATTACTTTAATTTTTATATTGAAATTGATTAAGCAGCTCTTTATCGTAGAAATGATGGTACACTGTGGCGTATGAGTACTTTCTTCTTACTTGTTTTTTGTTTTATCATTGGTATTGTGAGTTCTTAAATCTCACGTTCTATATTAAAAAATAAAATAAATAGAGTGGCGAGACAGCTCTTGAAGAGCCTAAGTGGCTTACTCTCATCAACAATTGTCAAGGTGCGTGTGAAGAATAGAGGGGACCTACAATTTACCGCCGATTCCGAACGGCAAAGTTGAAGAGCACTTTTTCATGACAGATGATACTCTTGGAAGTTTTGTCAGTTCTGCGCAAAAGGCAGTGCCCGTGAAAGATGAAATAAAAACTATGGGCACGAGTAGGACTCGAACCCACGACACGACGTTCTGCTTAGCAGCCAACGCACCTAACCACTAAGCTAAGACTTGGATAATTTTTTTTTATTTATTCAAAGATTTTCAGTTTCATATCATACACTTACTTCTGGTTTAAGACCTTTAATAAAGTCTTTACTTTGATTACAAATATGGCTCGGTAACAGTAACGATCGATTTAAACAATATATCTTTGCCGTGCAATGACTTGTGTTTTAAGGTTTATAGCATCAGCACCCCTCAATTTTGAGCCTAATCGGTATATCGGTTCTAAGAAATTATTTATATCGCAAAAAAACGTTTACCGGGCAGCTAGTAAAACTGATTTGTGAATCTAAACCAAGGACATACAAAATTAAATAATGTAAAACGGTCTAGCCGTTAAGGCTCCCATCTTAACTTCTAGGCCGTTTTAAATAGATCAGTGATATTACAGCCATTCTAAGAAATCATTTATGTGGCAAAACAACGTTTACTGGGTCAGCAAGTAGAATAAAAAGTATCATACGTACACAAAATGATGCAGACCCAGGCAAGACATAGCCAGGGTCGTTGCTATACGTTCACCAGACACTGGTCTGTTGGAGAACGCGCATCTAAGCTAGGCATCCCCCACAAAACTTTCTGTTGTAGTTGTGGGGACCGTTGAGAAAAGGAAACTGTTCTTCACTTCTGCTCTAGCCAAAACGAGAGCCAAAACATTGGGAAATGATCTAAATGAGCTTTCCGAACTGAAGATCAAAGATTTGATCTCCTTTCTAAATGCAACAAAGTGGATTTGAGGCATATTTTTAACTAATTGTTTCGGTTCCTCTTCGAACTTGAGATCGCCAGCTGGCGCACTCAAAACTCAGTTTTATATATAATCCCTCTTTTAATTTTATAGGTCAAGCGAGTTTTTTATGGTATCAAAACGGCGCAACTCAGCGATAATTGGGTCACCGAGCTAGACTGCTCGTTGAAGAAATGAATGCATACAAAAACAATTTATTTCAGTAGATCCAGCCTTGTAGTTGCAGCATAGATAACGACTGCATCGCCACCTGCCGGGCTGATTTGTAAGTCTGAAATATCCAGGGTGCCACCTGAACCCATACAAAAAAAAATCATTCAAATCGGTCCAGTCGTTTAGAAGGAGTTCAGAGCCATACAACGTACAGGACACAACACTTCATTCTTCGCTCAACAGCCGTCAAGGCAAGTGCTTTCTTATTAGCAGTTTGTTTGGCCGCTTGCACATGCTGACGGGTTTTTAGTGTCTAGCTAGCTCGCCTTCGTAGAGAAAAATTGAAGAGAGAAGTTTATCATACTTTGGGTTTTCTTTCGCTTCAAGAATTTATTTTGTTCTGAACCTTACTAAACATTTCAATTCATTATACCGAAGTACTTTCGTTTTTTTTTTCTCAGTGCATTTCTAAAATCAACCTGCTACCGGCCGGAAACTATACAAAATATGTGAAAGATGTACGCTTTTTGCAAATCCTAGCCCCATCATAATCATCGTTTCTCTTTCCACACCTCTTCTGTCACAACCGTCAATTCGTCATCTGCCAAAAGCTGCCCTGTACACTATCCCTTACCAATTCATCTATTTTAAACTCTTTTCGATCTTATGGTGGCGAAATTTTTAGTGTACTTTATATGTTGCAGCTTCAATGTTTCTTCTCAGAAACGACTTTGCTGGTGACGGCGATCTCGACCATCTTTTGCCATCCATCTTGGCCTCATGCATTCCTTCTGGCTGATTTTTAAAATGAAAACTCTATTTTGCTGCATGTATAGAGAACATGTCTCAGAATGATATAAGGCGACTACCGACGACGACGACGACGAGGACGACGACGATGATGGCCGAACCTGGCAATGCCATCTCTATACAGACACATTTTCACGATTTATATCCTATCAATATTTCAAAAATGATAAATACAATCCATAAATAAGGTGCAAAATGGGCGCACATAGAACTGAACAACCTTTTAGATGAGAGAACGACGGCGATTTGGTGGCGATGACGAAGACGTAGACGATATGGAAGCCCAAGAAAATTGAGGTGGTATCGGCAGGAGCGCGCAACACCCATCAGCCATCGCCATCATCATCAAACGAAGACATGAAATCCTTTATGCATCAAGAAAAGGACCAAGCAGCAGCAGCAGAATAAGGACTTTTAGTTTTCCCCCATGTCTCACATCTCTCATCGAACGGCACGTCGACGTCATACGTGTTATAAAATATATCCCCGGTGAGGGGACACGAGGGCGTAGCTTACCTACTAGATGGATGGACGAATGGATGGATTGGATATAGTATGTGGTGCAAGGAAATATCCTTCCCTTCCAGCAAAAAGATATTTCACTTGCTCTTTCAAGGGGTGGTCGGGGCGAATAAGACGTAAACGAAACTATGACCTTAGCTAGCAATCGCCAAGAAACACATCAGGTTCGTCTCATGGCTTCAATCTGTCGAACATATCGTCTTCATCCGTCGCTCGTCGTCGGCGTCCTTGGGCAAAGGAACCGAGCATATTGATATGTTGCCTCAACTAATATTATGGTAACTTTCATTCAATGGACGTCTTCTTGGATATCACTCAAAAATATATCCATCCTCCCACTTTTCAACTACTCGCAACTCGTATTTGTGAAGAAAAGATGTTGATGATGATGGAACCCCAAATGTGCATTCTGGACATTAAGATCCTTATGTTACCTCTTCTGACTTGCCAAGGATACTAGGTTCGATGTTAGTGGATAGGTAATCTATTTGGATTCACATCTTCTTCTTCGGCTTCCCATATTGGGATTTTTGATGAAAGGATTTTCAAATATGACGGAGGCGGAAGCAAAGCATTGCCAGCTAGGTAAGCAGCATGGCGATGATGAATACGGTAACATCAATAAATTTTGATGTTTGAAAGAAGACAATCTTACTTATGGAATGAGATACATGTGTGTTGGAATGATTTAGAAAAATAAAATAAAATCCTAAGATGGATGTGAGAATTTTTGCTATTTTGAGAATTGAGAATTTGTAACGTTTTTGATTTCTTGCAGATTTCTATGTTTGATGTGTGTCTTTCGGTGAAAAGTGGAAGGGAAATTTGTGGATTTCCAACAATTTGTAAACGGACGAAACGTTTTCTTTTTGACACAATGACAGATGGTTCTCTAAGGAGCAATTGAAATGTAAGTTTTTGATTACCAGGTCAAACCAAAATCCCAAACATTCATAGGTACAGCTTGCAGCTACAAAGGTTTTTCGAATGAAAAGTAGTGTATTGCATTTTGACCATGGCCGGATTTAGGGGCGGGCAAACGGGGCTACTGCCCGGGGCCTCCACAAAAGAGGGGCCCCCACAATGAGACTACTACAAACAAATATAGCTTTTGCTCAATAATTGTGTATGCAATATTTGCACAGCAATAACCCAATTATCTTACTTTTACTACCTTTCAATTTTTTACTTGTTCATACATCACTTTTTTAAATCTAGTTACCTAGTTTTTATTCTTCTCTATATTCTTAATATCATAAATTATAATTCGTCATTCTGTAATAATCGCCTGAAACATTCACTAGCATAAAGGCAAATAAGTATTTTGGAAAATCAGGGGCCGAATTACCGCATCTGTCATCGAACAATAAGTTACTGAATTGTGTGTGTTTGGCATTAGCTCTCACGAGATATCGAGCTTCTACTTCTAGTACAAGGCTTAGTTTCATTTGACACACAAACAGCTCACTGATGGAGCAACTTGCCTAGAAAAAACTAAATTTTTTTCTTTGAGTTATGTAGGATCAATTTGGCACCACTAATAGTATGGTAGCACATTTGTATATGGAATTTATAGTATTTTCACCCTCGAGAATTTTTGGTTGGACAGTCGTCCCGTCTTGGCGCTGTCAGTTTTTCTATGTACAAAATTTTAGTTCTGTATCGCGTTCCGGACGTCGATGTCGTCGATTCACGAGGCTGCAACTACTATATATTCCATATACAAAGGTAGCACTATCCTAAACTACCTTACCATTGGATCAGCTGTCAATCAAGCTATAAAAGGAGATGCACTACAGAGCTCGCCCCTTCTTCTTATCTACACAGCTCATCGCAAGTACCAATGGTCGAGCTCAGTTCACGATAGATCATCTAATTAATTTTTTAATTCCATTTTTCGCCTAATCATTTTTAAATCACTGTTTTTTGAATTTTTAATGAATTATTGTTAAATAAAACTATTTTTAAAAAACGTGAGTTTCAATCAATTGTAAGCCAATAATTTAATAAGATGAAGATCTTACCTCTCCAAAGCTTCACCAATCTCGTCTTTTCAACAGTCAAACTGTGTTTTTTCATAAAAAAAAGAAAAATAATATTTCTGCCTTCACTATTTCCCTCAAGTTTTATTTATTTATTTGTCAAACCTCTCAAAATTCCTTTAAAATAATCGAGACTCGATAAAAACTACTACAGTTTTGAATTCTCAAACGATACGTGACCTAACGAATGTCATCATCCCAAAATATTTACTCGTTCGTTCGATCACTGATGAGATTCACTTACTCGATAACGATGCCGTAGTTCGGCCCCAGATTTTTCTGAAACAACAAACAAGTAGGTACATTCTACGGATTTAAGCTGCAATCCGTGTCATACGACGGTAACAGTTTTCCGCTCGTTTTTTTTCGGGCTGAAGCTATGAAAGCCATAGTCGACGGCTATTCGGAAATCGTTGAAGCTCTTACCAGCATATCTTCCGATAAAGAGCAAAAAGACATCACGAGGAATGAAGCAGCGCACCTTCTACAGAAGATGAGTGGTCTCGAAATCGCTTTATTGGCAGTCTTTTGGAACGCTATCTTGGAGCGATTCAACGCTACAAACAAAGATGTTGCAAGATCTGAAAATGGTTCTTCAATCGGCTATCGGAAATGCGTGCACTAGAGTCATTGAAATCATTCGCGGAAGCTAAAAGAAATGATTTCGATAAATACGAGGACGCTGCCAAGAAAATATCTCAGACTGACGAATACGCCCAGTCCCTTGACAGGACCAAAAGGGGAAACATGAGGTTGAATCCGCTCGATTACGAGAAATACAAGGTATCTGCCTTTATTCCAGTGATCGACCAGCTACGCGTTTCTCTTACAGAGAGATTGCAGGGTTATGAAGCTGTACGTTCGAGGTTTGGATTACTTAATCACATTGAGAAGATACGAGCTGCAGCAGAGCGTTTGGTGAAAGTTTACGAAGATGATTTAGAACCTAGTCTTGGTAATGAATTAGTTCAGTTCGTGTCTATGATCGATTTATACAAGAAAGACTATGCGAAAAACCAATCTCCGGAACTTTTTTATTACCAAATCCTTGAAGACCAAAATATCAAAGCTACATTCCCAAATCTTGAAATTACATTGAGAATGTATTTGGTTCTGATGGTATCGAATTGCACTGGAGAGCGCTCATTTTCAAAAATTAAAATTATTAAAAATAGACTTAGAACGACGATGGAACAAAACCGTCTATCCAATCTTTTTCTAATGAGTGTAGGAAGTAATCTTGTATTCCAATTATATTCATAATATGCTTCTTAAATAATGAAGTAATAATATATTCTTGGTTTCAAAATAAATTAATATTTATTAAAAAAAAAACTCAACTGTCCATTTTAAATATTTTTGAAATAAGTTGGGGCCTCCACTCCTTTGCTGCCCAGGGCCTCCACATCTCCTAATCCGGCCCTGATTTTGACGTTCTCAACTTACCCATGCCTATAAGCATTTTATTTTGAATTTCAATTCGAATCAATACCGAAAATATGTAAAATTAAAAACCGAACTAACTAACCAACACAAATTCACTGGCTATCACCATTTGGCATCGAATCTATCATCATTGTGATTCAAGCGTAAATTACAAATCCATTCATGCGTCTAATGGCGAACATCCGGATATTATGTCATCGTTATCAACATGTCACGAGAGACACGACACACATATATACACATGGTTTGGTTTATAATACCGACCGACACCGTGCCGTTATTTCTCTAGCGATATGATGTTGTTTCATCCATAATATATCCCGCATTTGATGGACAATAATATTTATGTCTGTTTGTCATATGGAGATAGTCCAGAGTTGACAAAACTAAAGCACCCGCACCGTTATATCCTAAATATCAGCTCTACATCCCCGCCACTTAAGCAGTCTCACACACACATTCTTCGTTAGACAAACACAGACATGTCGCCATTACCCGCGCCGCGCTGACTTTGTTCAAACATTTATTTAAATATTTTTGAATAATTATAATTTCCTATGACATGACATCAGCAGAAAAGGTCTCATTGTGACACTGACACACGCACGTCCAAATTCACGTTAAGAGAGAAAGAGATGGGTCCTTTATGGTGTGTGTCCAATCCAACACAATGACCATCATCGTCATCGTCACCATCATCAACAGCTTTCGCAATTTTTCTATCAGTCTGGGGGAGTTGAATATTTAGCCCACTTTATGATTGACAGGAGATCATTGTTGGGACGGACATTTAGAATGCCTGATCGATAAGTGCATATTACACGCCAGGACACACATCACCAAACAATGTAAGCAAGGACAAACCTGATACACACATCACATCACCCAGAACATCACATCACTCTCGTTTCTTTTTTCCAGACGAATGTCATATGGTAGGGATGATTGTGATGCGTTGGCTGGTGGTGATGATGATGATGGCCCATGATGGAGTTGACGGAGGTAAACAGAAGCATGGGATGAGGGCTCAGCTGTATGTGATAATATGACGACGACATTTCTCGATTATAAATGGTGGGTGGGTCCAGCGTTGGCTGGTGTAGAGGGGGTCAAGGTGATGTATGATGGGCAACAATCCATCATTTTACACTAAAACACATCAAACATTGATGTTGGATTAGATGTGACAATTGGTCTAGGCGGCCGTTCATCCAACCGGCCGTGGTCAAAGGATAGCAGCAGAAACTGTCGGTTGTACTAAAGCTATTGTGTTTGTTCTGCTGTATGCGAATGCGAATGAATGAAATCGTCATCGTCATAGTCTGCCGCAGAGTTCTAGAGAATTTTATGTCACTTTGAATGATTGCCGGAGGCAAACGAGTTGACATATTCCTTGTATTATATGCCAAATGATTAATAGTCATCATATGCAGTGGCAGTTGTGTTAATGATTGTGATGATGATTTAAAGGATTGAGGAACGTATTGTACTGTGTGGAATGATGATGATTAGTGGAATTGGGTTAATGGTGATGTGATGTGTGATTATGATCGGGGGTCTTCGTATGTAAACTGTCACTTTGTGCTTGTGTTATCGAAAAACTCTTGATGATGAAGTGTGAAACCTTTACATATGTGGTGATCTATAGAAGACAGCTATCAGAGACCGATTCGTAAAAAAAGTACGTATACGCCATAGTACGCACTGGTTTCGGAATTCTCTGCCAAGTGAGGTAATTTTAAATTTAAATGTTACAAATGTTCCCGATACCGGAATATCAAAATACTTTTCTCGATCACTTGCTTATATATAAGAAAACCTTTAACCGATAAAAGCGTCCGTATTCTTGAAAAAGTTCAAATCCCATGAAGAACCAAGAACAGTAATCAACCTTATTTCAAAAAAACAACCCTTGTGGCAAAAACTCTCCAAAACAATAAACTCATTACCAAACGTTTTTAAATGTCAGTCTTCATCCATCACACGAACAACTTTCAATATCAATTAACCCCCATGGTCTCACTCGAGTCAAAAGCTTCATTCATCAGACGATTCGCTTTTTGTCTATTTTTCTCTTTCTTCTATAAGAAAGAGAGAATGCAATTCAAATGCTACCTTCAAACGTTATCTACTTAAACCACAGAGACCTCATCCTCTCGTCTTCGTCATCGTCAAATATTGTGTCACTGAGAAGGAGGAATGCCATGAATTTCAACCCTCTAAATGCAATATCTTTCGAACAGTGCTGCCGTCTTGTTTTTTTGCTTGTTTTCTTTTTTCACTCTTCTCCGACAGTCTTCATGTCACATGTCAGTTAGATTTCAATGTCTCAGATAGACTGACATTTCAGTCATTCATTCAATAGTTTTCCGACATTCGAAAGTACTTACCTAACCTAACGGCTACGGGCTACAACACATACAACCATCCATTATGATTGTGGGGAGGTTGAGTCAGAATGGGTAGAAGTGCATTTGAAATTGTCAATGTCAACTGCATTCGTCGTCAGTGTCAGTCATTTCAGACTTTTTTTCGACTTCTTAGTCGCTGATACGCTCTCTCTCTCTGCCTCTTTCTCTATTTCTCCATAGTGGTAAGTACTTTTAAGTAAATTTTATAATAAAAGTACTCACGTACATACCTTCCAATTGAAAGCTTTTTCTCATCTTCTTCTTCTTGGCAATAATGACAAACATACGTAGGAACATTATTTGACTGACGTCAGAAGCAGACACAGTAACAGGCAACAGAATATAACTACTTCCTTCCAAGAATATGTCACACGTCGACATCCTGCAACTGACAGCAATTTTTTTTTTCTTCATTTTCTACGACTCTCTTTTTCATTGTTGTTAAAAGGAAGGTCGAATAGAGCTTTTGAATTTTTATAACGATTTTTCTGATTCAGCACATAGCCAAAGCATGACCGAACAGCTTAACAGTCAAAAAGAGAGAAGAGCAGTTTTTGATTGACATTGATGAGGCTATACCTGTCAGACGGAAGAACAAGTTAAATTCCCATTTTTTATGACCTTTGCGAGTGAGTCGGGCCATAAGGGCACCAAAAGAGAAATGAAACGAAATCTCAAAAAAATAACAATAAATATATTTTATAGCTCTTTGTTTGGTCTGCTGTCCATAAACGTCATCCCGATGAGCAATCTTAAAATAATATAAAAAAAAAGTAAAAATAAAACCAATCCCAGTTAAGGAAAAAACCGGAACAAACAGCGAGATGAGTGGTAGAGTGGGGATAACAAGACGGAATCTTAGTTCAAATCAAATTAACGTGAAGAACAAAAAAACAACATAAGTCTGAAAGATTGAAAAATATAACCTTACGCGGCAGTTATAGTTTATGTGTAGTGTTTTAAGGTATTGGAAACACTTTTTTATCTGGCCGGCATTTTTTCAGTCGCAAAATATTATAATTTTTTGTTTTGTATCTCAACATAAATAGACTGACTCCTGAAGCTCAAGAAATTTGTTCAGTGATGAAGCTTACATCTAGGAACGTCGCCGCGCGCCGCCGCGGCTTCTCAGGCGAAAAAAAGGGAGCATGAGAAGGGTTAGATTGACGATGCTGAGAAAGCCAACAGCAGAAATGAAGTTCGGAAGTCTTACCAGAAGGTAAAACAGATTGCGCAAGGTCATCGAGCAAGAAAACTGTTTCCTGCAGAGCCATTCATTGAATGCGAAGATATCTCGGCTGAAGTTCAACAAAGCCGCTGGAGCGAATATCTAGTTGCTGAGCTGTTCGAATCAGCAGTCAACGATCTAGATAGGAGCATACACCAGATTGAAAGTTATGGCAGGAAGAATGCATGCCCGATGAGTGGAACCTTAACTTTGTTAGCCCGATTTTGAAGAAGGGAGATTCCCTAAACTGTACCAACTACAGAGCAATCAACCTACTTAAAATCACATATATGATCATTTCTGCCGTGATATGTGAACTTCTGATAATGCAGAAATTATGCTGCGCCATGAAAGGTTGGCAAAGTCCTTACGGAATATTTCGAAAAGGCACTGTCATGCGATTTCTTTGACATCGTGCTTGAGAAGAACTCCACCGCCAACATCATAGGCACTTTCTTCCAAAAGCCTGATCAACTTCTCGCGTATGTCTGCGTCGATTCTTGCTCTTGCTAATCGCTGTTTCTTTGGACAAATTAAACTATAGAGTGGCAAAGCCCTCACTTCATCAACTAAGGCAAAACTATATAACACCGTCATCATCCCAGTCCTGTTGTATGGCGCAGAAACATGGACCATGGACAAAACTGGATAAATGTGCCTTAGGCTGTGTCGAGAGGAAAGTTCTTACGGCTTATCTATGACCCTGTGTGCATTGATGGGTAATGGAGAAGAGAATTTAACAGCGAACTTTAAAGGTTGTACTACGACACGGAACTAGCCACAAGGGTTAATTAATGTCCAATGACTCAGATGGCTCGGTCATATAGAGCGAATGAACACCAATGCTCAGGTCCAGAAATCCTTCGACACCATTCCGGAGGGACGATGGAGTAGAGGAAGACCGCGACTCACGTGGCGCACCTAAGTGGAAGAGCACCTCAATTAACTTGTAGTGCAAAACTAAAGACGGGTAGCTAAGGACCAAGGATACCGCTGGTTGAGGCCCAAGTTCACAACGGACTGTAGTGCCACCTTGAGTAAGTAAGTTAATACTTCTTTAAGAACTATGCTGTCCAGCTCTGGCTTTCAAACATGTCGCTTCTACTGTGACAACCTTAACTGACTGATCATGGTCTTTCTATCCCAGCCACGTGTTATACAAAAAGAAATCTATCGTTCTCGATGAACTAGAAGAACTTTAATGCATTCAACGACCGAATACCATTTAATCAAGTAATGTACATATCGATAGTCATTACCAGTAGAGAAGCTATATCGAACAAAAAATTAATAATCGCCGGCTGCTTCAACGGACTTAGAAAGCGATTGAGTAGTAAAGTTTTCAGTCCAGCCACTAAGGTGTCATCATCATGGCCAATATAGGTTCAATATTGTTGTTTGTCGCTTTACAAAAGTGGTCTTTCCGGTCGATTCATACCCCATACTCGTATTGTACACCATGCCTGTACTACCAAACTAGAAGCACCACACTATTGTTTCAGACAAAATGAAGAGGCAAAAACCTTTCTTGCTATACATACTGTCTTATCCGAAAAGTTTTACCCAACTTCCTTGAATCAAACAAAAGCAAACAAGCAAATTGCATCCTCATTCCTCGCCATATGTTTCGTATTAAAGTATGTAAATACATTTAGAAGTTCTTCTTCAAATCCGCTATGGAAGCCCAAATTTGAAGTCTTAGATGAATTTAATGACTATTTAACGATGTTGGGTCAGTTAAAGTCACTTGGATCATCGTTATTCTGTCTAAATTGACATGTTTATGAGAATCTTCCCCAGAAAAAAAAAAAACCGATTCGCGAAACGAAAATGAATTTCTTCATAAATCTTTGGATTTATTAACGTCTACAGCTCCTAACCCAACCCAAGCCAATGGCTTTGTTTGTTTTTTCTGTTTCTGTCATTGTTGAAGGATTAAGATAGGAATGGCGTTGGACGTGGGTGTTGGTTAAAGGTCCCTCCATCAACGATGTGAATTCCAATTTGATGAAGTGACGCGTGATTGATGGCCAAGATATGAGGTCATTGTGCATTGCATCTCTGCCATCGTTGTCGTCGTCGTCATCGCCATCGTCTTTATCTTGGCCATTGGCGACGAACGAACATTCGTCGAAGTCTTTCTACTCTCCGATGTCCTTTTTCTAAGGATATTCATCATCTTTTCAGCACTGTTCTTGTTTTCAATCAATCTACGTCGTCGTCACATACTTTCTCAGCTCAGCAGCTCATCTTGGTTCTTCGTTTTTATTTTTTTTTTTTGTCTTTTTTTATGTCGATGAAGAAAATGGACAGAATGATGAAAATGAAGCTCTTGCAACGACAGATAACAGTTGGAGGAGTTTATTTCTTTTTTCAAACTTCGTCTCTTGGTCCTTTTTGGATGACGAGATGATTTCCCAAGGACAAAAAGATGATGGAGAGCAACAGAAACGAGATGTTTCTTTCTCTCTAGAGCAAACTGATGGATGGTAAAAGAAAAGCTCCAGTTCTATTGAATGACAAAACTATATGATGACTGGCAGCAGATGAAATATGAAGGATCGATCAAATAGAATTGAAGGACTCAATGTCCACCCCAAAAATTATACGGATGGACAGTCGACGTGGAGTGTGATAGAGAAGTACATCAAGTGACAGCAAGGATGATGGTTTTGTTGGTTTTATAAACGGTGGTTGCATGATGATGGTCAAATGAATTCTTGATGAATGATGAAGAAGTTGGGGTTGGGAATTGTTGGTGGAAAATAAGATTATCGTTTTGGTTGCGAAGTAGATTCTTTTGGATGCTTGGAGGTTTTTGTTTTCCGCTGGGTATGTGGTTAAGTGGAGGGAGGGGGATAGAATTGTTGATCTGGTATAACCTCGTGAAGTTTTATCAGTATATTTCTTTTGTTTAGATTTTTTGCAGCAATATGTCAGCATGTATACCTCTACATTCAATACATTGTAACGGTATATAGTGTTTCCATCTTACGAAATGCTTATTATGCTTTTCCAATACTCTCTCAAGACCACAGGATTCACTGAGCAGAACTTGGAAACGTCGGATGGGTTATTTAACAAACAAAGTTCGGTTCGCCATACTTGCATCACTATTAGACCAGCTCGTGCGTCGGTGGGGTGGGTACTTGTACTCGTCGTTGAACGTGGATTCAAAAACGTGGATTGATGAAGATTATTTTGGAGTATGACTGGCTGATTTGAAATTACGTTAAAATTCACTGAAATTATTCATGATAAAATTTAGGATAGCATTTATGTTGATTTTGTTGTAGTTTAAATTATGGTATAGTTGGGTTTATTATGTTGGTCGGTGAGGTTTGTTTTATGACTAATAGGTTGACGAGTCAAAGGTAGAGCTGGGTTTCTTTCGATGACGGGTGAGACTCAATTAATATTGATTACGTAGACTTTACAGGGTATGTTTACAAAGTTAAAGTTAGGGCTGGGTTCCTTTTGATTGCAGGAACAAATCAACCAGACCTCGTTAGTCTCTTGAACTGTCTCAATTTCACTTGCTTTCTTGATGTACTGTGATTATTGGGTCAAGTATTGACCTGCGCAGAAGCTTGTGAACAGTACGGAAATCGATCAGCTGGCTTCCTCTATTGATCAGCGAAAAAATAAGCTCGGAGATCTTATATCGAAAAAAATCTTTTTTTTATCAAAAGCTGTAAACGATGATGCCCATCAAGTTAAGCACTACCACTTTTGAATTTTCAAAACTGTAATTATGCAGTAAATTGTACGTGAACATGTCGTGAAACAAAAAAATTTGTCGCGTCATAATTTAAAAGTTAGCCCCCTGGTAGTGCTAACTTGATGCGAAAGTTAGCACTAACACCCCAGATTAGCTTTAACCTGGACACCAAACCTAAACTAAGTTATGCCGAAAATTGTCGTTTGGCATCAAATTTGTTTCAAAAAAGTAATTAATGGAACAAAATTTCATCTGGTAGTGCTAGATTAGGAAATATTTGATTTTGAAAACACCCAATAATCATAAACAAAGGGCGGAAGACAAATTTTTTTTATTAATATTTTGATTTATCTTGTCGATATTTATTTGTAATTATAACAAAACATATTGTATTGGTTGAGCAAAATAGTTGAAAAATTGTTAAAAAAATTTGCCGCGCCCTTAGTTTTATAAATATGGGATGAATTTTCGAAAATTTTACTAACCTACCCGACCAAATGAAATTTGTTCCCCTAAATACATTTTTGAAACAAATTTTATGCCAACTCACGACAAATTATCTGCATACTTTTGTTTTCGGATTGGATGTCCAGTTAAACAATCTGGTGTAGTGCTAACTTTCGCATCAATTAGCACTAACCAGGGCCATAACATTAAAATAAGTACGCTACAAATTTTTTTTGTTCACGACAAAAACATACAATAATTGATACATAATTACATTTTGAAAATTCTAAATGTAAGTGCAACTTGATGGGCATGGTAAACGATGTTGAAACAAGGTGTAACCCAAAATTAGAGTGAGCACGGATTCATCATTTTGTGCACAATTCAGTTTTGCGGCAAAACGAGCTCGTTTGATTAAGATTTGGATGTGATTTCGGTCCGTTGCTTGAAGCGATGTTGTATTTTTGCTCTATATTGTTGTCTGATGATTGGATGATTATTTACTTTGAAAGAATCTTTCTTGATTCTTCGATGTGCACAGTTGAATGGATTATAAAACTTGTACGTGATTGATTAAATATATCACTTATAACACTATTTATTCTGTGTGGCACGTTTGAGAGCTGGAATTGAAAAGAACAAATGTCGGAAATACAATATTCATGAAAAATTAAATTAAGTTTGGTGGATCAGCTGTATGCATAATTTTGAACTTTATTGCTGATACGAAACTTCCGTTTTAAGGGTAAGGTTACACTGCATCAAATTTTGATGCATATTCAAGATCGATCGAGTTTGGTAAAAGATGTTAAACATCTGCAATAATGTCAAAAGCTAAATTAAATATTTAAGAAAATTTTATAGTTAGGTACCTATACAGTATTTATAGTATGCATTGTCAAAAGGTTTATAAAGAACTAGTTGTGATAAGTTCTTCGTCACAGTACACGTTTGAAAAGGCCAGTTCCACCCGACTGATCCTCTCTAATCTGTCCATGGCTAAGTGGTTATGTGCGTTCTGGGTTCGAATCCTACTCGTACCCATAAAAGTTTTTATTTCTTCTTTCACGGACATTGCTTCTTGCGAAGAACTGACAAAACTTCCAAGAATATCAATCTCTCATTAAAAAAGTGCTTCTCAACTTTGCCGTTCGTATTCGGCGATAAATTGTAGGTCCCCTCAATTTTTCACACGCATACAGAGAATTGTTGATGAGAGTAAGCCACTTAAGACTTGGCTCTTCAAGAGCTGTCGCGTTTTCCGCCGAGAATTAGGACGGTATTCGAAGAGGTCATCAATAGGGCTCGGACGAAGTAGGCTTCGAACAGGAAAATAAATCCGCGTAACTAGTCCGGGTTCAAAATGTTACGTGATTTCAATCATGCGGCTTCGAAGATCGTTTCAGGTATTCAATCAAATAAAATAAGTAAAAAAACATATTGCCTTCAACGGGTGAGCCACCCGTTTTGCTAGGTTGGAATTAAAGAGTACCAGAAACTTTAATATATTGTCATGTTTTATTAACTTCTTTTTATTTACAATGATTACAGAAGAATTAATTGAGCTAACGTTTTCCCAATTTGGAGAAATTTGTTGCTGTTGTCCGTCTGAATCTCCATTGGGTGGTCTCCTTCACTGCAGGTTTAGGGCCGTCGAATGGGTGGAAACGTGCGACTTCAAATAACCAATGCAACAATTTACGGGTACCGGATTAGTATGTGTGACAAGAACCCTTACCACTGGTGGGAGAAAGTCTATGTCCGGTTATTAAAAAAATCACGGATGAATCCTGTAATTCGCAGACGAATCTAGTAAATCGCTAACGACTCAGTTAAATCGCAGACGAATCCGGTAAATCATGGACGAATCCGTTCAGTCAACAGAATGAATTCTGGCTACGGGGTTATTATGTGTGACTAAACCCCTTGCTACTGGTGCAGGTAAGTCTATGACCGGTTTGGCTGGTTATATACTTTCCACTGCGTAGGGCACTACTGCTTACTTTGAGCTGTTGGATTCAACTGAAATGACTGGACTGATAGCTGGCTATTTATAGGCTGCCTGCCTGTGACGCTAGCTTTCTTTTCTCCGAAGATTGTCAACTGCTTGTTGCTTGCCAGGGTCTGGTCTAGTTAGCAATCGGCTGGCTTATGTAATGTTATGAAACTCGTTTGTTACTGGTTCGGCGTGAGTAGTCACGCTTGTATTCGTTAAAAATATGTACTAGTCGGAGACACAGCGGAGACTGATGTTTAATCGGTGTTTACTGGACGGTGTTCGATCGGCAACTGATTATTGTGATTTTGGGGTCTATATTTTTATACCACGCATGGGAGGCATATGATGTGACTTTTATTTTGTGAAAAATAAAAATAGGTGTATGGCTATTTGTAATGAGTTAATATTCTGGTTGATTTGGAAAAGGCTATTCATACAGTTATAAGAGGGTCCTTATCTACCCACGTTGACCAGACTTTTCCATAAGCAAACCGTTGTGTGTTCCTATTTTATTAGGCATGAAAGACAGCCATCAGTCTTCAATTAACCGATGAAGCGTGAAGTGCATATTACCTACGTTCATTGTTGCAAACCAGTATTTCTTAAACGCTGGCAAGGTAACATAGATTTTCTAGACAACTTTTATTTTACGAAATTTAGTAATTTATTATTCAATCAGTCACCCAAAGATCGTGCGACGATCACTGGAAATTTATTTGAACTAATTTAAAGCAGTTGGTTACAGCTGCCTGCCGCAGTTTTGCATCAGTTCAACATTCAAATAAGATTGACATTTTTTTGTCTCTGTTTATATGGCGGCATGCAGCAGATTATAGCAACAGCCGGCTCCCTAACCTTAATAGTAATCAGCGAGATGCTGTCCATCATGAACACACCTAGTCACGATCTGAACGTGTCGTCGAAAATTTGCTCTTACTTTGCACTGAGCTTATTATGTCGAATTGTTGACGATGGCGTTGACGACGACAACCATGGTGCAGTAGTAATGGTTGCAATGAAAAAATTATAACTCCAGCTGGTGTTGAGATTTAACAAGTGAGAGGAACATTCAGTGGGTAACGTTATAAATTCGTTAAATGTGGGGGTTGTCACTAGCAAAGAAGATACAACTTGGGAATTAGATACATTTTCTTTCAAATTTGTGAAACACCATTTTTTATGAGCGTTCTTCTCCAACATATGCATGCACCAAATCATCTGTAAGATATGGTCAGAGGAATGCATGCCCGATGAATGGAACCTCAGCATTGTTTGCCCGATCCTGAAAAAGGGAGATCCTCTAAACTGCGCCAACTATAGTGGAATAAGTCTACTAAACATCGCCTACAAGATCCTCTCTGCCGTAATATGTGAACGTCTGAAGCCTTTCGTCAACAATCTGATTGGTCCTTATCAATGTGGCTTCAGGCCAGGAAAGTCAACCATCGACCAAATTTTCACGTTGCGGCAGATCCTGGAAAAGACCTATGAACTCCAAATCGGGTCAGGTATAGAAGATGTTGAGACAAAAGATATTTGTACATAAGATATTGGGACAGAAGATATTTGGACAAAAGATATTTACAGACAGAAGATGCTTGGACAAAAGATACTGAGCAACATTTTTTGCTAGCAACATTTTGTGTGTGTGTGGGTTTCTATGATACTATGTTCGGATTTCATTTTGAACTTAAAATGTTCTTTTTTTTTTTTGTAGAAAGAATTTTGTTTATTGGCTTCTGATTGGTCGTTGGTTTAGGTTTTTTGTGTGCGAGTCGGTGTGAATGCAAATCCATACAATAGCTTTAGCTGTTGTTGCGATCATGTATTTTTGGTTGTATGTTAAAGAACTTCTAATTGGCTGGTTTTTAAGGGTTTTGCAATGCGTTGTGAATTGTGATGCTTATCTTATTAGCATTAGAGATCGTTTTTGAAATACAGTAACGTAATGTCTGGAAAATAAGAAAAACCTTCTGATAGGAAATACTTACTTGAAGAACGAACAAATATAAATAAAGAATATTTTTTTGAATGAATACTTATATTGTTAGTACATATGTATGTACATCCTTTGCATAGGTAACATACATTTCATATTGTTATTGTTTGCAATTAAGGACGTATAAGTTAGGAGCATAATATAATGTAATTGTTAGGTTAGGTATACATGCATACATATGTACATGCCCACTAGAGCTTTTGACACCCGGGAATTTTGGGAATTACCCGGGTAGCAAATACCCTGGTATTTGCATGGTGTTCGGGTACCCGGGTATACTCGAAACATAACGATCGTATATCCGAGTACCCGGGTACCTAGGTATTTGGGACTCTTACACATGAAGGATTCATGAAGGATTTGCAGTTTGGGGAAGGATTATTATGATTATGTAGTTTATAAGGATGGTTTTGATTGTTTGTGTGGTTTATTTGTAATTCATAATTAAATGCCATTTGTCAGATGGGTTATGATTTTATTATAGTGGTAGAAAAGTTATAAACCGATCTTGGCCGTCGTCGTGGTCGTGGTCGTCGTGTTCGTCGTAATCGTGGTCGTCGTCGTGCGTCGTGGTCGTCGTAGTCGTAAATAAAGAAGAAAACAAAGCTGATGCCAAGTGTTTGTTGATTTTGTTATTGTTGCAATGTACGAAAAAGAATTACAAGTTGTGTTTGGATAGTGATAATTGAGACGGATGATATTATTGTGTTGGTTAATCACTGTCCGGTACTTATCTATGTATGGCCTTCTTAAAATAGGTAGTTTCCTTTGTTTTGGTGATTCATAAAAAATATTTGGTTGAAAATATTAGATGGATGTTTTATTAGGGGTTGAACATTAAGATAACCGATTTGGTGCGTTTGATGTGCTGTCGTCGTTAATCTTTTTATGATGGGTTATTGGTCTTTTTCTTAACCACAGGTCAATAAAATAAAAGAAAACAATCATTTGGTAAGTGTCTGTAAGGACGATATAAATAGTAGTTCGGAGACTGACCTGATTGCATTCAACTATTAGTTTTATAAAAGTTATTTAAAAATAATGACTGTTCTATTTTGTACTCGAATTATCTTTTAAAATTCAGGTGGGACGATCATAGCAATGTAAAAAAAAAACACAAAGTTAGTAATAAAAATCCCGTCCAAGTACATTATGCGTTACCATTCATCGTAATTGTTGAAAATGCTCTAGTTTCTACAAGCGGGACATGTGGAGAAACCCAAACATTACTTTTTATGACATGCAACAACCCAAATTAACATACTGCAACTGAGGTCAGTCTCCGAACTACTATTAATATCGTCCTTACAAATACTTACCAAATGATTGTTTTCCTTTTTTTATTGACACTTGCCAACAGCTTTGTTTTCTTCTTTATTTACGACTACGACGACCACGACTACGACGACCACGACGACGACCACCACGACGAAGACGGCCAATATCGGTTTATAAGTTTTCTACCACTATAATAAAATCATAACCCATCTAACAAATGGCATTTTATTATGAATTACAAATAAACCACACAAACAATCAAAACCATCCTTATAAACTACATAATCATAATTATCCTTCCCCAAACTGCAAATCCTTCATGAATCCTTCATGTGTTAGAGTCCCAAATACCTAGGTATCCGGGTACTCGGATATACGATCGTTATGTTTCGAATACGCGGGTACCCGAACACCATGCAAATACCCGAGTATTTGCTACCCGGGTAATTCCCGGGTATTAAGAGCTCTAGTGGGCATATACATATGTAGTATGCATGTATACCTAACCTCACAATTACATTATAATATGCTCCTAACTTATACGTCCTTAATTGCAAACAATAACAATATGTAATGTAAGTTACCTATGCAAAGGATGTACATACATATGTACTTACAATATAAGTATTCACTCAAAAAAATTATTCTTTATCTATTTATATTTGTTCGTTCTTCAAGTAAGCATTTCCTATCAGAAGGTTTTTCTTATTTTCCAGATATTACGTTACTGTATTTCAAAAACGATCTCTAATGCTAATAAGATAAGCATCAAAATTCACAACGCATTGCAAAACCCTTAAAAACCAGCCAATTAGAAGTTCTTTAACATACAATCAAATTACATGATCGCCACCTAAAGCTATTGCATGGATTTGCATTCACACCGACTCGCACACAAAAAACCTAAACCAACGACCAATCAGAAGCCAATAAACAAAATTCTTTCTACAAAAAAAAAAAAACATTTTAAGTTCAAAATGAAATCCGAACATAGTATCATAGAAACCCACACACACACAAAATGTTGCTAGCAAAAAATGTTGCTCAGTATCTTTTGTCCAAGCATCTTCTGTCTGTAAATATCTTTTGTCCAAATATCTTCTGTCCCAATATCTTGTGTACAAATATCTTTTGTCTGAACATCTTCTGCGTTGACACCCTCCAAATCGATACCCACCACCTTTTCATCGATTTTAAGGCCGCGTATGACAGCATCTACAGAGACGAACTGTACAAAGCTATGTCTAGTTTTGGCGTCCCTGCCAAGCTCGTTCGCTTGTGCAAAATGACGATGGAGAACTCACGCTGCTCCATCAAGGTTGGCAACGAGCTCACGGAATCTTTCGACGTCAAAAAAGGATTCAGACAAGGCGATGCACTGTCATGCGATTTCTTTAACATCGTTCTTGAGAAGATAGTGCAGAACTCCACCGTCAACACCAGAGGCACTATCTTCCAAAAATCTGTTCAACTTCTCGCGTACGCCGATGATATTGATATAATGGGAAGAACACAGCGTGATGTCAATGGCGCCTTTGTGAGAATTGAGACAGAAGCGGCAAAAATGGCTTTAGCGGTAAATGAGGGAAAAACGAAGTATATGCTGTCTTCGAGGAAGGACACCCAACACCGACGGCTCGGGCAAAACGTCACAATAGACGCGTATAACTTCGAGGTAGTAGAGGAGTTTGTCTACCTAGGCTCCGCTATAAACACGGGCAATAACACCAGCGCCGAGATCAGACGAAGAATAACTCTTGCTAATCGCTGTTTCTTTGGGCTTAGAAAGCAATTGAGTGGAAAAGCCCTCTCTCGAGCAACTAAGGTAAAACTGTACAACACACTCATCATCCCAGTCCTGCTGTATGGTGCAGAAGCATGGACCCTGACAAAATCGGATGAAAGTGCCTTAGGCTGTTTCGAGAGGAAAGTTCTTCGGGTTATCTTTGGCCCCGTGTGCATTGAAGGGGAATGGCGAAGAAGATACAACAGCGAACTTTACGGGTTGTACAACGACATGGACCTAGCCAGAAGGGTCAAGGTCCAGAGACTCAGATGGCTCGGTCATTTAGAGCGAATGGACACCAATGCTCCGGCCCGGAAAGCCTTCGACACTATTCCCGAGGGACGTAGGAGGAGAGGAAGACCGCGACTCAGGTGGCGCACTCAAGTGGAAGAGGACCTCAATCAACTCGGAGTGCAAAACTGGAGACGACTAGCTAAGGATCGAGCTAGCTGGCGGAGCCTGTTGATTGAGGCCCAAGTCCACAACGGACTGTAGCGCCACCTTAAGTAAGTAAGTAAAGTTCTTCTCCAACAGTAACTGAATGAAATTTTGACATTGGATTCGTTGACCATATTTTAAGTGCTTTAAAGTTTTTATTACAGCCTTTAATCATTATCATTAATTCTTTCCATTTCTGACTTTTGAATAAAAGCTATTCGTTCGGACTCAGTTCACAGAAACAGTAAGAATGACCGAGTTTATTGTTAATTATGTCGCACAAAGAATTTATGAATAAAGAAGGTGTCCAATTGGTAAGATTTTCGTCGGTTGTATTGGCTAAGTAAAGAAGGTGTTGGATTGTTGACGGAAGAATTTTTGGGGCCGAGCTAAGAAACACGTGATAGTGCTCTCATAAACCATGAAACATTACGAATCTTTCTGCGATACATAGGACCCCCGAGGTTCCAAATTGGAATTGGTGAAGACGTTGGAGTTCATCAATCAACAATCTCTTAGGGTGGTGCAGCAAGTTTCTGCTGAAATAGCAAGCTAAACACAGTATTTGATTATATTCCCACATACTGTGTAAGAAATACAAGAACAAGAAGCTCAAAGGTTATGGAGCAGGAAGTACGAGTTCCTTTTTGCAATTGGTGCTCTAGATTGCACTCATGTCCGTATAAGAAATGATGGTTATGTCAATTTCAAATTAGTTGTTATTTTGAGCCAGTGGCGTAGATAGGGGGGGGATCAGGGGGATATATCCCCCCCATTGGGATCGATAATTGTTCAACTTAACCAGTTCCAAATGAGTTAAAGAAACGCACTCTGTCATTAGTAACTACTCACAGAATTCCTAGAGGCATTGTCAAATGTATATTCTATACCTACATTCTATGGAGAAACAGCAACATTTCTCTTTTTATATCGATTTTTGATAAGTTTTTATTTTACGTCTCTCATCAATTGATAACAAGTAAACGTGAAAGAAAACGAGCTTCCATCCAGCTTTCCAATACAAAAAAATTAAAATTATTCGCATCGTGTGACACATTGTTAAGTTGGTACCTATAAGACAACGCCGCAAACATGCAGCACATTCATCCACAAAAACAAATATTCGCACAACTGCGGTGTAGTTAACCAGAATCTTAACAGTAGCGATAAGTCACACTCATTCATTTCGACCAGAAAGCAAAATGCGCTATTACTCATTACATAAAGAATGCCTTACAAAAGCGGCAGATTTATTTATATAAATTTTTTATACTATTCATTTATACTAATTCATATTCAAATGAGCGTGTATAATATACTTGCTGACCCTGCAGACTTCGTACTGCCTCAATCGATAATCGATAATGATAACCCTCTACGACACTACCCAACCCACTACCTTCTTGTGCTACCCAGTACGTCTACCCATATCCGCTACCCCGTTACGACACTATCTACTCAGTTACCCGCTACCAACTATTTCTACACGCTTACCGAAACACCATTAGCCAGAAACCCAATAGTTATTACCCGCAAGCCGCAACCAATTTTTTTTTTTTTTTGCATTTCAATTTTTCCATTTTTCCAATTTTTTTTTCTTGCTTACCAGTTCCCCATCAAAAATTTTAAAGTTTCCCTTTGAAAACCAGTGAGTTTTCCGAGTTCCTTTCTAAAACCCATTTTTAAATTTTCCAGTTTTCTATTTGAAAACCAATGCATCCTCAATTTCATGCAATTTTCAATTTGAAAAGCAATGAGTTTTCCGAGTTTTACATCAAGAGCTTTCTATTTTTCCTTTCGAAAACCTATTTTGAACCAAAATATTCCAAGCAAAAAAAAATCTAATTTCCGACCTTTGTTTGGATTTTCCAGTTTTACCACTTTTTTCCAATTTTTTTTTCACAGAAATCATCACTGGATACAACAGTATCAACCATGAAAATTTCACAAATATCTGTTGGGCCATTTCGGAGTCTAAAGAAAAATGGCATTTTTTGAGATAAATGATCGGACGTTTACTTCATTATAAAGAGAAAGGTATGCCGTTAATAATGGTACACAACATCAGCCAAATGGCCACCACGACCACGCTTACAGGACCATATCCTTTTCATGAAATTTTCCATAACCAAATCGTAAAGTGGCTGCCCTCACGAAATCCATCTTTGAGGTCTTGAATCGAAGCTGGACTGTTTGCGTAGACCTTATCTTTCACGTGGCCCCAAAGTAAGAAGTCGCAAGGTGTTAAATCACAAGATCTCGGTGACCAATTGTGATCACCTCTTCGAGAGATAACACGGTCCGGAAACTTTTCCCGTAAAAGATTGATGGTTTCATTGCTTGTGTGAAACGTAGCGCTGTCTTGTTGAAAGTAAACGTTGTCCAGATCAATACCATCCATTTCCGGCCATAAAAAAATCATTAATCATCTCTCGATAGCGCAACCCATTGACCGTAACTGTTGCTCCAGCCTCATTTTCGAAAATGTAAGGTCCAATGACCCCGCCGGACCATAAACCGCACCAAACAGTCACGCGTTGAGGATGGAGAGGCTTTTCAACAATAACTCTTGGGTTTTCCGAGCCCCAGATGCGACTGTTTTGCTTGTAGACGTAGCCTCCGAGGTGGAAATGGGCCTCATCAGTCAAGATGATTTTTCGATGAAATTCCGGATCATTTTCATGCATTTCAAGGGTTTTCTTCAACACTTTCGGCTACACCAGCAATATTCTCAGTTGTTCTTGAGCGATATGCACGGGTTTTATTCTTCACATCACTAACTTGTCCCAAAAGCTCGAATTTGTCCACCAATTTCTGTATTGCGGTCCGACAAGGTGCTTCACGACGACCTAAAAATGTTTTAGTTTTACGAAACGTCTCTGCCAAATTTTCACCATTTTTATAGTGAATTTTAGTAATTTCAATGCGTTGTTGAAGCGTGTATCGTTAAATTTTTATTAATGGCGTAGTTTCTTCTTGTCAAATGTCAAAAAATTACAGCTTCCGAAAAAGCGTGCTATTCAAAATAACACCTCTTATTGGAAAACCCTTTACATAGAGGAGAGATTATTACCTTATGAATTTGTTTGTTATTTGTTTTTTTTTTTGAGTTATTAAGGCCCATTTGCTCAATCGGAACATAAATTTATGTTCTACTTAAAGTTCTCCTTTTGTATGGGGATTTTATGTAGAACTTAAGAATTCCGGAACGTCCCATACAAAAATGAAAACTTTATGTAGAACTTATATTTATGACTCGAATGAACAAACGGCTCTAAAACTTCAAAAAAAAAAATGAGCGAACTAGATATATCCCCCCCCATAGCGAAAAGCTATCTACGCCACTGTTTTGAGCACAGCATCCCTCTTCTTCGCCTTATGAATAGGCAACTGCGATTTTTCTAACAAAATTGTTGTTTTTAAGTTCCTTTACTAATTAAAATGTTCGACATTTTTTTTATCACACGCTTCACATAAGGTATAATCATAACTAAGCCACCAGTTATAGCAATCATTGAAATCCATCAGAAAAAATTTTTGAATAGAAAAGAGCTTTGAGATCGATCTCTCGATCGAACTCGTATTTTTGCATACAAAAATGAGTCTGAGTTCCGCCTTGCTCGATCAATCTCACAGGTCAGTTTAAGCTCGTCAGCTCAAACTCTGAGCTCTTGCTCATCTTTTAGAATATGACCCAATGAGTAGTTTGTTGCATGTTACTTAAGCGACAAACTAAACCTTCTGTAGTCTTAAAATATGCAAATGGCTACTCTGCTTTTGAAAGATCTGGCACTGCAATTAATATCGATTCTTCGATCAAACTACTGATATATGGCCGCTGCCGCTTGAGATATTTTTCGATCAATAAATAACAAAGTTGAGGAGCTGATAGACTTTCTGGTCTTTTGTTAGCATTAGCTCTGTTTATGTGAAGACCATTTTAAGTATTAATTTGCATTCAAAAGATCAAAATCGATAAATTTGATATTATGCTTGGATTGTTTTATTTAACTTATAAAGTGAGGGTGAGTTTGTTTGTTTTGTGATTTTAATAAGTTTTGTTAAGAATTGCAAAAGATGTTTCAAAATTCAGCGTAGGATGTTTTAAATGTTCGTAGTCTTATAGTTTATTGATTTGATAATTTTTCGAATTTAATTTACTATCTACCGCGATATGAAGGTAAACATACACATATTGCTGCCCATTTGAGAATGCAAATTAGGTTGATAATTTATTGATTTAGGTTGTCATAGTATTAATGAGATTGGTGTTGGATTGATTAGCTTTTATTGATGTTGGTTTATCATCAGTTTTAAAATTATATTTATACAGGCCTTTATGACTTTAAAAAAATTCCAAATGTGTTTAATTTGAAATATTTAAGTTTTTGCTTGACAACTGGTCAAGGTTTAATCTGAGCAAAGTCAGGCAGACACAAAACTGCCTCAAAGCAGCCTTAAATAAATCATCGGTTTGTGGAGGGAGTATAACTAAAGAAGTTTTTTGAGTTTTTTGTACGAAGTTCAAGATTCATGAGTGTTTGATACTTAAGCATCGTATTCTGGTAAAGGTCATATTTGGTGATTAAAGATCGGCAGTTGATAACAACTCAATAAAATTTCCTTTTTTGTCGCAAGCACAGCTCTCTCACGCACTGCCTGTGGGGTGCAGAAATAATAGAAAATCCTTTCAGTTTCGTATTGTTCCATCTCTGAGACCAACTGAATGCAAGTGTTGTTTTTTTTTTTTTTTTATAATTTGCACACACTCAAGGGTGTGGAGTAGGAAAGGAGGTGTTGGTGTACATTGGTCTTGAATTCTTGAACATTGTAATGATTGGCAAAAACAGAGTGTGAAAGGGAGTTCCACATTCGCGCAGTACGGCTAGGTTAGGTTAGGTTGGAGTGGCTGTCTGGATGTAATTGACTCACTTAGACCTCAAGGGTCCATTGTGATACCACTAATGAGGTTACTCATGGGAGAGTAATGAAATTAAACAAACCATTTTGTACTTTTGATGAAGTTAGAAAGACATTTTGTGTCTATCGTTGCCAGTTCACTGGTATTATCGAAGAAGGGATTACCGAGATATTTATTCCTTCTATTGGAGAGTGCCGGACATGTACACAGAAGGTGTTGGATTGTTTCCTCCTCCTCCTCGTCCATGCAGCTTCTACAGAAGTCGTTTGCGTAGACCCCAAGCCTCAAGGCATGTCTGCCTATGAGGCAGTGTCCTGTTATGACTCCGGTTGTAGAGCTTATATTTTGTCTGCTCAGTGAAATCAGACCTTTTGACCGTTTCAGGTCTATGCTTGGCCATATTTGTTTGGTTGCTAGGCAGGTGGTACCCTGTGACCATCTAGCATTTGCTGATTCTAGAGCATATTGTTTGAGAAGATATTTGCATGTAGCAAGTGGTGTTCCTATGTTATGTTTTTGTCTAACATGAGGCAGAAGTGTTCCGTTTTTGGCGAGCTCATCGGCTTTGCAATTACCCGGAATGTCTCTGTGGCCCGGCACCCAAATGAGGTGAATATTAAACTGTTCCGTCATCTCATCCAGAGATGATCGACAATCGTGGACTATTTGAGAGTTTGTGGAGACAGACGCGAGAGATTTGAGAGCGGCCTGGCTGTCCGAGAAGATTCGTATATCCTTGCAAGATATAACGTTTTCTTTGAGCCAGGATAGTGCCTCTTTAATCGCCATTACTTCTGCCTGGAAAACACTACATTGATTGGGAAGTCTATATGATAGACTGAGATTCAGTTGTTCCGAATAGATACCACTTCCAACTCCGTAATCGGTCTTTGAACCATCTGTATAGAAGTGTATCGTATTGTCTTCCAGGGGTCTCTCTTCTTCCCAGGAAGATCTTGAAGGGATGGAGACATTGAATCTTTTATCGAATACCATTTTTGGGGTGGTATAGTCTAGGCGATCTGGGATAGATCTGAAATTGTCTAGAATAGTAGTATGACCAGTATTGTTACTGTTCCATTGAGAGGTGGCTCTAAGCCTCACACATGAGTTGGCTGCCACCATTTTGGAGAAGATGTCAAGAGGTGTTAGGTTTAAAAGCACTTCCAGGGCTGCGGTTGGTGTTGAGCGAAGTGCTCCTGTGATGCACATACCTGCTGACCGCTGGACTTTGATGAGCTTATTTAGGTTTACCATCTTGTCCAGTGCGGTCCACCATACGACAACTCCATATATGAGTATCGGTCTGATTACCGAAGTGTATAGCCAGTGGGTTATTTTTGGGAGAAGCCCCATTTTGATCCAATGGCCTTTTTACAAGTAAAAAGCGCTACGGTAGCCTTTTTTACTCTTTCGTCAATATTAGCCTTCCAATTTAGTTTTTTGTCTAAAATGAGGCCTAGATATTTAGCTTGGTCGGAAAAGCTTAATGGTATTCCTTTAATCTTGGGTGGGCTAATCTGAGGAATTTTGTACCTTCTCGAAAAAAGTACTAGTTCTGTTTTATGTGGATTGACGTCCAAGCCACATTGCTTAGCCCAATTTGTTAGCCTATTTAAGGCATTTTGTAAGAGTTCCGAGAGAACTTGGGGATGTTTCCCAGATATGGATATTGCAACGTCGTCAGCATAGGCAATCACTCTGAAACCCTCTGCTTCCAGTGATGTTAATAGGTCGTTTACTACCATGTTCCATAAAAGAGGCGAAAGGACCCCACCTTGGGGGGTACCTCGATTCACCGATCTGGTGGTAGTAAAGCTTCTCATGCTAGAAGTTATAGTCCTGCTTTTGAGCATGAGACTTATAAGATCTATGAGTGATTTCTCTAAATTCAGCTTGTTCATTGCTGTTGTGATCGCCTGGTAACTGACGTTGTTGAAAGCTCCTTCAATATCTAGGAAAGCTACTAGGTTATATTCTTTGTATTTGAGGGAATATTCAATACTACGTACCAGCGAATGGAGTGCTGTTTCTACTGATTTTCCCTTAGAGTAAGCATGTTGAGCTGTGGAAATGAGACATGGTTTTAAATTATGTCTAATGTAAATTTCAATCAATCTTTCCAAGGTTTTAAGAAGGAAGGATGATAGGCTGATTGGTCGAAGATCTTTAGGGTTAACGTGGGAGGGTTTCCCTGCTTTAGGAATGAAGACTACTTTTGCCATTCTCCAGGCTTTGGGAATATATCTCAACCTTAAACAGCTTGTCAGAATGATTTCCAATGGAGGAATGATCATGTCTGAGCATTTTTGTAGTTCGGCCGGAATGATTCCGTCTGGTCCTGGAGATTTATATGGATCAAAGCTATCTACGGCCCATTTCAGTTTTTCCCGCGTTATTAGATCAACTAAATCGCTTGTAGAAGCTTGAGACTCTGATGTTAAGTCGTTGAGTGTGCTAGAGCTCCCTGGAAAGTGGGTGTCTAATAACAGATTAAGAGATTCCTCATCTGTGGTAGTCCACGTGCCTGCTTCTGTCATTAAAGCACTGGGTATTGTTGGACTTTTGAGAGAATTTTTCTGAGTCTTGAGGCTTCTGAAGTATTTTCTATTTTTCCACAGAAGTTTCTCCAAGAAGACCTCTTTCTCTTCCTTAATTCTTTCTTATATTGCTTAAGAGCCTGTTTGTATAAGTCCCAGTCAGAAGGAGATCTAGTGTACTTAGATCTATTGAAGAGTTTGCGACAGCTCTTCCTGAATGGTTCTAGTTCTTTATGCCACCAATGAGGTTTCTTTTTGCCCTTTAAAATGGTTACAGGGCATGAAGTTCTCATTGATTCGTTGAGGGCTTCGGTGAGATGATTCACAGAAAGGTCTAGTTCATCTTTACTGGAGGAGCTTTTAAGAAGGTTGTGATCAAGCAGTTGTGCTAGTACCTCCCTATAACGTTCCCAGTTTGTATTACGGTGATTGCGAAAACCCGTAGATATATTTGCCACATCATTGAGCTCAAACTGAATGTATCGGTGGTCGGAGAAGGAATTCTCTTTTGAGACATGCCAGTTTGAAATCAGATTGTGGATCGAGTCAGAGGTAAGTGTAATATCAAGTACCTCTTTCCTGTTCTTGGTTACAAAAGTGGGTTCATTACCAATGTTACTTATGAGTAGGTTAGTGCTTAATAGATAATCAAATAAGGACTCACCTCTCTCATTTATATCAGAGCTACCCCATACCGTGTGATGGGCGTTAGCGTCCGATCCAATTAGGAGACCAACTTTTTTGGATTGCGCGTCCACAATTGCCTTCCTCAAGGTGTCTCCTGGAGCTGGGCTGTCGTGGCCAAGATAGGAGGATATGAGCCAGTAGGTGGCTTTATCCGTTGTTAAGACAGCGGTGGTGGTGTCCTTGTCGCTGTAATTGGGGAGTAAAAATACATTTAAGTCATTTTTTACTAACATGCATGACCTTGGTTCACCTTTCTCCGATGCATACAATAGCTTATAGCCAGGAGTCCTTAGGCCTCTAATGGTGGAGTTTGAGACCCACGGCTCCTGTATCAAGACGATGTCTTCCTTGTTTCTATGCAAACGGAGTATCAGGTTGTTTGCGGCCATGATGGCGTGATGGAGGTTAATCTGAACTAATCGCAGCATTGCTACTTTTAGTTAGATCAACCTCCACCACTGTTACGTCGGCGTTATCATCGTCTGAGGAGGAATGAAGTAGGACTTCCTCACTCAGAGTGATGCCTAGGGTGGAGTCTTCAGTATCCATGTCGGAGTTTCTGTCGACCATAGAGTTAGCCTCCACGTCGGATGGCTTGTTTAGGACTTTGGAGGTCGATGGTTCCAATGGTGGTGTTGCATCGACTTCCATATTTGGGGGTAGTGAAGCGTTTCCTTCTGCTGAAGGGGCTTTTGTGGGGGGCGCGTTTAGCGAGTCTTCGTCTTTTTTGTAGATACGGACTATGATTTCATCAAAGCCGTACCTAATCACGCCTTCGGTCGCGGCCAGTGGAGCCAGTGATTCCCTATTGATCACCAAGAGAGCTGATCTATAGCGGCCCACTGTCTCCTTCTCAACCTTTGGGATCTTCCAGTCGTGAGTAGGTAGGTTTGGGTTGCTTGCTTTGATTAATTTCATAATCATATCTGGGCAGTTGTGTAGAGCCGGGACCATTATACGTGCTCTCGGTCGGCAAGGAATATTCTCCCTTGTAACAACTTCGAGCTTGGCGCCCGGCCAGACTTCTGGCAAGCCATTGACAGCAACCCTGTACAAATCGAAAGATCTCTGATCACCACAGGCGATGAGTTTGATACGATTTTGGTACCATCCTGCATCAGCTGTGTCTGGGAGAGGTCCCGGATTCTCCTCGATGACAGATAAAAATCTGAAACCAAGGTGTGCCTTGACGTCTGCCCATTGATCATGAGAGATGTTTCCATCCACATGACTCCTGTCAATGACTGCGGCTATGATCTTGCCTTTGAGCGCGTCGCTAAAAGAAAGATCCTTATTGAAGGTTGTTGTGCTGCTGGCATGCACTTTCTGCCTTTTCGCATCAGGCTTGTCGCCCTCAAGAGACCTATTGCGCTTTGACGTTGAGTCGCTGCAGGCCGGTTTGTTAATTTTGCTAAGGAAGCCACTAGCCCACTCGAGTTTTCGCGTTTGCTCCGGGGTTCTTTCCGCCGCCGGTATGACACCGACTGCGGCCAGAATCCGAGTAGCATTACGCTGATCTCGATTGGCCTGTGACTTCATGGACCTCTTTTTGGCCGACCCAGAGCTGTGTCCCGTGTGACACAGCTGTGGATCCACCTCCAGATCTAATCGCTACCGATATTCCAATCGGGGTACTCCTCAACCTTCGAGTCATTTCCACATGTCGTAGATTTTGCCTCTCCGGATGGGATGTCCCTTTCTTGGGTCGCTTGCGACGTCCTACGGGGTGGGGAAGGTTTGGGTGTGTGGAATTGCCGCCCTGGGACAGCCGAGCGTCACAGCTGTTCCACTGACGGGTGGTTTCCTTCACATATAAAGGTTGCGGCTAGAGCATGAAAGACTCCCGCTCCTAGTGGGCAACCACGCGGGTTGACAACCCGTTCAACCAACCCTGAGTTGACTCGACAGCTCTTTTCAGGTGATGTGACTCTAGCATTGGCAGCCCCTCGGCGCGCGGGTTAAGAAGATTAAATCTTAATTTGTTTTATAATTTTTCTGTTTGGTGTTTTCATTTTGGTTCCCACGAGGTGTGGCGGAAGAGAAAGACGGTCAGCCCCTGGCAGAGCCGCTTGCCGGGGTATAAGGCAGAAATATGACGGGACCTTTGCCAACAATGCATCCGAAAGAAGCTCGTTAATGGGCTGGTTTATCCTCCCCAGCCTATTTCATTCTTCGCACGGTTTTTCGTACAAAAGTTTACTGCTCACTATACACAACCACTTGAACTGTGAGCGGGAACCTCTAAACTATTGATTGAGATTAGGTTTCCGAACCATTGCACTATTGAGGTCGGTTTACACAAACAATTCAGCGACCCACTCTACCTTAGCTTATCACTATCCACTGCCAATACAAACAGGACACCTGTAGTGATCATTGCCCGCCATGGCAACCCGACTTCGGAGGGTTTGAATGAGGATTTTTGCCGGGCTTCGGTGTAAGTACGGCTCTAACAAATGATTCCCTCTATAACTTGAGGGTAACATCCGAAGTTTGGCTGCGTGGTTAAACTGATGGGGCCTTCTCCTGGAAGCGCGGGATTTACGGTATGAATTGTTAAAGGGGAGGGAATGACAACTGGCTATTTTCTCTAGAGCTACTTACCGTTTGAACGACGATAAAAACAGAGAGAGAAAAGAAAAGTTCTACGACGGTTGGTCTAAACGGATGTGAAAATGAATCCGAGTAGATGTCTCTATCACTGATTCATTCTTACGGCTCTTTTTTGTATACCATCTTCAAGAGGCTTCAGGTATGTTACCTCAAGGCTTTTAGTATTGGGATGGAGATATAAGTCTTGGAGTAAATAGCCCTCAGGCGGCGTGAGAGAAAATTTTTTTGCACTGTGTCTTAAGACACCCAAACATGTTGGCGGAATTTTTGGCGACCATCGCGTATGTGCTCGGTCCGACAAGAGGTGGTCAGTGATGCACATACCGACTCATTAACTTTGGCAAGAGTGGTATATCTCGCTTCAATTTATAAAAATGAGAAAGAGGTCGGAGACAACAACAGAGCCCTGGGGCACACCCAGCATTTATACTGTGGGTTTCAGCACACTGAATCCGTCCAATACAAATTGTATTGAACGGTTTGTAAAAAGTTTCTAATCCATCAAAAAGGATTCATGATACAGAAGGCACGCATTTCGTTAAAAGATTAAGACGCCAGAACTTTATCAAATGCCTTTGAAATATCAAGTGCAACAATCTTACTTTCTCCAAAATGATGTAATGATTTGTTTCACTGTTGGGTGAGATAAACCATCAAATCACCAGTGGACCTGTTAGTCTGCGAAAGCTGTACTGCCGGTCATTGAGGAAGGTTTCGGTCTTCTAGATCATTCTTGAGCTTATCAGCGTTTCTATGACCTTCAGAAAGAAGGGACGTAAGTGCCAATAGGATAGGTAGATGGAAAAGCTTACGCGAGGGTATTTGTCAGCGTGGAATGACACACCTCCAAAATAATAGCGGGCCACACTTCAGGACCAGTGGATCTTATGTTTGTTGAGATCCATTTAAGATCTCACCATAGCACGAGTGCGGAGGAAGATTTGTCCATGGAATCATGACGCGCTCAAGAACAGCGGGGTCATGACACTCTCTGGCGGCGCACTGCCTAGCAAGAAGGTTATATTAGCGAGAGAGCTAACAAAAGGAGGTCAATGTCAACGAGCGTATGGACCGAGGAAGTAGAAGAATTCTTCATATTTTTTAACAAATGACCAAAATTTCGTACGTCCGCTTTGGGACCATTGCAGTAGTTTTTTTTTTTTTTGGCCTTAAGTTTTGGTTCAATGTGTAAATTTGGTCTTACGAAAAGGGCATTGCAGGACTTCCCTGACTTGTTTAAAAAAAAAAAACGTGTTCCGCTTTTCGTCAGTTGGGTTGGCCTCTAAAGACCGGAACTTTTTTCTTCTTCGTCCTTTATTAAACCTTCTTACAGCCTTGAATCAAACATGACTTTTGCATCTTGCTTTTGCTTTGGCCATGTCAGAAAGGGAGATTTGTAGAATCAACTTTAAAACCGCGTCTTATTATGCCTCTTTGACCCCGTTATTATTATTTTTAAATCCGTTAAATACTAACGTTAGCATTACAATTAAAACTACAATTACAATTTTTCTTAAATCTAGAAATTTTATCATTACATTTTATTATTTATTAAATCTAAATTTTCTAATATTTTAAACAATTTTAACCACTTAAGACATAAAAGTTAAATTTAAAATTTGTAGATTTAATGTTATCATTCGAAGTAGTAAACAGAACTGAGAATTTATTATAGTTTCTTACTAACTGATTTAGAGGACTGTTAGTGCCATAGTTTGTTCTGCTAAAAATGGGACAAACATTTATATTTCTTCTCAGACTAGTTCGGCTTGTGTTGAAATTCAATCTACAAAGCATATTTGGAGACAAAATAGATCCATTCATGAGCCCATTAATGAAACAAAATTTCAAATATTCTCTGTGACCAGAAAGAGTTGGAAGGTTTATCAATTTAAGTCTGTCAGTATATGGAGGTAAAGTAGCATTTTCTGTCCATGGGAATAAGAATCGGAGAGAAAATCTTAAAAATCGACGCTGAATACTTTCAATTCTGTTCATATGTATGGAGTGGTAAGGTGCCCAAACAACACAACCGTATTCAAGAATAGGCCTTACAAAAGATATAAAAAGAGTTTTAATAACATATGGATCACGAAATTCACGAGAAAACCTTTTGACGAAACCAAGTGTTTTATTTGCTTTTTTTATAATATAATTATAATGGTCAGTGAATGTTAGTTTTGGATCTAACATTATTCCAAGATCAGAAAAACTAGATATCCTACACAAAAGTGACGAATTCAACGCGTAGTCAAAAATAAATAAGTTCCGTTTCCGTTTCCGTAGATCGTCTTGAAGAAGTTCACAATCAGTGATACTATTAATTGATCGAAAAATGTTGACGTCGTCAGCGTAGATTAATGTCATCGAGTTTTGAAATATAGAAGGAAGGTCATTAATGAATAATATAAAAAGCAGGGGACCGAGATGACTCCCTTGTGGTACTCCAGAATTGATAATAAATTGATGAGAACATTTATTTTTAAGCAATACACTATAGACTTTTTTCTAAGATATGACGATATCAACAATACAAAACGATTGCTGAGTCCTAATTTATTAAGTTTTATTAAAAGAATTGCGTGATTAAGCTTATCAAAAGCTTTGCTGAAGTCGGTGAACACACAGTCAACTTGCGATCGCTTTTCGAATACATCTAAACAATAAGTAGAAAAGTTCAACAGATTAGTGATTGTAGACTTCTTTTTAACAAAACCATGTTGATTGTTACATACAACAGAAGAACAGTTAAAAGACAGGATATCACAAACAATTGACTCAAACAATTTAGGAATAGCGGAAAGCTTGGCAATAGGACGATAATTTGTTATTAAGTCCCTAGGACCCTTTTTATAAATTGCAGTAAGATGAGAATATTTCCAAAGATCTGGAAATGTACAACACTTTAATGACTCGTTGAAAAGAAGAAATAACGGGTAGGATAAGTAGGACACACATTTTTTCAACATGAAGGATGGTATACCATCCGGCGTTGTTATGGTTTTTACCTACGAACATTGTTTAAACCATGTGAGGACACGTCGTGTCTGTAGTGAACGTCTATAGTTCATCTGGAAAGAAAGTTCTTCTGCCGCCGCTTCCAAAACTCGGTAATTGTAGCTGTCAACTTCCTTCTTCAAAACAACTCCAAAATACAAAAATTTTGAATCGCTTGTACTCGAAATAGTTAGGTGTAGGTTAGGTTGGAGTGGCTGTCTGGATGTAATTGACTCACTTAGACCTCAAGGGTCCATTGTGATACCACTAATGAGGTTACTCATGGGAGAGTAATGAAATTAAACAAACCATTTTGTACTTTTAATGAAGTTAGAAAGACATTTTGTGTCGATCGTTGCCAGTTCACTGGTATTATCGAAGAAGGGATTACCGAGATAGTTATTCCTTCTATTGGAGAGTGCCGGACATGTACACAGAAGGTGTTGGATTGTTTCCTCCTCCTCCTCGTCCATGCAGCTTCTACAGAAGTCGTTTGCGTAGACCCCAAGCCTCAAGGCATGTCTGCCTATGAGGCAGTGTCCTGTTATGACTCCAGTTGTAGAGCTTATATTTTGTCTGCTCAGGGAAATCAGACCTTTTGACCGTTTCAGGTCTATGCTTGGCCATATTTGTTTGGTTGCTAGGCAGGTGGTACCCTGTGACCATCTAGCATTTGCTGATTCTAGAGCATATTGTTTGAGAAGATATTTGCATGTAGCAAGTGGTGTTCCTATGTTATGTTTTTGTCTAACATGAGGCAGAAGTGTTCCGTTTTTGGCGAGCTCATCGGCTTTGCAATTTCCCGGAATGTCTCTGTGGCCCGGCACCCAAATGAGGTGAATATTAAACTGTTCCGTCATCTCATTCAGAGATGATCGACAATCGTGGACTATTTGAGAGTTTGTGGAGACAGACGCGAGAGATTTGAGAGCGGCTTGGCTGTCCGAGAAGATTCGTATATCCTTGCAAGATATAACGTTTTCTTTGAGCCAGGATAGTGCCTCTTTAATCGCCATTACTTCTGCCTGGAAAACACTACATTGATTGGGAAGTCTGTATGATAGACTGAGATTCAGTTGTTCCGAATAGATACCACTTCCAACTCCGTAATCGGTCTTTGAACCGTCTGTATAGAAGTGTACCGTATTGTCTTCCAGGGGTCTCTCTTCTTCCCAGGAAGATCTTGAAGGGATGGAGACATGGAAGCTTTTATCGAATACCATTTTTGGGGTGGTATAGTCTAGGCGATCTGGGATAGATCTGAAATTGTCTAGAATAGTAGTATGACCAGTATTGTTACTGTTCCATTGAGAGGTGGCTCTAAGCCTCACACATGAGTTGGCTGCCACCATTTTGGAGAAGATGTCAAGAGGTGTTAGGTTTAAAAGCACTTCCAGGGCTGCGGTTGGTGTTGAGCGAAGTGCTCCTGTGATGCACATACCTGCTGACCGCTGGACTTTGATGAGCTTATTTAGATTTACCATCTTGTCCAGTGCGGTCCACCATACGACAACTCCATAATGAGTATCGGTCTGATTACCGAAGTGTATAGCCAGTGGGTTATTTTTGGGGAGAAGCCCCATTTTGATCCTATGGCCTTTTTACAAGTAAAAAGCGCTACGGTAGCCTTTTTTACTCTTTCATCAATATTTGCCTTCCAATTTAGTTTTTTGTCTAAAATGAGGCCTAAATATTTAGCTTGGTCGGAAAAGCTTAATGGTATTCCTTTAATCTTGGGTGGGCTAATCTGAGGAATTTTGTACCTTCTCGAAAAGAGTACTAGTTCTGTTTTATGTGGATTGACGTCCAAGCCACATTGCTTAGCCCAATTTGTTAGCCTATTTAAGGCATTTTGTAGGAGTTCCGAAATAACTTGGGGATGTTTCCCAGATATGGATATTGCAACGTCGTCAGATAGTTGCCTGAATGATAAAATCATTCGAATGCGCCCACACTAATCGTAGCTACTTCAAAGAAGTACTTTTTGTACAGCGTAAAAGTACATAGTTCAAAGTACTCAAAGGTTCTTACTGGGGCCCAATGGAAAGCACTTACTGTGAACCGTGAAAACTGTGTATAAAATGGGAAGCAAACAATTGTTACCAAAGCATTGCCACGGATATTGCCGACAAGTTGTTAGAAAAATCCAGTGTCCACTACTACTAGTCTAAAAACGTATCAATCAGCAAAAAACTATCTTAATCTTAATGTCGAACTCTGACCACCATCAAAATTCATTTATGATCGTAAAGGCACCTGATTGCGTAATATTTGCTTCCAAAAGAGCCTTTTGCCTTTTCAGTTTATGAAAAAAAAAAAAAAAAACTTTTTGATTGATTGGTGTCAAAAAATAGGCCTCGATAAGGTTTCGGTTTTTAATCGCTTAACCTGTCACCGTAATGCGCTGCGTGTCGTTGTGCCTCATTAAATTACTAAACAATCCAGTTGAGGTAGCTCAGTTAAATCGATTGGACACAACCAACCAACATACAGCGGACGACCGACATACAAAATGTTTGGACTTGGAAATGATAAATTGACGAAATGTCAAATGCAATCACTTTGGATTGACATGAAGTACTTTTTTTCCGGTTTCTTTAAAAAAATTTGAAAGTGATTGAAATGAATGCTAACCCTATCGTGCCTAAAATATGTATTTTTGGGTACGCAATAACAAACTTCTTTTATCTGCGGAGGGATTTATGTAAGTCTTATCAGTTCTCCGTTAAACTGATTGAAATGAGACTGATTGCATCGAGAATATTGGAATAGAGGGTGACATTTTTATTTACGATTTGGAAATTTTAGAATGGGGGGCTATTGAAGTAAATTGAATATTAAATAAAGTAGATAAGAAATATTATTTTTTCAGCGGATGGCGCCAAAGAAAAGTAATTATGTATATTATTCATTCAATGTTGTAACTGAAAAAAAACTATTATTTGTCGTCTAAAGTGATTTTTTAATTGGTTTCGAGCACCATAAGAAGATCATGTGATGGACCGCGGTTTATGATTCTTTTACATTATCATGAGACATAAAAGGAAAAATATAAAACAAAAATTGCTCAGAAGATTTTTAATTCAGATTGATTAGAAATTAGTAAAAAATAAAACAAAAACTACGTTTCCTATGTTACAATACGGGCATGGAATACTTACCTACTTTTGGTGGCGCTACAGTATAGGTCGGACAAGGGCCTCACCCAACAAACTTCTCCAGCCAGCTCGGTCCCTGGCTAGCTGTCTCCAGTTTCGCACGCCAAGTTGGTTCAGGTCCTCTACCACCTGTGTGTGTGTGCTCCACCGTAGTTGCGGTCTTCCTCTTCTGCGACGTCCTTAGGGGTTGGATTCAAAGACTCTACGAGCCGGAGCATTGTTTTCCATTCGCTTTACATCATCTAAGTCGTTGGACCTTTACTTTTCTGGATAGGTCAGTGTCGCTGTACAGCTCGTGCAGTTCTTGGTTGAATCTTTGTCTCCATTCTCCATTTATGCAGACAGGACCAAAAATCACTCGAAGAATTTTTCTCTCAAAGCAGCTCAAAGCGTTTTCATCAGATGTTGTCATAGTCCATGTCTCTGCACCATACATTAGGACCGGGATGATTAGGATTTTGTACAGCGTCACTTAAGTTGCTCGGAAGGGAACTCAATTGCTTTCTAAGTCCAAAGAAGCAGCGATTGGCAAGAGTGATTCTTCGTTTGATTTCAACGCTGGTGTTGTTGTCTGAGTTAATAGCGGATACTAGGTAGACGAAGTCCTTAACAACCTCGAAGTTAAATCTGTCTATGTTGACGTTTACTCCAAGGTCGATGTTGGTTGTCCTTTCTTGTTGACAGCATTAACTTGGTCTTGCCCTGTTAACTGCTAGACCCATCTTCCTGACATCCGTCTCAAGACTCACGAACGCTCCACTGACATCAGGCCAATTATGTCAATGTCGTCTACATATCCTCGCAGCTGGACGGACTTTTAAAAGATTGTGCCTCTGGTGTTGACGTTGGAACTTTGCACACTCTTTACAAGAATGATGTTGAAGAAATCGCATGACAACGCATCGCCTCGTCTAAAACCTTTTTTGACATCAAATGCGTCCGTTAGGTTTTTTTCGACCATGTGGAACAGCGTGAGTTTACCATTGTCCACCGTTTTGGTGGCCGTGTAAACCCTAGCACTTCAGAGGCGGCATCTCTGATGGCTGCTTGTCAGTGTTGCCACTGGTTCTCTATATTTTGTGCTGGCAGCAAAGGACTTCTGAGGAGATTTTCGGAGACACGATCAGAAAAGGATCTAGCAATCTCTTGCGATTGTAGCCGTTTGACGTCGAATTTCCTCCTAGCATTTTCGCGTGTTGGCCTTGATCGGGATATCTGCATTCGTACCTTGGCTACAAGAAGGTAGTGGTCCGAGTCGATGTTGGAACCTCGGAATGTGCCGAAATCTTGCATGCAAGAGAAGTGTCGTGCGTCGATCGCAATGTGATCAATCTGATTGATTGTTGGTTGGTCAGGAGATTTCCATGTTCCCTTGTGGATATCGAGATGTGGGAATCGCGTACTTGCTACTATTACGTCTCGCCCCGCAGTGAAGTCGATTAGCCTAAATCCGTTATCGGAGGTGGTGTCGTGTAGGCTGTGTCGTCCGATTATTCCACCAAAGATTTCTTCTCCATCCAGCTTAGAATTAAGAACTCCAAGGACGATTTTCATGTCATAGCTAGCGCATTGCTCATAGGTCTTGTCGAGGAGCTCGTATAACCTGTCTTTGGTGTCTTCATCCTTTTCCTCTGTGGGGGCGTGAGCGCAGATGAGGCTGATGTTGGTGAATTTAGCCTTGATACGGATTGTAGTGATGCGCTCATTCACTGAGTTGAAACTCAAGATCTTCCTCTTTAGTCGAGTCCCAATTACAAATTTACATCCAAATAGACGCTGATTTTGTTCCCGGTAGCAGTCGCTGTAGTAAATATCGCAGTTGTTCATTTTACGTAGGACCGGACCGTCCCATCGCATTTCTTGGATGGCAGTTATATCTGCTTTGTAGCAGTCAAGGGTTTCCGCTAGTTGTTCGGCTGCACGTGGCCTGTGAAGGGACCTAACATTCCACGTGCAAAACTGACATTTCTTGTACTTAAATCGTTTGCGTGGGTCGTCATCATTAATTCCGTCCGTATCCGAGGCTTGTTGGTGGTTCGGAACTATAGTTTCTTTATGTGGCCCGGCAGTCACCCCGACGCAAGACCCCCACCCGCACTTATAGGCCTGGGCTGCGAATCATATTGATGAAAAAAATTGTCAATGTAATGTAAATGTTCGAAAGTTTTCTCAAAATTTAACAACTTGATAGTAAATGGGACAATTTGAAATTTTCAATTTCTTGTATCTAGCCTGAAAATCAGAGTTGTCGTTTTAACAACCGCAATAATCAAATAGAATATTTTGGTTGTCAATACGATGATTGTTAATTTAAAGTTATCACATTGAAAACTATGGTAATCAAATACAACAACAGTATTGTCACTTTGATAAGAAATGTTATTTTCCAATAAACATGATGTCATGAGTTAGCAGTCAGTAGTCACGCGATAATTCAATCGGTCGATTCTGTGTGAGATTAACTCAAAAAAAAAAAATAAAAAATAAATAATCTAACATTTTAATTCAAAGAAAGTCCATTCATTAATTGAAAAACTTTTAGTATTTAAAATAAAGAAGGCTCAAAAGTGCATACCACCTTTTGAAAAACTTTCATATCTTTTAAAGTGGTGTGTTGTATACTAAATGAAATAAAAGTCTTTGCAAGGAGTTGCAGTCAAAAACAATTCTCTCCGATATTTCAAGGTATGTACATATGTAGACCCATATAATAATACAAACAATGTAGATTGAGAATTCGTTAAGCTTTAGCTCAATATTTTATTTTCGCTTTTGTATCCTTAAGTTTACATTTTTTCCCTTAATTTTCATTAACAGGACGGCGGAGATAAAACGAAATATTATAAAATGGATAAATGACAATGGCCTATCAGCAATCAACTTTTTTACTTTTTGTTCACATATTGAACTATATTATAATTTAGGTACTTAAGTTTTTAACTTTTTGTTATGAATTTAAATTTCACATTTATTTAAATAAAATGTTTCCAAAATATTAAATCTGATTTAGTTTAAAACAGTTCTTAAGAGTTATATTTCAGAATGAAAGGAATGAAGTAAGTCTACGAGTGTTTTCGTTTTTTCTTGGATACAAGCACATCCTTTGAATTGAAAACATAAAGGAAAATGAGATTTGTGATATTGTTGTAGAGTCACTTTGATATGTTTCGTAGCCGCAGAAGCATTCTAAGAATTTAAAACCACGGAAATCAAATAAAAAAACTCAATTTAAAAGTGGTTGTAATATTGAAAACCACAGGAAATCATGGTTTTCATATTTACAACCTTTGTTTTCAAGTTGACAACAACAATTTTCATTTTGAAACAGCTATTTTCAATTTGATAACTGTAGTTTTCCTAAGGATTAACGTGGTTTTCAATTTCATAACTTGGGTTTTCAAGATGATTACTACCATGTTTAATGAGACTGCCATAGTTTTCAATATGACGGCTATAGTTTTCCTTTTGTTAACGCAAATCATCAATGTGACAACCCCGGTTTTTGAATCAACAATTTCTAGATGACGCCATTAAATTGAAAATCTTAAATTATCATATTGACTATGTCGGTCATTGGTTGTAAATTGACAACAAAATAATCAATTTAAAGCACAAAATTGTCAATATGACTAACGTTTTTGGTTCTATGTCGTAGTAGCCCTCCCTATAAGGTGTTCATAAGTAGTTCATCCTGTTTGGAACTGTAGACGCCACCGTTGATTCCATCCTGGGAGTTCTTCCGCTGCCGCCTGTTGAAAAGGAGGATTGCCTTAGTGGACGCATACTTCCTCCCCCTCTCTCTCTTTGCTGTCGCCAACAACTTCCCATTGGGGTTGGAACCCAATCTTCGGTGGAAGGTACTGGGCACCCGATGTTCACCACGGGGAGGTGGAGAGTAGGAGTTGATAGACAGAGGTTTTAGTGGACGCTTGTGTCCACTTGAATGCACGTGTCTACCCTTCGAACATCATGCTGATTTGATGACATTTAAATCTCAATTTTATCTCGGCTCGAGTTTAGCGGTTTTGGCTTATAGGCACAGAACTATATAAGTGAATATTCGATATTTTAATAATTTTTTGAGAACTTAAGGATTTGCAAATATGTGCACCTTCATGCACATGTACATGGTAAGAAAAATGTGCTGTTTTTGATCTTAAATTGTGACTAGCTACTTCCACAAAATCGCCGTATTTGCCTTCAGTTTTTTTTTTTACTTCCTGAGAACATTTGGTACTGTATGCATCTAGTTTTTCTTCTAATACAAATAATTTCATCACGCATTTGTTTTTAAACACGAATATAATTATCATTATCACTTCCACCACTTTTTATGTAATCCTGAACTATGTGTGCGTGCATCCATCGAAGTCGTAAAATTTAAATGAAAAATAAATAAAATACCCACAGTTGACATTTATTAATTAAAAATACAAAATTTATTTTAATTTTAGTCAAATTGTCATCAAAGTTACCGCAGGGCGCTTATTCCTATTGAATATTGCTGATTGTTATGCATTTCAGCGGAAGTTGTTTAATTTTTTTTTCTTTTATCAATTTTGAACTTTTTTTTTATATTTTTGTATTTCCTATTTTAGTTGTTGCAGAAGTGTGTGTTTAGGTTGCAAAATTTGATGAAGGTGTTAAATGGTTTGAGGTGACAGTCAGGATGAATATTCACGCAGCCAGCAATCCCATTGATTTATGGACTTAGTGCGTAGAATCCATTCACAAACATACACACGTTTTTACATTATTCAAACAGAGATACAGTTTTTGTGATAAAATATTTTCTTTTGCATTTGATTTTTTGTTGGTGTAACTGCAAAGATACACATGCAAATTCCCCGGGTAATCCGGTAATCAAATAAAATTTGACGTTGTATTATTTTGGTGAATTTCTATTTTTTTTTTGTGTTGTTTTTGGTTTGTTGTTGCCTTTTGATTTTATAATATGTCGTGGGGAGGAAGAGGACTTTGTTTTGAAATATAGATGATGGTCTATTGGAGTTAACTGCACCAAAAAGGCCGTTCATACTACATATCTACATAATTGAAAATTAAATTCTGAAAAATGTGTATGTAATTAATTTTTTAATTGAATGCCTCATATTTGGAATACATTTCATTTTTATTTTGATATTTTTTTTATTCACACTTTAAAATGCAATTAGTTAGTAATTATTTTTATTTATCTATTTAACTAATTAAATAACTCAAAATCGAAAAAAAAATTACATAAGAGTGTTTTATTGATTTAAATATTTAAAAAAAAAAATTAAAACCACTTCGCAGTCATTGTTCTTCAATCTTCTTCTTCTTATCACGAAAATATTACATGTATATGTACAAGGAAAGCGAGTGAAACGGGAAGATTTAAATTTATTTAAGAAATTTTGTTCTTGTTTTTTTTTTATACAACGGTTTAAAAGTAGAAAGTACAAAAGTGACAATTTAGATTACAATAAGTGAACAAGTATTTGTTTGAATATAACATCTGCCTTATGCCCTTCGTGCACTTCTACAGCTGGGCTTGTAACTTTCCCTTGATATTGTAACGAAGCGTTACATGCTTTCATATAAGCCATATAAACTACAGAATTTCATCGCATTAACCTTAAGTCTATATCAGACAACACATACAAAAAATACCTCATAATAATGATTTAAAAATAAATAGAGTGGCGCGACAGCTCTTGAAGAGAAAAGGCCTAAGTGGCTTACTCTCATCAACAATTCTATAGGTGCGTGTGAAGAATTTATTTATTTATTTATTTATTTCATCAATATGAGATTTAATTTCTACAATTAGACTACTTGATTAATGTATAAATGTTTGTACATTTTATTAAATAATACTTAATTTTAATAAATGTATTATGTAAATGCCTTAAAATATAAACGCAAATAGTTATTAATCATAATTTAGGTTTAAATAATAATCAATTAAAATGGAAATGTAATAGTAGTTTATTTTTCAAAGATAATCTCTTTAAGTGAAAATCGAAATCAACTAGATTTAGAATGAACTTAGTAAATATAGGAAGATTGGTTGTTGTTGATTCTTCCCGCAAACAAACCATGTTGAAGGGGTGTAAATATATTCCTTAAACTTAAAAATGTAAGCTTTTCGCACACTAATTTCTCGAAGAGTTTTGGTATACACGCCATTTTACAAATAGGACGGGTTGTGGGATAATAGTTCCTGTTTCGACCCAGATTTGTGAATTGGGTTAAAAACTGATGTCATCTTCCATATTGGCAGAAAGTTCACTTTTTTCGAGAGAACGTCCTAAAAATAAAGAAAAGCGGTTTCAGAAATAGAAGCTGCGCATGTTTTTAAGAACAATTGGGGGGGATTTCATTCTGGTCCTGGATTGTTGTCGTCATTTAAACTCATAAGACCTTCTTCAATTTCTGAAATATCCAACTCTAAACAACCTATGTTTACCTTACATGCATGAGATAAATGTTCGGCAGTCCATGATTAATTAAAATTGTTGTTAGTGTAATTCGATTCAAAAAGGGTGCGAAGGAATTACAAATACTAGGAAGACAGAAAATGTTGAACCAGGTAATTCATACTGCTGGGAATGCCACTAGAGTTCTTTTTGCTTTTGATGTAGGACCAAAAAGACTTACTATTTTTCTTTAGATTAGATTCTACAGATAAAATATAATTTTGAATAAAAATTTGTTAAGAACATTGTATTCATGTTCCAATTGAATGTAAACACTTTTAAAATTTGCGTTATTTTTGCTACCGTTTATAAGCTTTGTTTTTCTTGTTGCTTAAGTTAATAAGTCTTTTATTAAACCAAGGAGGCTTAGAGTTCGATTTAATGCTGATCTTAGGATCGTACATATCAATTGCCAATTTCAGATGTCAATAAAAAAATTATAAAAATTTACTAAACTGAAAGAATACAGATGTTCGCGCCACGGGATATTTACCATATAACTCGCTATACCTTCGAAGTTAGCTTTTTTGTAATTAAATTTCAATTTTGTACCATTGGTAGATTTAATATAATCATTAAAAGAGAAACAAATGTCTAGAGCTATATGATGAACAGAATTAGAAAAAATAGGGTAATAATGATTTGTCTACAGATATAGCTAGTTCTCTGTCGACAAAAACAAGATCGAGAACACGATTTAAACTATTCTTACAATGATTAATTTGGATTAAATCATAACTTGTAAAAGAATCAATTATTCATATTCAAAATCGAGTTTACATTAAATGGTATGAGAAGCTGTTCATTGGGATCAAATTCCCATGCAATGTGAGGCAGATTAAAATCACCAAGGATAATTATGTTTTCGTCATTCTTAAGAATTGAGGGGACCTACAATTTATCGCCGATTCTGAACTCCTTGTCAGTTCTTCGCAAGAGGCAGTGCCCGTGAAAGATGAAATAAAAACTATGGGCACGAGTAGGACTCGAACCCACGACGTTCTGCTTAACAGCCAATGCACCTAACCACTTAGCTACGGACACTACCATAATAATGATTTGTTTACTCATAAAATAGTTCTTGCATTCAGCATTCATTGAATTCAGTGCTTCATAAAAATACAAAATACAAGCAAATTAAATTAAATCATAGGAAAAATTAACATTCGCATTCCTATAATTCACACTTAGTATTAACGGAAAAAGTCATATGAGGGTCATACTTTTGTACTAAAATCACCTCTACCAGTACCTTTCTCTACAACCATTAGTTGTCATTTCAACTTTTGGGTACGAAACTAGTGTAATGGACATTTCTGTCGTCGCCGCCGCAATAGCCATTTCTTTATTGAAACTTCCTCTCACCATCACCACTGGTAAGGTTTTAATCAGGGCTGCCGTTTCAAATTTTCACCAAGGAGTACTTTCAAGTTCTAGAGGGGAGTATTTTGCTATAGAAGGAGTACACAAACAAACATTTTTAACAGTGACAACTTTTTGATTAGGTAGAAGAATTGTGTAAGCTGGTTTTTTGATAGTTGGCAGTCAAATTCAAAAGAAGAGATAATTGAGTGTCAACAATCAACTATCAGCTTACATTATTCCAATCCGCAATAACAAGTCGAGTCCGAAATTTTGAGTCGGTATATTCGTTCTGTAATGTTGCCTTTCGAAGTGCCGATATGGCGGCTGTTCAGGCGTTCCATAGCAAATGATCCAAATCAGTCAATTCCATGCCGTTTTGAATGGCCAGCGTTATCGCATTATGATAACCCGATTATTTTGGGTTCGCATTTGAATTTATATGGACTTTGGCCACAAGTAGGTCAACAAGCCACAAAGCACACCCCACAATCCCATTATTGAAGAGTAGTTTGATGGGCGAGTTATCTCAAGAAATGGGAGTCTATTGCCCGCCTTCCCAGCAAACATTTTTCTGAAGGTCCAGATTTTATTCACTCAAAATGATTCACTAAGGCGGAGAATTTCTGAACGTGCCCAAAAAGGGATATAAAAAAGAAAAGAAAAAAAACTGTACTTCAGTTTTCATTCACGTATTTGATCAAAACTGGATGTGCACAAGTAAGCATGCCTTATAAAAGGTCATTTGCAAATCCTTATTCTAAGTTTGTAAGCAAATTGTCTTTCACCAGAATCTTTTTCGTTCTTTTCTTATATATTCTTGCATATGAGACACGATAGCGGGACATTGTAAAAACAATTTTACATTGGGTTCAGCTGCTCTGCACTATGTACGACCCTTTCTATGCAAAATGAGAAAACGCATCTTTATTTTAAGGATTTTTTGTTGTTGTTCGATCTTTTATGATGTTCTTATTTGGTTTTGATTACGGGATCTTGTCGCAGCAAAATTTCAAATTCGAAATTAAAATATTCACTTTGATCAAGTTTTCATATAGTGAGGAAGTGAAGCAAATATATTGTTGTGACTTTGTGAGTTAAAAAAGATTAAACACATTTGTGAAATAAAAAGTGTAAAGTTTAATTAATAAAAACAATTAAAAAGTGTTGGAAAAACAAAATAAACAAACAGTGTATATTATTATTATTTTAAAGTGCTTAAAAATATGTATTGTATATATATATATAATGTAATTTATTTTTTATTTTTGAATGAACTGTTAATTATTATTTTAATTATTTAATGTTCTTGTTTTACTGAATTATCGTCTTTAATTATTTTTGTTAAAAATAAATCAAAATTTAAATAAAAATGGAATTAACTAAGGAATATATATATTTTTATTTCTACTTCAATATTAACAATTTTCTGAAGGACTTACGAATGACATGTTAATATAAACTGAGCAAGAAACAAGTCTTAAATGAATTCATTTTCGCTTAAGATACACTTTATTTAAATGGATGTTAGGTGCTTGTGTACATCCACAAATATGGAAGATTTTTGAGTCGTAAATGAGTATTTGAAATAGCTCAGAAAAGAGTAAATTATTGTCCACATATATGAATATATAATCGCTTGTGCACCTCCATTTAAATGAAGAATTTCCGCGTCGAAAATAATTCATTAAAAAGGTTCAAAAATGTGGTTCGCTACCTACGAGGATGGACCCAAATCGGATCAAAAATACATTCAGATTCAGGTGTTTTCTTCACTTAAGTGAATCAGTATTTAGTCAGTTATGAAGAGAAATGTTTGCTGGGTTGTTCCTGTGATTTAACACCACTAGACTAGTTGTGTTCGCTCAAATAATGGTATGTTATATGTAAGCCCGGCAGTTATAATATAATGTTCCTTTAAGTTTCTAAGCGTCTGTTTCACAATGTAAAAGTAAAGTTCTGATTTAGTTAACCAGCACTTAAATTAGCTGCCAGTTAAATCCTCCTGTTAATGAGTTTTACGTTTCACATTCATCCTTCTAATAAATTTGTGTTTTGGGTAACTAATTGCCAGTTATTCCAAAAACGACAAGGACAAAGATAATTTCCAGTAGATTTTGCTCTCAACTTAATAGAGTTCAGAACCACTATTAACTTTTGAGGGTGCTCGGAAATCAGAACTTATCTACGGCAGTGACCTAATAGCGTTCAATGAATAAATACCAGCCTTTGAAAATTATAATTCTTTGTTTGACATGTGATTGTTGGCCATATCTTTAATCAATCGAATCATATTTCGTATTGCGGAATGTAATCGATCGAACCAAGCACTATTTTGAATAAACCCGAAAATATTGCGAATATTTCTAATTTGGGAATTCTATGTTGTCCAACAATTCCATGATATGCTTTCTAACTCGGATATCGCGGTTTCGTTGTGACTCCACAACGCGAAAAAAAACTCATCGTGTCCATTTTATTGGAAAAAGTGAAAATTATTTACGAATCCTTGCTTTTGAGAAATTTAATTCTATTTTAATTGAAAAAAAGACAAATCTTGTTTTTTTTTCAGAATTTTAATTCTGTTAACTGCCAGTTAACTACTTTATAGGGCACTTCATCCTCCCTATAAGTTACTTGACACTTTAACTACTAGTTAGCTCTGCTCAGATATTGTGAAACGCTGTTTTGAATTTCAACTGCTAGTTAGCTTCCAAGTAGCTTAACTGGAACTTTACTTGTATATTGTGTACAGGCGCTAGGGGAGTATTTTCGAGTATAGCGGAGTATGGGAGTACACTGAACGCAAAGGGAGTACAAATACTCCCATGGTAGTAGTTCCGGCAGCGCTGGTTTTAATATTGACATATTGAAGAAATTTTAATTTTTTTAATTAATGACAAACTATATAAAAAAGGATATTTTACTTTTGGACACAAAAAATTGAATACGTTGACGATCTGATATATCTTGGTCAACTTAAGTCATTTATAAATCAGGAAGAAAAGGAAATCAAACGAAGAATAGAAAACAGCTGGAAACTATTTTGGAATGTAAAACAAATATTGGAAAAAACCTTAGTAATGACATGAAAAAACAACGATCCTACCAACAGTGGATTAGAAACACTCGGGCTGACAAGTGACAACAAACTCCCATGAAATGCTGACAATCTGCCAGACAAAAATTGAACGCAAACTTCTTAATATCAGACAAGTCCAAAGAATTAGAAACGAAGATATCCGAAAAACTACAAATATTACTGACGTTATTCAATGAACAAAAAGATTAAAATGGAACTGGGCTGGACATGGACACATATCAAGAATGGAAGATCGAAGATGGACGAAGTTGGTAACAAAATGGATGCCTTCTAACACAAAGACGGACCAAGAAGGAGATGGATCGATGATCTAAGACATTTCAATCAACATTGGTACAACAACGCAAAAAATAGAGATGTATGGGCAGCTGTTGGGGAGGCTTACGCTGGAACCTAAAAATGTTTTATTAATTATTAACTAACAATTCTATCTATATGTATAATTGATCTTAACTTTAATAATTGTATCTTAAAAATTGCTAATTAGTAATTATTTTGAGGGAAATGCAACTTTCATAAATGTACACACATTATTTAAACTAAGTAACTGTTATGTTGAATTTATAACAATCATCAAATAAAGCTTTTAATAATAATAATAATGAAGAAAATTGTCCTGAGTGCCACCAGAGGCCTTAAATAAATCTGTTTATCGACCAGAGCTACTGCTTGCGGTGCAAAGTGCCGACCAGGACAGGGGCCTATTTCATAAATATTGACAATTGCGACAGGTGACAGGTGATAATTTGTAAATTTACAACTTGACAACTGTCAAAAATCTGTTCCATAAATTGTAATTTACATATTTGTCAGTATTTAATCGACAATGGGCAGGTTCAGCAGCATAAGGCACTTGAAGGTAAGGTAAGTCAGTTTCCCTGAACGCTTATTTAACTTAAGACATTTAAAATGTCATTAATTTCAAATTCTGAAATTCACTTCGAAATTTTATTGTGAATTAAAAACGAAAAGTGCCAAGCCTAAGAAAATAAATATTCAGGAACTCCTTCGTGGTTGGAAATGTATATTTCCAATGCAAGCCTTGCAACATCCTCGTTTGCAACGCTTGCATTGGAAATATAAATTTCTGCGAAATTCGCATCTGCAAAATAAAATTAAGCAAACCATAAATATTTTAAGTTCACTTTAATGTGTGTTCTACAATTTGAAAATCTTTTCCTTCCGAAAGGCGTTTGAAAATCTCTTCGAAGTCTTCAAACTCATACATTTGGCCATTTTGCCAAATATTAAATTTCATTTTTTATAAAAACTTTAAATTAATTAAAATCGAAGCGTATTCACCGAATAAAGTTCACCTGCGATGTGAATTTTTTGTATGTCACAAGCAAACAAACAGCTGTTACTTGATTTTAAGGCAAATATTTTTGCCTTATTTTCCAGTCTGCTTTCCAATGAAACTGACTAAAATGGAAAGATTTTTTTTGACACCTGACCAATCAGGTACACGCATTTTGCCTTAACTTCAAGTGCCTTACGCAGCTGAACCTGCCCAATTACTACAGAAAACATAGTAGCGGTCAGTTAGTGTTGATTGTGAAATAATAAAGTTGATAAGCGATATTTTTTCATGTGAAAGTGAAAGTGATGACTTGCGTGTCCGTGTTATACGTCGCCGGCGCGCCCTCGGTATCTCAAAGGTGCTTTCAGTCATTGCGTTTAAAGCTTTTGCCTGTTCAATATCCTTCTATTTAGATACCTTCAAATCGTAGCTAAGGGTTTCGCTGAATTCTCCAAATAAAACAGCTTTATTTTCCAACAGCAACTGAAGTACACTTTTTTTTAAAATAATATTCATTTTGAAACCGGATGTTAACAAAATAAATTGAATTAATGAGAAACAAAGAAATTGTCACGACAAATTGTAAGTAAGTATTAAAATGACAAAAATGTCACGACAATTTGTCAAATTCTGACAAAAGTTGTCAACGCTCAATATTTTATAAAACATATAATTTTCAGACAAGTGCGACAAATTTGTAGAACTGTCACCTGTCTGTTTTTATGAAAGAGGGCCCAGAGCTTATGCCTGCAATGTACTGCCACCAGGGGCATTAAATAAACCTGCCGATCGACCAGAGCTACTGCATACCGTGAAGTGCCACCATGGGCCTTAAATAAACCTGCTGATCTACCAGAACTATCGCTTGCCGTGCCGAGTGCCACCAGGGGCCTTAACTATACCTGCCGATTCCCCAGAAATTACTGGTCAAGCACGATATCAATATAGAGAAGGCAAATAACTGGACATCCGGTAATCCCCAGCACCGGAAGCATTACCAGCAGATATCCACTTTTCAGAAACACGAGCATATCTAACAACAGTTTTATCACGGCATGGGTATCGATGCCGCTACGAAGTCTTGAGTTATGACTCGAGCACAAGGTCCAATTGAAGCCACACGACCATAGGTTTTTTTATCGTTTTTCGACTAGAAGCAGTTAGAATTGGTCAACGATTTTTGCCAATAAAAATGTCGAATGTAGAATCATTACTATCGAAATGAATGCATCCACATGGGGAACAATTTGATGCGGATTGTGAACTGATGGCGACTGGAAACGTTTTGGTTAACTTAGTTATATAATATTATTGAAATTTTTTAATAAGGTACTGAAATTAAAGACGTAGATTAAGTAGATCCCTAGTTAATGCAGGATGGTGGTGTTTTGCCACACAGCCCTTGTCGCACTAGATCCCTAGAGTCAATTGACTGCCGTTTACATTTTTTTTTGCCGTAAAGGACCGATCGTTTGCCAACAATGTGTCTTTGATTCAAGACAAATATCATCAAAAAGGTTTGGAAGGGATAAAATGCGCAGGGAGTCAAAGCAGCCGCTGGACTATCGTGGTGTTCTAAAATTAGTGAAAATATCTGCTCTTTCTACCGAAGACATCATAGACGGAGAATTTCAAAAAGATAATTGCACCCGACCCACCCTGTTCCCACATTTGTCACTCTCTGCGATATACCCCTTTATTAAACTTTACCGTTTATCAAATAAATATACCTTTCGATCACAATCAATCTATTTCATTATGCAAAGTACATTCAATCAACAGCGTTAAAGCGCAAAATAAAATATTGCTATAAATAAAAAACCACTCAAACAAACCTCAACTCCACGCAGTTCGCCACACAAGCTATACGACCATAGATACCAAATCAATCAATTTCATCGCTCCAAAAAAAAAACGAACAGAACAGAAAAATTTCACAAATCATTTGATTCATTTAGCTAAATAATGAATAGACCAACAAATCGTGATAAGGCCCGTCACTGAGAGACGCAAAGCCAAAAAGCCCTCCGACATGGTGGCATCAGCGGGTGGTGATGGTGGTGTAATTCAATCATATTGAGTCATTCATCAATTCGAACCAAACACCTGAGAGGAAAAAAAGTCACAAATTCATCAAAACCTATGCCCCGCAACCACGAGCCGCCAACGCTGCCGCTCACCGACGACTATGGACGGTTATCTATTGAATTTTTGATTGACTGCCAGACATTTACACTCAATCGATAGAAAATATGCACCTTTTGGGTTTTGGAAGCATAGCAAAATGTTGACCCGGAACAAACAACATATGTTTTCTATCTATGAACATAGGGAATGGCGGTGGTGTTGCGGAGCAACTCCTGAATAAGTGTCAAGCTTGAAAGCTCAATCATTCATCATCATCGTTCACAACGGCTGACGGAGCGCGTTGGATTTCAATCTATCAGTGATACCCTCACCTTTTCTATGCACAATTGATCGATAATTAATCCATCAAAATTATATCAGAGGTGCCGCCGCCGCCGCATTATTCAAAGCTCCAGCAACGCCCTCTCACCTATCCACAATCGTTGTCGAACTGTGACATTTGGAAGCAAGTAAAAAAAAAAAACAAAAACCTGTCAATCGAAGAATTCTTCATGTCTCATGGCTAGTGTTGGTGTGTGACTAACCTGTAGGATTCCCATTCCCTCTTTGATACTAAAAACCCAACTTACATTGGAAGAACTTTTCCCAGAACCCAGACATCGTCATCATCGTTCGTCACAATATGCGACCAATATGAGAAGAAGATACACAAATCAAGAAAATGAAAAATGTCAAACAAAATTTTCGACAAGCAGAAGGAAACGATTTGAAAATGTCAATCAGAGCTCAAAAATGACTATGATGATGCTGCTTCTGATGACTATGTGCGATGATGAATTTCTTGATGTCGGTGATTTTTGAGTTGAGTTGAATTGGTGATCGATGATGATAGGCACATGACATCCGTAGCTTTAGCTTATAGAAAAATTGAAGGAAGCCAACAACTTGTCGATGAGTTTGAGTGTTGGCAAATGACGGAGCGCAGATTATGACGTATTGAACATTACTCTGAATGCACCCAACTGTGTTGAAAAGAAAAGAACATGACTTCGATTTGACAGATTTGGATGAATCCCTTTATGACATTTTGTTGAACTCGAGTAAGAACCAAGAGAAAAATGAACTTTATGATTTTGTTTCGTGCAAGATGGCGAGTAGGTTTGTAACAAGGACACTATTCTCAAAAATACCAAAGGACCATCATAAACGACCAATGAGAATTGAGATTGTTGTCTGTGTTTAAAAATGCTTATGAACTTTGGGATATTAAACGATTCAAGATGGTCTTCTGAGCTCGTCTGATGGTATGTGGGTTGTGATTGAGATTTAAATATTGTGGGGGTTGGAGTTTTATATGCATTTCTTACAATATGTGTGTGATAGCTATTTATTTTTTACGATTGTTGGTTGAATTTTAAACGACATTCACATACAAACAACATAAGGTGGTTCGTGCATTATTTGCATTGTTTGAAATATTGTAAGTACAATTTTCTTGTGACATTTATGTATCTACATCCCTATGCCTCGCGCCCTGTCAACTGAGACACCAAACGATGTTAAGAAATATATCGAAGACCAAAAGCTTTTTGCGGCAAAAGGTCCACTGGACCACTGGTGATCTGATGGCTAATCTCACAGAAAAGAATAGATACGCTTTCAAATACACATTGCAATTTTTTTTCAAAACTGTTGTTAAAAGGCAAATTCTAAGTATTGCCAGCATCTATTTCTGTTGTAGTCACGTGTTTTTGAAATTGAGAATATTTTTCACTTCTCTTTACCGCAACTAGTATAGGTACCCGATTTTATCTATGGCGGTTCTTTTAAATGTACCGTTTTGGAGCAATATAAAAATATTTTTTTTTCATAAAATCAATGAATGTTTTTAAAAAAATGATCGAAAAAAAATCGTATAGTGGCTACCCTTACCATAAACTCTGTTTTATCCGAGCTTGCCATATGACAAATATTACAACTCCGATAGTATCTAAGCTTAATTGCCAATATAACCTGTCTTTTAAAGCATTTGAAGGCTCACACAGAATCTCATCAAAACCGGTCCAGCTGTTTAAGAGAAGTTCAGTTTACAACGTTTGCATAAAAGGTTCTTTTACAGGCTGATTTGCGGTGCATTAAGTGGAGAAGAGACGAAAATCAAACAGAAGGGCTGAACTTCTTCCGCCCCGGATTCAAAAAAAGAAAAAAATGTACATATATTTAAAAAATTACCCTATGCCTTCAGACTTGTGTCGGTTCTTCCACCTATCCCGATCCAAGGTATGCAGTAGATTTTGCAAAGCTCATATCTCGTCTCGGGAATCCCATAGTTCATAATGGTTTTGGCTAGGCAACCAAGACCAGGTCTTGATCCGAAATGGTTCTGGTAACGTCTAAACGGTTAGATTTAGAATTTAAAAGGCCTCGGTTCAGTTGGATTGAAGGAACCACCCAATTACTTTTTCTATCCAATTGTTATCGGGTGCTAAAACTACCCCAAATTAGCTGAAGAATGCAATAAGTCGACTTGTGCTGCTCCATCTTCTGTTAGCGTTTTTTGCAGACCGAGTACATGGTGGCTACTTGGTTTTTCGTACTAGATGCATAAATGTGGTTGAGAAATGTGGTTGATAAAAGTTGTAAATCTAAAAATGTCAACGTCGGTCGTCTGCTTGAAGCGTTGGTCGTGCCTGGTAAAGTCTTTCGAGTTAATATGGGATGCCGATGCTGAATTCTCTTATACTTTCGCAGATATGTTGAGAAGTTGAAATCTTGCTAAATCCTCAATTTGCCTGATCCGAAACCACATTACCTAATATTTGCTGATTACTAACTTACTTAAGGTGGCGCTACAGTCCGTTGTGGACTTGGGCCTCAATCAACAGCTGATTATAATTTCTAATTTTCGGATTTCCGTAAAACATTTAATTTACAAAACAGCAGGGTATCTATTTTTTTCCTCTTGTATCGTCGAGAACGTGAACTTGTTGCGGAATGGCTGCAGGTATATTTGTGGCAAAATTTTATTTTTCTACATATTTGTATCCGCTTTAAAACTGTATCACATATGAAACTTGAAATAAATGTACTAAAACCCAATTTTGCAATAAGCGTTATTTAAAGGTAAATTAAGGTTCAGAGTGAGGGTCGCTTGATTTGTGGTTTCAAGACTCAAAAGCACACCAACAGCTGAACAAAAAAAAAATCCCAAACAAAAGAATCCAAATAGGAAATGTTTAACTATCAACCTATTATGCTGATTATTGGAGTTTTAGGACAAATATCATTTTTGGTATTTTTTTTTTTCATGCTTACGTGCATTACACGCATCAATTGACATTATTTTTAATGCTTCAATTGACAATATGTATGGTTTTTGCAGGCAGAACAGATTGCGATAAAAACTGAAATTTAAATTAGAGAAATTCATCAAGGCTTCACTTTTCAAATTCGAATTTATTTCTGCTTGAAATAAAAACCTAAACTTTAGAATTTGCAACATGGCATAAAGTTGACTCGTTAGTCGGACAGAGGCTATGGCTTAGTTGATTAAGCGACCAAAGACAACAGTTGACAACAGTTTTTTACTTACGACATATAGAATATATGGCAAGTATTGAATTCGTAAAAAAAAAAATTTGAGATGAGGATGAGATATGATATTACGATGATAGAGAAGTCGAAAAAAAGTGGGTCCGGCGATTCCGTCTGTCTGTCTGTCGGAAAGTTTACAGGCATCTACAGGCTTAACTACTGGTCCCATTGACTTCAAATTTGAAAATTAGAGGTTTGAGCAAAAAGTCATATCCCAATTTTTTTATTTTTGTTTTAAGATCAAAATTTAGGGTAGCCACCATACGATTTTTTTGGCCAAAAACCAAAACTTTTTTTTTACAAAAACGGCCCGAACGATTTTTTTAAACTTTCTCGAGTTTAATTTTTTTAAACATTCATGTGTTTTCATGTAAAAAAAAAATTTTGTATTGCTCCAAAACGGTACCTCCCATAGAACCGTTTTTTTTGTTATTTAAAATTTCTCGATCAGCGTAAGTTTTTTTTTCGAAAGTACGTATATATTGTTCAAATAATATTTTGTTTTCAAGAAAATTTCAATTTTTTTTTGGATTTTAAAAAAATATTTTTAACTTTTTTTTCAAAATTCTGTATCTTAAAAACGGATCAATTTTAAAAATCCAAATTAGAGTATAATATGTATGTTTACATGGTCTTGAAAACTGCATACCCAAATTAATTTTAGGACATTTTCGAAAAATTTTATATATAAAAAATTAATTTAAAAAAAACGGCTCCGACGATTTTCAAAAAAAAAATTCAATAAATCAAGAATAAGGTTTGAATTTGTTCGGCATTTAAATTTTTGGAATGAAATGTATATACGAGGTACATGTCCAATTTTGAATTTTTTTTAATAAATTCTAATTATTTTTATATATTTTTTTTTTTTTTGAGTCAAGTGTAAGCTGTAAGTAAGAGTGTAATCAGAATTGCTTAAAGTATATCTCTTATTTTAACACTACCTTTTGCAATTTAAGTAATCATAAATATTTAGTTTTAGCATGCAGGAGCAAGTTCGTACGACCCAGTCGTGCATATTTTTTTTTTATCAGATGCGTTTTCACCACAATGGATCGTTAATGGTATCTTGAGTTCTGTTTATTCCAATTCTTATAAGCTACTTTGTCGTTGATAGAAAGTGCTCAACTTTAAACTAAACATTATAGAAAAAAAAAACATCAAAAAATAAAGTTCAACCTAAATGTGCAGTTCCTAAACGCACTGATTCGCGTCACACTTTTTTACTAAATCAAATGAAACAAAAAAAGTGAAAAACAAATATATATAACCACTTGTCACCAAATTGTTCGTTGCAGTCACTGCCATCATCACTTTCAAACGCAGCCAAACCACCATCCTCTTCGCACTCTGGACATACAACTCAAACCCACTTAATGTCTAAATTAATATCACAATTTCACAATACCGTATATCTGTGTCTGTGTATCTGATTCGTTTTTTTATTCTAATTTATTTATTTTCTGTAGGTTTTTCGCATATAAAACTGTTGACCATTAGGTTTCATCCCTTTTTAAAATTATAATAGATTTGGATTGCCATTCGTTTGGGGTTAGTAGCGTAAAAAAAAAAAAAAACAGCAGCAATGACAACAATCAACTTCCTCATACTTCCTGTCAATGATGTGGTGGCATTTCGTTTATTCTTTTTTATTGCACTCAGGTGTTGGTGGTTACTGATAAATTAACATTCACAAACGAAATAAACTATGCAAAATATATATTTAAAAAATTAAATAAATATAATCACAAATTTATGTCTATATCAAGAAAAAACTACGATTGAAAATAGTTTACATATTTAAATTTTAATTGCTATTTACAAATTCGTAGTGCGAATTTGTTTTGTCAGGGGATGCGGGTGTTTATTTGATTAAAGAGGAATAGGTATTGGTTAGGGAAAGGTGTTATAACTTCTTTAGTGAGCGGCTTTGCTTCGAATCAGCGCCAGAGCGATCATACAGTTAAACTTCTAGGACGAAACCACTTCTATTTCATGGTAAAAGGTTTTTTATATAGAGGTATACTCCTTTGACATGGAATTCAACAAAGATGTTTAACAGTTTTTAGAAAACAATGCTTTATCTAATATACAAAATTCTTATGTCACAGTTCTAATTTCTAAAGTTTATACTCCTCCGAAACGGCTTGAGCGGTTTTGATGAAACTTCAGGTTAATTACTAATTTTTACACACACCTAAGTGTTAATGCTGGTTCACCCCAAAACATTATTTTTATTTTTTGGACGCATTTTTTTTGTTATTTTTTTATGGAGTGGAATTGAAAAATAGATTTAGAACTAAATTTTAAGGGAATGTTCGGGTAAAAGTGAAGATGGCTCTTAAGTATTTTTTAAAAAATTGACAAAGCTGTTCATGAGATATGGTCAGGGTACCGGGTAGTGGTTTAGAGGGTAGGCTGGTAGAGTGGTAGCGCGGAAACAGGATAGCGGAAAGCAGTGTAGCCTGTAGCGGATAGCGGATTCCCTGGTGGAGGGTAGCGGGCAGTTAGTAGCGCGTAGAGTGGTAACGGTGTAGCGGCTAACGGGAAATCGGGTAATGGGGTAGCGGGTATCGGGTAGAAATCGTGGATAGCTGAGGATTGGGTGAAAAGTAGTGGGTAAGAGGGTAGTGGGATAATGGGGTAGCGGGTAGTAGTTGGTTTGTAGGGTAAAAAAGCCTAGGTCTTTTATTTGAGGCAGTACGAAGTCTGCCGGGTCAGCTTGTTCAGTATTCTTTAATAGTTTCTGGAAAATAGCATGGAATTCAATAATAGCTGCGTTTTATTATCACGATGATCTGATCCGGATCAGATCATGAAAATAAAACAGCTTCTATCATCAATTTCTCTTTTACTTCGAATTTGGCAGATGTTTGTGTTTTTTTTTTTTTCATTCCGATCGAAGTTGCCCTACGACATTTTTTTTCAACGATTATTATGTTCTTTTTTTAGGGGAAAAGTTTTTGCTATGTAATTGAAAAATATTTCATTACCGGATAGATGAATATGTGAAAGTGGCAGCACGGTTTTTATTGAAAATAAACACCAACGTTTCAACTTGTGTGCGGAAGAAGAACTAATTTTTGGATCACAAAATGATCCAGTGAAAAGCAGGATTTCATTTTGTTGTTGTTACACATGTAAATCAATGATCTGATCTGGATCATTGTGATAATAAAACGCAGCTAATGTAACACTGGCAAGATATCGGACGTGTGCTTCGTTCCGATGCTTGATCACAACCCTCCCTAGCACCCTCGTGCTGGAAGGCAACAGGTTCACAGAGAACACACTTTCCCTACACTATCTTCTCTCTCTCGTTACAGATGATTTTTCAAACAAATCACTTGACAACTGACAAAGTGTTGCCAACTTCAAAAATAAACACCTTTAAGTAGCTCCTTTTGGTCTTAAAAAAAAAAAAATCTATACAAATTTGTTACAACAAAGTGTTCCTTAAAAGATAGATACATCTGCAGGTTAACCTCGGGACTATTTTCATGTTCTAATACAGCCCTGATTATTGTGGCTATGGTTTTATTATATTTTTCTTCAACCGATAAAAAAAGTTTTTTTTTTTTTTTTAAATTGGTTTTTGTATACATTTGCCTATTTTTTCCCGATTCTTTGTTTGAACAATTTAAATCCATTGTGAGATTAATTATTTTTAGCATTTACAAATTCCATAATTGACATATATCACAAAGGATTATAACGAAATTAAGGGCGAAAAAGTATTATTATTATTTGCATGTTTGATGCGGGAAAAAGTCAGTTTTGCTGTTGTTGCTAATACTGGCGAAACGTTTTAAATTAAATAATATAGAAATTCTCTTTGTTTTGTCAAATGAGGTTAGCGCAGAGAGTTTTTTTGGTAATGAAAGCTGCCAATTTTACTTTTGTATGTAAAGTCAAGTCTTTAGGTGCTTATTTTGACACTGCGTGGGATTTATTGACAAAAAAAGTCATCTAGTAATTAGCAAAAGCTGCGAGAAAAATGAGCTAATAGAAATGAGATACATATACCTGCCCCTGTAGTAGGTTGTACAGTCAAATAATACACTCAAATTATATCTTTTCATGTGTAAAAACATTGATATCGGACCTTAAATTTGACTGTAAATGCGTCTTGGAGGGACGTCCGACAGGTAATTTTCATTTGATGCACGAATATCCTATAGGACAAATTGGATCAAGATACAAAAACCGGCTTGGGGAAGGGTCACTTTCAGGAAGATTGATCTGAACTGGGAAAAAAAGCAATCTATATCAGCAGACGACTGAGTTAACCCTTTTTTACACTATCACTATAAGTTTTGGAGATAGGTATTGGCATCAGCTCACTAAGGTACATCTTTTTTGTACAACATAGTTAGTGCAGTGGAATTATTCTGCAGATGGCGCCAAAATTTGTAGTTGCAATTTAAAAAGTCATAGGACAAACAATTTAGTGAAAACTTTACCTTAGCTACTTAGACGATTTCTTGCTGTCGCGAAGAGCAAAAGGTTCTTGGTATACAGCACAACGTAAGACTCAGCTGGGTTCCCGGTCACAGTGGTGTGCCAGGAAATGAAAAAGCGGATGAGCTTACAAGACAAGGCTCGGTACTTGATTCCTCACTCATAGACCATAACATCAGAATCCCTCAATGCGAATCAAAAAGGAACATTAGAAACAATATCATTTAGAAAGCAAATGATAGATGGAGGCTACTAGAACCCTGCGGTAACACCAGGAAACTCTGGCCTTATTATGACAAGAAAACATCCGATAAGATTTTACTTCTCAAAAAACCGTCCCTAAGATCCCTCATAAGTGTGATAACGGGACATAACCTGCTGGGCTACCACAAAAAGAAGATGGGGCTTAGTATGGACGACACAAGCAGAGGCTGCGGCGATGAGGAAGAGCACGAAAACACAGCTCACTTCCTATGCCACTGTCCAGCACTATGCCGTACTAGATCAAAATTCTTAGGCAACAATTTTTTCAATGAAATAGAAGACCTATCTGAACTCCCTGGCAATCGCCTACTGAACTTTATCAAGTCCACCAAATGGCTCGATTAAATATAGAATTCATAGGTTCAACCACTTTTTCAGAAGTTACACTACTTCAAGGAATCACAAGGGATCTACATTGATCTAAGTGTGACGGTAACAATATCAACTGTCAGCCCATATAACCCAACCTAACCTACTAAGACGAGAGGACTTTACTACTAAATTGCCTTCTAAGTCCAAAGAAGCAGCGATTGGCAAGAGTGATTCTTCGTTTGATTTCAGCACTGGTGTTGATGTCTGAGTTGATAGCGGATCCCAGGTAGACAAAGTCCTTAACTACCTCGAAGTTAAATCTGTCTATGTTGACGTTTGCTCCAAGACGTCGATGTTGGTAGTCCTTTCTTGTCGACAGCATTAACTTGGTCTTGCCCTCGTTAACCGCTAGACCCATCTTCCTGGCCTCCGTCTCAAGACTCACAAACGCTCCACTGACATCACGCTGTGTTCTTCCAATTATGTCAATGTCGTCTGCGTATCCTAGTAGCTGGACGACTTTTGAAAGATTGTGCCTCTGGTGTTGACGTTGGAGCTTTGCACAATCTTTTCAAGAATGATGTTGAAGAAATCGCATGACAACGCATCGCCTTGTCTAAAACCTTTTTTGACATCAAAAGCGTCCGTTAGGTTTTTTCCGACCATGAGTGAATTTTCCATTGTCATCTTACACAGACGGACGAGTTTTTCTGGGATGCCAAAACTAGACATTGCTCTATATTTGGTCTCTACAGACGCTGTCATACGCGGCCTTGAAATCGATGAAAAGGTGGTAGGTATCGATTTGAAGTTCCTGGGTCTTCTCCAAGATCTGCCGTAGGGTGAATATTTGATCGATGGTGGACTTTCCAGGTCTGAAGCCACACTGATAAGGACCGATCAGGTTGTTGACGAAGGGCTTCAAACGTTCACACAGCTTGCCAGAAAAGATCGTTTAGGCGATGTTAAGAAAACCTATACCTCTGTAATTGGGGCAGTTCTGGGGATCTCCTTTATTGAGGATAAGGCGTACGATGCTGAGGTTCCATTCGTCGGGCATGCTTTCCTCCGACCAAATTTTGCAGATGAGCTGGTGCATACTCCCAACCAAATCATCTCCAGCTGGTTTGTACAGTTCGGCGGCTAGCCCGTCTGCTTCAGCGGCCTTGTTCGACTTAAGTTTAAATATCGTGATCTTCACTTCATCTATGTCAGGATTGTTGGCCTGCTGCACCCAAATTGAATGGTTCTGTATTGCTGGTGGAGTTTTGGTCGTTATCGCCATTATACAGGTTGGAAAAGTGGTCTTTCCATATCTTCAGCACTGATTGCGGTTCCACTACGATGTTCCCATGATGGTCTCTACAGGCTTCAGTTCGGGATGTATAAACCCTGGAGGTTTGTTTCACCTTTTTGTAGAACTTTCTTACCTCGTTCCTGTTGTAACAACCCACTTTTTTTTCTTTCTGAGAAGTATATGCTCCTCTCACCTTTTCTGCTCGTAGAGCTCATGAGCTGCTCATGTCCTTCCTTGCAGCGCCGACCGCTTTGTATGCCTCTTGTTTAGCTGCATGTGCTCGCCGGCACTCATCGTCAAACCAGGGGTTTCGTTGTGGTGGCCGTGTAAACCCTAGCACTTCAGAGGCGGCATCTCTGATGGCTGCTTGGCAGTGTTGCCACTGGTTCTCTATATTTTGTGCTGGCAGCAAAGGACTTCTGAGGAGATTTTCGGAGACACGATCGGAAAAGGATCTAGCAATCTCTTGCGATTGTAGCCGTTTGACGTCGAATTTCCTCCTAGCATTTTCGCGTGTTGGCCTTGATCGGGATATCCGCATTCGTACCTTGGCTACAACAAGGTAGTGGTCCGAGTCGATGTTGGCACCTCGGAATGTGCGGACATCTTGCATGCTAGAGAAGTGTCGTGCGTCGATCGCAATGTGAGCAATCTGGTTGACGGTTGAGTGGACAGAAGTTCTAAATGTTCCCTTGTGGATATCGAGATGTGGGAATCGCGTACTTGCTACCGTTACGTCACGCCCCGCAGCGAAGTCGATTAGCCTAAATCCGTTATCGGAGGTGGTGTCGTGTAGGCTATGTCGTCCGATTATTCCACCAAAGATTTCTTCTCTACCCAGCTTAGCATTAAAATCTCCAAGGACGATTTTAATGTCATAGCTAGGGCATTGCTCATAGGTCTTGTCGAGGAGCTCGTAGAACCTGTCTTTGGTGTCTTCATCCTTTTCCTCAGTGGGGCGTGAGCGCAGATGAGGCTGATGTTGGTGAATTTAGCCTTGATACGGATTGTCGTGATGCGCTCATTCACTGAATTGAAACTCAAGACCTTCCTCCTGAGTCGAGTCCAACTACAAATCCACATCCAAATAGACGCTGATTTTGTTCCCGGTAGCAGTCGCCGTAGTAAATATCGCAGTTTGTTCATTTTACGTAGGCCCGGACCATCCCATCGCATTTCTTGGATGGCAGTTATATCTGCTTTATAGCAGTCAAGGGCTTCCGCTAGTTGTTCGGCTGCACGTGGTCTGTTAAGGAACCTAACATTCCACGTGCAAAACCGAAATTCGTTGTCCTTAAATCGTTTGCGTGGGTCGTCATCATTAATTCCGTCCGTATCCGAGGCTTGTTGGTGTATCGGAACCATGTCTTCTTTATTTGGCCGGGCAGTCACCACGACGCACAACCCCCAACCTGGAGGGTCAGGTCTTTAGTTTAACTCTAAGACGAAGAGCCGGCCAAACCGCTTCTTATAAGACTGGCATGCGAATATGTGGTAGCAGCCCTATAAGGTGTTCACTGAGTAGTTCATCCTGACTGGAACTGTAGATGCCACCCTTGATTCCATCTTGGGAGTTCTTCCGCTGCCGCCTGTTGAAAAGGAGGCATGCCTTAGTGGACGCATACCTCCTCCCCCGCTCTCTTTGCTGCCGCTGGGGTTGGAACCCAATCTTCGGTTGAAAGTACTGGGCACCTGATGTTCACCACGGGGAGATGGAGAGTAGGAGTTGATAGACAGAGGTTTCTGTGGACGTTTGTGTAGACTTGAATGCACGTGTCTACCCTTCGCACATCATTGTTTATCATATAAATAATTTTCAGGAGCTAATTTAGCTGCAAATAGTATCGATGTTGACGCTATACCTAAACTTCAAAATACAACAAATAGTGCTCGGCAAAGAGATATTAATTCAATCGATCGACACTGTTCCCGATCCTGACGAGTCAGTGAGAATTCGCTGGATTAACCAAAAATAAAACCACATAACTAACGATTGAAAATTGGTTCTCCTATCATTTTGCTTCGAAATTTAAATACATCTAAGCTATGGAACGGAACAAGATTAATTATTAAAAAAAAAAAAAAAAATATGGGGAATGTTGTCGCTCAAGACGCTTGAGGTCTGCATCATATGCATCTCTCTCACTCAAGGGAAACGGATGTATATGATTGCGGCTTATGCGGCTGAAGCTCCGGAGGCTACTATCTTTATTTCAGAGCTCGAGAATCTAGTACTTAAACTGAGCTTGGATGAAAACTGCTTCGTTATGGCTGGAGATTTGAACGCAAAACATGAAGATCGGGGAAATCAAACTTATAATCCAAGAGGTAATCATCCTTTTAATTTGATGAATCTTTTTAGTGTTGAATATAGTATCGACCTGCTGGCTACAGAAAGGCCATAGTTCGCGATACCAGACTGACAATAACGGACAAAGTGGGTAATTACCCCCGAAACTGCTTACAGATAGTTGAGTAAGACCATGACCACTGCAGACTTGCCACTGTAATTCAGATTCCGAACGAGTGTGTGGAGTTGGTTCCAACGCATTCTTACAATAACAGCAAGATCCGCTGGCCACTTTTCACCAACGCCCTAGCGAGAACTTGTACTACAGACGGTTCACGGACACACTATCTATCGATTTGTGTTGGAACAACACTATTCGGGCCGTTAATTCTAGCGATCTGAGTATGTTTCCCCAAATCAATAAGATATTTAGAAAAAATAATCAGAACGACCTTCCTTCAGGTACGGAACAATACAGAACAGAGACGCAAGATAGAGTGGGAAGTACTTTTCAGCAAGTGTATAACTTGAATGTGTGCATTAAGATTAACCTTAACCAGGACCTGAAAGACAGAGCCTTACTACATCACTTCTACCTTCGGATCGATATTGCGTGCATTAGCGATCTGAGAACCGCGGTTTTATGCGGTTCAATGACGACTTTTTGGCAAACGCCATAATCGTCGAGCAAACGGAAGCAAGTCATCTGTTAGTAACGAAGGTAGAGCTCCAGCTAAACTTCGATTCAATAAAATAAAAGAAGTCAGCAGGTGTCGATGGTATATCCAACATTGCACTTAGACAGTTACCAATTGAGGCAAAAGACATCTGCATCACTCTGTTCAACAATGCACTGAATAATGCATATTAATCAGAGCGTTGGAAGATTGCTGTAGATCCTCCTCTTCCGAAAAAGGGAAATGATAACTCCAACCCGACAAATCTTCGGTCGAAAAGTCTTCTACTAAGCATCAGCAAGGTATTCGCAATGATGATCAATAGAGCTATGAATAAGTGGGCTGCGGATAAAACAATAATTCCGGATAACCACTTCGGGTTCATGGCGGGACACAACACCTTTCATGCCGCGTCAGAGCTCGTTTCTAGATATACAATGGAATAAACAAAAGAAACAATGCACGGGTATGGAAAAGGCTCTCGTCACCGTATGGTTAGAGGGTCTTTATCTAAAGCAGACCAGACTTGGCATTGCTGTATATGCTTTATGATATGCTTGAAGGTAGAAAGTATGTTGTCAAAAGTGGCAACTACTTTCACGACTTTTGGATGAAAACCGTGGTATGTTTCAGGGCATTGAGACTATAAGGCTTTAGTTTAGTTTATGCTGCCGCCTAGAAAAGATGACAAACTCCCACGTATAGGGTGGTGCAGGGAACTAACTTCACTGGGAACTACCTTCACATGGAAATTAACTTCACCTCAAGGGGAAATATATTCACTTTTGTTTGGATGAAGTTATATCCCAACTATGGTGGCAAATTACTTCATCAGAAATTTGTGTGAAGTTAATTCCCACCCGTTATTCAAAGATTTTAAGAGAAATAACAAGAGAAATTAAAAAAAATATATGAATATATGAATTCAAAAATGTTTTTTGGCTTAAGTCCATAGCTTTAGCTTTTAATAAAACGAAGATTGGGATTGGTCCTCAGCTTTGGTTTAGTATCGTAGATTTTGAACTCCCTTCTGCGGTTTGCCAGCGTATAATGGAGCCACATTCTTTGAGGTCTACTTCGGGAAATACAATGCATAAAGCGAGCCGAAAGTATAAACTACAAAACATGATAATATTGCGTGACTCTTATATACATAAGTGAAATAAATTACCACTTTCTGTTCAAAGTTATTACCCACAGAAAAGTGAAGTAATATCCCACCATAGTTGGGATATTACTTCACCAGAAAAAAGTGAAGATATTTCCCACTTGAGGTGAAGTTAATTCCCAGGTGAAGGTAGTTCAAAGTAAAGTTAGTCCCTGCACCTATCGGGGTGTATTCATATTCATGTAGTTAATACATTACAAGCAACAAATACATCGACACATGTGGTAGAAGACCTCAACTAGCCAGGCTTGTGAAAGTACTTAAGACAGTGAGCTGGGAATATAGCGGTAAGCGGTTAATAGGCTTGTTTAAATGAAAAAAGAAAACATGTAATTAATGGCTGGGAACAAATTCTGCTACTTTTTGTGTTAGTTTGAATTTATTCTTAACTAGCAACGTCCAACGGCCGGAGAAACGCCCTGACTTGTGCATCATGCGCGCATGCGAATTTTGTTGTGAAGTTATAATTGTATATCTGCAAAGCTGTTTATTGAAATTAAATTATGGCAGAGAGAATTTTGTTCAAATTAAATACTCTTAGTCAACAACACATTTATTTGGTAAGGTCATTGGTAACAATAAAAACCGTTTAAAAAGGAATAATAGGTACTTTCATACATATTTTTTGGGCAACTTGAACCGTTTACGGAGCACTCCCAACGGAAGCCTTCACTGATGCTTTGCTCAAGACTTAAAGCCTTCCTCGATAAATGGACTATCCAAAGAGAATTGTTCAATTTGATTTAGCAGTCAAATCAGCGCTAAAACAACAACAACAGAAGCCTTCAAAAATGAATATTTTTTGCCATTTATTTCACATTTTCCACTAATCCTTCATTCCTGTTGGTGGCAGCTTTGTTAGGCAGCCTTAAGCCTTCCTCGATCAATTGACTGTTGAACTCAAAAAGAATTTTAAAGTTTGAACCAATTGTTCCTGAGATTAGCGCGTTCAAACGCACAAACAAACTCTTCAGCATTATTAGTATAGAGTAGGATAAAAGACAATTCAATTCTGCGCTGTCACACATATAAAAATATTAATTGCATTTACCACAAGTACACTGAATGTGTCAGATGAATGACATTTACAGTTTAAAAAAAATGTGCACGACTGGGTCGTACGAACTTGCTCCTGCATGCTAAAACTAAATATTTATGATTACTTAAATTGCAAAAAGTAGTGTTAAAATAATAGATATACTATAAGCAATTCTGATTACACCCTTACTTACAGCTTACACGTAACTCAAAAAAAAAAACTCAATATATAAAAATAACTAGCTGTACCCTGCCACACTTCGCAGTGGCACATGTGATTGGATGGTTGAGAAATGAGGAACAAAACAAAGAATTTCATACAAATTTAATTTTTCAATATTTTTTGTTTTTCTGTCTGCGTAGATATAAAGACTATCCGTCGCATCTAAATCTAAGCCACACAATTCTAAAAATTGACCTTGAGCTTTATTGATTTTGATTGCAAATTTATAAAGACCTAAACTGCTATCCGTTTCCCGCAACCCCGGTACCTCGTTACTCGCTATCCTACCCTTCACGCTAACTGCTACCCCTATGCCCTCTATACATACTCCTGTTTCCTGTCACTCCGCTACCTCCACTACCCTGCTCATATGTCAATAACGACTTGGTCGATTTTTCACAAAATTCTTAAAAACCCATTCACGCCACTACCAGAACATTCTGTCAAAATTCGGTGCAAAACACTCCACTGGTACAAAATAAGTGAGTCGGACTCAATACCACAGAAACAATCAAAAATACATGTGCATCAAATAATCCGGTAAAAATTTGAAATAAATTCTACAGAACCAACAATTGAAATTTTCATGACACACGATATGAAATGATATTGAATATTCAGTATGATTATAATTTAATGACATGTATCAAACCAAATTTAACATTTTCAGTCATTTTCTTAACAAAAATAAGAATTTTCTGCAAGTAGTTCAACAAATCAAAGAATCTAAAAAATTAGACCTAGCAGCCTTCGTACTTCCTCGTTTGATAAAAATAAGACCTTAACTTTTGCACCCGCTATCGAACTACCCACTAAACTCTATCCACAGCCCTACTACCCTCTACCCGTTTATCCGCTACCTGCTTCCTACCACTCGGTACCCCGTTAACCTACTATACGTTACACGCTACCCGCTACTTCTACACGCTACTCGTCACCCCACTACCTTACTACTCCACTACCAGCTTTAAGACCTTAACTTTTGCACCCCGCTATAACACTATCCGCTAAACTCTATCCAGGGCCCTTCTATCCTCTACCTGTTATCCGCTACCCGCTATCTGCTCCCCCGCTACCCCGTTAACCTACTTATACGTTACCCGCTACCCGCTACTTCTAAACGCTACCCGTCACCCCACTACCTGCTACCCACTACCCGTCACCCCACTACCTCGCTACTCCACTACCAGCTTTCCTGGATATATCTCATAAACGGCTTGGTCGATTTTATATAAAATACTTAAAACTCATTTACGCCACTACTCAAACGTTCCCTCAAAATACGATGACAAACGCTCCACTGGTACAAAAGTAGTGAGTCGAACTCAGCAAAATCTAAAAAAGAAAAAATCGACAACTAAAATGTCAGTGTATAGTTTTTTTGAAAAACAATATTTGACAAATAATATTTTTCTTCACTGACATTTTATTTATTATTTTTTTTTGACTGAAATCGAATATTCGTAGCTATATTGATATATTTTGCTGAAGTGAGAAAAGCATTATTTTTTAACATCTGCACCGTTTGTGATTGAAAAGTTTACATTTTGTTTGTTAACAACCTTCTTCCCTTATTCCTCTTTAGTTTAAAACAAAAATTAAGAAAATCGGTCAAACGGTTGTTGAGTTTTTCGAGCGTACACAAACCAACATTACATTTTTATATATATGTATAGAAGATTAGAATTCATTAAGAAAATTAAAATTTGAAAATGTACCTCGTAAAAACATTTCATTCCAAAAATTTAAATGCCAAACAAATTCAAACCTTATTCTTGATTTATTGAATTTTTTTTTTTGAAAATCGTCGGAGCCGTTTTTTTTTAAATTAATTTTTTATATATAAAATTTTTCAAAAATGTTTTAAAATTAATTTGAGTATGCAGTTTTTAAGACCATGTAAATATACATATTATACTCTAACTTGGATTCTTAAAATTGATCCGTTTTTGAGATACAGAATTTTGAAAAAAAAGTTAAAAATATTTTTTAAAAATCCAAAAAAAAAATTTTAATTTTTTTGAAAACACAATATTATTTGAACAATATATACGTACTTTCAAAAAAAAACTTACGCTGATCGACTTTCAGTTTTCGAGAAAATCTAATAACAAAAAAAACGGTTCTATGGGAGGTACCGTTTTGGAGCAATAGAAAATTTTTTTTTTTACATAAAAATACATGAATGTTTAAAAAAATTAAACTCAAGAAAGTTTAAAAAAAATCTATCGGGCCGTTTTGGAGAAAAAAAAATGTTTTGGTTTTTGGCCAAAAAAATCGTATGGTGGCTACCCTAAATTTTGATCTTAAAACAAAAATAAAAAATGTGCACGACTGGGTCGTACGAACTTGCTCCTGCATGCTAAAACTAAATATTTATGATTACTTAAATTGCAAAAAGTAGTGTTAAAATAAGAGATATACTTTAAGCAATTCTGATTACACTCTTACTTACAGCTTACACGTAACTCACAAAAAAAAACTCAATATATAAAAATAATTAGAATTCATTAAGAAAATTAAAATTTGAAAATGAACCTCGTAAAAACATTTCATTCCAAAAATTTAAATTCCAAACGAATTCAAACCTTATTCTTGATTTATTGAATTTTTTTTTTGAAAATCGTCGGAGCCGTTTTTTTTTAAATTAATTTTTTATATATAAAATTTTTCAAAAATGTTTTAAAATTAATTTGGGTATGCAGTTTTTAAGACCATGTAAATATACATATTATACTCCAACTTGGATTCTTAAAATTGATCCGTTTTTGAGATACAGAATTTTGAAAAAAAAAGTTAAAAATATTTTTAAAAATCCAAAAAAAAATTTTAAATTTTTTTGAAAACAAAATATTATTTGAACAATATATACGTACTTTCAAAAAAAAACTTACGCTGATCGGACTTTCAGTTTTCGAGAAAATCTAATAACAAAAAAACGGTTCTATGGGAGGTACCGTTTTGGAGCAATACAAAAATTTTTTTTTTACATAAAATACATGAATGTTTAAAAAAATTAAACTCGAGAAAGTTTAAAAAAAATCGATCGGGCCGTTTTGGAGAAAAAAAAATGTTTTGGTTTTTGGCCAAAAAAATCGTATGGTGGCTACCCTAAATTTTGATCTTAAAACAAAAATAAAAAAATTGGGATATGACTTTTTGCTCAAACCTCTAATTTTCAAATTTGAAGTCAATCGGACCAGTAGTTAAGGCTGTAGATGCCTGTAAACTTTCCGACAGACAGACAGACGGAATCGCCGGACCCACTTTTTTCGACTTCTCTATCATCGTAATGTCATATCTCATCCTCATCTCAAATTTTTTTTTTTGTACGAATTCAATACTTGCCATATATTCTATATGTCGCAAGTAAAAAATTGGGATATGACTTTTTGCTCAAACCTCTAATTTTCAAATTTGAAGTCAATCGGACCAGTAGTTAAGGCTGTAGATGCCTGTAAACTTTCCGACAGACAGACAGACGGAATCGCCGGACCCACTTTTTTCGACTTCTCTATCATCGTAATGTCATATCTCATCCTCATCTCAATTTTTTTTTTTTGTACGAATTCAATACTTGCCATATATTCTATATGTCGCAAGTAAAAATCTACAAATGTATGAGATAATTATCTTTTTAAGCAAAATGAGCGACAGAATTGAATTCGAGTCACTATCCGCAAGGATAGGTGCGCAGATTTTATAAACAATTTATCGGAAGCATACACATATTATGTAGATACTTTAAATGACTCAACGTCTACATGGCATCGACAACGATGACGCATATAATTTATGTCAATTGCCTGACACTAACCAATCGAACATCGCCGTCGTCGGTCGATGATGATGACGCCGGTGAACGCACATTATTATTCACCTAAAGATACCTGCGGCGGATAGTTGTCCAATTTATTAATATACAATAAAAAAAATCGACTTTTAAAGCAAATACATAGAAATTTTAATGCATTAAAATACCAGTGATGGAATAAATTTTATGAATTTTCAATCAAAAGCATCCCAAACCATACCCAAACCAAATTTAGGTCTGTTTTTTTTTTTTTTCAAATTGTAATATAGCACTTCTACATGAATTAAAATGACAGAAGCAATTTCAAGGCCGGATCGTTAAATTTTCAAAATAAATAAACGAATACGTGCTTTTTTGGATACTTCTTAAATTATTGAGTGGTAAGAGTTCGCAGACAGAAGGACAAGAGCAGCTCGTGAGCTCTACGAGAGCAGAAGAGGAGAGAGGAGCACAAACTTTTTAGAAAGAAAGAAAGAGAGCATGAAAAGCGCGCGATCGAGGAGATAGCGAGATGTCACAACAGGAACGAGGTTCGAAAACCTTACAAAAAGGCAAAACAAACCTCCAGGGCTTATACACCCCGAACCGAAGCCCTTAGAGACCATCACGGGAACATCGTAGTAGAACCGCAGTCAGTGCTGAGGATAAGGAAAGATCACTTTTACAAGCTGTATAATGGCGATCAAAACTCCGCCAGCAATACAGAACCATTCAAAATGGGTGCAGCAGGCCAACAATTCCACACTCCCAGAATGGACGAAGTGAAGATCACGATATCTAAACCTCAGTCGAACAAAGCCGCTGGAGCAGACGGGCTAGCCGCCGAACTGTACAAGGCAGCTGGAGATGATTTGGTTAGGAGCATGCACCAGCTCATCTGCAAAATTTGGTCGGAGGAAAGCATGCCGATGAATGGAACCTCAGCATCGTATGCTCGATCCTCAAGGAAGGAGATCCCCTGAACTGCACCAATTATAGAGGTATAAAAGTCTCCTTTAAATCACCTTTAAGATCTTATCTGCCGTGCTGTGTGAACAACCTGATAGATCCTTATCTGTGTGGCTTAGAGATGTTCTTAAGAGTGATTTAATGAGCAGTGATCACTGTGAGCAGTTTACAAAAAGAGCAGTTTAAAGTAGCAGCTATTTGATCACTCTTAAATGAGCAGTTTATGTTGAAAAAGGACCGACAAATGTACATATTCTTAGAAAAATTTGTTTACACTATCAGATATACCTGCACACATTTTTTCATTATTTAAGGAAAATTATGGCAAAATTATAATGGTACTGCGAAAGCCCCCAAACTCAAGTGCTCGCTGGTCACTGCATCTTGCGAGAGGCTTCTGCTCACTGCTTTTCTGCTCATTTGTCATTGCTTATTTTCTAACAGCTTTTCTGCTCTATTTTCTACTCTTATAAATGAGCAGTGAGTAGATGAGCAGAAAAGCATTGAGCAGAAAAACAGTGAGCAGAATAGCAATGAACAGATAAGCAGTGAGCAAAAAAGCAGTGAGCATTGAGCAAAATAGCAATGATAATGAACAGAAAAGTAATGAGCAGGGTGGCAGTGCGCCGTTGAGTAATGAAATAATATAGGTACACATTCGGTATTGGTTTTAAGTGAAGGGAAAAGTGAGATTTTCTCAACAACAAAAAAAAAAAAACACAATTCAGAGAAATAAATCTTCACTCTATTCTCCACTTGAAATCAATACCGAATATGGATCATTCAATAAAGCATTGAGGTATTATTCCAGTATTTACTGCTCACTGCCATCCTGCTCACTACTTTTCTGTTCATTGCTATTCTGCTCACTGCTTTTTTGCTCACTGCTCAGTGCTCATCTGTTCATTGCTATTCTGCTCACTGCTTTTCTGCTCACTGCTTTTCTGCTCACTGCTCATTTAATCACTGAGCAGTTTAAAGAGCAGTGAGCAATATAGCAGTAACATTGAAGAGCAATCACTCCTGCTGCCGCAATAGCTGCCTCACCACTGTGTGGCTTCAGACCCGGAAATTCCACCATCGATCATATATTCACCTTACGGCAGTTCTTGGAGAAGAACCAAGAACTTCAAATCGATACCTACCACCTTTTCATTGATTTCAAGGCCGCGTATGACAGCGTCTATAGGGACCAATTATATAGAGCAATGTCTAGTTTTGGCATCCAAGAGAAACTCGTCCGTCTGTATAAGATGACAATGGAAAACTCACGCTGTTCCATCATGGTCGGAAAAAACTTAATGGACGCATTTGATGTTTTAGACAAGGCGACGCGCTGTCATGCGATTTCTTCAACATCATTCTTGAAAAGATTGTGCAGAGCTCCAACATCACCACCAGAGGCACAATCTTTCACAAGTCCGTCCAGCTACTAAGATACGCAGACGACATTGCCTTAATTGGAAGAACACAGAGTGATGTCAGTGGAGTGTTTGTGAGTCTTGAGACGGAGGCCAGGAAGATGGGTCTAGCGGTTAACGAGGGCAAGACCAAGTAAATGCTGTCGACAAGAAAGGACTACCAACATCGACGTCTTGGAGCAAACGTCAATAAAGACAGATTTAATTTCGAGGTAGTTAAGGACTTCGTCTACCTAGGATCCGCTATTTACTCAGACAACAACACCAGCGCTGAAATCAAACAAAGAATCACTCTTGCCAATCGCTGCTTCTTTGGACTTAGAAGGCAATTGAGTAGTAAAGTCCTCTCCCGAGAAACTAAAGTGACACTCTACAAAACCCTCATCATCCCTGTCGTCATGAAAGGTTCAGACTACAGAGACATGGACTATGACAACATCTGATGAAAACGCTTTGGGCTGCTTCGAGAGAATAGTTTTTCGAGTGATTTTTGGTCCTGTCTGCATTAATGGAGAATGGAGACGAAGTTCCAACCAAGAACTGTACGAGCTGTACAGCGACACTGACCTAGCCAAAAAAGTTAAGGTCCAACGACTTAGATGGTTGGGTCATGTTGAGCGAATGGAAAATAATGATCCGGCTCGTAGAGTCTTCGAATCCTACCCGGAAGGACGTCACAGAAGAGGAAGACCGCGACTCAGGTGAAGCACACAGGTGGTAGAGGACCTGAACCAACTTGTCATGCGAAACTGGAGACAGCTTGCTAGAAACCGAGCTGGCTGGAGACGTTTGTTGGATGATGCCGTGGTCCGACCTGGACTGTAGCGCCACCATAAGCAAGTAAGTAAGTAAAAGTTCGCACATTTTATTTTATATTTTATATTTAACTAAAGGAATAGCATTAAGTCCGCTCCTGGATATTTATCTTCGAAGCTTCTAGCCGAAATCACATTTAAATAAAATCCGATGAAAAATTATTTTAATTATTTAAACTACACAACCACCAACAACGGTCCTAAATGTTCATTGTTTTCATACCTAGATAGAGTTTTTTTTTTGGTTCGTGCGTATGACCATAAAGACAGCTCATTTGTCGTTCATCAAATAACGTCAACAACGGCGACGAGACGACCGACACGCACAGAGCGCTAGGCGTAGAGAAACGCAAAGGCAATGTCGACAAATTTATGTGTCGCCTGCAATTCCACCTGTCAAATTGAAATCCCCAATTCAATTCAAGTTGAACAAAATTCATTTGACCGACTACCACTTTTATTCTGATGGGCGATTCGAGGTTTGGCATTTATTTTCATTTCGATTTTTCGAGATACTTTTCCTCTAATTGACCATCACTATATACCATTCCGCTTCCACAGACCCACTGCCATCCATCACCAACATTGCCATTTCTGGTTGCTTTTTTCCATTATCCTGCTCCCACTAAATGACAAATTTATTTATTTTAACATTTTAAATTAAGCAACAACAACAAAAAAATCCTGAAACCGTCTGATAGTGAATTGTCGGTCACGCATGATGAGATACAATACATATTATACGGTTGTTGTATTTTTTTTTTCTGGATTGATTTTGTGTTGCATAATGGGACGTCAGAAAAGAGATATTTGTTTCGCGTCCTGGACTATTTATTATAATGCCACGCACAAACATTATTGAGGACAGAGTGTGAAATAAGCAATTAAATTGTATTTTCTACCCACAAAATCAACGCAAAGTTATCAATTATAGAAAATAAGGCAATACGCAAATTTTGTGAAGCCTTATATCATTGTGATTGATTAAAAAGTCTGCAGGAATTTAATTTGACCAAAAAAATTTGCTAAATTTCTTAGAACAATATTTTTCGCACAGTAATCTAAATTTTAAATTAAAAATACCAACGCACCATAGTCGTAAGAAATGCCTTTACATATAAAACAGTTTCTCCCTTACTCTGTGAATTTCTAACGTCTTAAAGCTTACCTATACCCATTTGAAACGTTTAATTTCCTTGATGGATTAAAAAAACAATATTTAATCTTCGATTGTCAGAATTTCGTCCATGTTTTGAAATCATTTTGGTGTAATTCGATCGAGAAATAACTAAGTACAAGTTTAAGCGGCCCATACACACGACTTTTGTGTCTGTCTGTTCACTAAAAACCAAACACACAATCAATCAAATCAATTTTACACATATCTCCATATAAATTTCAACTTGATCGGATGGAAAACAGGAAATGTATTCTTAACAAGCGACGAGTGAAGAAGTACATTGAAATTTTGGTTTATTATAGGTATTTCGTCTTGATGATCGAAGGGTAGACACGTGCATTCAAGAGGACACAAGCGTCCCCTAAGACCTCTGTCAATCAATTCCTACTCTCTACCTCCCTGTTGTGAGCATCGGGTGCCCAGTACCTTCGACCGAAGATTGGGTTCCACCCAGTGCAAGTTAATGGTGGCAGCAAAGAGAGAAAAGGGGAGAAGGATGCGCCCACTAAGGCATGCCTCCTTTTTAAAAAAGCGGCAGAGGAAGAACTCCCAAGAGTGAAATCGACCGTGGCGTCTACATCCAGTCGGTGAACTACAAAGTGAACACCTCGGGCTACTACGACATATTCGCAGCCCAGCCCTATAAGGAGCAGTTTGGCGGTCTTCTTAGATTAACACTAACAGCCTGGCCCTCCAGGTTGGAATCGTTCGTCGGGACCACATACGCAAACCATTTCCGAGACACCAACAATTTCGGATGCGTATACGAATAACCGAACTGTACAAAGCAGCCGGAGAAGATTTGGTTAGGAGCATGCACCAGATCATCTGCAAATTTTGGTCGGAGGAAAGTATGCCCGATGAATGGAACCTCAGCATTGTATGCCCGATCCTCAAGAAATGATACCCCCTGAACTGCACCCTTAAAGAGGTGGAAGTCTCCTTAACATCGCCTATAAGATCTTGTCTGCCGCGCTGTGTGAACGTTTGGAGCCCTTCGTCAATAACCTGGTAGGTCCTTATCAGTGTGGCTTCAGACCCGGAAAGTCCACCATCGATCGAATATTCACCCTACGGCAGATCTTGGAGAAGATCCTAGAACTTCAAATCGATACCTACCACCTTTTTATCGATTTCAAGGCCGCGTATGACAGCGTCTATAGAGACCAACTATATAGAGCAATGCCTAGTTTGGGCATCCCAGAAAAGCTCATCCGTCTGTGTAAGATGACAATGGAAAATTCACGCTGTTCCATCATAGTCGGAAAAAACCTAACGGACGCTTTTGATTTCAAAAAACGTTTTAGACAAGGCGATGCGCTGTCATGCTATTTCTTCAACATCATTTTCTGAAAAGATTATGCAAAGCTCCAACGTCAACATCAGCGGCACATTCTTTCAAAAGTCCGTCCAGCTACTAGGATACGCAGACTACATTGACATAATTGGAAGAACCCAGCGTAATGTCAGTGGAGCGTTTGTGAGCCTTGAGACGGAGGCCAGGAAGATGAATCTAGCGGTTAACGAGGGCAAGACCAAGTTAATGCTGTCGATAAGAAAGGACTACCAACATCGACGTCTTGGTGCAAACGTCAACATATACAGATTTAACTTCGAGGTAGTTAAGCACTTTGTCTACCTGGGATCCGCTATCAACTCAGACAAGAAACCCAACACTGAAATCAAACGAAGAATCACTCTTGCCAATCGCTGCTTCTTTGGACTTAGAATGCAATTGAGTAATAAAGTCCTCTCCCGAGCAACTAAAGTGGCACTCTACAAAATCCTCATCATCCCGGTCTTCATGTGTGGTGCGGAGACATGACAACATCTGATGAAAACGCCTTGGGCTGCTTTGAGAGAAAAATTATTCGAGTGATTTTTGGTCCTGTCTGCATTAATGGAGAATGGAGACGAAGATCCAACCAAGAACTGTACGAGCTGTACAGCGACAGCGACACTCACCTAGCCAAAAAAGTTAAGGTCCAACGACTTAGATGGTTGGGTCATGTTGAGCGAATGGAAAATAATGATCCGGCTCGCAGAGTCTTCGAATCCAACCCGGAAGAACGTCACAGAAGAGGAAGACCGCGACTCAGGTGGAGCAATCAGGTGGCAGAGGACCTGAACCAACTTGGCGTGCGAAACTGGAGACAGCTAGCTGGGGACCCAGCTGGTTGGAGAAGTTTGTTGGGTGAGGCCCTGGTCCGACCTGGATTGTAGTGCCACCATAAGTAAGTAAGTATAGGTATGGTATTTCGTCTAAAATAATATCTAATAATAAGGCTTTATTCTTAAAATTATTTAGATGTCAAACTATCAAGATATACCGAACTTCTTACTATGAAAGAAGGAAAAGCTGTACAAAGGATCACTTTGATCTTTTTTAATCATTATTACCGCACATAATCTGTTAGGTTATCATATGAAAAAGATGAGAATCAGTTCAGATAATCTGTGCAGAGGATGGGGTGACGAATTCTAAATTTTTCTTATAAGATTGAGTAGCAATACTCACGGGTATCACAATGAATTTGTATTGATCTAAGTGTGATGGTAACGACATCAACCTAACCCTTAACCTAACCTAACCTAACCTATGAATGCAGAAAATCAATTGCTCAACACTTAACAGAGAAAAGTTTAACTGTCCGGACCCGGACACTCAATTTAAGATCGTCCGGATAATAGATCTATCGTTTGGGTACTCCGGACAATCGCCTTATCTATACTCTTAGAGAAATATTTAGTTTGAATGAAGCTCTTATAGAAAAAAACGATATTTACATTGAAAGTGAAAAAAAGTTATCCGCCGAGGACTGGTGGCGTTACCATCTATTTTATAACAAAAAACAGTTTAGATAACTAGGGATAATTCGTTTACTTTATAATCAAACAAGCGTAATAGGTGCCTACCTACTTTATATCAAACAAGTACATATTTATGTTAATACATGGTAGGTACATACATGCGAACATACTTAAGTGCATACCTATGCTGTTTGTCTTGTTACAATTTTAGTTTCAGCTCACCTCATTTAGCCCAGAACAAAGTCCATATTTTCACATTTGCATTTCCCGAAATAATCGTTCATTTAAAAGTAATCGTGTTAACACTTTTCTATGAATACACAAATCACTTGATACTTTGAAAATTCACTGGAAAAAAAAGTAAACCAAACATATGGAGAAGCAACATGGTTGTGTTAAGCCGATAAAACAACAACCCGCCACTGAAAAACCGACCAAAACTTTTCCCGCCAAATTCACTTTCACGCACACATTCCCACTTCGCACATGAGAAAGCAATAAAAATTAAAAAAAGGAAAACAAAAAAATTTCAAACCGGCCTAACCTCACGCACTTACATTTCTACACACGAAGTTCCCTTTTTAAGTTCACTTTTTCTGGCAACGGTAAAGAGCGAGAGCCGAGAAGTTGAGCAAGAGACAAGGGAATATAAGACAAACGAGCAAAGCAACCACCACCACCCTCACTAATAATAATAAACCTTGTTATTCATATAGGTATCGTATGATCTAAAAAAAATGCTAGGGGTTGACAATAGAAACAGACCAACGGAGCAACAAAAAAAGCCGGTAAGCTTTGCCTTATTCTTTTCTCTTTGTTCCTTGCTTATTTGTTGCCTCTTGCAAATTAATACATTCCTATCGCTATAACTAGGTCTGCTACCTGCTACTCTTTTGCGCTGTGGGTGTGAGAAAGAACGGTTAAATTGTTACTTATTCATATTTACACTTGTCTTGTAGCGAAAGGGAAAAGGGCACCTTTCAAGAAAGTTCATTTTCAGTGCTGGTGGTTGGGTTGGAACTTGGAAGACGAAGCTATGCGTATGAACCCTCCCTCATTCTCACTTATTCATTCCCTGTCTCTTACCTCAACCCAAAACATTTCTCTTTACCATTAAAGATTTTTGTTGTCAATCAACCAAATACCGAAACGGAAGAACAACTGTCATAAGCTCCTTTCAATTGGATCTCACTCGCGCACACAATACTGAAAGCACAGACTTCCCCTCTAAAAAAAAAAACACACTCGAATGGAACTTTTTCTTTTGCTATTTGTTTACCAACCAACACACGCACTTGTTTTCGTTTAACATTTTTCATGCACGTTTTTTGCTCTCTTTATTGACAGAGCCCCCACTTCGAAATGTATTTGTTGTACTCGTTTCGTACTTTTCGCCGCCACTGCCACTGAGCAGAGCAGAACACTGACGCGACGGATCCAAATGGGGTATCTTGAAGCACAAGGGAATCACACCGAATGGAGATACCGTTCCGATTGCACTTTGGTGCAGTGCGGTGGGAATGAATGAAAGAGCGAACTGCCGAGTTTATCTTTTATATCACGAGCACTTCTGGTACAACACTAAAGGAGCTAACGAGACGACGACGACAACGGCAAACCAGACAACAACGATGGGGAACACAAAATTCGTTTTTGGGTTTTGTTTGACACATTCTGGACTGTACTTATAGAAAGAACTCCATGTGTAGTACAAATTCACATTAACACAAGAAATAACGGTGACGTATTCGCTTCATTAATGTTCTCTTTGAGTAGAACTCCTGGGGACAAGTTTTTGTAAGAAATTTTTGGAGGATTGCAGTTTTGATGGGTGCTAGTTGGTGGTGCCAATAATTCGCAGACAGAGTGAGAAGCATAGAGTTGTGGTAGTATTACACTAACACTAAAAGGATGGTTTGTAAAAGTATAGGTGGATTTCACTGCAAGTGTGTGTTGTGCTAAGAGAATTGAGTTTTTGTGTGTGTGTGAATATGATTTCTCTTTTTTCTAACTGTATTGGTGTTGAGGTGGACTCTCTTTCGGAATGTAATTGGAATGGAATCCACCTGTAACAGAGGTATTCAATGGAATCGGATCAGTTGGACGGAAGGTTGGATTCGGAAATTCGGATGGAAAGAATAGCAGTATTATTCTTTCCCCATTGGGATTTTTCCCATAATATTTTCCAGTTTGCACATTTTTGTATTTGATTATGAAAAATTTTCAGATCGTTGTTTTTAGGTCCAATAAGGAATTAGTATAAGGAAATTGGTGTTGTTAGTAAATTATAATAAAACTTGAAGGCGATAGAGATAAAACGATTAGTTACGAAAGTGAACTTTCCCAGTTCTTAATAAAAATTTAGAAAACGGATTTTGGATTTAATTTTTATTCATAAATAAATAGCCTTTTGTTCAGAAAATGTTATCATAAATCTAATTTTTCTCCAGAATAGGAAGCCGCTTGCCCTCGATTTCATTTATTCGTTGTTAAGAAAAATAATACACCAAAAAAGTTCAAAATAAGATATAAGATATTATCAAATTGCAGCTCGATTCTACCAATTGTCATTGATAGGTAACACGTCTCAAAAGTCGCAGAATCTTTTGGGGTCTTTTGGGGTCCCTTACGTAGCTATTCTGCCACAGAATCAAAACTTGTGAGACAAAAAATTTGAAATGGTGGTCTCCATCAGAATAGATCATAAGTCATACATAAGCATAACTAATATATTTTGAGTTTTGTCATTGTAACGCAACATTACAAATTTACTAGCTTTTACTATAGCTTTTTACTTGAAGTAAAACCGACTGGATATAATTAATTAATTTTTACCAACTTAGAGGAAGATGAAGTGTAAAAGAGATTCTCTTTTGTGCAAAATTTGTTCCGTTCGCTTCACTCGCAATCAAATCAAATCGATCTTAAATTCTTCGTATATCAGCCTTGCCCTTATGCTCAGTCGAAATTCAAAACAGATGCTGAAAATGAATCATTGAAATGCTTGCAAAAATCCTTGTTTGCATTACAGGATGATTAGTGGTTGCTTTTCCAAATAAAAGGAAACCTCAACAGCTTTGAAAAATTAATTGTTCGGACCGTTTTGTCGACAGCTAATAAAGAAAAGCGCTCTTTTTATTTATACCTAAGACTTGTTTTAGTTGCATATACGTACACGAATTTAAATATTTTTATTTATTTTTGTACCATGACCATTCGTTGTTCCACTTTTTTTTCATTTGGGACATTTGTCGCATAAAAAATAAAAATGGATTGATTTGATTTGGTTCATAAACGTAAACCCTTAATCGAATTCGGCACTTATGACCTTTCATATAGGGTCAGAAATTCAGAAAACCATTTTGGGGGCTTCAGATTCGGAACAAGTTTCTCTGCGCCAAGTTTCTAATCAAAAGAGAAAAACCGAATTAAGGTCCCACGGGCATTATTTCTTAGTCGCAATGGAAATAAGACCGAAACCCTTGTAAGGGTTTGTTTGGTTGATAGGCAGGTATCCTGTGACCATCTAGCATTTGTTGATTCTAGAGCATATTGTTTCAGAAGATATTTGCATGTAGCAGTAGCAAGTGGTGCTCCTATGTTATGTTTTTGTCTAACATTAGGCAGAAGTTAGGAAGAAGGTGAATATTAAACTGTTCCGTCATCTCATTCAGAGATGATCGACAGTCGTGGACTATTTGAGAGTTTGTGGAGACAGACGCGAGAGATTTGAGAGCGGCTTGGCTCTCCGAGAAGATACGTTTATCCTTGCAAAATATAACGTTTTTTAGAGCCATGATAGTGCCTCTTTAATTGCCATTACTTCTGCCTGGAACACACTACAGTTATTGGGAATTCTATATATTAATAGACTGAGATTCACTTGTTTCGAAAAGATACCACTTCCAACGCCGTAATCGGTCTTTGAACCGTCTGTATAGAAGTGTACCATATTGCCTTCCAGGTGTCTCTCTTCTTGCCAAGAAGATCTTGAAGGGATTGAAACTTGGAAGCTATTATCCATTTTTCGAGTGGTGTAGTCTAAGCGATCTGGGATAGATCTGAAGTTGTCTAAGATAGCAGTATAACCAGTGTTGTTACTGATCAATTGAGAGGTAGCTCTGAGCCTTACGCATGAGTAAGCTGCCACCATTTTGGAGAAAATGTCAAGAGGTGTTGGTTTAAAAGCACTTCCAAGGCTGCTGTTGATGTTGAACAAAGTGCTCCAGTGAATGCACATACCTGCTGACCGCTGGACTTTGATAAGTATATTTAGATTTACCATCTTGTCCAGTGCGGTCCACCATGGCCTTTTTACAAGTAAAAGTAGCCTTTTTCACTCTTTCATCAGTATTTACCTTCCACTTTAGTTTTTTGTCTAAAATGAGGCCTAAATATTTGGCTTGGTCGGAAAAGCTTAAGGGTATCGTGGGTGGGTTAATCTGAAGAATTTTGTACCTTCTCGTAAAGAGTACTAGTTGTGTTTTATGCGGATTGACGTCCGAGCTATACAGTTTAGCCCAATTTGTCAGGCTGTTTAAGGCATTTCGTAGGAGTTCCGAGAGGACTTGAGGATGTTCCCCAGATACAGATATTGCAACGTCGCTCGTCAGCATAGGCAATCACCTTGAAACCCTCTGCTTTTATTGAAGTTAGGAAGTCGTTTACTACCATGTTCCATAAAAGAAGTGAAAGGACTTCGCCTTGGAGTCTAACTCGATTCACCATTCTGGTGGTGGTGCTTCTCATCATTATACCTTACTTTTATCAAATGTAGCATTTTAATTTAAAATAATATTGTTTATGAATAGAATGTCAAAATTATTGAAGAAACATGCAAACATACTATAAAGCTGGTGAAATATGTTTTATTTCTATTTAAACTCAAAACGTCGTTGAATATAAACATCATATAAATTAAAATTTAATTCAAATACTTCTCATTTTTTGACAATATTATAAGGACACTTGTAGACCTTTGGGACTTTGTGGCTGATAGTAATTGTCTTGATTTGTTGATGATTTTATACTTTACTAGCCGACCCGCGGGACGTTTTACCCGCATTCCATTTTTTCTTTTTATTTTTAATTATACAGGGTGATTCACGAGCGTTATGCCAAAAAGCTAGAGCGTGTAGGTTGAGTTGAGACAAGAAAAAAATCGTATGGGAGAGGGGAGGTCTATTCCCCCCCGTTTAGCCAGGAGGGGCAATTTTCTGAAAAATTGACTTATTTTATAAAAAGAAATATTAAAAATCAACAGCTTCGTAAACAACACCGTGTTGTATCTTTTTGAAAAGCCAGAAATATCTTCTTTCATTTTGTTTTTAAATTAAATTGTTTTAACGAATAGTTTAAAAAATATTAATCCTCAAACCCAAAATTAAAAAAAAAAACAACAACAAAAAATCATTTTTGAACCAATTTTTTTCAAAATTTTATGTAATTAAGTACTAATTTTTCTTTAAAAACTCAATGCCATTGTTAATTTTTAGTCGAAAACAGAAAACTGGTTGCAAAAATGCCTTTTCGTTTTTGAGAAATAAAAAAAAACCAGGACCACATTTTTCTAAGAAAATCTTTGTTTTTTTTTTACCTATCTCGACTTTTAGTTTTATTAATTTTTGAAACATTACCTTTCTTTTAATATTTGTTTTGTAATTGGAATTTTATGAGGCCTCAATAAAGTAGGAAAATATGGGATTTTCCCTGGATTAATCATTTTGTTCATTGATAACGACTGAAAACTGACCTGAAATTTGTCTTATTATGTCTTGGGGCCGCGGCCACCTGTCGGTGAAGGGTTCTAATTGCTAGGAGCTTAAGATAATTAAACCGCATTTCTTCTTGGACGAAAAGACCTAAAGGTGAATAAAAGGCGTCGCATATTTAGTAAATACCTAACCATTTCCAATTGAAATATTGACTCATCAACACATATCTAACAATGTCAAACGCATACTCTCGAGAAGAGTTAGCGGACATGCACTTCTGCTACGGTTCATTGTTTTTTCATTCAAGAAAAAAAAGATGAACAGTAAAATCCTATCGTGGGCTTACTATTGATACATCAAAAGAAAGGTCCAATCGAACCCTATTAGTCAAAATGGGTTTAAGGTTTTCCGAATCCCTGCTAGCCGACATATTCGCAAAAATGTTAAGTTAGAGCCTTTAAATAGTGAATTGTGAGAAAAGATTACAAATGTGTAGCATAAAACGAAAATGGTCAGCAAAAAATTGTGTATTGTACCGAAATATTAAATCCGTAGAAATGAGAAAATCGCTAAATTCTACATATTTGATAGTTTATTTATTTATTTATTTATTTATTTTCATTCATCTTTCACGGACACTGCCTCTTGCGAAGAACTGACAAAACTTCCAAGAGTATCATCTGTCATGAAAAAGTGCTTCTCAACTTTGCCGTTCGGAATCGGCGTAAAATTGTAGGTCCCCTCAATTCTTCACACGCACCTAGAGAATTGTTGATGAGAGTAAGCCACTTAGGCCTTGGCTCTTCAAGAGCTGTCGCGCCACTCTATTTATTTATTTTTTTTATTTATTTATTCATTCTACGATATAAATACTATCTACTTACTATCCTGAGCCTACCACTGAAAGCCATACTCGATTCCTAGCACTGATAGCCGAGAAAATATCAGTAAATATATTAATTAATGTGCAATTTGCTAAGGAAAAAACAAACAAAAATTGCAGGTAAGTTTGGTTTTAAGTGATGGTGATGATTTCTTGTATCAATTGATATTGACCTTTTGGAAAAATTGAGCAATCTGGCGTTTTGAAATCATCGGAAATTTTCGAAAGCCATTCTATAAGTTTTGTTGATTACCATGGTGGTTGTTAATAAAAAATATGGAATATCTATATGTATTAGGAACTTTCAAACTCTGTCCAGCTTAAAATTAAAGTTTGACAATTCTGTGGTACTTAATATCTTATTAACAGCGGATGCTCGTGATTTGACATGGGCAGCGGTGGATGACTACCGACTGAAACTGCCTGAGTTAGCAGATATAGTAGGCATATCGAAAGAGGAGTACACAGTATACTAATAGTCTAAGAGCCGCTGAAGACCGACCTACACCCATCTGTTAACCGGCTGAAACTTTTTCTTATGAAATTTAGTTTGAAAACATATATGAATATGATAGCTTGCCTAACGAAAAGTGTGCCAGGCTATATTAAATTTGACTTTATATTTTAATCAATTACTAACTCCTCCTTCACCCATATGTTAAAATAAAACGTTGTGCCACATAGCCATATGTGTAAGTGGGCTTGAGACAAGAAAAAAATTGTATGGGAGAGGGGGGCCTATTCCCCCCGTTTAGCCAGGAGGGGCAGTTTTCTGAAAAATTGGCTTATTTTAAAAAAAAATATTAAAAATCAACGGCTTCATCTACAACAACGTGTTATACCTTTCTGCAAAGCCAAAAACTTAGGCTTTCATTTTGTATTTAAATTTAATTGTTTTAAATAATAGTTTTAGAAAAATTAATTTTCAAACTTAAAATTTTGAAAAAAAAAATTTTCTTAAATTTCGAACTAAATTTTTCAAAATTTTTTGTTATTAAGTACTAATTTTGTTTTCAACATTCAATGCTGTTTTTAATTTTTAGTCGAACACAGTAAACCGGATTGAAAAATACCTTGCCATTGTCGAGATATAAAGAAAAAAACAAAATCACTTTTTGCTTTTAAAAAAAACTTTTTTATTTTAACGTTACTGTTTTTTATATTCAAAATTATTGACAGTATTGAATGTTGAATGCAAAATAAGTACTTAATCACATGAAATTTTGAAAAAAATTAACTAAAAATTTAACAATTTTTTTTTTTGCAAAATTTTGAGTTTGAAAATTATTTTTTCTAAAACTATTATTTAAAACAAATAAATTTAAATACAAAATGAAAGCCTATGTTTTTGGCTTTGCAGAAAGGTATAACACGTTGTTGTAGATGAAGCCGTTGAATTTTAATATTTTTTAGAAAAAAATTAGCCAATTTTTCAGAAAACTGCCCCTCCTGGCTAAACGGGGGGAATAGGCCCCCCTCTCCCATTCAATTTTTTTCTTGTCTCAAGCCCACTTACACATATGGCTATGTGGCACAAAGTTTTATTTTAATGTATGGGTGAAGGAGGAGTTAGTAATTGATTAAAATAAAGTTAAATTTAATATAGCCTGGCACACTTTTCGTTAGGCAAGCTATCATATTCATATATGTTTTCAAACTAAATTTCATAAGAAAAAGTTTCAGCCGGTTAACAGTTGGGTGAAGGTCGCCCTTCAGCGGCTCTCCTACTATAACCAAAAATTTGGGTATGAGAAAGCTTTGCGTTAGGTGGGCGCCGCGATAGCTGACAATGATACTAAAACAGCGTGGAAAGGATGTTTCAAAGCTTGTGAAAGTCTCATAGAAATGAAGCTGAATTTATGCGTAATTTTATGACCATGTATGAAATACATGTCTCAACACCTGAGACAAAATAACATTCCAATCAATGGACTAAATTAGGAGAATCGGCTAAGGAAAGCAAATACGCAAGGTCATTCAATCAGTTTTTTGCGGTGTTACTTTCATCGATTATCCTGACAAAAGAAATACAATGGCAAGTATTATGCAATTTTTCTCGGGATAAAACTTCCCCATCACGGCAATACAGAAGTTAACACATCCGATATGGCTTTGGTCAAAATTAATGCGATGGAGTTTGAATTTGAATTATGTATTTACTCACGAACCAGATTTAGCCCGTTCGGATTTTGTTCTCAAGTGCGAAAAAAAGGTTCGATGGAGAGATTTTTCCAACAATTTAGAGTCGAGATCTGCATATGTTCTGTGGAGTTCGACAGTTCTTAGTTCTTACTAAAAACAGGTTATCGAATCGATGATTTGCAAATAACAAATGTTCAATTAAAATAAATTGTTTTGCTTGGACATTATTTCATTTTTATTGATCAGTTTGGTCGTAGTAAGAGATGTGTTATTTTTTAATATTTGCACAATTTGTGATTTGATAAGTAAATGTTTTGTTTTTCCTAAACCTTCTACTCGTATTCCTTCAAAGTTTATTAGAAAAAATAAAGAAAATCGGTCAAGCGGTTTACCGGTTATAGCGAACGAACTCAAAAATAAGTTGTTCCTTTATATTTATAGATTGTTTTCAATAATTTTGATACTGAAAAGATTATTTATAAAAAAAAAAATCAAATAAACGAGTTTTAAAGGTGGAAAAAGCTAAAAGTGGTTCATTGGAGGCTTATAGCTGGTATATGTCCGTTTTAGTATCTAAATGTCATTTTTAACACATCAAATAATTTGTCAGAGATATATTTATCAGGTTTGCAAACATCTGTTTCTGAATGTCCACTAATTGTTAAAACATAACAGTAAATCTTTTGACTAGCAGCCGTTTAAGACAAGAATTCCCCCCGACCAATATTTCATGATTGTTTGCTGAACCGCTTCTAATTTGGGTCAATTTGATTCTATGCCCCAAACCACCACCGTAGATAATATCTGCTTTCATGCGAATCAACGAGATCCAAATATTTTTCTGATTCTCGGCATACTTAGTTCAGGCAAAAACGGTGACACTTCCTGCTTAGCTTTAATTAACAAATGCTTCAAATCCTTCAGAACAGCCCTCTTGAATCTTCCAGTTCGGCCTGTACGATAGTTCTCTTCATATTGTATACTTATTGTCTGACATATCATAATTTATTATTTTGTGAAATAGGTAATGTTTGATTTTGCCAAGTTGTTTAACGTTTTTATAACCAAAGTTTTAGATATCGTTAGACGTTACGATGCAAACCCCTAGCAAACTCGTTGTACCCAGTTTGCTAAATAAATCAACATCCCAGTTTTCGCCTGTTGGAATTTAGTTCACATCTCGTTCAAATAGTACAAGTTCATTACTCTCTCATGAGTAAAACTTCTTTAGTGATATCACAATGGGCCCTTGGGTTCTAACTGAGTCAATAACAGATAGATAGGCACTCTAACCTAACCTTACCTAACTTAACCTCGTTCAAATGCACTGTGGTTACGTGGATGGCAAGAGTGCCCCAGACCGTTGTGAAAATCGAGTATGGCCAAAGCGCCTTGCTGCCAAAAGCAAAAATGAGATTCCTTGCACTGTACGTCATTATGAAACATCGTCTGAGGATGCTGACTTGCAATTCTAGAATCGTCTTCGTCCGCACTCCAGGTGCTAGTGTTGAAAGAATCCGAGTGGCTAGCAAACCGGTGCAGTGTCATAAGTCCGTATGTCATAAGTCCATAAAGAACTTTTGAACCACTAAGGTGGTTCAAAACTTCATAAATAATAACCTGCGCACTTATGACACTGCGCCTGTAGGGAAAGCCTTAGTAAAAACAAATTTTTGGGACAATCTTGCGGCAAAGTCAGCAAATAAAAGAAAAAGCTGTATGAAAATCTGATTTTGTGAAATAGTCAAAACACAACAGAAGAACGAAAATTTGTTGAATTTTTCAACGATATTTTTGTATTTTACTGCATGCCTTAATGAAAGTAGAAAGATAATTGTAAAGCTTGGAAAAATTCAGATACATGAAGTTCTCTATTTCAATTGGATTGATCTGATTTTAATATTTGTTTCACTAACAGAAAACATAAAACTAAGGAAAGTGTCATTTAAGCCGTATTTTTTTACTAGCTGACCCAGAAAACGCAGCTTTGTTATAAAAATATTAATCTTCGGAAATACCGAAAGGTAAAAAAACTTCTTCCACAGAAAATTATCATAAATATTTAGGATTTCGATAGACCGTATTTTTATTAAGATGCAACTAATCATGTAAATCAAAGAGGGTGACAATAAGACACAAAAAAAAATTGTAAGTCAGAGCAGTCATAAATCTTTAGAAAAAAAAAATTATAACATTTATGCTCATCCCTTGCACCGTTTCTCTTAAAGATAACAAATAGACCAATTGATTCAAAAAATGTATGAGTCATAACACTGAAATAAATTGTACTTAGAACGACGTGAACAGAAATGATTCGACAGCTTTCTTTTTCTTTTTCTTAAATTTTGACGACTTTCAAAGTTATTAGCCTAAACTACTTACATACTTAAGGTGGCGCTGTGGACTTGGTCGTCTCCAGTTTTGCACTCCAAGTTGATTGAGGTCCTCTTCCACTTGAGTGCGCCACCTGAGTAGCGGTCTTCCTCTCCTCCTACGTCCCTCGGGAATAGTGTCGAAGGCTTTCCGGGCCGGAGCATTGGTGTTCATTCGCTCTAAATGACCGAGCCATCTGAGTCTCTGGACCTTGACCTTCTGGCTAGGTCCATGTCGTTGTACAATCCGTATAAAGTTCGCTGTTAGCAAGAGTTATTCTTCGTATGATCTCGAAGCTGGTGTTATTGCCCGTGTTTATAGCGGAGCCTAGGTAGACAAACTCCTCTACTACCTCCAAGTTGTATGTGTCTATTTTGACGTTCTGCCCGAGCCGTCGGTGTTGGGTGTCCTTCCTCGAAGACAGCATATACTTCGTTTTTCCCTCATTTACCGCTAAACCCATTTTTGCCGCTTCTGTCTCAATTCTCACAAAGGCGCCATTGACATCACGCTGTGTTCTTCCCATTATATCAATATCATCGGCGTACGCGAGACGTTGAACAGATTTTTGGAAAAAAGTGCCTCTGGTGTTGACGTTGGAGTTCTGCACTATCTTCTCAAGAACGATGTTAAAGAAATCGCATGACAGTGCATCGCCTTGTCTGAATCCTTTTTTGACGTCGAAAGATTCCGTGAGCTCGTTGCCAACCTTGATGGAGCAGCGTGAATTCTCCATCGTCATTTTGCACAAGCGAACGAGCTTGGCAGGGACGCCAAAACTAGACATAGCTTTGAACAGTTCGTCTCTGTGGATGCTGTCATACGCGGCCTTAAAATCGATGAAAAGGTGGTGGGTATCGATTTGGAGTTCATAGGTCTTTTCCAGGATCTGCCGCAACGTGAAAATTTGGTCGATGGTTGACTTTCCTGGCCTGAAGCCACATTGATAAGGACCAATCAGATTGTTGACGAAAGGCTTCAGACGTTCACATATTACGGCAGAGAGGATCTTGTAGACGATGTTTTGTAGACTTATCCCTCTATAGTTGGCGCAGTTTAGAGAATCTCCCTTTTTCAGGATCGGGCAAACAATGATGAGGTTCCATTCATCGGGCATGCATTCCTCTGACCATATCTTACAGATGATTTGCTGCATGCTCCTATCTAGCTCGTTGCCTGCTGCGACATCTCTAACTGCTCTCTGGCAATGTTGCTACTGGTCTTCGATACCTGATGTTGGCAGCTTGGGACTCCTTAAGAGGTTACTTGACATTTGATCAGAGAGGGATCTGGCGATCTCTTGCGATTGTAGCCGTCCGACGTAGAATTTTCTTGCAGCATTTCCTGGTTTTTGCCGTTGTCGCGATCACCAGGATAACCAGGCATTGCAGGTAAGTTTGGTTTAAAGTGATGGCGATGATTTCTTGTATATCAATTGATATTGACCTTTTGGAAAAATTGAGCAATCTGGCGTTTTGAAATCATCGGAAATTTCCGAAGGCCATTGTATAAGTTTGGTTGATTACCATGGTGGTTGTTAATAAAAAATATGGAATATCTGTATGTGTTAGGAAGTTCAAACTCTGTCCAGCTTAAAATTAAAGTTTGACAATTCCGTGGTACTTAATATCTTATTGACAGTCATTTAAAGCGGATGCTCGTGATTTGACATGAATAAAATTGGGCATCGCTGGATGACTACCGGCTGAAACTGCCCGAGTTAGCAGATATAGTAGGCATATCGAAAAGTGGAGTACACCGTATACTAACCAAAAATTTGGGTATGAGAAAGCTTTGCGTTAGGTGGGTACCGCGATAGCTGACAATGATACTAAAACAGGGTGGAAAGGATGTTTCAAAGTTTGTGAAATGAGGCTGAATTTATCCGTAATTTTATGACCATGTTCCATCAATACGCAAGGTCATTCAATCAGTTTTTTGCGGTGTTACTTTCATCGATTATCCTGACAAAAGAAATACAATGGCAAGTATTATGCAATTTTTCTCGGGATAAAACTTCCCCAGTTTTTCCTCATCACGGCAATACAGAAGTGGCCTTGGTTATGGCTTTGGCCAAAATTAATGAGATGGAGTTTGAATTTGAATTATGTAATTACTCACGAACCAGATTTAGCTCGTTCGGATTTTGTTCTCAAGCGCGAAAAAAAGGTTGGATGAAGAGATTTTTCCAACAATTTAGAGTTTAGATCTGCAGATGTTCTGTGGAGCTCGACAGTTCTTAGTTTTTACTAAAAACAGGTCATCGAATCGATGATTTGCAAATAACAAATGTTCAATTAAAATAAATTGTTTTGAATAGACATTATTTCAAAGGAAAATTGAGTTTTCGTATATTAATCAGTTTTGTCGTAGTAAGAGATGTGTTATTTTTTAATATTTATACCATTTGTGATTTCGTAAGTAAAAGTTTTGGTTTTCCTTCTACTCGTATTCCTCCAAACTTTATAGAAAAAATAAAGAAAATCGGTCAAGCGGTTTGACCGGTTAAAGCGAACGAACACAAAAATAAGTTGTTCCTTTATATTTATAGATTGTCTTCAATAATTTTGATACTGAAAAGATTATTTATAAAAAAAAAATCAAATAAACGAGTTCATAGGAGAATATAGCTGGTATATGTCCGTTTTAGTATCTAAATGTCATTTTTAACACATCAAATAATTTGTCAGAGATATGTTTAAAACCCTCCACGGGGTAAGCCTTGACGTGGCGGAGCGGCTTACGGTAACTACTACTATGAAGCTTAGAGCTATGCGATCGCGAAACTTGATTTCGCAGAAGGGCCTCCCATGGTCGACAGGTCGAAGCGGGGTAGGCTGTTACTACCAATTACCCCACAACGAAGGAGTGTTCCCACCAAGGCACTCCCACCGAGGGACGGCAGCGAATGAATTTCTTCTTTGGAATCAACGGTGGCGTCTCCAGTTCCAGTTAGGCCGAACTACTTGGTGAACACCTTTACGGGCTACTTCGACTTATTTGAAGCCCAGGCCGTAAAAGGAGCGGTTTTTCCGGCTCTTGCACTTGGAGTCACATCAAGTGCCTGGCACTCCAGGTTGGAGGTTGTGCGTTGGGGTGACTTCCCGACCACGTAGAAAAAAGTTTAGTTGCGAAGCAACAACAGGCCTCGGAAACGGACGGATACACTGATGACGACCCAAGCAAATGTACAAAGGACAACGATTTTCGGATATGCACGTGGAATGTTAGGTCCCTTAATAGACCGCGTGCTGCCGAACAGTTAGCGGAGACCCTCAACTGCTACAAAGCAGATATTACCGCTATCCAGGAAATGCGATGGGATGGACCGGGCAAAAGGAGGATGAAAAACTGCGACATCTACTATGGTAATTGTTACCGAGAGCAACAACAGCGACTATTTGGATGCGGATTCGTCGTGGGAAGCGGACTCAGGCAAAAAGTCTTGAGCTTCAAATGTGTGAGCGAACGCATCACGACAATCCGAATCAAGGCTAAATTCGGCAACATCAGCCTAATATGTGCGCATGCCCCCACAGAAGAGAAAAAGGACGACACCAAAGACGAGTTCTACGAGCTCCTCGACAAAACATACGAGCAATCTCCTAGTTATGACATTAAAATTGTCCTCGGCGATTTTAACGCTAAGCTGGGAAAAGAGGACATCTTTGGTGGAACGGTCGGAAAGCACAGCCTGCACGACACCACATCCGATAACGGATTCAGGCTGATCGATTTTGCTGCGGGGCGAAATGTTGTGGTAGCAAGCACCTGGTTCCCTAATCTCAACATCCATAAAGGTACATGGAAATCTCCTGATCAATCAACCGTCAACCAGATTGATCACATTGCGATCGATGGAAGGCACTTGTCCAGCATTTTAGATGTTCGAACTTTCCGAGGAGCTAACATCGACTCGGACCACTACCTCGTCGTAGCCAAGGTAGTGCTACGAATATCCCGACAACGGCCAAAACAAGGAAATGCTGCAAGAAAATTCGACGTCGGACGGCTACAATCGCAAGAGATCGCCAGATCATTCTCTGATCGAGTGTCAAGTAACCTCTTAAGGAGTCCTATGCCGCCAACATCAAGTATCGAAGACCAGTGGCAACATTGCCAAAGAGCAATTAGAGATGCCGCCTCTAATGTGCTGGGTTTCACTCAGCCACCAAAACGAAACCCCTGGTTTGATGAAGAATGCAGGCAGGCCCATGCAGCCAAGCAGGAGGCATACAAAGCGGCGCTGCATAGAAGGACAAGAGCTGCTCGTGAGCTCTACGAGCAAAAGAGGAAAGAGGAACGCCGGCTTCTCAGGAGGAAAAAGAGAGAGCATGAGAAGCGTCAGATCGAGGATGTTGAGAGAGCCAACAGCAGGAATGAAGTTCGGAGGTTTTACCGAAAGGTTAAACAGCTGGCTCAAGGTCATCGAGCAAGAACTGATGCCTGCAGAGATAAACAAGGGAACATCATAGTAGAATCGCAGTCAATGCTGGGGATTTGAAAAGACCACTTCTGTAGATTGTATAACGGCGACGACGAACAAAATACCGCCGTCAGACAGGAGCCTTTCATCGGACACGATGATAGCCAACAATTCCGTGAACCCGAACTAGAAGAAGTGAAAACCGCAATATCACGGCTGAAATCCAACAAAGCCGCTGGAGCAGATGGACTAGCTGCTGAGTTGTTCAAAGCAGCAGGCGACGAGCTAGATAGGAGCATGCACCAAATCATCTGTAAGATATGGTCAGAGGAATGCATGCCCGATGAATGGAACCTCAGCATTGTTTGCCCGATCCTGAAAAAGGGAGATCCTCTAAACTGCGCCAACTATAGAGGAATAAGTCTACTAAACATCGCCTACAAGATCCTCTCTGCCGTAATATGTGAACGTCTGAAGCCTTTCGTCAACAATCTGATTGGTCCTTATCAATGTGGCTTCAGGCCAGGAAAGTCAACCATCGACCAAATCTTCACGTTGCGGCAGATCCTGGAAAAGACCTATGAACTCCATATCGATACCCACCACCTTTTCATCGATTTTAAGGCCGCGTATGACAGCATCTACAGAGACGAACTGTACAAAGCTATGTCTAGTTTTGGCGTCCCTGCCAAGCTCGTTCGCTTGTGCAAAATGACGATGGAGAAATCACGCTGCTCCATCAAGGTTGGCAACGAGCTCACGGAATCTTTCGACGTCAAAAAAGGATTCAGACAAGGTGATGCACTGTCATGCGATTTCTTTAACATCGTTCTTGAGAAGATAGTGCAGAACTCCACCGTCAACACCAGAGGCACTATCTTCCAAAAATCTGTTCAACTTCTCGCGTACGCCGATGATATTGATATAATGGGAAGAACACAGCGTGATGTCAATGGCGCCTTTGTGAGAATTGAGACAGAAGCGGCAAAAATGGGTTTAGCGGTAAATGAGGGAAAAACGAAGTATATGCTGTCTTCGAGGAAGGACACCCAACACCGACGGCTCGGGCAAAACGTCACAATAGACGCGTATAACTTCGAGGTAGTAGAGGAGTTTGTCTACCTAGGCTCCGCTATAAACACGGGCAATAACACCAGCGCCGAGATCAGACGAAGAATAACTCTTGCTAATCGCTGTTTCTTTGGGCTTAGAAAGCAATTGAGTGGAAAAGCCCTCTCTCGAGCAACTAAGGTAAAACTGTACAACACACTCATCATCCCAGTCCTGCTGTATGGTGCAGAAGCATGGACCCTGACAAAATCGGATGAAAGTGCCTTAGGCTGTTTCGAGAGGAAAGTTCTTCGGGTTATCTTTGGCCCCGTGTGCATTGAAGGGGAATGGCGAAGAAGATACAACAGCGAACTTTACGGGTTGTACAACGACATGGACCTAGCCAGAAGGGTCAAGGTCCAGAGACTCAGATGGCTCGGTCATTTAGAGCGAATGGACACCAATGCTCCGGCCCGGAAAGCCTTCGACACTATTCCCGAGGGACGTAGGAGGAGAGGAAGACCGCGACTCAGGTGGCGCACTCAAGTGGAAGAGGACCTCAATCAACTCGGAGTGCAAAACTGGAGACGACTAGCCAAGGATCGAGCTAGCTGGCGGAGCCTGTTGATTGAGGCCCAAGTCCACAACGGACTGTAGCGCCACCTTAAGTAAGTAAGTAAGATATGTTTAAAAGGTTTGCAAACGTCTGTTTCTGAATGTCCACTAATTGTTAAAACATAACAGTAAATCTTTTGACTAGCAGCCGTTTAAGACAAGAATTCCCCCCGACCAATATTTCATGATTGTTTGCTGAACCGCTTCTAATTTGGGTCAATTTGATTATATGCCCCAAACCACCACCGTAGATAATAACTGCTTTCATGCGAATCAACGAGATCCAAATATTTTTCTGATTCTCGGCAAACTTTGTTCAGCCAAAAACGGTGACACTTCCTGCTTAGCTTTAATTAATAAATGCTTCAAATCCTTCAGAAGAGCCTACTTGTTTGGATCTTCCAGTTCGGCCTGTACGATAGTTCTCTTCATATTGTATACCTACTTATTGTCTTACATATCATAATTTATTATTTTGTGAAATAGGTAATGTTTGATTTTGCCAAGTTGTTTAACGTTTTTATAACCAAAGTTTTAGATATCGTTAGACGTTACGATGCAAACCGCTAGCAAACTCGTTGTACCCAGTTTGCTAGATAATCAACATCCCAGTTCTCGCCTGTTGGAATTTAGTTCACATCGCGTTCAAATAGTACAAGTTCATTACTGTCTCATGAGTAAAACTTTTTTAGTGATATCACAATGGGCCCTTGAGTTCTAACTGAGTCAATAACAGATAGACAGGCACTCTAACCTAACCTTACCTAACTTAACCTCGTTCAAATGCACTGTGGTTACGTGGATGGCAAGAGTGCCCCAGACCGTTGTGAAAATCGAGTATGGCCAAAGCGCCTTGCTGCCAAAAGCAAAAATGAGATTCCTTGCACTGTACGTCATTATGAAACATCGTCTGAGGATGCTGACTTGCAATTCTAGAATCGTCTTCGTCCGCACTCCAGGTGCTAGTGTTGAAAGAATACGAGTGGCTAGCAAACCGGTGCAGTGTCATAAGTCCGTATGTCATAAGTCCATAAAGAACTTTTGAACCACTAAGGTGGTTCAAAACTTCATAAATAATAACCTGCGGACTTATGACACTGCGCCTGTAGGGAAAGCCTTAGTAAAAACAAATTTTTGGGACAATCTTACGGCAAAGTCAGCAAATAAGGATGAAAATTGAAAGCTGTATGGAGATCTGATTTTGTGAAATAGTAAAAACACAACAGAAAGAACGAAAATATATTGAATTTCTCAACGATATTTTTGTATTTAACTGCATGCTTTAATGAAAGTAGAAGTAAAGAAATTGTAAAGCTTTGAAAAATTCAGATATATGAAGTTCTCTATTTCAATTGGATTGATCTGATTTTAATATTTGTTTCACTAACAGAAAACATAAAACTAAGGAAAGTGTCATTTAAGCCGTATTTTTTTACTAGCTGACCCAGAAAACGCAGCTTTGTTATAAAAATATTAATCTTCGGAAATACCGAAAGGTAAAAAAACTTCTTTCACAGAAAATTATCATAAATATTTAGGATTTCGATAGACCGTATTTTTTATTAAGGTGCAACAAATCATGTAAATCAAAGTGGGCGACAATAAGACCCAAAAAAAACAAAAATAATTGAAAGTCAGAGCAGTCATGAATCTTAAAAAAAAAGCATTATAACATTTATGCTCATCCCTTGCACCTTTTCTCTTAAAGATAACAAATAGACCAATTGATTCAAAAAATGTATGAGTCATAACGCTCAAATAAATTTTACTTAGAACGACGTGAACAGAAATGATTCGACAGCTTTCTTTTTCTTAAGTTTTGACGACTTTCAAAGTTATTAGCCTAAACTACTTACATACTTAAGGTGGCGCTGTGGACTTAGTCGTCTCCAGTTTTGCACTCCAAGTTGATTGAGGTCCTCTTCCACTTGAGTGCGCCACCTGAGTCGCGGTCTTCCTCTCCTCCTACGTCCCTCGGGAATAATGTCGAAGGCTTTCCGGGCCGGAGCATTGGTGTTCATTCGCTCTTAATGACCGAGCCATCTGAGTCTCTGGACCTTGACCTTCTGGCTAGGTCCATGTCGTTGTACAATCCGTATAAAGTTCGCTGTTTAGCAAGAGTTATTCTTCGTATGATCTCGAAGCTGGTGTTATTGCCCGTGTTTATAGCGGAGCCTAGGTAGACAAACTCCTCTACTACCTCCAAGTTGTATGTGTCTATTGTGACGTTCTGCCCGAGCCGTCGGTGTTGGGTGTCCTTCCTCGAAGACAGCATATACTTCGTTTTTCCCTCATTTACCGCTAAACCCATTTTTGCCGCTTCTGTCTCAATTCTCACAAAGGCGCCATTGACATCACGCTGTGTTCTTCCCATTAAATCAATATCATCGGCGTACGCGAGAAGTTGAACAGATTTTTGGAAAATAGTGCCTCTGGTGTTGACGTTGGAGTTCTGCACTATCTTCTCAAGAACGATGTTAAAGAAATCGCATGACAGTGCATCGCCTTGTCTGAATCCTTTTTTGACGTCGAAAGATTCCGTGAGCTCGTTGCCAACCTTGATGGAGCAGCGTGAGTTCTCCATCGTCATTTTGCACAAGCGAACGAGCTTGGCAGGGACGCCAAAACTAGACATAGCTTTGTACAGTTCGTCTCTGTGGATGCTGTCATACGCGGCCTTAAAATCGATGAAAAGGTGGTGGGTATCGATTTGGAGTTCATAGGTCTTTTCCAGGATCTGCCGCAACGTGAAAATTTGGTCGATGGTTGACTTTCCTGGCCTGAAGCCACATTGATAAGGACCAATCAGATTGTTGACGAAAGGCTTCAGACGTTCACATATTACGGCAGAGAGGATCTTGTAGGCGATGTTTAGTTGGCGCAGTTTAGAGAATCTCCCTTTTTCAGGATCGGGCAAACAATGATGAGGTTCCATTCATCGGGCATGCATTCCTCTGACCATATCTTACAGATGATTTGCTGCATGCTCCTATCTAGCTCGTTGCCTGCTGCGACATCTCTAACTGCTCTCTGGCAATGTTGCTACTGGTCTTCGATACTTGATGTTGGCGGCATAGGACTCCTTAAGAGGTTACTTGACATTCGATCAGAGAAGGATCTGGCGATCTCTTGCGATTGTAGCCGTCCGACGTCGAATTTTCTTGCAGCATTTCCTTGTTTTTGCCGTTGTCGGGATATTCGTAGCACTACCTTGGCTACGACGAGGTAGTGGTCCGAGTCGATGTTAGCTCCTCGGAAAGTTCGAACATCTTAAACAATGGACAAGTGCCTTCCGTCGATCGCAATGTGATAAATCTGGTTGACTGTTGATTGATCAGGAGATCTCCATGTACCTTTATGGATGTTGAGATGTGGAAACCAAATCGATCAGCCTGAATCCGTTATTAGAAAGTAGTGTCGTGCAGGCTGTGCTTTCCGACTGTTACACCAAAGATGTCCTCTTTTCCCAGCTTTGCGCTTAAATCGCTGAGGACAATTTTAATGTCATAACTAGGAGATTGTCTCGTAGGTTTTGTCAAGGAGCTCGTAGTACTCGTCTTTGGTGTCGTCCTTTTTCTCTTCTGTGGGGGCATGCGCACATATTAGGCTGATGTTGCCGAATTTAGCCTTGATTCGGATTGTCGTGATGCGTTCGCTCACACATTTGAAGCTCAAGACTTTTTGCCTGAGTCTGCTTCCCACGACGCATCCGCATCCAAAGAGTCGCTGTTGTTGTTCTCGGTAACAATCACCAAAGTAAATGTCGCAGTTTCTCATCCTCCTTTTGCCCGGTCCATCCCATCGCATTTCCTGGATAGCGGTAATGTCTCTTTGTAGCGATTGATGGTCTCCGCTAACTGTTCGGCAGCACGCGGTCCATTAAGGCACCTAACACTCCACATGCATATCCGAAATTCATTGTCCTTTATACATTTGCTTGGGTCGTCATCAGTGTTATCCGTCAGTTTCCGAGGCCTGTTGTCTTGCAACTAGATTCTTTTCTACGTGGTCGGAAGTCACCCCGACGCACAACCCCCAACCTGAGCACCAGGCACTTGATGTGACTCCAAGTGCAAGAGCCGGAAAAAACCGTCCTTTTACGGCCTGGGCTTCAAATAAGTCGAAGTAGCCCGTAAAGGTGTTCACCAAGTAGTTCAGCCTAACTGGAACTGAAGACGCCACCGTTGATTCCAATGAAGAAATTCATTCGCTGCCGTCCCTCGATGGGAGTGCCTTGGTGGGAACACTCCTTCGTTGTGGGGTAATTAGTAGTAATAGCCTACTCCGCTTCGACCTGTCGACCATGGGAGGCCCTTTTGCGAAAACAAGTTTCGCGATCGCATAGCTCTAAGCTTCATAGTAGTAGTTACCGTAAGCCGCTCCGCCACGTCAAGGCTTACCCCGTGGAGCCTAAGCTAGCAGGTGTTAAAAACCTTTAATTTACCACTTACAATATCTTGAGTGAGGGTACAAGGTACAACGTCCCACGGTTCAGCTAGTACCTAATAAAAGAAAGATTAATGTATCATGAAATAAAAGGAAAAATGTTTGTTTAAAAAAAAGTAATTTTGAGTTTTCCTTAATTTCACATTTTTGCATCCGGTTTTGACTAAAAATAAAAAACAAAAACATTGAAAAATCAAAATATGTAGTTACTTTATTACGTAACATTTGGAAAAATTTTAAGTTTGCAAATTAATTTTTGAACAATAAATAAATAAATAAAATAATAAATAAATAAAGAGAACGAGATTTAAGATATTAATGCAACAATTCAAATTGAATTGGATATTTTTGTCTTGCTCATGACATGAAGTTAAATAAATAATAATGAATTTCAGTCTGCCTTTTGTAGAAACATAAAAACTCCCATTAGCCATAAATCAATCCACAGAGAAGCGAACAATTTCCGATCCGTTTTTATTCTTTTGCATCCTAAATCTGGTCGTTTGACCACACAAAAAAACCCTAAATATGTTCCATAAGGACAAAGCTCCTCTCTGAATGATTCATATTTCAAATCCACATATCCAATCCAACCATCAAAGTTCCATCAAAACTTTCTCTCCGTCGTCGTATGATGTCCTTCAAGCTAAACTATACCTTCTGCTCAATTACCATCCAAACACACAAATACATAAATATCTACAACTTAGAACAAAAAACCAAATGTACAGCAATCTTCTTAACCAGATTCACAGAGGGACATTCAGAATTGTATACATACGTTTAGAAGCGAGTATCATAAATTTAACAGTTAACATCAAAATATGACAAACAAACCAGGATGTGGATTTGATGTCCACCCAAAAAGAAATAACCAAAATCTTACCCTACGAACAAAAAAATATTCACTAAACCAACCACAAAGCTAATAACGAAGATGTTATCCTGTCAGAGGTCCTTTTATTTTTCTATGTCTGTTTTGTTTTTAACTTTATTTGCAATTTTGCTCTTGCTTGACGAAGTGGGTGTTCTTTTTCTAATGGAGGTTTGTCAGTCATAGAACCTAGGATTACTTTTTCAAAGGTTTTTGAAAAAAATCAGGTGTTCAAGTGCGGGTCTGTCCATATCAAAATTTGAAAAAATTAAATTTTGACTTGCAAAAGCGATTTTATATAAAAAAAAAAATTCCCACGCCCGAAGTGCCGCAGATCTGTTCAAAAATTTTGTTTGTCGGAGTAAAAGTTGGGAACCCCTGTTCAAAAGAACACTTTTTCTATTTTTTAAGATTCTAACGCGAACCATATTTCGCTCCGTTGATTGAGAAGTGTTGGCTTGCATGGTTTTATTTTGTGATGCACACGAATCAGTGCGAGGACTTGCCTGCTATGCTAAGACTCACTCAGACATGAATACGAATTTTGAATTATTTACGAGTTTGCCAGACAAACAGAAATAAAGTGCACAAATGTATCCACAGCGAGGAATAATTCACACACGAAGGAGAGACAATGCGCGCATCAGTCCAAAAAGGATACACGCTCCATTCCACAGTTCTATAGCCATGAGAGGAGACAGAACGTGATTGTTACATTTTTTTTACAGTTTTGTTTGTTTTGGCGGTCTGGTGGAAGTGCCAAAAGTTATGATAACGTGAGACGTATTCCAACCATCACAGTGATGCGGGCTGGACAAAACCAACGTCGACGACTCTTGGATGCTATCATATCCACGTCCATCATTCACCATGAATATCCACTACTCTGCTGACTATTCTGTGTGCATTGTCAGTGGATTTGGATTGAATTGTATACGCAATAGTGCTAGTTGTTGTCCTTTTCGGAATGACGGATTTCTCAGTCGTCGGTGTTGGTACGTGCCCCCAGTGTCCCGGCCGTTCTAACTACATGCATCTGATGAATAAATGGACTGCGAGGATATACGACAGGATATGATGGTAATTTAAGTCATGATGTTCACTTCACTGTGTGTCGCCAGCGACACTTTTCCTGTCGCATCACACCGCGTCTCGCCATTCTGTGCGAACAACACACATGATGCAAAGTGGACAACAGTTGGAGTTTCTGCTGCATGCAAAGAAGAGGAGGACATCATAGTCGCGCTGACAAATGCAAAAAATAAACTTGAAACAAGGATTCGACTATTTGACGATGAATTTTTTGCACCGCATTGCATGGGTGCGCGCACTTCAACTTCGCCCCCTCTCTATCACCCGCCGCCATTCTCGTCGACTCTGAAGCAGTTTATTAGTTCTTTGATGGATGACAATGAATATGGGCACTTATCCGTTAGATATGATGTTGATGTTACTAGCACGTTCGGTCGGACTGCATGGCCATGGCTGGACGCGCTCTCAGGAATGGACACATTTAATGGCCATTTAACCGAATGATTAACGATCAGGAGCGTTCCACGCAGAGAGTGGGGTAAATTGGGGACGGGAACTTGCAATGTAACAACGATAGGCGTTTGATATAGAGTGATGAGGGTGGACAACGATTGTTTTTCATTACAGTGGTAGTTGTAGTTACACAACGGGTAATGTTTGCAAAGGATGTTTTTATTGCCCTCCATCACATGGTGGTAAACTTTATGATGTGTCAGCGAATGTAAAGAATGACTTTTTATATATATTAGCTGGTTTGGTGTGGGTGGTCGGGTGATCGAGAGGAAGTGATTGGGTTTGGGGTGTTTTTAATATCGAGGTAAGCAGAATAATGGGGAGAAAGAAACATTGATTTGAAATGTGTCTAACGAAATTGCACGCATGTGAACGCTATGTAATCAGAGTTGTGAAAGTCAAAAGAAAAATGAATGAAACTACATTTTATCAATGTGTCTTCCGCTTAAATAAATACATGTTTCTTTCGTCCTTAGCGGCAAACACTTTATTAACAATAGATATATAAAACAGACCACTAACTTACTTACCTGCGGCTCCCTTCCATCCATGAAGGATCTCAGTCTGAGACACTGCAGCATTTCATCGGGAACGGCCACCACCAACACTCAGCAGTCGCCAAAAACAAGCGTTCTGGCATTCACGGTCATTTGATCCTTATACCGGAGGTTCGGTCTTCTCTATCGTCTCGAATCTGGTAGCTGCGAAGAGGAGACTTTTTTGGCTGGAGCAGTGTCGTCGACTGCATTCACATCTCGTCGCCCGAGAATGATAATGTCGTAAGCGACTTTTTTTTGATTTTGGGAAATCGCAATCATAGTTTAAACAATCATATCTCCGAAACGGCTATGAATAATTTTTCAAAACTTTAACTATAGTTGCAGAGCTGATGAAACTTCATTTTAGAATCAAATTAAAACCATTAAAACCCAGCTTCCATTTCTACAGATTTTAAAGCCAATAAACCATAGTATTATTTTGTCGTATGTTACATTTTGCTAACTCAAATGTTTATTCCATACACATACGACAAAAAATTTGCACATACGACAAACTTTTACCCAATTCAGTTATTTTTATTCAAACAAATAAATAAAACTACGAGTTATTCAATACTTTTTTGGAACAAAAATAATTTAATTCACATAAAATAAAAATTAACAGTCTTCGTTCTTTTTACAAAAATAAACATTAAATCTAAAAAAAAAACATAAACACATCCATGGTTGGAGCCATACAAACAACAACAATTACGTGATTTATCAACTTAACAAAACAATGAAACAAAAAAATAAAAATATTAACTTAAAACTAAAATACATAAATTACGAAATTAATGACATTTTCTTATGCATAAAAGGATAATGTACACAAAATAATGTCGAAGGGGTTTCTAATTCGTTTGGTGCATTTTCATAGAACGACCTGAGAGCTGAGCGCTCGTTGTTTTCAGTTGTGGGTAAAAAGGTGGGATCGTCTTCTTCGCCGTTAACAGAAAAGTAAACAGAATCAGTGTCATTTAGTATGTCATCACTCATGCTAGTTATTATATATATAAGTTGATTTTTACTTTATAGTACTCACGCTAAAAGTTCTGGCGGTAACTCCGGCGCAGGGGACCCGTCCGCACTCGACGACATTCTGAAGTTAACTAAAATTGTTCTTCTGCATATACGTCCTTATGGCACATACGACAATATTTACCGTAAGTTGGGTAAAAAATTGTTGTATGTGAAGGATTTTAAACACATACGACAATCATTTACGCAACCAACAAAAACCGCGATTTTACATAGAAAAAATGTCGTATGTGAAAAATTCTTACACATACGACAAAATTAATACCCAAAACGCATTGGACCTTGCACATACGACAAAATAATACAAAATATCCCGAAACTAAAGGAGATATCAAAACGCGGATTGCACCATTCGAAAGATTATTTTTTTTCTTATCATTCAATTCTCAAAAAACCATTTTTGTGATATACGACATTCTTTTTCTCAGGCGACGATCTTGGTACAGCTCGTACAGTTTGCGGTTGAACGTTCTTCTCACTTCGCCATCGCGATCGTCCACTGAAAATCCTTTGAAGCATTTTTCGTTCGTGGACAGTAGCATTTTCCCTTTTTTATTTATCGTCCAACACTCGGCGCCGCGTATAGAATAGGACTGACTCCTTTCGAGTAAGTAATTTTGAACCCGTTGTTGCCCAACCCAAAAAGTAGCAGCCGTTCGCTAAGGTAATTTTTCGTCGGATATTTAATAATTTGTCGTTTGTGGGATTGATATTTGTTCCAAGGCAGATGAACTCCTTAATTCTTCGAGATTGCTACTGCCAACAGTGACGTTTTGTCCTAGGCGGTGACTATTTTTTGTTTCGTTTGTTTTGCAATATTTTGTCCTCGTTCATTTCAAGACCAACGAGCTCCGCCTGTTCTTCAATCGCTGTGAAGGCCTCAAGCACAGTTCTCTGAGAGCGACCGATGATGCTATGTCGTCCGCATAGCCTAGGAGCTTTGTGGATTTGTTGAAGAAGTGACTTCCATGTTTACACAGCTGCCTTACGCACTATCTGCTTCTTAAACATAGTCCTTCTGTTTAAGAAGTCACATGGCAACGCACCCCGGTTCATATTTGAAACAAGTGTTGAGTTGCTACCCATTTGCACAGTGCACACTGCACTATTGTTAAACGTAATGCGCAATGGGCCAAAGTTGCATCAGTTTGTTCGGGATCCCAAATTCAGACATCATCGCCATCATGAGTTCTTGGCGGTGGATGCTATCATAAGTAACTTTGAAGTCGTTTAAAAGATGGTGGGTTTTGACTGAAATTCGTTGATCTTTTCCAGGATTTCACTCATTGTGTATATTTGGTCTTTCATTAGTTCTGCCATTTATTGTGTTGCAGCTTGCAGTACGGTTTAAGACGCTTAAACAGCGCCTCACCGTACGTTGGATAGGATTTTGTATGCAACATTAAGCATTGATATGCCGCAGTAGTTTTTGCATATTTTATTTTATTATTTCGTTTATTTTGTAGATGGGGCATACGGAGCTCATAGTCCAGTCAGTGGGCATGCATTCATCCTCCCACACTTTGTTGATGACCTGGTGCATGCGGTTCATCAAAAAATCTGCACCATATCTTAAGAGCTATACAGGTATGCCATCCGACAAGGTGGAGTTGTGATTTTTTAGCTTTGTGCTGGGGGCCAAGACTGGGTCTTCATTGACTGGTCTTGCTTCTCTTTCATCAATTCCCTGTGCTTCCGTGACTAGGTTTGCTTCAATTCACTAATAATTCCTTAAATCCTTTAAACTGAAGTTTGCTCTTTTTCTAACTCGCCGCAGAATTTGCTGTTGAAGCTATCACAAAAGGACCTGTCTAATCCACTCTATTTTCCTCGATTGTTTATCAAAACACTTCTCATCTTTTGTTTTTTTTCACTTTGGGCGCGATGTGTCCATAGTGCTGTATCGTGTTTGTCACCCCTGTTCCATGATGCTCTTTTCCCACAGCATTGTGATCCGATCCACATGAGTCTATACATGTAGCTTCAACTTATGTCGGATCCGGGCGACACTTGTACTTCGTCGTATTCAATGTGAATTGTGCAAAGTTCTCCTTCCATCCAGTCCGCGACGATACAAATGACGAGGACTACTCCGCCGACACGCTTGCTATGCCGTCGACGACGTTGCTCTCAAACAAACTGAGATTATTTGCCTCTAATTACAAAATCGAAAATGTCGCCACCAATGGAATGAATTGTCATAAAATACAAAGTTTCATACAATATTTTTAAAGCGCGACTCTATGATTGTGAAAGATAAATAATTCCTGAAGAGCATCATGGTGTCACAAGGATTCAAACATAAAAAAACAGCAAGCAAAAAATTGCTACCATACGTAAAGTTTCTCTGCTTTTGCCCCATCCAAATGAATCCATATCCAAATCCAGATCCAGAGATCCCTTAAAAACGACAGCACATAACATAACCTAAGAGTTTCATATTGCTGCCAACACTCTGCCACATCCGCCACCTCCGACGACGACGCTGCTCCACGCTGCTACTCACGCGATCACAAATGCCATGGTGTAGATAGCGGTACATATTCGTTTAATTTTTAATTTTTTCACTTCCATTCTGATTCTTGTCGAGTTTTGTATTATTTTTCGAGTTGTTCTCATTCTTCCTAACCTCTCTCATGCCATGTTTTTTTTTCTTTTTTAGAACATTTTGAATGTTGAAGTTTGAAAAACACAGTTTTGGGACTAATAAATCAAATGCGTTGTCATGCTTTCAACTTTTAATCAATCACCACCACTCGTAAAACCAGGCGGTTAAATATGTATTCATCTACTCATTCTGTTCTGTACTCGTATGTCGAACAAAAACAAAACGCAGAAAAAAAAACCTGAAAATCCTGGAATGAAGACGACACATAAAAAAAACAGTCCAATGCCAAAGTATGTATTAGCAGCTTCAGCAGCATCCTGGGTCCAAAACAACCGACAGACATATCAAATATTGTGGTAAAGCGGAAACAACGTAACTGCTGATGATGCTGATGACGATGACGATGAGGCGGGCGGGTATGATGACGGTGGTGGTTCCGGTTGAATGGAAATGGAAAGGGTATGTTTGATTTCACATCCTGATTTAGATGAGCGAGCGCATTGCATTCATAGCCTTAGTTGATTTTTTTTTTGTTTTTTTTTTCACACATACCTACAGCTATTTGTGGTGTGTTTAGAATTACATCAGCCAACATTTCAATAGGCATGCAGAAGGATGAGCTGGAGAACGATGACAATAATATATGTGAAAAGTGACAGCCAGAATTTGAAATGTTATCATTTTTTGTTTGGTGTGTTTTTTGTTTGGCTTTCGTTTTTATTTTAATTGAAAATTGCAAATTGGTTTAATAAATGCAGATGGATTTGTGAATTATGCAGCAATTGTTTCTACACATTCATGACGGTATAATACCTACATGGACATGACTTTAAATACAATTTTTGCTCTCGAAATAATTTTGTTGAAATTTATTTTAATATATAAATTAAATTTGACTCATGCCTATTTGCATAATAGTAATTTTAAATTTACTTTCTACGTGTTTATTGTTTAAAGGGACATCTGACGTTCCTAATTAAAATAACATGGTTTACAGAGTAGGATTTCAACATTCTGTTCAGTTCAGTGCACTAGAATAGAAAATTAGTACAATCTACGCCTTTATTAAAGGGAAACTCTCCATTCGCCAAAATGATATTAGTACACCGGTGAACTATAGACACGCGCGTGAACTCGTCGGCGAAGAGGTCGAAGAACGCCGGGCGTGAAAGAAAAGTGGACAAGTCTGAAAAACTGATGTCATTAGTACTGCTGAGTCCATCTTAGGCAGCAGCGGCTGGTTTGATAAGAATGCAAACATGAGTCGGAACGTAGGAACGCTGTATATCGGGCACTGCAGCAATCTCATTGAACGCAGACTCAAGAAGGAGGAAAAGAAGCTTCACAGACAACAGAAAGCAACCTGGGGAAAAAACAACACATGCATAATATCTATATGTCCAAAATACAAGAAATTAGATGTCACAGACTGCAGCAATTATAGAGGTATAACCTTTGTATATGGAATTTATAGTAGCGCCAAGACGGGACGACTCTGCGCTCGAAAGACTTGCTATCTCAAAGCAGACTTCATATTAGCTCCCTAATAGGTGTCCTTACGGGACACTGTCTTATAGGCAGACACGCAACACGACTTGGTGTAGCCTCAAATGACTTCTGCAGGAGCTGTATGGACGAGGAAGAAGAGGAAACAATCTCTCACCTTCTCTGCACTTGCCCTGCTCTTTCACTAAGACGCAAACTTCATCTGGGAGAGTACTTTTACGATAATCCCAGTGAACTAGCTAATAAGGATATCAAATATCTTCTTCGCTTTATAAAAAGCTCAAAATGGTTCGACTAGTAAGAAGTAATTCTCTAGATTCATGTAGTATCACAATGGGCCTTTTCTTTTGGCCTAAGTGTGTGGATTCTGTATTCACAGCCACTTTAACCTAACCTAACCTAACGGGACGACTCTCCAACCAAATATTCTCGACGCTGAAAATACTATAAATTCCATATACAAAGGTATAACATTGTTGATTACATCTATGACATTTTCTGTTCTATCCTACGATATCGGAAAGCCCGATACGCGGAAACCCATAATATCAGAATGGTTTCAAATCAGGCAAATCGAAAAATGATCAGATCCTGATTCTTAAGCAGGCGATGAAAAAATGTCCAAAATTTAACATCAAAACCGTCTACGATACTATATAGCCAGGGTAGAATTGTACAAATCCATGAGAGAACTCGGCAACCCAAATAAATTAATTTCACTATGCAGGACACCATAACCATAGTTTTAAGTCAAATTTAAGTATCCAGATTGCTATCTAGACCCCTACACATCTTAAATTGACTCCGACAAGGGAATGGACTGGCCTGTCTCCGCTACTACCATGGCGTTGGAGAAAGCAATACGTGACCATTGAACATCTATCATGGAGACTATCGTCATCAATTCCACCCAATTATTGGCATATGCAGACGACATTAACATCTTTGCATTGCAAGGAACCCAAAAGCTGTACAATCCTCATTAATCCAGATCGAGCAGTCGGCGAAAAATCTGGGGCTACATAATGGGTACCAAGAACGCAAGATTTAAATTTGAAATAAAACGAAGATGTTTAAAAAAATATCGCGAATTCTTTATTATATCGTAAAGTAGACAGGATAAGGTTATGTATATAGAATATCACATCGGTAAGATGACCGCCGCGGCTTTGCTGGCACATACGCGATCTTTTAATGAAATTTTCAATGAACGTTTTGTATAAATGCTGCGGTATTTCATTAATGCAGCGTCCAATTTCCTCTTTTAAGGCTTGAGTCGTCGTCGGCTTATTCGCATAAGCCATCGACTTCAAAAAACCCAAAGAAAAAAGTCCAATGGTGTTAAATCGCACGATCTAGGCGGCCAATTCCGGTCTCCAAAACGCGAAATAACACGACCGGGAAATGACTGATGCAGCAATCGAATTGTTTCTCTGAGATGTGGCGCCGCGCGCCGTCTTGTGAAACCACATCCCCTCCACATTCATAACTTCAATTCTAGGCACGAAAAAATGGGTTATCATTTCACGATACCGAACCCCATTGACTATTTGCGCTTGATCTGAATCATTTTCATAAAATGAGTGTGCATTTGCTTCTCGTGAATCACTCGAGGATATTCCTGGCCCCAAATGCTACAATTCCGCCTATTGATGAAGCCATCTAGATGGAAATGGGCCTCGTCACTAAAGATGATTTTATCGGCAAAATCAGCATTTTCATGTTGTCTCTCCAATACCCAATTAACGAACTCCCTTCGCTGCGCTGAGCATAATTTGCACTTCTGCTGGCTTCAGTTCCTGAGTCAATTGAACTTTATATTCATGAAGTTGCAAATCTTTCGTCAAACTTTGCTGCATAGTGGATTTGGAAATAACAATTTGCTGACCTCGGTGTCGAATTGAGGTGGATAGATTTCGAGCGACATCATCACGTACTGCTGCGTTATTTTCGGTCGATCGACCTGTTCGAAGGCGCGTTGTTGTCTCTACATCAGTGACAAACCCAGTTTCAGCAAATGTTTCCATTAATCGCTTTACAGTTGACTTTCTTGGAGCATTATTATAACCCCAAATTGATCGCAATTTGCGAACTGTAGCCGGAAAATGTTCAACATTTTGGTAAAACAATTTCACAATGACAATGCGTTGTTCAATCTTGTAGCGCTCCATTTTTATTAACCTTATACCTTCTTCTAACAAACAATAATAATTGATCAAATGTCAAACAATGACACTTCGAATGGCGCCAAATTTAAATCTTGCGTTCTTGTTGGGACACCCTTTATGAATGAGGAGAAAAGTGAATAGATGGTGCCTCCCTTTGCTGAAAACGTTAACAATAGAAGAGGAAGAAGTACATATTAAGGTAGAGGAGCACGAATACGAAGAAGTGCCAATCTTCAATAAACTTGGATTAGTATAAATAGTAGCAGCCGATAACAATATGGAAGAAAAGCGAAAGCAAACCGGACCTATACCTACTAAAGTCTTTTAAGGTACTTTAAATCTAAAATTCTAAATCTTAATTTGTTTAGTTGGTCAAAACTCCTTTACGGACTTATGACTTACGGACTTATGACACTGCGCCTCCGCACTGAGGTATGTCAACGAGCAAAAGAAAGAGGTTTAGGTTTACAATGAAAACTTCCTGTTTTGAATTTTTCGCCCGAGGCTATAAACATCTAAAGGAATTTTCGGTAATGCTTATCTATTGTTTTTGTGTCAATAGCAAATCACTATCACACTGTAGTTATGCACTTTTATTGTGTGATTAGACACTTTAACTCCTTTTCAAAAAAAAGTATCAGCTGATTTAAGAAATCGACTTTGGCATTGAATGAATTCAATGTTGCAATATGGAATTGTGTTTTGGGTTGGCAAACCAACATAGAAACAAAATAATACCATTGTTGATTTTAACAAAAAGTTGCTTTCTTTCTTACTTATGGGTGGCGCTACAGTCCAGGTTGGACCAGCGCCTCAACAAACAATTTTCCCAGCTAGCTCGGTCCCCGATAAGCTGTCTCCAGTTTTGCACTCCAAGTTGGTACAGGTCCTCTACCACCTGTGTGCTCCACCGGAATCGTGGTCTTCCTCTTTTGCGACGTCCTTCTGGGTTCGATTCCATTATTATTATTATTTTCCATTCGCTCAACATGACCCAACCATCGTTGTCGTTGGACCTTTACTTTTCTGGCTAGGTCAGTGTCGCTGTACAGCTCGTTCAGTTCTTGGTTGAATCTACGTCTCCATTTTCCATTAATGCAGACAGGACCAAATATAACTCGAAGAATTTTTCTCTCAAAGCCGCCCAAACCGTTTTTCTCAGAAGTTGTCATAGTCCATGTCTCTGCACCAAACATGAGGACCGGAATGATGAGGGTTTTGTAGAGTGTCACTTTAGTTGCTCGGGAGAGGACTTTACTACTCAAAACTCAATTGTCTTATAAGTTCAAAGAAGCAGCGATTGGCAAGAGTAATTCTTCGTTTGATTTCAGCGCTAGTATAGACAAACTCCTTAAACTACTACAGGAGTTTTCCATGTTCCCTTGTGGATATCGAGATGTGGGAATCGCGTACCATTATGTCTCGCCCCGCAGCGAGGTCGATTAGCCTAAATCGTTATCGGAGGTGGTGTTGTGTAGGCTATGTCACCCAATTATTCCACCAAAGATTTCTTCTCTACCCAGCTTAGCATTAAAGTCTCCAAGGACGATTTTAATGTCATAGCTAGGGCATTGCTCATAGGTCTTGACGAGGAGCTCGAATAACCTGGCTTTGGAGTCTTCATCCTTTTCCTCTGTGGGGCGTGAGCGCAGATGAGGCTGATGTTGGTGAATTTAGCCTTGATACGGATTGTTGTGATGCGCTCATTCACTGAATTGAAACTCAAGACCTTCCTCCTGAGTCGAGTCCCAACTACAAATCCACATCCAAATAGACGCTGATTTTGTTCCCGGTAGCAGTCGCCGGACCATCCCATCGCATTTCTTGGATGGCAGTTATATCTGCTTTATAGCAGTCAAGGGCTTCCGCTAGTTGTTCGGTTTCACGTGGCCTATTAAGGAACCTAACATTCCACGTGCAAAACCGAAATTCGTTGTCCTTAAATTTTTTCCGTGGGTCGTCATCATTAATTCCGTCCGTATCCGAGGCTTGTTGGTGGATAGGAACTATACTTTATTTATGTGGCCGGGCAGTCACCCCGACGCACGACCCCCAACCTGGACGGCCAGGTCTTTAGTTTAACTCTTAGGCCAAACCGCTCCTTAAAGGCCTGGGCTGCGAATATGTCGTAGTAACTCTATAGGGTGTTGCAGGAATCTTAATTTTGTGTTCTTACTTTTCTTGGTTCTTTGATTTGTTCAGTCAACTCGACAATACAACATATGGGGCTTATAAAAAAAACTGACTGTTTTTTGTTTGTTTTTTTTTTTTTTTTGATGACAGTTTAAATCGGAAAATTCCTCATCTCGAAGGCAATAAGCGAACAAAACTCATTCCATCCCTGCCAGTAAGCAAAACTCTTTAGTTTCGATCCTAGACATATCTAGCGTAAAATTATTGAAATAAAAATGAATGATTCCAAAATCTCCCAACGACCGTATGCCAGAAACCATCATGACCCTATAAGTACAAACAGTATGCACCCCACAACTTCCCTCCGATTAAGAACTCATAAAGCAGCCAATATTGTACTGGGACTAGTGAGGAAAACAAAATGAGAATTTAATGGACTTGATTACTGATGGGCAATAAATTTTCTTCAAATCAAAAATACGAGCTAAATAAAACAAACAAACAAAAAATAATCCAGAAAGCGACAAGAACAAAAAAAACACCTCACCCCTCACAATGAAGGAACAGAATCCCAGATAAGAAAAAAAACTCCAATCAAACACTTACAACAAACAGATACAAATCGCGAGCTCCACATATTGTCATCATCATATCCACAGAATAACACCATCGCCATCCGACACGTATCATCCAGGGCTCTCCAAAAAGGGGTACATAAACGTTCTCTCTTTACCTCGCATCACTCAAGAACACCAACCAGCTTCAGCATCATCAAGCATCGCAGAAGCATCAGGCGAGATCGGTGCCTCCATCAAGTGTTTATTTGCTGCTCCCTTCGCGGTTTTTAATTTGTATTCTTCAGATATTTTCTGACATTGGATGGATTTATGGCCCAAAGATTTATTGGACTCAATGGCAGATGATGATGATGATGATGATGATGACGATGCGATGGTGTTCAGTTCAGTTGCCTCTACGTTCACATTGTTGATCTGGAATCGTCGCTTCTGCTTCAACTTCATCATCTACGACTTTGTGTGTACCTCAAGAGCACTGAAATTTCATTAGCGAATACATCTCGCCATGTGATAACCATGGATAACGGCAATGACCATTTGCCAAAACAATGTGACAAAACGCATTTTCATGTAAGAGCGCAGGCGAAACTTTTCGTCACGCAAGAAATATTATATGAACTGGCTCTCCTAGTCTTGAGAGCAAAAGTGGGGTTGGTATGCCACGAAAAAAGTAAAATTAAAACTTAAGACTGTGAAAACACAGTATGAAATGCAAGAAACTGAAATGCAATAATAAAATTTCATATGTTAACTATAGCTAACCTAGCAATCGATAAATAAAACACCTTCACGCGTGTACCTCGCAACCACACTACTCGCTAACCGCTATCCCACTATCCTCTACCTGCTACCCTACTATTTCTACCCGCTTCCTGGTAGCCCGCTACCCCATTACCAAGGTACCCCGCTACCCACTTCCCTATGCACGCTACCCGCTGAGCGCTTCCTCGCTTACCCGACACCATGCTACCCACTACTCGCGATCCGATACCCTCTACCCATCACCCCACTACCCACTATCCCGCTGCCCAACTACCCTACTTCCCACTACCCTGACCATTGGAAATCGTATGAAAATATCGCTGTGGTGTGATGAATTTTTTTCTCTACAAAGACGTGAAGGTTTTTCGAGACCTAGATGCCTCGCCGTGTGCGTTTTCCGATGTCTTACTAGGCTTGTTCCTACTAGGCTGTACACTGATCGATGAAGCGGTGAAAAATCTCAGAACTAAAACCTTTTGTACAAAATCGAGAGTTGTTATTATCTTTCACAACCCACTGTATTATGTTCAATGTGGTTCCATGCTCTAGTTAGCTTCACCCCCGAAACCGTCTAACAAACTTTATCGTACGAAAAAAACGACTGAATACGAAAACCTATCACGATGCGCATCTTGTCATAATCTTGTCATTTGAAATTATGATGAGGCCGAGGCCTACAATGAAGCAGAATGCTACACAAATCATACTATCAAAACGGCATAATGATGAACAGCCGCAGTGCACTCTTCGTTTGGCACTTGCCATGATCTTGATCATCTTCATCGTCGTCGTGTCGGTTTCATCATCATCACCATCAGCGTCGTAGTGTACCTACGTTGTATGTTGTTCGCGTTTTTGTCGTCCAAACGCAATCATATCGTCACTGATCAGCTCCACGATGGTCCGTCGCCGTTCAACTTGAGCATCGCTGGGAATAGCAGTTTAAACTGACTGGGTGTCGTGCGTCGTCGTAGTGTTGGTCTGAGTTGCCGGGCTAATATTTTCTTCTTTTTTTTATAAGTTCACTCAGATAATTGGTTATGACAGCTGTTCGAGGATAATTAGAGATTAATTGTTCTCCTCACAGAA
>CAKKXW010000004.1:53091897-53103310 GCA_920937365.1 Sphaerophoria rueppellii | reverse complement strand
TTAAGCGAAATAAAACTAAGTGAGTACTAGTCAGTCGCTTGTTATTCTATTAATTAATGTAGAACTCCTGAACGGTGAAAACTTATAATTTAACTACTCTTGCCTTAGCGGTGATGCTATTGGAAATGCCTTTGAGATCCGATCAGATAGATGATCGAATCTCAAATAAATCACGATGATTTATAGCTCAAGAAAAGCTATAACTCTGAGTGAATTTTTGGTTTTTTTTTTCTTTCTTTTATTGCGTGGAATTTCCATGATGAAAAGAATTATAATACAGATTGACGATATATTTACTAATTAAAAAGGAGATTTGTTTTCAAAGCGGGAGAGTAGCATCAATTTAATATTCAAAAGTGGCAAGTCCTCAAGATGTAATTAATTATCTTATTGTTCGCTGACTGATCATGAGTGAATCAAAATAAAGCGAATTCTTTTTTTTATTTAAAAACAACTTTTAAAACTTTTGATGAATTTATAAAATATCTCCCAAAATGCTTTCCTTAAACAAAAAATATGCAAATAGACCGCCCAACAAATTGCCAAACAAAAATAATCGATTTCTATGGTAATTTGATTGCTTTGATGATTTCTAAAACGAAAAAACCAACGAATACCAAAAATTATTCATCACAAAACCGTAACCAGATTTTTGATCTCTGAGCTATATCCGATGATAGATCTTAATAGGCCCGGTGAATATTTAGAGATAAAAGTCCGACTCTAGTGGAACCTACCTGGGTTACCATGTCTTTAGATTTGTGGGTTTGTTCTGTAGATGATAAATTGGTGACATTTTTTTGTTCAATGTCATAAGAAAACGTCGATTCCAACAACAGCGCGATACAATGGACAACGCGACCACTCACTGACATATTCTCCGATTTTGAATAAATTTTCTACCACTCATGTTCCATTTGATGAAAATAACACACAAATGTTTGAGAAGAGATGAAAAATCTGTTAAGATTGTTAATGGCCCCCTAATTGGGTCTTTTGCTTGCGAATAAATGATTGACCCGAAATCTCATTTTTGACTAGCATCGGTCGTTGACGCGTCATCGCTTCAGCTCAGTGTAGGTAGACTAATGGAAGCTGTAAGCTCGTTTTCTTGGTTTCTGTTTTTGTGGCATTTTGTTTGATAAATCGTATTGTTTTGTTATTTTGGATATCAACTACTATTTTGTAATTTTTTTTTTGGAAACAGAAGATTTAAATCCTAATTTATTGAAGATGATCATCAAATAGCTTCCTCTGTGCTTTGTATCTATGTCAAATGACAAGAGACTAAGATATTTTTTTCAATTTAATGATTGAACATAAATTTGATTTTTGTATCTACTGTTGGAATAACTTGTTGATAGCTTTCGGCTTGTCATCGAACATCTATGAAGATTAATTCGTAATGTCGCCGAAAGGTCTTTTACGGAAACAAAGAGACATGTTTATGTAAAGGGGGGTCTTAAGCTTGTATTCGAAACTAGCTGAGTGCTTTCAAATGTTCATTCAAGCATCTTTGGATTCATTTTTATGTTTGTTAGGACGGGCATCTTGAGCGTAGTGAGTTTAAGTACTGTTAAATCTTACGTTTCGCTTAAAAACACTTGCAATTGTTTGTTACAGATGAAATCTTTACTGATACATTGTTTACTCCCAAGCATAGTCATTGAGATAAACTTTTTTGGATCTTTAAACTTTTGGCTAATGAGAATAAGGGAAGATGATTATTTTGTTCCAGACAACGATCAGGATACATGGAAGGACTTTCTGAAGGACGCACTCACCGGTTGTGACCCAAATGAAGGGAGAAACTCCGTTCGCCAGGCCGACGATGATGTAAAGGGTTTTCTAACAAGAGGTGTTGTTTTGAATAGCTATTTCGGTAGCTGTCACTTTTGAAGCTGTCATTTTCTGACATTTGACAAGTAGAAACTACGCCATTAATAAAAATGGAACGATACACGCTTCAACAACGCATTGAAATTACTAAAATTCACTCTAAAATGTTAAACATTTGGAAGAGACGGTTCGTAAAACTAAAACATTTTTGGGTCGTCGTGAAGCACCTTGTCGGACCGCAATAGAGAAATTGGTGGACAAATTCGAGCTCTTGGGACAAGTTATTGATGTGAAGAATAAAACCCGTGCACGTCGCTCAAGAACAACTGAGAATATTGCTGTTGTAGCCCAGAGTGTTGAAGGAAACCCAGGTTTGTCCATTCCTCGTCGTTCTTTGGAATTATAGGCATTCCACAAACGTCACTACATCGTAGTTCAGTAAACACAAGAACTTAATCCGGCTGACATCATCAACGTCGTGTTTGTGCTGATTGGGTCCTCGAAATACATGAAAATGAACCGGAATTTCGTCGAAAAATCATCTTGACTGATGGACCCATTTCCAAAAACTGTCGCATCTGGGGCCTGGAAAGCCCAAAAGTTATTGTTGAAAAGCCTCTCCATCATTAACGCGTGACTGTTTGGTGCGGTTTATGATCCGGTGGGGTCATTGGACCTTACTTTTTCTAAAATGAGGCCGGAGCAACAGTTACGGGCAATGAATTGCGCTATCGAGAGATCTGGACAACGTTTACTTTCAACAAGACGGCGGCGGCGCTACGTGCCACACAAGCAATGAAACCATCGATCTTTTACGGGAAAAGCTTCCGGACCGTGTTTTCTCTCGAAGAGATGATCACAATTGGCCACCAAGATCTTGTGATTTAACACCTTGCGACTTCTTCCTTTGGGGCCTTGTGAAAGATAAGGTCTACGCCAACAGCCCAGCGTACGTCGATTCAAGACCTCAAAGATGGAATTCATGAGGCTATCGAGGACATAGAGCAGCCACTTTGCGATTTGGTTATGGAAAATTTCATGATTGGATATGGTCCTGAAAGCGTGGTCGTGGCGGCCATTTGGCTGATGTTGTGTTCCGTTATTAACGGCATACCTTCCTTTTTATAATGAAATAAACATCCGATCATTTATCTCAAAAAATGCTATTTTTCTTTGAATATCAAAATAACACCTCTTATTGGAAAACACTTTAAAATACCGCCAACATCTAGTGTCGAGGACCAATGTAAAGGATTACCCAAAAAAAGTTAGGAATGCCGCCTCCAATGTGCTAAGTTTCACGCAGTCACCAGAGAAAAACTCTTGGCTTGAAGAAGAACGTAAAGCCGAGCAAAAGAGGAGGAAAGAACGCCGACTTCTCAGGAGAAAAAAAGGTAGGATGAGCTAGTGAAGCTAACGATTTGGATAAATGAAAAGCAACATCACGGCTGAAGTCCAATAAGGCCGCTTGAGCAGATGGTCTAGCTGCCGAGCTGTTCAAAGTAGCAGGCGACAATCTAGATAGGAGTATACATCAAATTATGTGTATAGTGAACGTGAATTCATGCCCAGATACTGGAACCTCACCATATTATTTGCCCGATCCTGAAGAATTAAGATCCCCTTAATTGCGCCAACTACAGAAGAATCTGCCTGTTAACATCGCATTCAAGATCCTCTCTGCCTTAATATATGAACGTCTGAAGCCTTTCGTCAATAATCTGATTGACTCTTATCCTTATTAATGTTGCTTAAGACCAGGAAAGTCAACCATCGACTAAATTTTAACTTTGCGATAGATCCTGAAAAAGACATCCGCAACGTTTTGATCGATTTTGAGACCACTTATGACAGCATCTACAGTGACGAACTGTATGTTTATATACTTTTGTCATCACTACCAAGCTCGCCAACTTCAGAAAAATGAAGATGAGAATTCATCATCAAGGTTGGTAACGAGCTTGCAGAATGTTTCGATGTCAAAAAAGGATTCAGATGCACTGTCATTTGATTTCTTTAACATCGTGCTTGAAAAGATTGTGCAAAACAACCGTCAACACCAGAGGCACTATCTTCCAAAATTCTATTCAAAATCTCGCGTATGCGGGAGATTTTTAAATTATGAGAAGAATACAGGGTGAATTCAATGATGAAACAGCAAGAATTGGTTTAGCGGGAAATTAGGGAAATGATGAAAAACGAAGTATATGCCTTCTTCGAGGAAGGACATCCATCACCGACGACGGCTCGGATAGAACGAAGAGGAGTTTATCTATCTAGGCTCCGCCATTAACAGAAGCAATAACACCAGCGCAGCGCCGAGGTCATATGAAGACTAACTCTTGCTAATCGCTGTTTGTTTAGGCTAAGAAAGCAATTTAGTGGAAAAGTAATCTCTCGATCAACCTAGGTAAAACTGTATAACACCCTCCTCCTCCCAGTCCTGCTGTATGGCAAAGAAGCATGGACCCTGACAAAATCGTATGAATTTGCCTAAGGCTGTTTCGAGAGGAATGTTCGTCATGTCATCTATGGCCCCGTGTGCATTGATGGGGAATGGAGAAGAAGATTCTACAGTGAACTTTACGGATTGTAAGGTAGGGGGGCCTAATAAGGCCCAACTCACAGAAAATAACGAAACAAACAAATAACGGGACTTTTTTTTGCTTTGTTTATATGAAGTCTGTCTGTAGAAACTCATATACAAAGCAAAAACAGCCAGCTGCGCGATTCAGTCGATTGAAGTTCGTTGAAGGGTGAACAACACCAGAATTATAAAAAAGAGTGCGTTATTTGTGTGTTTTGCGGAAAATTCAACGAAGTAAGTACTGTTTTAATATTTTTCGGACAAAGTAAATTCAATTTTGGGTACATCACAATATTTTTTTATTAAAAACGTTTTGATGTTTATAACTTATAATTTTTTTTTTCAATTATCTTTAGTTTTCCTAATAAGGCCCATAAAAAAACATGGTCCTATTGGGCACATGGCAAAATGTTTTTAATCCATTCCATTCTCTGTTTAATGGGTTTCAGCCAAAATGTCAACTTTAACAAAAAAAAAAAAGAGCAAATTGGAGCGAGGTGGACATGGGAAATGCCATGAAGCTTATAGAAGAACGTGGTTTTTCACAACATGAAGCTTCTAGGCGCTTTGGAATACCAAGAAGAACACTCAAAAATGACATCAAGAGCGGTTCAAGTAAAAAGAAACTAGGGCGTTCATCTACGTTTACTGCAAAACAAGAGACAGATTTGTGCCAAAGAATAGTGCGGCTGTCTCAGGTTGGAATGCAAATTACTCCGATGCTCCGATATCAAGCTGCAGTTTTTTTTGCAGTTCGAACAACATCCCTAACAGCCTAAGTAATTCAGAAAATGGCGCTGGAAGAAAGTGGTTGCGACTATTTATGAAACGACATCCGGAAATATATGTACGCAAGGCTCAAATGATGAACCCAGCAACAGCCCAGAAACTCAACAGACATACTGTCTCTGATCATTTTGAAAAGGTAAGGACACTTATGGAAAGGTTAAATATCCGAAACAGACCAGAATGCATATATAATATGGACGAGAAAGGCTGCAGGATTTCCCTCCATCACCAGCAGAATGTCCTGGCTCAAAAAGAAAGATCGAAGAAAGTTCATGAAATTTCCAATGAACATGCCGAAAGTGTGACGATTGTAGGATGTGTTAGCGCTATAGGGACGGCCATTCCACCAGTTATTCTTTTCAAAGTAAGGAGACAAAAGCCTGAATTCATGGACAATCTTCCAACTGGTTCCTTAGTGAAAATGACTACCAAAGGATACATGAACCACGCTACTTTTGTAGAGTTCAAATCCCATTTGTGTAAGTTTAAGACTCCAGGACCATGTCTGCTTATTTTTGATGGTGCAGCCTGTCACTAAGACTATTCCATCGTAGAGGAGGCAGAACGCCACCAAATAACACTGTATTGTCTTCCATCAAATACGACACACGAGCTCCAACCTCTGCACAAAACCGTATATCGATCTCTTGAGCACCATTGGGACCAGGAATTGTTAAGGTTCTCTGCAAAGTATCCTGAAAGGAAATTGAACAAAACAAGTTTCAATGTCATTTTATCGAACGTTTGGTCTAAATGTATGACGTATGATAATATCATTTCAGGATTTCGTGCAACCGGTTTGTATCCCTTCGACCCAGATGTAATTAATATCGGAACTAGCGTTTGCTCCATCAGCCCATGAAAAACCATGTCCAGATTCAGCAAACAACGAAAATATAAACGGCTCTACGGTCACACCAGCCTCGGATGCTGAATCAGACGACATGCCCCTTTCAACTTTAGTTGAAAATGCGAATGCCGTTGTCGTAACAGAGCCAGAACCAGAATTTGGCCTGGCTGCAATGCTACAAGCTATGGAGAGAATTAAAAGTGAGGAAATTAGCCAAGAAGGGCATTTAAGTTTTTTTTTTACCAAGAAGGATATTTTTATGTTTTTTCGTTTGAAACGAGACTATGTCGAAGAGGCTGTTTTTATGTATTTTTTCATGAAATACACTTTTTTTAAATTGTTTATGAAAAAATTATAATATTTATTTCTTTTATTCTTTTATAATCGACCGTGTGTGTTCGTGTCTGGACAAAGAATGAATAATCATGTTTTTTTCTAAGATGGCTTCATTTCCTCTGTTCCACGTGTTAATTTAGGTCTTTTTAATGAAGACCAACAGATGGCGCATAAAACATTACGGAGATCGATAGGTGGCGGGCGAGACACAAGAAATAAGCCATTTACATTAAGGGATTACTTACACTAGTTGTAACAAAAATATGATTACAAAATATTGTTTTTTTTTTTGTGTTTTAAGTTAAACACGTTTTATTTCAGATGGAATTTTGCAAAAATCTTATGAAAAATGAATGGGCCTTATTAAGACCCCTTGTTCTTAATAAGACCCGACGTGAGGTTTTTTTAAATGTCGGAAACGTATACTTAACATAATAAGAAAATAAAAAATATATGTTTTCTTGTAGATAAAATGATACAGATTCATAATCTTTTTAGATCACTCCGATATTTTTAAAAATGTGGCAGAAAATTAAAAAAATCTGTTAGCTAGGCCCCCCTACCTTATAAAGACACTGACCCAGCCAAAAGGGTCAATGTCCAAAGACTCAGATGGCTCGGTCCTTAAAAGTGGATATGGAAACTAGTGATTCGGCCCGGGAAGCCTTTGACACCATTCCCAAGGAACCTAGAAGTACAGGAAGACCGCAACTCAGGTCAATCAACTTATGATGCAAACATTGAGACAGCTATCTGGTGGAGACTTTCGGTTGAACCACAAGTTCACAACAAACAAACAATAAAATCAGTTAATTTCACAATGGAGCTTCAAAATTTTCCTTTTTCGACTCTGTCCAGAGTTGATACGTTCTTAGATCATAAGCTAGTTTTAAATATTTTGTATAGCATTAAGCGTTAAAAAGTAAATTTTGGAGCGAAAAAGAATGGTTCTCTCCTCCTTCTCATGTCCTGATTTGAATAGTCGTTTGAGCTGTCAAATATTAGATGGAATGCTTCAAGTAACAGCAGCAACAAAATTTAAAAACTGCTTTCCTTTCGATAATTGTGTGACCCCAAGGCCAATGTAGTGAATTTCAAGAATTGTAATCCTGTCTTGAAGTCTTTTATTGTTCTACTTTTAGTAATGGCCGCTCCCCTAAGAAATGTGACCACTTATTGATAACGCGCTACATAAAGAGTGTAATGGTGGGTCGACAATGTACAGACTTCCAGAATTTTATTTGTACCTACAGACTTGCATTTGATCATTGTCTTCACAGATTTGTTCCGCAGACAAAGTTCAACAGAAGTCGGAGTCAAGGTTGGCGTTGTGTGGACCCACCATAACAGTTCGTAGTATTTCGGATCGTGTTGTACTTGTACTTGTACTTGTTTAAAGTACAACCAACATTTTTAAATGTATCCCCGTACCAAAAAAAAGGCTATTTTATTTAAAATCGAATTAAGAATCCAATTATAAGTATAACTGTCTATCCGTCTTTTTGTGATTGTCCTTTACTCCTGCCGAAAAGCCTTAAGCTAAATCAACTCTGCTTAAAACACTCACTCGTACGTCGTACCCTTCCTTTTGCAATTCTTCATACAATACATAAATACAATACAAAAAATCGTCGGATTGTGTTGATGAAAAGTCGCTTCCCAATGTTTGTTGCAGACAAATTTCTGCACCTTTTTAAGCTTATTTTGATAGGTCGATTAATAAATTGAGTTTTTCCTGCTTTTCATTACCATCCAACGGATTTGAGATCAAAGGTTTTATCCGCAGCTAAAAACATGTACCCGCCACTCACAGAGGAGAATTAAAATAAGAACATCGAAACACACAAATAAAAATAAAAGTTTTCATAAAATTTCCTTGAAATATTATTCATCCTGAATCGGCGCATTCGCGAGATCTGAGCACCACCTGCCTCCAGGATTCAGATTTCAAAACTCACTAAAAAACAAAAAAAAAAAAACTCGTCGCACCCACCTCGTGCTGTGCCACATTGCTTCGCGTAGAGCAATTCAATATACCTACCAAAGAGCTTGCCAATCCGTTCGCCCAACCGGAAAAGGGTTGAAAGAAAGATTGATTAACTTGAAGTTTGCCGCAGCGTGTAAATGAAAACTCACCTCACCCTCAACCACCTTGCTGTTTTTGCAGTTCACTTCGTTGAACTGTATACCATCCAACGAACACCGACATCGACGAAACGATGACGACGATGACGATGACGCTGAGATTCTATACGACGAGCGGCGTTCAATCCATTTCGGTGATGTTGGTACTGCTGGAGAGTGGGCTAAAAATTGGTGATTGGTTCAAAGAGGGGTCACCTGGATAGACCCTGTTTTACATGTTACCAAGCGGTTTCGGCTACGGCCGCACAAACGACCACCGAAATGAATCCAAAGGAACGACCTCAATATCCGCGTTATTCCTTCTTCAACATCGATTAGAGGGTTAATTCTCGCTGCGAGCTTATTTTACCATCACGGTTGTACAAAAAAGGGATGCGTTAGCTCTGTCTTTCTTATATTTCCGAGAATTTTTTCCCTCATCAGAATTTCCTACTGAAAAGGCGTCGTCGAATAGCTTTTGTAAAAATATTTTTCCAATCGTTTGAACTTAATTCTTGGGGTTTATACTCAGAACCACCAGAGGGCGGATTTGTAGACAGCAGAAGCTAAATAGTTTTATTATTCAAATATGTCTCACGAAAAGAAGGAGGGAGGGATAAAAATTTGTTTGCGGACCTTTGATGTGTGTGACACATTTCCTGGTGCAGAAGCTCTATGACTTGTTATGCCTCGAGGCTAACCTAAGTTCCAAAATTGTTCGCGACTCAAAAAGGATTAGTTGATGACCTTTTCGGTTTCTGATGATTGTTCTGAGTATATTATCATCCAAACGTGTGTTTCGAATTATTCGATTCGGAAAATGCCTTCCGGTCGAGGAAAGTCTTAAGGTGCTTTCGCTTAGTAAGAAATGTTGATAGATTGTTGGGCAAAATTATGCACAAGAAAAAGTGTCAATCAGGGATGTTAGTTAAGGCTATTAACCTTTGAATATTTAACAAACGCCAAAATCATAACAAATCCTGCCTCATCAATAAGAAGAGTGCCTAGAGTAAATAAAGACCTTTATATGTTCCTTTAAACCAGGCTGACAAAAATTGCGTTTTCTTCCCGCGAAATGTTCATTGTTTAAATAGTGTCACTTTACGGCACCATAAGTCCATAAATCCTTCAACTGCCTGAATAATAAAATCCTTCACACCGAAACATTCACATTGCCTCTGCCTTTTTTTGTAATTATGTGTGACTGTCGATACCTAACCTATCTACCATGCACGTTCTAAGGCCTTCAATTGGATAAAAGCCAAATTTGCAAAAGGCTATCCTGCGGTTTCTCATAATACTAAACGACAAAAAAGGACCAACATCCTTGAAAAACAATACAAAGAAAGTGAAATTTTCACTTCGACACGGAAGTATCTGAGACCGTTGTATCAATCGGTGAAAGGACCTTTTCTTCTATTGTTTGAAGTTAGAACTGTGTCGTCTCGAAACGTCAATAAATCATCATACAAATTCAGCAAGAGGACGCATCTATTTCGAAAATCCATGAACTAAAAGTGAAATCCTTTTGTGTTATTGGACATTCATTTCAAAAACGTTGTCGTGGATTATGCAAATTTTTCAAGTCTTCTTTGGTTTCTGGAATTCTTCTCTCAACAAAAGGCATTCGAATGTTGGTCCATAAAATCTATTGTTGAGCAATATAAACATTTGCAAACATGAGAAATGCCTGAAATTTGCAAATGCAATTTGTATTGCTCCTATCTTGAGGCCGACTTCTTTGAATAGGACAAAAGATGTTTTGTCTATGAAGAGAAATCAGGTCAGTTTGACGTAACGTTAAGGACGGCAAAATTGATTGTAGGATGAAGGTACGTAGTTTCACGGAAAAAGGACGAGTATTGATGGGAGAAAGTTTTGAAGCGTGGGATGATACTGAAACAAATCATTGAGTCTACAACTGCAATCTGTTTTTTATATATCCCTTCGTTTGTTTCTCATATGACTTGTGTTGAGATCAGTTACAATTTCCGGGCTGAAGAACTGGTAAAAATTAGAAACAGTTTTTGAAAGAATATTTACCTACCTATTTTGTGGATATCAGAGCAGAATCCACCTATAATGCGACCTGCCTTAAATGGTCCGAAAATCTATTTCTAGCCACCATGGAAAATTTCATCAATATGCATGCATTAATCTCTAAAAATGTCAATGCAATAATCTCAATGTCGCCTAGCAAAAATCCTACCCAGGGGGTGCCGGGCGGGCAATGATCACCACATAGGTCCTGTAGTTTAAGATTAAGTTAGGGTACCGAATTGTGTATAACTCCTCAATAGTACAATGTTCGGAAACCCAACTTAATCATAGATTAGATATCTTAATTTCAATGGTGGTGTGAGCGTACTTTTTTCAAAAACCTCCCGAGGAATGAAAGGCTGGAGGATAAGCGCGTCAGTGGTACCGCTGGCTGTGACGCTCGGCTGTTCCAAGGCGGTATTTCCACACCCATTCCCATCCCCGTTCTTACTAGAATGTGGCAAGCGATCCCAAGAAAGGACGCTCTATCTGGTGAGGCAAAATCCGCGACATGTGGTAAGTAGGTAGGTAGAAATGGCTGTCCTACTTCGCGCAGGACTCAATTAGCGCTGAGTGCGCCGTTTTGGTACCATACCTCGTGAGATTCTAAATGGATTTGCAAGTGGGTTCTGGATTATGTATGACCTATGATGGTAGCCGATCGGAAAAATATCCGATCGGAGAAAAGTTCCGATCGGAAGATTTTTGTATTCACGGTACCCGAATTTGAGAAGAAAAATTGACGTCAAACAACGCACTCATTTGTGGTAGTATCCAGTATGTATTAGGTCTTGGGTGAACGTTTAGGTAAATCTTAGAGTGCTCCATACCATGGTTTTGCCGCGTGA
>CAKKXW010000004.1:53036637-53050745 GCA_920937365.1 Sphaerophoria rueppellii | reverse complement strand
AGGCTCTCATAATAGACAGTACTTTTTCACGAAGAGTTGAAACGGCAAGCCTTAGCCGCATTTTAAAATCCAGGGGAGTTAAGAAGTGTGCGTGGATCTCTTAATTACTACCCTGAGCTTCTGGTGTGAATCTTCAATAGAATCGTATCTAAGATAAGCTGAACTGACAGTATCATAAACTGGTGCCTGAGAAACCGTGTTGCTTTGAATACTTCATTTTCTTAGACGATGCAAGGAAAAGGAAGTTTTCTTCTCCACTGACTAGCTAAAAAAAAAATAAATAGAGTAGCGCGACAGCTCTTGAAGAGCCAAGGCCTAAGTGGCTTACTCTCATCAACAATTCTCTAGGTGCGTGTGAAGAATTGAGGGGACCTAAAATTTTACGCCGATTCCGAACGGCAAAGTTGAGAAGCACTTTTTCATGACAGATAATACTCTCGGAAGTTTTGTCAATTCTTCGCAAGAGGCAGTGTCCGTAAAAGATGAAATAAAAACTTTGGGCCCGAGTAGGATTCGAACCCACGAAGTTCTGCTTAGCAGCCAACGCACCTAACCACTAAGCTACGGAAACTACCCACTGGCTAGCTACAAAATGTATAATATGCATCCATCATTAACGTATTTAATTCCTCTCTACAGTATTCTTAGCGGAGAGTTAAAATGACTGGTGATAATACCATCATTGAGTCATCAATCGCTTGTAACCCGACGTGGTAATTTATCCTCACCCTCAGACAGTTGGATTCTTTCTCTCAAGATATTCAACAGTAATACTAGTTTCGGTCGAGGTATCCAGTATACATAGATTTGTTTTTTGGCCGTACAACTTGAATATGGAAGTGTTTACCTCACTTTATTTCATCACGTCAGGTCGTTGCAACATTCAGGAATTCAAGACCAATGTTAACCGACGCGACACCTCTTCTTAAACACTCTCCATCCTTCCCAGCTTTGCAAGTGCTCGAACTGCTCTTTGGCATTTTTTTTTTTTTATAATTTGCACCCACCCAAGGGATTTTGTATACCCTTTTTATACCAGAGACACAGTGAGTGCATTAGGAAGAAAGAAAGGGGTAGGAAAGGAGGTGTCGGTGTACATTGGTCTTGGATTCTTGAACATTGTAATGACTATAGGAAAGACAGAGTGTGGAAGAGAGTTCAATATTCGCTTAGTACGGCTAAAAAATGATTCTCTATACTGGAGTGTACGTCCAAGGTTGGGCTCGAGGGTAAACTGATGGGCATTCCTGGAAGCGCGGGTATTACGGTTGAACTGTTCAAGGGGAGGAATGCAACTGGCTATTTCCCTAGAGCAATCACCGTAGAAGTAACGATAAAACAGAGAGAGACACGAAACGTTACGACGGTGATCTAAGAGAGTGAATGAATCAGTGATGTCTCTATCACCGATCATTCTTACGGTTCTGCTTTGTATACCATCCAAGAGGCTTAAGTGTGTGACTGGAGCACCAGCCTAAAGGTGGTAATTGTACTCAACTTTGGACAGATAGAAGTCTTATAGATAATAGCCAGATCAGACGGGGAGAAACATTTCTTGCACCCAAACATCTTGTGGCATTTGTTTTGGAGTTAGTCAGTCATGCAGATGCCGAGAATCTCGAGATGCTCGGTTTCATTGATGCAAGTGCCATTAATTGACAGTGGCAGGGGGGCGGCTATATCTCGCTTCAACGATACCTGCAAGACAGCATTGAGTTTTCAAATGTATAATGTTGTTTAAGTCAGAGCTTAATGAGCTTATCATATTTAGCCGTTGCAGTTCCACATCCGAAGAGGAGGGATGTGAATCTGGAAACGAATATGAGAAGCTAAGGTTACCATCGTCAGCGAAACAATTTTTTGGATTAGAAGTTACAGACAAGAGATCATTTATGAAAGAGAAAGAGGGTCGGAGACAAAACGGAGCCCTGGAGCACACCAGCATTACTGTTTGTTTCAGACTTGAATCCGTCCAATACAACTTGTATTTTTAATCCAACGAAGAAGGGATTCATCGATACCGAAGGCACGCATTTTCGATAAAAGAGCAAGTTGCCAGTGCCAGTTTACATCAATTGATTTTGAAACATCAAGTGCAACAATCTTACTTTCTCCAAAACGATGTCAGGACTTATCCCACTGTTTGGTGAAGTAAACCATCAGATCACCAGTGGACCTGTGCTGCGAAAGCCGTACCGCGGCGGTCATTAAGAAGCTTTCGCTCTTCAGATATTTCTTGAGCTAATCATTAATCAGCGTTTCCATGACCTTAGAATGTAGGGACATAGTGCAATCGGACGATAATTATTGGAGAAGAAGCTTCGCCTATTTTTGATAGTGGCTGGACAAACAAGCGCGGATCCAAGGGGGGGGGGGGATCACGGGGGTCATGACCTCCCCTCCCAAACAGGCCGCATTTGAAAAAATAGAGCTAAGTCGATATTTTGCAAGCCGAATAAAAAAAAAAACAAACGAACAAAACCAAGATTTTGCTAACTTAAGAACCGGGAAATAACCAAATGACCACAATTAACATACTTTTCTGCCCTCTGAAAAAAAATACTAGAACCAGAATTTTTACCTGTAGAACCAATCCACACGATTAATGGAAAATGTTGAAAAAACTGTAAAACAAATAAAAGTGGTAATCTTTTTGAGACATTAAAAAAAAAAGTAATTTAGCCACATATTCATCTTAATTTTCCATTATAAACAACTGTGTAAATAGTTCAATCCTCATTAATATACTTTTTATGGGAAAATACAAACATTTTTTTTAGAAAGAGAAAAGTGAAAGCACAATTTTTTGAACCTTCATAGAATAAGCTGTATTTAAAATGGCCGGGCTGGAAATGCCAACAAATGGCATCCAATTCACTCGTTTTTTGGAGTTAATTGTTTTTTACATGTTGCAGATCCGCAAAATCAAAAAATTGATGATGTTGTAAATGGTGGCTGCGCCGAATAAATAAGAAATAGTAAAAAAAAAAAACTCTAAAATTTTCTTTGAATACACTTCGTAGAAATTTAATTTGTTTTGAATTTCAAGTTTTGAAGTAGTCAACTGATTCCGAAATTCAGAATAATTGATTTGTATTTGGCAATGCCTCTTTTCATTTCGTTCCGGACTTATGATTATAATTTTTCGTATTCGTAGCGGAGCTCTACGTTCGTCTACGAGGAACTCTGCGATAGGGGTGTCTATGAAAAAACATCACCTCAATTAGAGCTTATTTGATTTGCTGTGATCGGTACGGTAATTAAGCTTTGAAGCATCCGTCAAATGAATCCTTGTTTTATCTTCTTACTTTTGCTGTTTATTTTCTGGTTTTAATTTTGTTACCTTCTTTTTTTATTGCAAAATTCATTAAAAACTATCTTGATTCCAACGACACTGAAATCAATAATGGACTGTTGTTCTTTCAATGTTTTGATTGCAAACTGTGAAGTTAGCCACGCCACTATAAAAGGCATCAAGTCATTTGAAAACACACGAGAAAACGTTTCAGAAGAAAATTCATAATAAAAATATTTATTGGCTAAGATGTTTCTTACAGCCCGATTCTGCAGTTGTGACGAGTCACAAGTCACAAGCGCTTGCGACTGATTCCTTGTGAGGATAATATCAGTCACGCAAGAAAACTAACAACAATATTCAACTCAGCATGGTGTTTCAACCACAGATGAGTCAAAATGGAGATTGGAAATCAAGCTGTCAAAATGACAATGTCTACATGTTTACTGCAAGAGTGTGCGTGTTTTTACCAATACTATCTCAGTAAACTTCGACATACCACCTGATTTTTGTTGGTTTTTTCTCGTTTATTTATATACACGAGGTTATGGTTAAATAAAATTTGTGATATCCGGAGGGTAAAACGTAAGTCAGTATCTGATCTTCTTTTGTCTCTGATTTCACCTGTCTAGTTGAAATCAAAATAATTCATTATTTGTTTTCGAGTTTCTGCTTTCTGAAAAAGTGAAAAAACTCTTTGAAATTAAAAAATGCATACATTTTTTATATCCCTAAACAGTTTATATACACAATAAATTTATATATTAATGTAATGAATTTTTTTTTATTAATTGAAGAAATTTGGTTTGCTTTGTTTATTTGGTTATTCTTGGTATTTTTCTTATTTTTATTTTTTTTTCTATCCTGTGACCCCCTCCAGAAAAAAATTTCTGGATCCGCGCCTGTGGACAAATGACACCTGATTATTGTCTCTGATTTAAAAAAAAATATATATATAGCGAATTCTTCAACCTTTTTTTTAGATTTCATGATTTCATGTTTTTCAAAACATTTTAAACTGGAATATTGGAAAAACTATAACAATTAAATAAATTTATCAAAAGGATAGAAACACAAAGTGGCGGGTAACTTATCAGAACTTTATTTATGTTTTGCAAAAGATAATTCAATTTATAATATTTTTCTTTGTTTTTGATCAAATTTGATTCAATTTAAGAGTTTTTTGTAAAAAGCAAGTTTGTGGAACCCAGTCGTGTCTTTTTGTTCTCATCCGCTAATTAAAAAAAAAATATCACCATTCGTATTTAAGCGTATAACATTTTTTTTTTTGAATTAATTCGTTACGCTTACGAAAACCATAAATTTCAGGTAATTCGAATAAACGGAAACATCATAAGGAAAAACCAAAAAAAGATACAAAATTCGGAATGATTCAATGGATTGATGTCAGCAAAAAATGTGTCAAAAAATTCGCCACAAAAATTATTGACCCTTCTTCGCTTGAATACCGCCCAAAGGTAATTAATTCAAATGAATTATATGCCGATAAAACGAGGGACAATATCCTCCAAAAGAACTCGATATAATCTCGAAAACATATTAACATTAATTTTTGCTTGCGAAATTTGATTAAGAAAACAAAAAAAAAACACTAATATTAATAACCCGATGTGAGAACCTTCTGAAACATCATCAACTTCTCGTACACAATATATCACGCTGCATGGAATCATCATCGTCATCCTTTCCACTGGAGGAGTCTGCTTTATAAGATGCGACTAAGGTTAGGATGATTGGATTGCTCCAGCAGATCCTGATGCAGAAATTTCAGCCACTGTGATTTGTGGTCGAAGTGAAGATGATTCCCTTTAGGTTTTTGCAGAATTGCTTTTTATAACAAATAACCACAAATTATATCCATCTCCAGCCATTTTAATTTCGTATATTGCCGTCTGTCATTGGTGTTGTGTTCTAGAACTTTGTCGATTTTTCAATTTTTTTTCTGAATTTGTTAATTAATTCTAAAAGTCAAATCATCTATCACATGGCAATCTTAATGAATATCAAACCAGTGACACAAAAATCCATTTAAAAATGGTCACAACTTAATATTTATTCAAATTGAAGAGAGGGGCAAGGATGAAAACCCGTTTAGACGCGGGGGATTCATCTTTTAGTTTAAGTGTACATAAATATAACTCTATTTTTTTTTTTTTGGCGTCTCTGAATTTTGATTTGGTTGTTTCGATCTCGAGAGACGTCCGTTGGCGTCTCGTCTGTTCCAATCGACACAAAGATGAAAAAAAAATTATCGAAACACACAGAAAGCTATGTAATAAATTTATCCGATTATTAATGAAACATAAATTAAGAAAAACAAATCATTCGATTGATGACAGGCCGTCCCTGTATTTGCCGTTTGGCACAGTGGTGCCTCATTTTATCTCAAATGATTCTTGCTCCGTTTTGTTCGTTTTAGACGCAAGAAGATTCAAAATATTGAAAACTAACTGTCATACTTTTGAGGAATATAATTTCTGAAAACCGTTTGAGTAAAAATTTAAAAATCCAGCTTCCAGCTTTGCAATTTGACATCGACCGACCTCACTGTCATGCTACGAATTCATGTTTACGATACCACACTGAGCAGAACAGCGCTGTTCGATAATAATTTTGATTAAAATGACAAATATTTCAATATTTCAATAAGGCTCGCTGTATCTGGATATAATAAACACTCTCTCTCTAGCTGGCTAGTCAATCGACATCATTCATTTTACGAACCGGTACAACTAGGGGAGGATCAGCGAGGTGGCCATGTTTTTTTTGTTTTCGAATACGAAATGTATGTGTACAAAGTCAACGACAGCAAAGCAACACGACCGAAAACATCGACGATATTAATCGTTGATGACCTCCGATATAAATCAATCGAAATTATTACCAATACTTAAGACAAAAGGCAATAAAAAAGACGAAACGAAGACGACAAAGGAAAAAAGTCGATAACTTAAATGATATCCAATCAGAAAAAGGAAATAATTATATAAAATATTATTTTATGGTCTCAGGGTTGAGAGCGACGGTTCACTTGGTGATGGGTATTTTTTTTAATTTTGTTGTCGTGCATGTGTTCTGTTTTAGTTAAGGAATCTGTATTTTTTTAAATTTTATTTTAATATAATTTATATTTTATATTAACCCTGATGGAGTTAATGTGGTTTTGTGTTATTTTTTTTTTTTTAATCTGTTGGTTGGGAAAAAAAATGTATAAATTACAAATGTACGACTTTGCTTTTACATCGGATCTAAAAGTTGCAATTTTAGATATGCATCATTCCAACCACGTGTTAATTATTGTGAAACAGGTAGGCATCGCGTCAATATCTTCAATATCCATATTCGATGGACCAAGTTTTTGTATGAACAAAAAATACTGCAATGCCCGAAAGACAATAAGAATCGTTGGCAATGACAACTCTCGCGAGTTGTTTGGCGGATCACCTGCAACTCTTCGCTGCTAGGGAATGTCATGTCTCTACGATTCTTGAGGGCCGGGCGTCAATGATTCCATCGGACAAATCTTCTTTTTCACTCGTGCTGTGGCGAGAGTCCTAAATGATCTCAACGTTCATTAATCCACTGGTCCGGATGGTAGATATCATCGAGTATCCGCTCTGTGTACATAATTCTGAAGATTTGTTCTTCCACAGCAGGTGGAAAACAGCATTTTTGCAGCCAATTCCAAAAAAAAGGTGAATCTTCTTCTCCCTCCAATTATTAACCAATTGCACATACCAACGTCCCTTCTTTACAAGAACATGAAAACGCTAATAAACTATCAGCTCAAGAAATATTGATTTTTCAACGGCATTTGATGAAGACTGGCAGCAGGCCAGTCCTTCGTTGGATTAGAAACATTCCTTCGAGCCGTTCTATACAAGTTTTATTAGACGGCTTCAAGTCTGAAACTTTAAATATAAATGCTGGTGTGCTGAAGGGCTCTGCTTTGTCTCCGACCCACTTTTCCATTTTCATTAACGATCTCTATTTTTTTATAATTTGCACCCACGGATTTGTATACCCTTTTTATGCCAGAGACACAGTTAGAGCATTAGAAGGAAGAGAAGGGGTTGGAAAGGAGGTGCCGATGTACATTGGTTTTAAATTCTTGAACGTTATAATGACTGGGAAAGACAGAGTGTGGAAGAGAATTCCACATTCGCGTAGTACGGCTAAGAAATGATACTCTATACTTGAGAGTACATCCGCAGTTGGGCTCGAGGGTAAACTGATGGGCATTCCTGGAAGCGCGGGTTTAACGGTTGAATTGTTTAAGGGGAGGAATGCAACTGGCTATTTCTCTAGAGCACTTACCGTAGAAGTAAGAGAGAGACACAAAAATTTCGACGGTGGTCTAAAGGAGTGAATGAATCAGTGATGTCTCTATCACCGATCATTCTTACGGCTTTTCTTTGTATGCCTTCCAAGAGGCTTATAGCGTTTTTTTTTGGTCGTCCGGAACTGTTCCGAACGATTCTGAAATCGTTCACTTGGCACAAGATGACAGTTCTTGTTCTGGATAGAACAGAAAAACGATTCCGAATTTGAAGTCGGAATCAAAAACAGAATCACGCATACATGCACACGTTTGCACATACGTACTCGCCGTCATGTTTACAAATTAAGAAAATAAAAACAATGTCATGTCATCTGCAATTCTGCATATGATGTTTTACAAATACATATACATTCAACCATTAGAAGCAAAAAAATGTGTTTGCATGTTCGTTTGGTATCCTGAATCGGACAGTTCTGTGTACCAATTCCGGATTACCAAAAAAAAACGCTATTAAATATGTTACCTGGAGCACCAGCCCAAAGATGAGAATTGTGCTCAAGCTTTAGACAGATATAAGTCTTAAAGATAATAGCCAGATAAGACAGGGACAAACATTTCTTTCACCGTCTTAATGAACCCAAACATCTTGTGGCATTTTTGGCGATATCGCGTATGTGCTCGGTCCACAAGAGTTGGTCAGTGATGCACATACCGAGAATTTCGAGATGCTCGGTCTCATTGATGCAAGTGCCACTCATGGACAGTGGCAAGGGGGGTATATCTCGCTTCAACGATACAAGACAGCATTGAGTTTTCGAAGTAATTCCCCATTGTACAATTTTGCCGTTGCAGTTCCACATCAGAAGAGGAGGGATGTGAACCTTGAAACGAATATGAGAAGCTAAGGGTACTATCGTCAGCGAAACAATTTATTTGATTAGAATTAGAAGTAACAGACAAGAGATCATTAATAAAAATGAGAAAGAAGGTCGGAGATAAAACGGAGCCCTGGGGCACTCCAGCATTTATATTGTGGGTTTCAGACTTGAATTCGTCCAATACAACTTGAATTGAACGGTTCGAAAGAAGGTTTCTAATCCAACATGAAGCGATTCATCTTTATCGAAGGCACGCATTTTCGATAAAAGGGCAAGATGCCAGACTTTATCAAATGTCTTTGAAATATCTAGTGCAACGATCTTACTTTCTCCAAAACGATGTAAAGATTTGTTCAAGTGTTCGATGAGATAAACCATCAAATCACCAGTGGACCTGTTGCTGCGAAAGCCGCACTGCGGGTCATTAAGAAGGACTCTCGCCACAGCACGAGTGCGAAAGAAGATTTGTCCCATGGAATTATAGACGCGCTCAAGAACAAGTGGAGTCATGACACTCTCAGGCAGCGCAGAGTTGGCAGCGATTTGCCTAGCAAAAAGGTTGGCTTTCGCGAGCGAGCTAAGAACTGGAGTGTCATTGTCTTGTCTCTAAGCTTCCAATCAATAGTTTTGCTGACGATAGTAGATACTCTTAGCTTTTCATATTCATTCTCAGACCATCTCTCCTCCTCGGATGTCCAACTGCAATGTCTTAATATGATATGATATTTATTTCTGACTGAAACAGCGTTGTAGTTGTACAATGGGCAATAAGAAACTGCGTAAATTTTGATGCTTCGAAAACTCAACAGCCTCTTGTATCGTTGAAGCGAGATATACGCACTTGCCATTTTTCACAAGCAAACATCTCGATATTCTCGATAGTTGTATTCCTAACCACCTCTTCTGGAACGAACGCATATGCGATGACGACAAAAACGCAGGAAGATGTTCTGGTTTCTAAAGACGGTACAAGAAATTTTTCTTCCCACCTCATTTGCCTATTATCGATAAGACTATATTCGCCCAAGGCTTGAGTACTATTCCTATCGCTTACCTGGTGCTCCAGCTACATACTTAAGTCTCTTGGATGATACACAAAATAGATCTCTAAGAATGATTGGTGACAGAGACATCACTGACTCATTCACTACCTTGGATCACCGTCGTAACGTTTCGAGTATCTCTCTGTTCTATCGCTATTTCTACGGTAAGTGCGCTTGCGAAATAGCCAGTTGAATTCCTGCCATCAAACAATTCAACCCTAATACCCGCGCTTCCAGGAATGCCCATCAGGTAACCCTCAAGCCCTACATCGGACGTAATCTCAAGTCGAGAGAACCGTTCCTTAGCCGTACTCAGTGAATTTGGATATTTCTTCTACACTACTTTCCCAAATATTGTTATGATCAGGAATACAAAACAAATGCACACTCACACCTCTTAAGCTGGTGCACCTAAATCGGCTCTATATTTTGCAATCATCGTTCGTAGGGAGGACATGGTAAAAGCACCAAAGCATCGAGTCGTCATACCAATCATGGATTTTATGAGCTATTGGCGAAAACTGCAACTCAGACTAAATCGATTTTAATCATAATCAAAATAAACAACTAATACCGATGAGTCGATGGTATTCTACTACGAGTATGTTAGCAAACCATTACTCGCAAGACTGAGCTTGTATAAGCTATCTCTGTCCAATTCCGATAGTGTAAACAAAAATCAAAAACATTTTCAGTAAAGTGAGTACAAGTTGCCCTAAATATAAACTCTGTTAGACCCAATTCAACTTATAACAGACAACAGGGGAAGTATTGTTAGTAGAGACAAGTTTTCTTAATTGAATTCTCTTTTTGGAAAAGTGCCTACTTAAATATTTTTTGCATCATTTATGATATAATCAATAAGAAAATTTGTTTCCATTAATGTCATATCCACTTAGAACCAATGTTGCGACAAATTTGACTAAATACCATTCGCGCAGTTTCGAATAGACAAATTTACAAAAATCAAAATGTATGCAACAAATTAACTTATAAATATGCAAAATTGCACAAAATTTCTAAAATTAATCCCGAAAATATTATTCTAAAAGCCTGTTTTGGTTCCAGTTTATAGCTCTTCGAAAATATTAGTTGTTGTAAGTTAGTGTAAAAATCCTCTTCTAAATGCTCCAGAACGAACTTGTTTTTAGCTAATTTATGATTCATTAAGAGCAGAATCATTGGTGCCTACTGTTTGAAAACAAAAAAATTACACTGAGAGAAATATATGACAATATGGTTCAAGCCCTATACTTTGATCAAAAGCAACATTCCGATTTAGGTTTTTATTTGTACTTGCCGCACAACACACACCGAAACATTTTTCTTCAGTGCTATTGCTGTGAAATATTTTGATAGAAAAAAAAAACATCTATTGTGCCGTTGTAGAATGTAGAATAATTTTCAGAACTGTACAATAATATTGGTCATATACGCGAAAATCCGCGCAAAGCTCTATCGAGTATTTTGTCGTCCTGGTTGTTCCTTTTTTGTTTGGCCTTTCGAGGTCTATTCTCGCTCAAATTCAAAACCCTTACATCGGTTCCAATAATTCCTGACAATTACTGGCCAATTATCATCCCGAATGGAAGGACATGTGATTCGCTGATTCCGGTGAGCCTCACAAAAGTGGATCTAATATCCACCGAAGCCCATACTTTTTGGGGAGTATATCCCAGCTTCGTGAATGCCAAACGGAATGATGCGAAAACACACTGTGTGGTAATGGTGGGTTCCCTAATTGAGGTCTAACCGCAAATTTTTGCGTGTTAAGTGGATTCATGTTTGGTAAGGGCTCAACTTGCACTTTGTGTATTATGGTCCTGTTTGTGTTCCTGCAGCAAGGATATTTTGTTTATTGCTTTCAATAACATGCTAAATATAGAAATTCCCAATGAGAGTGGAAAAGAGTACCACACACTGTGATTTATTAAAAGAATGGATTCTGACAACTTGAGTGGAAGAGTGCAGCAACGAACTCAAACCTAAAAAAAACTACGATGACTGACGACGACGAGCGACGACACTACGATGAACATTACCACTGTTAGGGTTTTATGGAAAAGAATTGAATTCAACCAAGAATCGCCCTTCAACCAGCAGGAGCTTGTGACGTAGAAAAGTGGTTTGAGATATCTGGAATAGCCATTGTTCGCGTTCACTTATAGTCGTGGCATACTTAAGTTCATCCGTCCGTCTGTCCGTCTCCGGAACTAAAAACAAAAATTATTGAATAGAAGAAAAGAAGAGAAGCAAAGTCAGAGTTAGAGTTTCAAGGCGCAACGAAAGCATTTCAGGATTTTTTCGTTTCGTCTATTTCGATGGCTATAATTCAAAAAATTAAGACGGCACCGATAGTCATAAATCTGTCAAAAATCCATTTCTCCATTCTTTTCTTACCTCCACTCTGCCTCTCCACTACGTTCTACCCTGCAACTGCTATATGGCTACACCAGTCAGTCTCAGTGTAGTGCTAAGGACTTTCTATTATAGTTTTTTTCCTTTTTGAAATATTATAAATCTTTTTGAGAATGGAAGAGTGAATTGTAGCATCTTGATGATGTGGTTTTTTTTCTGGAGTTGTGTGCTATTTAAAGCATCAGACATGATATTGCCGTTTGTCCGTAAAGTCACTCGTTGGTCCAACAATAATAGTTTTTTGATGCATTTCAGAGTTGTTCATATGTTCGTGTTCGTGTACCCTTAACCCGAACAAAGTATAAAAATGGTTACAAGAACCATCAAGAAGCTCACAGTGCTGCTGTCATAATTCAAAGATAAAATAATTCAAAAGAAAGAACAAGACGCATCGGATTTATTTCATCTGCCTCAATTAGAGGGTTGGCTGGTTGCGTTTAAGTGGGTTTCGAGTTTTTCGATTTTTTTTTTTTTTTTTTGTTCGTCTGAGAAAACCATCAGATACAAACTTTTTTGACGGTTGATTCATTGACATATTTGTTTGGAATTTGGTGTTTTAATTTATTGTCAAGGTTGAGAACGTACAGATCTGACTCAGGGGGTATTTCTTTTTGTTCATCCGTTGTGTTTTGTTTTCTTTCTCTGTTTAAAAGATATTTCATTTTTTGAGACATGAGTTATATCAAACAAATGGTGATGAGAGTGATTCATTGATCTAAACATTTTGGGATTCATTTTTTTTTTTTAATTTCGGTATCAACAGCTCGTATAACTACATAATCTGATAGTCTATTGAAATGAGCGTTTTTGATGTAGGTAAAAGTACCAGCGTTTTAGAAATATTTTTTTTAGCACTCACGCTAGAGAATTTTCTAACAGCAAGTCCATGGTCAATTCCTCATTTCTAATGTTTCTTGAAACTATTGGTGTCGAAAAAGTTGGTTTCGATAGCGTTTCAAATTTATTCTGCTAAGACACTATAGTTTTTGATCACAAATTCCCCTCTCATACATGTCCACCAATGGAACCAAGTGCTCTGGCATCTGTAGTTGCTCCTTCTTGATAGCGGGGGCATGGACCTTTTTGTCATCTAGAAAATAAAGACTTTGAGAAGAGAATTTTTGTAGCTGGAGTGTTGGTTCCATTGACCTTAATCTCCATTCGACGATTTTTTTCTTGCATAAGAGTTTTGAATCAACTCATTTGGCTAAACCTTAGTATATCGAGTGGTTCGCTGGGCTTACACTTGAGCTTTGATTGAGAGGCTTCCTATACTTCAATTTTGACGATACTCTATGTCCCAGACTGTGTGTGATATTTTGTCTAAATTTTATGTTTACCTATTTCACTCAACGATGTTATCCTGTTTCTCAATCTTTATGGAGAAATTGATGTTTTCGAGGAAAGGATGATGAAAATGTATCCCCGAAAGTCAATAACTTGCGCAGATTTGCTGAAGATAGCCTTTTTCTTATTACTCTCGCGTAAGACTTCGATTACAGTAAAGAAGTAAGGATGCAGCACATCTCTTTGTCTAATGCCTCCCTTGTTCAAGCATTGCTAGCGGAAGTTCTCGATAACTAGTTGTTTGCTGCAATGCCACGAAGCTCCCTGGTGAGGATTTTAGATTTAACATTAAACACTGATATGCCCAGTCAGTTCGAGTCTATGCCATGGCCATGACAATGTTCATGTCGCGTCTAACTCGTTTCTTATATTCAATGGCCTGCAATGCCCATATTCGACGGACCAAATTTTTACATGACCAAAAATTAAGGCAAAAAATACTGCAATGTCCCAAAGGCAGTAAGAATTTTTGGTCATTTGTAAAAAACATGAAGAATTCTACTTCTTCCTCGGTCCCAACGCTCGTTGACAATGACACTCCAGTTGTTAGCTCGCTTGCGAAAGCTAACCTTTTTGCTAGGCAGTTCGCCGCCAATTCTTCGCTGCCAGAGAGTGTCATGACTCCTCCAGTTCTTGAGCGCGTCAATGATTCCATGGGACAAATCTTCTTCCGCACTCGTGCTGTGGCGAGAGTATTAAAGGATCTCAACATACATAAATCCGCTGGTCCGGATGGTATCCCCGCTATTATTCTGAAGAGGTGTTCTTCCACGCTGGCAAAACCGTTGCGTAAGCTTTTCCATCTATCCTATTCTTCTGGGCTC
>CAKKXW010000004.1:53000422-53023100 GCA_920937365.1 Sphaerophoria rueppellii | reverse complement strand
TACACACAAAAAAGCTATAAATTTCAAGTTGATCTCTGATTCAAAACAAAAATACACAAAATCCGTAAAATCAGAAAAAAAAACTCAAAACGAAACATAATTTCCAGACAAATCATCACAGTTGTATACACTTGTATGCAAATAGTCCATGCAATAAAAAGATCGTAAATTTAATTGATTTTAAATTTACAGATTAATTCTTCCATAGGGTTTATTTTTGAATGTATATTAAGTGTGTGTTGTTTTTTTTTTCTCGCTCTCGAAAAAGTTATAGACGAGTACGAGCTAACAACGATGTCCCTTACACCATCACAGGTTTTAACGGTTAAATGGAAAATTAATGAAAATAAAATCTGTTTCTATTTTATAGTTTTTTTTTTTTGTATATTTTTGGTTTATTATAATTCCAATTAAGCTGCTGATTTAATTAAATTAAAAGTAATAAAAAAAAATGGAAGAAATATAAAAAAATTCCAATGTAGCTTTTTATTTTGGAAAGAAAAAAATCAAATACCATAAGTCGTTTGTGTGTTGATTTGATTTGATGTGATCCATAAAGATGTCAAGACTAATTCAAAATATTTATTCAAAAGACAAACAAAAATTTAAAACGTTCTTCATAAAATCGAAAGTCAAAACAGATAAATTATGCAAATTTTCTTGTGACAGCCGTTAATAGTTTGGTACAAACCAATAAAGAAGACAGCTTTAAATCTGTCAAAAACAAAAGGTTTAAGGTAAACGAGTTTTCAATGTACTTAAAGATTGTTTTGTGATGAGACTGAGATAGGTCCGTATAAGATCAAAGTAGAAGCATATTGATGTGGCATTGTTTTCCCTTTGTAATGCAAAACCAGGACTTTTCAATTTTGTATATCTACTAGGGAAAATTTGATTAGCTTAATGTATGTAAGAGAAAATTGAATGCACAAAAGTTGATTGAAGAAAACTGAAAATAATGAACATGATTTAATGCAATCGAAAATGATTGAATGTATTTGGATACGATTGAATGAATAAATGGAAAGCCTTTATTCTTAGAATTACGGAAATTACTAAAGGCCTTTCAATTCAGGCCATAGGGAAGTGTTGAATGTAATTCGATTGCATGGATTGACTTAGAAAAATCTTGCTTACTTACTTATGGTTGCGCTACAGTCGGACCAGGGCCTCACCCAACAAACTTCTCTTGCCAGCTCGGTCCCTGGCTAGCTGTCTCCAGTTTCGCACGCCAAGTTGGTTCGGGTCCTCTACCACCTGTGTACTTAACCGGAGTCGCGGCCTTCCTCTTCTGCAACGTCCTTCCGGGTTGGATTCGAAGATTCTATTTTCTATCATGACCCAACCATCTAAGTCGTTGGATCGTAACTTTTCTGGCTAGGTCAGTGTCGCTGTATAGCTCGTATACAGTTCTTGGTTTTAATCTTCGTCTCCATTCTCCATTAATGCAGACAGGACCAAAAATCACTCAAGGAATTTTTCTCTCAAAGCAGCCCAAAGCGTTTTCATCAGATATTGTCATAGTCCATGTCTCTGCACCATACATGAGGACCGGGATGATGAGGGTTTTGTAAAGTGTCACTTTAGTTGCTCATGAGAGGACTTTACAACTCGGTAATCGCCTTCTAAGTCCAAAAAAACAGCGATTGGCTAGAGTGATTCTTCGTTTGATTTCAGCGCTGGTGTTGTTGGCGGTGATGATAGCGGATGCTAGGTAGACAAAGTACTTATATACTTCGAAGTTAAATCTGTCTATGTTGACGTTTGCTCCAAAACGTCGATGTTGGTAGTCCTTTCTTGACGACAGCATTAACTTGGTCTTGCCCTCGTTAACCGCTAGACCCATCTTCCTGGCCTCCGTCTCAAGGCTCACAAACGCTCCACTGACATCACGCAGTGTTCTTCTAATTATGAAAGATTGTGCCTCTGGTGTTAACGTTTGAGCTTTGCACAATCTTTTCAAGAATGATGTTGAAGAAATCGCATGACAGCGCATCGCCTAGTCTAAAACCTTTTTTGACATCAAAAGCGTCCGTTAGGTTTTTTCCGACCATGATGGAACAGCGTGAATTTTCCATTGTCCTCTTACACAGACGGACAAGTTTTTCTGGGATGCCAAAACTTGACATTGCTCTATATAGTTGGTCTCTATAGACTCTGTCATACGCGGCCTTGAAATCAATGAAAAGGTGGTAGGCATCGATTTGAAGTTCCTGGATCTTCTCCAAGATCTGCCGTAGGGTGAATATTTGATTGATGGTGGACTTTCCGGGTCTGAAGCCACACTTATATGATGATGACGAAAGGCTTCAAACGTTCACTTAGCACGGCAGACAAGATCTTATAGGCGATGTCAAGGAAACTTATACCTCTGTAGTTGGTGCAGTTCAGGGGATCTCCTTTCTTGAGGATCGGGCATACGATGCTGAGGTTCCATTCATCAGGCATGCTTTCCTCCGGCCAAATGTTGCAGATAAGCTGGTGCATGCTCCTAACCAAATCATCTCCAGCTGCTTTGTACAGTTCGGTGGCTAGACTGTCTGCTCCAGCGGCTTTGTCCGACTTAAGTTTAGATATCGCTATCTTCACTTCGTCCATGTCGGGTGGGTGGAATTGTTGGCCTTCTGTATTGCTGACGGAGTTTTGGTCGTCATCGTCATTATACAGCTTGGAAAAGTGGTCATTCCATATCCTCAGCACTGACTGCGGTTCTACTACGATGTTCCCATGATGGTCTCTACAGGCTTCAGTTCGGGGTGTATAAGCCCTGGAGGTTTGTTTCACCTTTTTGTAGAACTTTCGAACCTCGTTCCTGTTGTGACATCCCTCTATCTCCTTGATCGCGCGCTCCTCATGCTCCCTGGTTTTCTTTCTGAGATGTTTATTCTCCTCTCTCTACTTTTCTGCTCGTAGAGCTCACGAGCTGCTCGTGTTCTTCTTTGCAGTGCCGCTTTGTATGCCACTTGTGTATCTACATGTGCTCTCCTGCATTCATCGTCAAACCAGGGGTTTCGATGTGGTGGCCGTGTAAACCCTAGCACGGCAGAGGCGGCATCTCTGATGGCTGCTTGGCAGTGCTGCCACTGGTTCTCTATATTTTGTACTGGCAGAAAAATCTTGCAAGTACAGAGAAAAATAGGTTGCATGTGTTGATTAAATATAGTTGAATGTAATTGAATATGATTGAACGCAGCTGAATACGATTGAATATAATTGAATACGATCAAATGAATAAATGGAAACCTTTTATGTCTTAGAGTTTTTTTTTTATGAAACCGTCTACTCAGTCTATAAGGAAGAATTGAATTTAAATGGGTTTTCAAATGTAAACACCATCGATTACATGGATGGCATAGAAGAATCTCGCTAAATCCTAATCAAGCTGGTACAAAAAACAAAACCCCCGTAACATATGCTGATACAAATTAGCTCTGAATGAAGCTTCTGTGTGACATTATTACAAGTCAGCCTTAGAGCATGTTACTTTAAGAGTCTCTTACCACCTTAAGGTGACCGTCTACAACCTGACTTTAACGGAAAAAATCCAATCGACAAACAAAAAATTAGCACTTACCAATGTTTTCGATGCAACAAATATTAGACTAAACCTGTTAACTAACAACAAAAGCTGCAAATGTGCTTAAGGCCAAAAAACATTCCCGCTAACTAATAACAGGCCACACCACAAAACGTTGCACCGTTCCGCATCCCAAAAAATACATACATAGACATACCTATGTGCCGTGGTAGCACGTATGGCGTCGCGTCGAATCGTCAGCAGTGTCATTCGGGTGTGAGTTTTATGTACGGTGGAGCAGAAAGTGCAACTAAACAACAAAAAGGCAAAAACAAAGACACATTCATGTAGACCTATATGTGTATTCAATCGTTGTCGTTTCCCTTACCGCCGCCGGAGGGCATATCAATCGAGATCTCTATGCATAACCAAGATTTATCTCTTATTTCTTCCATTTGAAATGTAAAAAAGTTGGCAAAGTTGATGCCAAAACAAAGCTTCGTCGTTGGTCGTTTCGCAAGCGATGCCATGATCCACGGCACAGAAACTGTGGCACTTGCAAATGCACGCGGCCTTACCAATCCGTTGCCCAGAAGACAAGACAACCAATCAAATAGAGAAAAACAAAAACAAAACATAATTAAAGTAATTTTCTTCGTTTTTATTCTTGCAGCGCAGCAGTGAAACGTCTTGCTTGGTGGGTTTTCGCTTTGGTTTGACATTCACGTCAATATTGTCAACTGTCAGAGGTGTGTTACAATTATGGCACCTGTTGGGCCGTTTCTGCTGTCAATTTCATTTGATAGGTTTTCGTTACGAACACAGAGCATATACTACAGGTATGCAGGACTGACTTTAAAGTCTATGAAAATGTAGTTAATGAACGGTTAGTTTGAATTTATAGATTTGCATACGATGTAATTTTTTTTTGCCGCCATTGAGTGAATGACATTCTGTGTACGATTTGTGGCACTAGTGTTGCTTTTTTTTATTTGTCACAACTCACAAGAAATTGGCTCCAATTGACAGAGACTGACATAATTGACAGGTTAAATGCTTAAAGACATATAATTGTGCAACATGGTGGTCGATTGGAGACTATTTTTCACTTGTTGAAAGTCCTTGGCAAATGAAAAAATTGGCACTATATTTTAAAAAGCCACCAACTAACGTACCTAACCGATTTATATTCCAAAGGCCCTCCTCGGCTGTGTCATTAATTCATATTTTTAAATTTGAAGTGTTGATTTTGTATTTCAAATTTTGACTTGCAAAAACACGCTCAATAAATTGTTAAACTCGAATTTCCTTCGCAAAGTTAAAAAAGTGCGTGCAAGCTTATGCGAAGCATTCAGCAGTCTGCATGCGTTCTCACACCACCAATCGGTGTACAGCGTCAAAACGAATAGAACTCACTTTTCTCTTTTGTTTGCGGTTTCGAATTCAGACAAGTTAAATATATCTCCAACCAATTTGCAAAGCAACTAAATCATGGTCTACGCATTTTTTTAAGGAACAGCAGGGACTTTGAAAAAAACAGCGAACCTCACTCTTCCTAAATGCATTTGACATGTGCGTTTAATTTGCATGACACATGCCCATTTGAACCAACAAACAATTGCAATGCTACGCACTGTGTGTTGAAACTTAAACTGCTACCACAGGTAGGCACAAATACAAACTACTCTCTCGGTGGCACAACAAATGACACAACGCGCCCCATACCCTTTCAATTCAGAAGTAAGTTGGTTTTTTTTTTTTTTTTGTTGCTAATCTACGAAGGAGTTTCTGCATGAACCACACATTATCCGGGGTACCGGGTTCACTTGGTTGCCTTACACGTACAATCGCATGCAATTCAATCGACAGTGATGGTTAAATATTGTGTGCGGCTTTGGCTACCAGTAGCAGAAGTTGGAAGGAAGGTAGGTGAGGTTGAAAACTACTTGCAGACAGCAAGTCGAGAGTAAATAGTGTTGTATCTATTGCCTGAAGAATTATTATTATTTTTTTCTTTGATCATTCTTTGAATCCAATTGTGAAAAGGTGAATTTCACAAGACTTTTAGATTTTATACTTTTGAATTTTTTTTTTTTTTTTTTTGAGAAAAAGTGGTTTCGCAAACATTCGCATGGTTTTGAATATCAACTTCGTTGCCAGAATTGCTAAATTTTGAATTTGCATCAGAGCTCTCAATAGGTTACTGCAAGACCTCAAGGAAATTTGAAATAATGGAGCATTGCCCCATACTCCAACTTTGAAAAGAACTCTAGTTATTTTTGAATTCCAAATCAAAAAACAACTTCTCTCTTTATTGTCTTCGGCTCGCGAAAGGTTGCGAAGACCGACTTTTCTAGGTTTCGTCGTTGCGAAGTTTTAACAGATATGTCACAAGCTTGTGTGCAAGTGTCTTAAAAATTTGAGCTGGCTCTACCAGCAGCCAAAAAGGGTTCGAGTACGTCACAGTCCGCAATTCGTGTGTTGCAAAAATACTATTCCACCGCAAAGAAAATCGCATTAATAAATTCTGTAGCAAGTGCAACAGATAAACCCGTACAAAGCGAGAAAATGAAAAAAAAAATTAGGTAATAGAATGGATTCTGTAGCGACACTTCAAGTATTTGCCCACAGAAAGCGATTGACATTCGCTGCATTCAGAACCCTGTTGTAACAATATGTGTGGGTAAAAGCAACATTCCCTGATTTAAAGATCGACCCTCTGCCCTACTATTGTCCGTCAGTCCTTATGTTCTCTAACATTCGCATCCCCTCCTCCGTTGCACCCAGCTTCTATTTGACATTTCTTCGGAGAGATCTCAGATTGCAACAGCAGCAGTGCACCAAACCAAGTATAACCAAGGAAATATGCATCATTCGGTCCGGGCCGCCAACAGATTGAATGTGGGTGGCTTTGGCGGATGACTATGGCTTATAGATGGTGGATCGCGCCCCGTCCGTCGTCATAGTGTCAATTAAATTGGCCAACTGCACACAATGTTTTTATATTTGCACCGACCGGCAACGGGACGACCATTATTCAAAATCGAGAGCATGGCCATACCATCATATAGCAAGAGGCAAGACTACGTTGGCAAGTTGTATCAGTTGCCGTGTCGGTGCAGTAAGGTGCACATTTGGTTTTCACTTTACGTCTCACGCTTTATAGTTGTCGGAATTCTCGTAATCGACATCGTCGTTGTTGTCGGTGTCACAAATGTCGATGTCGTCGGTCGTTGGGGCTTTTGTCTTTTGTGGCTCATATCGAATACTAGAATCCCCTAAGAAGGAGAGAGAGACGGAAAAAAAATCCAGTTTGAGGTATCCGTAATGTCGCACAAAGATATAGGTACAATTGGACTATATGAACGAAACGGGACACAGGTCCTCACATATTATGGAGAAGAAAAGTGTGTGGTGCAAGGTGTCCTCTCATGTCCGCGTTAACACTCGCGATGGAATTACAAAATGTGTCATAGATAAGTCGCACTTCTATAAATAATAATGTGAAAAGTCACATGTGAATTAAACATTGTACGAATGCGCTGATACAAACGACATCATCGACCATACCAGAAAATGACTCTGACTGTTACGACGACGACAATATGACTACGTATACGACACCGACAACGACGACGACGACGACAATCGACAATGCGCGAAATGAGAGGTCCTGGTGAATGGAGTAGAGTACATTTTTGTTTTGTTCGTTTTGTCAATTTTATTCGGAACACAGTAAACTTTTGATGACAATTGTTGCACTGAAGCTGCTTGTCCACTGTCCAGTATTATTCAAGAGTTACCGGATTGTTGGCTGTGTTGTTTCGATGAAAGGTTGTGTTTAATTTTTTGAAGTATTTAAATGACAGGTACAATGCAAAGTGGTGGCATATTCGCATATTGAAGCACACCTACAATTGGTGCCAAAGAGAAGCAAAGTATACTTGTCGAAGAAATGTATAGTTTTGATTGTATTGCTCCGGATTTCAACTTTTTGCTAAAATGGACTTCTGAGAGTAATAGATAAATCACACTGGCATTGGAAAGTGGATTTGCAGGAAATCTTAAAGACAAAAAAGTTGTAGGTAAAGAGTGGTACTGTGAGTTTTCAAATGAAACTTATTTGGGTACCGTACTGTATTTAATTACTTTTATGCTGCAACAAAATAATTATTAATATGTTTTGCATACAGGAAGATTTTTGGATTGTTTTTCATGTTTTTCCTCATTTTGAAAATTATTTCCGAATAAAGTCTGCTGGATCAGAGTCCTCGGCTGTTCAGATGGCATATTTTAATATCTAAAAAGCCAATAAGAATTAAGATCCTGAGAACTGTTTATTGTTACTTAATTATTAAAACCCTGTAAATAGTGGAACTTCCAAGCAAAATTTGTAGTATGATCTTTTTTTTGAAAGGACTTTAGCAAAAATTATACAATGGACTAAGGTCATACGGTATACCTCAGCTCAATTTTATACGTCAAAGTAGGTAGATACCATTGTGTGCGATTTCCAGGAATATGTTTGATGCAACGCAGGCCTAAGGACGCTTATTTCCGATTGACTGTGTCTTGCATTTCACCACAGTTCTTCTTGCTTTCCGTGCGCAGGTTTAACTGCACTCGGTACTTTCACTGCATTATTACAGTTATAACCATTTTGAGGCATTTATTCACTTTTGTAATATCCTAGTGACAGTTGAAGTAAATTTCTAAGCTCTGCATCCTTACCTGAGGTGGCGGTACATTTCATTGTAAATTTGGGCCTCAACCAACAGTCTCCTCTAGCCAACTCGTTCCCTAGCAAGTTGTCTCCAGTTTGGTACTCCAAGTTGATTAATTCACTCTTTCACTTGGGTGCGCCATCTAAGTCGCGATTTTCCTTTTCGTTAATCGGTGTCGAAGTCTTTCTGGGCCGGAGTATTGATACTTTATATGACTAAGCCATCTAAGTCGCTGGACCTTGACCATTAAGGCTAGGTTCGTTTCGTTTTACAACCCATATAGTTCACTGTAGGATCTTCTTCGAAACAGCCTAAGGCACTTTATGCCATTTTGTCAGGGTCCATTCTTCTGCACCAAATAGCAAGACTGGGATGATGAAGGTAAAACTATATACCTTAGAATGAGAGATGGCTTTACCACTCAATTGCTTTCTTAGCCCAAAGAAACAGCGGTTAGCAAGAGTGATTCTTCGTCTGATCTCGGCGCTGATGTTATTGCCCGTGTTAATAGCGGGACCTAGGTAGACGAATTCCTCTTCTACCCCGAATTTGTACCGTGGCGTTCTGTCCAAGCTGATTCCTCTGTAGTTGGCGCAGTTTGGGGGACCACCCTTCTTCAGGATCGGGCAATTAGTCCAGGTGTTCCATTCACCTGTTGCTTTGGAGAGCTTGGCAGCCAGACCATCTGCTCCAGCGACTTTGTTGGATCTCAGTGCAGTTAACACTTCTTCTAGGTTGAGTTTGTGGAATTGTTGGCTCCTGCCTAACGGCGGGATTCTGTTCGTTGTCGGCAATATACAGTCTACAGAAGTGGTCTTTCCAAATCTCCAGCATAGACTGCGATTCTACATGATGTTCCCTTGATCATCTCTGAAGACATCGGTTCTAGCTCGATGACTTTGAGCAAACTTTTTTACCTTCTGGTAGAACCACTGAACTTCGTTCTTGCTGTTGGCTCTCTCAATGTCCTCGAGCTGACACTTCTCATACTACCTCTTTTTTCTGTTGAGAAGCCGGCGCTCCTCTCTCCTATTTTGATCGTAAAGCTCACGAGCAGCTCTTGCCCTTTTATGCAGCGTGGCTTTGCATATGTATCCTATTTGGCTGCATGCACCTTCGTTTTGGTGGTTGTGTGAAACCTAGCACATTAGAGGAGGCACCTCTAACTGCTTTTTGGCAATGTTGCCCCTAGTTCTCGATACTTGTTGTTGACGGCATTAGAGGCATTAGAGGACTCCTTAAGTGGTTACTTGATACTCCAACAGAGAAGGATCTGGCGATCTCTTGCGATTGTAGCCGTCCGACGTCGAATTTTCTTGCAGCATTTCCTTGTTTTGAACATGGTCGGGATATTGTTAGCACTATACTCCGGCTACGACGAGTTGATGTTGGCTCCTCGGAAAGTTCGAACATCTAGAATGATAGGCAAGTGCCTTAAAGGTCAAGACTTTTTGCCTGAGTCTACTTCTAGTGGCGAGTCCGCATCTTAATATTCGTTGTTGATGTTGTTGCTCTCGGTGTGACATCAGCTTAAGCGAAAGGAAAGGGCGCAGTGATTTGATGAAGTAGCTCATAATGCTAGTCCATACGTGGTTGTTAAGGAAGAAAGCTTATGACCTCGCACCGCACTTACCACTTATATTATGGTTCTGAGCAATTCCACTTACAGATTCAACTCGGTTAGCAAACTCAGCTCGGTAATTCGACTTGACAACTTGGTTCGCCAACTCTAATATAGGGGCGCCGATGAGATACATGCCTACGGCGGCGCTCTCAACGCTAAATCCGCCACTGCTTTTTACAAAGGGTAATCCTTAAGATTTTTATGAATTAATTCCTGTATCCCGCTGCGAACAGCTTTCTTTTTGACATCGCATTTCTCATTATGTGAAAATCCAAATGGAACAAATAAATCTCAATCGATTGACGAAATACAATTGCTTGTGTCAGTTTTTGTTCATCGAATTTTAATAAACGAACCGAAGTCAGCATAAATCAAAGGCTAATCTGCTTTCTACTCATAATTCTTTCAGGAAATGACATTTTCGCTAACATTAACAGAAACGAAATCAGTAACCAGTCGTCGTCGTTCGTCGTCAGCAAATACTCGTAAAGAAGAAAAAAAATTATTCTCAAACAAAAGGATGTTGAATCTTTGTGTTATCAAAAACCGGATATCATATTTCTGTGTGAAATTTTATTAGACACAAACCCAAATTGACAAATCCAATAAACGCGCCATTTTGATAACCAAACTTGTACGGACGAAGGTAGACCTACAAGTTATCTAAAAATCATTAGATTCGGTGTCCTTAAATCATTCGAATGCCAAAAAATAGACTAAAACCACCACCAGAAAGAAAAACCAAAGAACAAAATAGAGCAGAAAGTATAGGTATCATCAAAGCTGCCGTGCGTCGCTTCGTCGTGCGTCGCAACGTGAATATAATAATAAAAATAAAGAACACAAAATCCCTTTCTCATTGGAATTGAATGTCCTCACGCATATTAGGAATGATCTATGACCATCAGCCTTTTGTTAATGCCTAAGTCACAATTCTACTCATGCCACTGTGTTACAGCTTATATGCTTCACAGGGAATAGTAAGGCCTTCCCAAGAACCGATACAATCCGATGAAGAAGATTGAAATGGCAGGCAGCAATCCATCGCCATTACGCCATTATCCTGTGACATGTCAGATACAAATTTAACCTCCCTTTTCTGTGAGTGTATTTGTGTGCGTATGGAATCCAATCAAAATAACATGAGAATTGAGATGGGTGACAACGAAAAGAAGAGGGAGATTGATTTGTGGAAAAAGAAAGCAACACAAACACACTCACACGTCCATTCGAAGGACGAATATCTGACACATAAATACAAAAAAAAAAAACCAAAATCAACTCAAAAAGCAAGAAGGGTCCTTTCTTCTCGTTTTCCGTATAATTTTAGTGCGTTGAGCCGGCAGAATGATATCATCCCTTATTTCTGTTACTGGTGTATTTTCTTGACAGGAATAAATCACTCAGAAAAGAAAATGGAAAAAGGACGAACTCATCCACATACACAACTAGTTATAGCTTATGTTATATCTGCGGAGAAGAAGAAGAACATGTCCGTTTCGATATTCGTAAATAAATCATCAGATTGGACATAGATATCATAAAAATCCTGTCGCACAGCACAACATAGCACAGCTCAGCTATAGCGAGTGCTTTTGCTTTCACTCTCGTGTCTCGTCCTTTTTTTCAAGTTGCGTATAGCCTGGTCCTGTGTGATGCTGGGTGATGTACGATGATATACAATAATTGGAAAATCAACCCTGCTGTATTAGATATTAGTTTTTTTTTTTGACAGGACATAGTGCGTAAGGGATTAAGTGTTTTAGATGCGCATTGGGAGACACACGCATTGATTTTCTCATCTCACACACTCGCACAGCTCACACATAGAGAGATTTTGGATTTTGTTGATGCTGATGGCTGCTGTTGCTGTTTCTGCTAGTTAATGCTGACGCTGTGGATTTTTGGGTTTTAGTCCTGTCTTTCATTTTTTTTTTTGTATTCCTGTTGGTAGGTACATATACTTTCACCCTGAGTTTGGGTTTATTATACGAGAGGTTGACATCAATAAATTATTAAAATGAAAAGGAAAAACCGATGAGAAATGTATTTTTCCATATGGCCTGTTATATTGATGAGTGAAACTTGCTTTTTAGGTGCGTGTGTGCGTGCGTGATGGTTTGATTTCATGGAAATATTTTTTATCCCGCATATCATTGAATGAAGCTATCATAAATCAATCGGAAAGAGGTTTACGTCTATAATAAAGAACAAAGAACATTGTTACTTCCAATACCTGCGACAGCCTAAATACGAGACGCATGTATTTGTAGCATGGTACAATTTCCATGTTCGGAAAATTTGTAGGTAATGCATGCTTAAAATTTGATTGAATACATGATCAGACAGTTGTGTTTTTTTTTTTGTTAACAGCATAATAAAAGTAACAATTTTAAATCAGCTACTTGGATTGTCAAGGATTAAAAAATGAGCAAAACGAGTTCTAAGCCTTCGAGATAGAACTTAGTGTTGAATTCATCTAGAAAACAACAATTGTAAAGTTTCCAAATTAAAAAAAAAATAAAGAGAAAATGGGTATTGCTTCAATTGTAATGTTAGCCAAGAGCTGTTATTTTGTGGCATAGTTCCTCCTTTTCCAGGCGGTCGTTTCTTTAAAGCCAAATGTCCATAAAACCCGTAACCTAGCTCTTAACTCCACTATAACCGGAGCACAACGAGATCAAGCTCTAAGAGACGATCATCATCATCTTCAATTCTTCATCATAATTGTCGGCCTGGCCAATGAAGAAGAAGGGAGAATCTTCTGCACCAGAACCGGGATCCGATAAGGGCCTTCTTCAGCAAGTTCTTCCATGCATCACGATTGTTGGTGGACGCCTTCCAGTTCCGCTCCCGAAGGTGTTTGCCGTCCTGGTCTACGCCAGCGCAAATTTTGTCTGCCATGCTGTCTCCTACCATAAATTGTACCGCAAAGGACTTTTCGGATTGGTTCTCTTGGCTCATACTAGCTAGGTTGGAGTCTACCAAATTAAATTTTGGTCATCAAGTCTCCGAGGCAATGTCGTACAAAATTCAGGGGGTGCAGCTTTGGGAAGAGCTGCTTGAATGAATTACTTAGAGCGTATTTATTTACATTCAGCTGAGCCAGCAAACACTGCTTTGATATTATAAATGTTACTCTTCGGATATACCTACTATTACGATTGTCTACTTTTCGGATGACAATTATTCTGATTGCTTAGTACTTTCATCAGATACTGTACTTGTTGATGAAGATCGTCACCATCCTGCTCTATCTATCTCTTTAAGTATAAGTATTATAAGCTCTACTATTGATTGTAAGAATATGCATGAATTCGATTTAAGGAAATGTAATTTTGCCGATCTCTTTCGTGATATTGACTGGGATATTTTATTTAATAATGCAAATCTAGATGAAATGGTATTTAGTTTCTATAAAATACTTTTTGAATGTTTTTAACAAACTATTCCTTTAAGAAGAAAAAGGGACTTATATTCTATTCCACCGTGGTTTGATCCTCATGTTAAAACACGTAAAAATAGAAGGAACAAGTCATGGATCAAATTGAATAGATCTTGGAACAACGAAGCTCAAATTGAATATATTACTCATAGAGACGAATTTATTAACTACACGAATCTTCTTTACTCAGACTACATATCTCAAATAGAACATAATCTCAAGTCTAATACCCGTGAACATTGTAAGAGGAAATCGGATGGGTACCCAACTAAACTTTACTTATAAGAATTCGGTCAGCCATTTGCCTGGAGAAATTGCATGCATGTTTGCAGAATTTTTCCAAAGTGCATTTGGTAATGTTTCCGCGTACGATATTAATAACAATAATTCTAGCAATAATTTTAACGTAAATGGGTTTTCGCATCTAAATTCGATAGTTTTTACAATTCCAGAGGCTAGTATACTTAAGTACATTGAAAATGTAGATGATTGTTTATGTCCGGGTCCTGATGATTTGCCGTCTTTTATGTTGAAAAAATGTGCAATATATATGTCATATCCCTTGTTTTTGCTTTTTAACAAATCCCTTAGCTGTTCTGAATTCCCATCACTTTGGAAGAGTTCATTTTTAATTCCGATTTATAAGAAAGGTATGAACAATCAAGTGACTAATTATAGACCTGTAGCCAAACTGTCCTCCATACCAAAATTATTTGAAGCAATTATCTGTGATACGCTGTCATTTCATTGTTCGTCTATTACATGTGAAAACTAACATGGATTTGTTAAAAAAAAATCTACTCTGACAAATTTACTTCAATTTACAACATACTGTATTGACGCATTTGAAAAGAAAGAACAAGTTGACTGTATTTTTACTGACTTTTCTAAAGCCTTTGACAAACTAAACCATTATGTGCTTTTGAATAAATTAAGTGCGATTGGTCTTAATGAGCGATTTATCAAATGGCTTTCCTCTTACCTTCATGATAGGCTGTATAGTGTAATCTTTAAAAATGAACGTTCTAAAATTTTCAAAGTCAATTCTGGTGTTCCACAAGGTAGCCATCTTGGTCCTCTATTATTTGTGTTATTTGTTAATGATCTACCTTCTGTGTTGGTAAATTCTATGTCTCTTATTTATGCTGATGACGTGAAAATTTTTCGAAGAATTAATTCAGTGAATGACTCTGATCTTCTACAAGAAGATCTGAATAGATTTGGGCAATGGTGCAATAATAATTGTCTTGACTTAAATATTGATAAATGTACTCGTAAGAAAAATTTTATTGACAACTCTTATTTATTAAATTTGACGACTCTATGTAAAGTTTCTTGTATTTCTGATCTTGGTGTAGTATTAGACTCTAAACTTTCTTTCAATTACCACTTTGACTATGCAATAAATAAAGCTAACATGACTCTTGGCTTCATTAAAAGATTTGGACGTGAATTTCATGACCCATATGTTCTAAAATCCCTATATGTCTCGTTTGTAAGGTCTATTTTAGAATATGCATGTGCTGTTTGGGCCCCTTACTATACAGTACATATTAATAGATTGGAGTCTGTCAAAAGAAGGTTCCTGAGATTTTGCCTTCGGTTTTTTTATTTGCCCGATAGATATAACTTACCACCATATACTGATCGTCTGAAACTTATTAACCTTCCGACTTTATCTAGTCATAGGGCTTATTTGCAATTTTGTTTTACTGTTGGTGTTTTAAATGGTTCAATTGCAGCTTCAACGATTCTATCTAAATTAAATTTTAACATTAATAATTATTCTTTAAGAAGACAGTTACCACTTTGTAGCTCATTTAGTAGGTCAAACTACGGATTGAATAGCCCTGTTAATCGTCTTATTAATGTTTATAATAAAAATGATGACTTAATTGATTCAAACGATCATAATGTAAGAACGTTCAATTTTAAATCAAGATTCTATATTGTTAATTCATGAAGTAGATAACTTAATTTAAACTTTTTTTTTCCTTGTTATTTTTAAATTAGTTAGTAAGTTTTTTATGTAACCGTTAGTAGGTATTTAACGTATTGAAATAAATAAATAGAAAAATTCTTTCACTAATAGAAGAGTCAAATAGGCTGTTTTTTATTGAGCAAAAGAGTTGTGCATGAGTCCTCAAAGGTTTCTGAGTTGGTATGATCAATTTTCGAAAGATGAAGCCACTATCATTTTAATCAACTTTGTCTTTGTCTTTTTTTTTACACACTATCAGAATTGGTCGCATAGGCTTATAACAAGCACCATATTACGACCAATGGTTTGCCAACACAGGGACTGTGACTGTGTTATACCACCGGCTCAACACTTAGTGTGGTGTAAGTTGTAAATAAGCACATAACGAAACTAAAACAAATAACACAACACACATAAATAATTAACATAAAGTAAAGAAAAACCATTACAAAATCAACATAAAACATTAAGTTTACCCATACGTGTCAAAGGCTCATGCATTCCATAATTAATACAGTGAATATTGATCTTAATCAGATCCTGACTACGGAGATTATAACCTCCCCCTCGAGAGCAAAACAATATTTTACAGAGAAGGTCAGGAGCATCAGTGACTCCAGTTATAATTTGATGGAAAAATACAATATCATTATTACTTCTTCTCTGTTTATTGTTTGCATATTAACGATTGACAAACGATTTTCGTATGGGAGGGTATTAAGGGGATCAATCCACTGAAATCCTTTTAACAAAAAGCGGGTAAAATTCCGTTGCACGGATTCTAGTCTTTCAATATGAACATCATATAAAGGAGACCACACCTGCGATGCATACTCAAGGTTGGGACGAACCAAACTGTTGTACAAAGCACAGGTGACATAAGGATCCCAGAATTCCTTTGCCCATCGCTTAATAAAACCTAACATAGAATTAGCTTTATTGACTATGCCATTAATATGCTCAGAAAAATCTACATTATGTGTAAAAAGAACTCCTAGGTCCTTAACAGTAAAAACGCGAGCTAAAGTGTGGTTTGAAATGACATAGTCATAAGATGAAGGTGAACGTTTTTTTAGAGAAGGTCACTTGACACTTTATCGGGTTAAGATTTAAACTGTTCTTTTCACACCATAATGTAAAGCTGTTAATATCATTTTGAAGTAAAATGTGATCATTTGCAGAAGTTATATTTTTATATATCTTCATATCATCAGCAAAGATGAGAATGTCACTATTATTTACACATAACGGTGCATCATTGATAGCTAATATAAAGAGAAGGGGCCCCAGATGGCTCCCCTGCGGAACACCTGATTTAGCCAAGTATGATTTAGAGTAAGTATTTCTGAATTTAACTTGATAAGATCTATTCTCAAGGTAAGAGACAATCCATGAAATTAAAAAAAGTGGGAAGCCGTAAGAGTTTAATTTTAACTTGATAATCTCATGAGATAGTTGATCAAAAGCCTTCGAGAAGTCCGTGTAAACACAATCTACTTCTTGGCCACATTCCAAAGCATCTAAACATTTATTTAAAAAAATAACCAGATTAGTCACCGTGGATCGTTTCTGCATAAAGCCATGCTGTTGATTGCATATAATATTCCTACAGTTGAAGGCCAAATTGTCACACACTAATTGCTCAAACAACTTTGGAGTACATGAGAGCTTAGAAATCGGCCTGTAATTACAGATATTATTTTTGTCACCTTTCTTATAAACGGGAGTTATAAAGGCACTCTTCCATACTGCAGGAAATTTACTTGATTTTACGGGTGGTATTCCATCTGGTCCAACAGAATAGTCTTCTTTAAGATGAGACATAAATTCTAAGATTTTATTATATTCTATTGTAATGCTATTAAAAGACACTTGGGGGCAGTTTTGCAGATAATGGAAATAGATTTCGTCCACAACGACAGGAGAATCAATGAAAGATTGACTAAAATTTTTTGCAAAACCGTCACAAATGTCAGAAGTAGTAGTCAAGGTTACGTTATTATAAGTGAAGTTAATAGGATAACTGTCACACTTTTTCTTTGAGTTAATAAATTTCCAAAAGTTCTTTGGGTCTAATTTTAAAGAAGCCCCCATCGACTCTAGGTATTCATTATAAAGTTCGAAAGAGAGTTTCTTAAACTCTTCAAACAAAGAGATATAAATGACTTGATTTTCCACCGTCATATGCTTAATGTATTTCTTCCAGGCCTTATTTCTTTTGTTGCGAAGATGTTTAAGGTCCTTAGTATACCAGGGATGGAAAGGGGTATTGGAGGGAATCGTCCTTTTAATTGGTACAGCTTCTTTTATGCAATTTAACAAAACTGAATAAAAACTCGAAATTGTTTCGTCAATATCGTTCGAGATCGGTAAGTGTTCTATACCGGATTTAGGGCTTCACGATACGATACGATACCGATATTATTCGTTTGTATCGGTATCGTATCGAGTTACAAATTATTTTATCGTATCGTATCGGTATCGGCGATAATTTTAAGACATATTTATCGTTTCGTTATCGACTTCGATACGATACCGATACGATAGCTACTCGATAAAATACCGAAATTTTATTTTACTATTATGGCGAGGCAAAAAGTGAAACGCAAGCTATTCAAAATAATTTTATTTGATTATAGACTATCCAAACCCGCAATTTTAAATCGACATTTGTTGAAAGCTCACAATCCCATAATCGTTCTAAGAGAAAAATATGGAACGGTGTACATTTTCGCGTGATCTGTTATGGTTTCAGCTTGATACTCCAACCCCTTACAGACTTTATTTTTATAGGTGCATTTATATACATATATGACTATAGATAAAGACAACCTTTCAACCGCGTATCATTTGAAATAATAATCACCCGGCTACTAACATGCCTCGAAAACAAATGACGCGTTTCGTTCCAGTATCGATGTTCATCGGTTTCTTACAAAAGACGATCGACAACGAAACCACGAGCGAACGCGTAAAAAAACAATCAAATATATGTATTACTGCGAGTAAACTACTATTTGTAAATGCTATTGAAAGAAAATTTGAATTTTGAGCACGCAGTGTCGAAAATAGAATTTTTTCAGTCGATACGATAAATTCGATAATTATCGGCTAGTGCTTATCGGCGATACGATAAATATCGACAATTTTATAAACACGTTTATCGTATCGATATCGGTATCGCAGGTACTGAATATCGTGTCGATTGTCGTATCGACTTTCGATACGATACGATACGATACCGATATTTTCATCGAATATCGTGAAGTCCTAACCGGATTTATTTAAACAATCCAAAAGCTTTTCAAAATCAGCTTTGCGAAAATCAAATGCATGTGAGCAGTCATGAGGATTACTATTTTCACGTAAATGACCGCTCGTGTCAAGAAAAATGTCAAGAGGTGGATGGTAGTTATCTATGTTACATAAAGCAGAGGAGGATGTAACCACTACAGAATAAACGGCGTTAGATGATCTGGATCCAGCATTCTATTTCTATAATTTTGTATGCAACTTACTTGGTGCAAATCCGAAGATATAATATTATCTGCCAATTGAAGCTCAAGTTGGGATGAGTTGGTTGAAGCTTCAAAACAAGAATCGTCTTCGGGAGGAACCCAGTCAATGTTGGAAAGATTGAAATTTCCCAATATTATTATAATACTGTCAAGGCTTGTCTAATCAGTTTTTCATGGAGTTGGACTTTGAAAACTACAGCGGGAGATATCGGCTGGAAATTTTGCTAAACTAGTGGATATTTGATGTGGGCGAATGCAAAATTGATGAATCTTCGCAATATACAACATTGCCAGAATACCAGCAGACTTCTATAAGATAACAGAAAGCATAAACGAATTGGTACAAAGAGTTTTTGTAGTGTCCGTAGCTTAGTGGTTAGGTGCGTTGGCTGTTAAGCAGAACATCGTGGGTTCGAGTCCTACTCGTCCATATAGTTTTTATTTCATCTTTCACGGACACTTCCTCTTGCGAAGAACTGACAAAACTTCCAAGAGTATCAATCTGTCATGAAAAAACTGTTTCTCAACTTTGCCGTTCGGAATCGGCATTAAATTGTAGGTCCCCTCAATTCTTCACACGTACCCAGAGAATTGTTGATAAGAGTAAGCTACTTAGGCCTTTGGCTCTTCAAGAGCTGTCGCGCCAATCTAATTATTTTATTTTACAAAGCGTTTTCTCAAGAATTGCACAGAACTAAGAATATCACAAGTGGCTCAGAAAGTGTGCTATATTAGCTGCAAAAAAAAAATCAAAACGACAACATATAAAACCGTTGATAGTGTGGTGAATCCAGACGAAGTTGTCTATCCAGCCACCGATAGTTCTTACATTGGAAATTGGAGTATCTATCCTTCTTCTTCGGAACATAAATCCTGCACTACCTTGCAAAGGAACCAGACTCTGAATCAAGAAAATTAAGAACAATCTTATCGAGGTAACAATTTTGACTGGGAAATTTAAATGTGTGTAGCGTAGTGGTTATGTGCGTTGGCTGCTATGCAGTACGTTGTTGATTCGATCCTACTCGTGCCCATAAAGTTTTTATTTCATCTTTCATAGATACTTTTTTTTATAATCTGCACACACTCAAGGGGTTTTTGTTCCCCTTTTATGCCATAGACACAGTGAGTGCTTTAGGAAAGAGAGAAGGGGTTAGAGAGGAGGTGCCGGTGTACATTGGTCTTAAATTCCTGAACACAGCAATGTTCGTCAGCGAAACGATTTATTGGATTAGAAGTAACAGACAAGAGGTCATTAAAAAAATGAGAAAGAGGGTCGGAGACAAAATGGAGCCCTGGGGCACACCAGCATTTATTTTGTGGGTTTTAGACTTGAACCCGTACAGTACAACTTTTATTGAACAATTCGAAAGAAAGTTTCTAATCCAACGAAGAAGGGATTCATCGATACCGAAGGCACGCATTTTCGATAAAAGAGCAAGATGCCAGACTTTAACAAATGGCTTTGAAATATCAAACGCAACAATCTTACTTTCTCCAAAACGATGTAAAAATTTGTTCCACTGATCGGTGAGATAAACCATCAAATCACCAGTGGACCTGTTGCTGCGAAAGCCGTACTGCCGGTCATTAAGAAGCTTTCGGTCTTCGAGATATTTCTTGAGCTGATAATTTATCAGCGTTTCCATGAACTTAGAAAGAAGGGACGTAAGTGCAATCGGACGATAATTGGAGGGAGAGGAGGATTCGCCTTTTTTTTGGAATAGGCTGGACAAATGCTGTTTTGCAACTGCTCGGAACGAGCCCAGAAGAATAGGATAGATGGAAAAGCTTACGCAACGGTTTTGCCAGCGTGGAAGAACACCTCTTCAGAACAATAGCGGGGATACCATCCGGACTAGCGGACTTATGTATGTTGAGATCCTTTAGGACTCTCGCCACAGAACGAGTGCGGAAGAAGATTTGTTCCATGGAAACATTGACGCGCTCAAGAACAGGCGGAGTCATTACACTCTCTGGCAGGGAGGAGTTGGCGGCCAACTGCCTAGCAAAAAGGTTAGCTTTCACGAGAGAGCTTACAACTGGAGTGTCATTGTCAACAAGCGTAGGGACTGAGGAAGAAGAAGAGTTCTTCATATTTTTTACAAATGACCAAAAATTCTTACTGTCTTTGGGACATTGCAGTATTTTTTGCCTTAATTTTTGGTCGTGTAAAAATTTGGTCCGCCGAATATGGGCATTGCAGGCCTTCCTGGCTTGTTTAAACTTGTTCCAGTTTTCCTCAGTTGGGTTGGCTCTAAAACACCGGAACTTTACTTCTTTTTCCCTGATAACCTCTTTACAGATTGAATTAAACCATGACATTTCCTTGGGTTTGATGCTTTTAACCCTATTCGGGATAATTCCCAAAATAATCATATTAGTAATCATATCTGCGCTGGAGTCTACGTCACTATCGAGGAAGCATAGTGAACAGTTAAAGATCCGGAAAAAGTTTTTGAGACCGTCCCGGTTGGCTTTCTCGTATTGCCACACGGATCTCTTCGGAGCTCTTTCTCTAATTTTGTTTGTGATTATTTTATTATATTAACTGAACAGGTTTTTAGTTTATTTTTGGTTTATTTGGGCGGACGACACGACGACGACGTGACAAAGGTAGGTTGCCGAAGGCGACGAAACGTAATGGAGACGCGACGGACACTAGGGATGGCACACAGCACAGAAGAGAACCTTCCCCATCGAGGGCCTCTTGATAAGAACAATCAAAACTTCCAAGAGTATCAATCTTCTCAATTTTGCCGTTCGTGAATTATTATGTATAACGTTATGACATGAGTGATAAATTCAATAACAATCGAGCAACGATTCACAAAAATTACCTTCTTCTTCTTTAGTTATATTTTATCAATTATTTCTTAAATTTAGCTCATGCTTATGCAATCTAGAAATCTGCATGGCTCTCAAATTCAAATGCATTCAAAAAGAATTTACAATTCGACAAACAAACGAAGCCGATGACTTCAGTCGCCAGCACTGTTATGTCATATGTGTAAAGCTCATTAATCGTCAATGTTAATATCAATGAAAACCTGAGAAATGCATGCATGTATTCCATTTAATTAAAGGATGACTCTGATTTATAATTCAGAACACTAATGGACCCCAAAGTAGGGTTGCCAGATATGTTTTGATGAAACTAGTACTTGAGTTTCAAAATCCCGGACTTTCCCGGACAAATGGGGACTGAAAAAAGAGTACACAATGAGGACAGAATAAACACACAAAAATTGCACATAAATATTTGAGTTCCTGAACCGTTTTTTTTTTTTTTTTTTTTAAATTTGTAAGGACCTATTATGAAATCGAGGGTAAACTTTGAACCTCGGACTAACAAAAAAACAAACTTACTCTGCAAGAAACGTAGATTTTTTTCCCTTCGTAATAAAATATGTGATTGGGGTAAGACGTAAGATAAGTTCGCCTTACAATTAGGTCTATTCCTATAGAAGTAGATACCTAAAGACATTCCTTTAAAGTTTTAACTAAAGAGTTCTTTCGTTGAGCCGTGGATTTGAATTGACCCTCGATTTTACAGCTGCACAATGCATACGAAATGCAAACATTTTAAGGTCTGTTCTTTTACTTCCTAAAACTCCCAAAAACTCAATAAATTTCCCAAATTTTCACACTTTTATGTACTTTTACTAAAGTGTTTTGTAAGTTCTGTCACTTTTGAAGGAGAACAATATTTCTTCCGATCTTACACGCAAATCTTTCTTGCGGGAGATTTTATGAGTTCTGTCAAACCATTAGAATTACGATGTGAGATTTTATATTTAAGGAGAATTGCAAAATTTCATCCCCATTCCTCGAAATTTAACAGTTATTACAAAACTCCCGAAAAAGTG
>CAKKXW010000004.1:52861694-52964600 GCA_920937365.1 Sphaerophoria rueppellii | reverse complement strand
CAATTTTGACTAAAATAAAAAATAGAAATAAATAACAATTTTGACTGGGAAATTTAAATGTGTGTTCTGCCCGTGGCGTAGTGGTTATGTGCGTTGGCTGTTATGCAGAATGTTATTGATTCGAATCCTACTCGTGTCCATAAAGTTTTTATTTCATCTTTCACGGATACTGCCTCTTGATAAGAACAATCAAAACTACTAAGAATATCAATCATCTCAACTTTGCCGTTCGTGAATTATTGTAACGTTATGACATTATTGGAAAATTTAATAAAAATCGATAGCAACGATTCACAAAAATTACCTTCTTCTTCTATGACTTCGTTACGTTTTATCAATTTTTTCTTAAATTTATCTCATGCTTATGCAATCAACAAATTTGCATGGCGCTCAAATTCAAATGCATTCGAAAAAGATTTACAATTCGACATACAAACTAAGCCGATGACTTCAGTCCTGGCGACTGTTATGTCATATGTGTAAAGCTCATTAATCGTCAATGTTAATATCAATGAAAACCTGAGAAATATGCATGTATTCCATTTAATTAAAGGATGACTCTGATTTATAATTCAGAATACTAATGGACCCCAAAGCCCATGTCGATGTGCCATAATATCAAGCGCAATGCGTAACATTTACACATTTTTTGATAATAATTTTTCAGTCATGGCCAACCTTTGATTAAGTAAATAGATACCTTAAGCAAAAACCCAAACTTCAAAGGCATTTCACAATATCATAAACAACTCGACCGATTTTATACACTTTCAAAACCAAGAAGTAATAACTCAAACAATTTAAATATCAAATAACTCCTAACAAACTCCGATTGATCTTGCAAAGGTAGGTAGATACCTCTAGTCGTAAAATTTGATAACAAGCCATCATCATTGATATTTCAATACAAAATCGTAGGTTTAAATATTTTTCTTTGATCAAAAGTATCTAAATTTTCAAATCAATAGTATCTCATCGATATTTCGACGAGTTTTTCTTTGTATCGGAATTTCGTACTATAAACTCTCATCTACATATCTATATCTATTTGATGGCAGCAAGAAAACCATAACAACAACAATTTCTTTTTGTAATGAAAACAAACAAAACCTAAAAAGAAAACAGTGAAAATACAAATCGATTCATTAGATCGAAATTTTATATTTTGGCGCGACACCCATAAAATTCAAATAAAACGGGCTGCCTCAGTGTCGACAGCATCAAACTCGTCGCGCCTAAGTTTATAGCAAATACAGTGGGGCTTTTGTTTTTAGATTGGATTTTTTTTTTCAGTTTTTTGGTCGTAATGAATGAAACATATTTTCGACCTAAATTTCAAACATATTGTACAATGTTAGAGCCCAATGTGCCAGCCGGTATAGTTATTTGAAGTTTTGCCGATGTTGTACACGTAATTTGGGGGCGTTCGCAATGCACATTGGGGCGTTTAATCATTGATTATTTCGTATTTTAATCGTCAATTTCTTTTTACCCAACGATTAGACGTTGTAAAAGTTGTGCGAAGCAAGTACAAGTACCTATGTGTGTCGGCTGGTGGCGAGTGGAGCCGTTTCTGAAAGCGATCAAACCAATAATTGAGTAGACACGGTAGACCAAACAAATCAACTTCGTCGTTTGCCTTAATGCGCATAAATTCTCAAATTAACTGTTCGAACCAATCAAATTCGCTTGTCATTTTTTGTTTGCTGTCTTCATTGGTTTTATTTTTTTGGAAATATAAATTTGGCCAGATAGATACTTTGGAAGTTTTGTTTTATGTTCGAGAATTATTTGGATTTTTGGGAAAGGTTATTTTTTGTGTTTTTATTGCTTTGAACACTCGTTTTAATTTTTTGACGCATCTGTGTGTGTAAATAGGTATCTTCCGGATACACATGAGGAAGGTAGGTCCATATACGATCGTGAGCAAGAAACACAATGCAATATTGGGTTGACTGTGTGTGGTTTTACAATGTGTTGAACCAGTTAATTAAAATTATACGATTTGCTAATAAAATGAGATCGAAGTTTTGTTTATTCGAGGAAATTAAATGTTTGCCAGGGATCAGTAGGTACACTCATGACGGGAGCGGAGAACTTAAACGGAAAGATTAAGTCAATACCAATAATGTTAAGACATGTTGGAAATTGGAATAAGCACGAGACTGAGAGTAGATATTTTGTAAATGTGTAGCTGCCGCTTTTTAAGTTTTATTTCTTTATTGCTTTGTTTTTGCCTTTTTCTCATATTTACATCTGTATCCAATGGCGTATATTGGTTGGCTTGTTGATTGTTTCATAAGACTTGTAAGCACATGCGGTACCTTGTACCTATGCAACTTTTGTTTCTCGGGTTGCCGCCTATTTGCATGTGATTAATCATATATCTTTGTTAAACATTTGTATTTGTACTATTTCTAGAGTTTTTTCTTTCGTTTTTGTCGGTACGAACTTATTTGAACGCTTTATGGCTGAACTATACATACATGAATTTGTACTTTATGATGTAAAAGTCGTTGCTCCGTTATTTCGCGGTTGGTTGGATTGGAATTTAAGGAAAAAAAGAAAAAAAACAAAACAAAAATAATGCAATATTTTTCTTTATATTTAATAAATAGTTTTTAAGAAATAATGAAACCATTGGTAAGGAAAAGGTAACAAAAAAAAAATGAAGAAACAGAGGTAAAAAATAAGACGATTTAATGACTTAAGGGTTTAATTTATATAAAATAAATTGATGAATTAAGAGTTCATAAAAAATTTTAATAAGTAACATGATTTCAATGGAGGAACACAACGTGAAGTCAGTTTAACGTTTGTCAACCTTGAGACGGGGGTAGGAAGTTAAACGGGTTAAGCAGTCAATGAAAGTAAGACCACGTTAATGCTACCCAAAGGACACCCAAAATTGTCCTCTTGGAAAATACTTCACAATAGACCGATTAAACTCCGAAGCCTTAAATTTAAACAACGACGCCAGCGGAGTAAGAAGCCAACTGAATATATTTAAGTCCTCTTTCGATTAACTTAAGTGTCACTCTACAAGACCTTATTATTATCCTGGTTCTCGTGTATGGTCTAAAATCTAAATAAATAAATTTTGATGAAAATAACTATCAATTCTTGGAAAATAATCAAGTGCTGATGCAATAAAAAAATGTATATACCCCAAAATTCGACTTTTTGCCAGTTTCAGGTATTTTTCCCGAGTAGGTATTATAAAACGTGCATATACCTATGATTTTTGGTTCATTTATTAATGATTTTTTGTTAATTATTGTTTTGTTCATCTAGGTAAGAACAGCTTTATTTTGTGTTCGGCTAACCGGCCAAAACGGTTGACCAATTGTCTTTTTTTTTAATGAAGGAGAAATAAGGGGAGAAGCTTTACATAAAAATAACATTTAAAATTTTCAATTAATAAACAGTGCAAATGTTAAGAAAAAAACATACTTTTTTCACTACAACAAAATATTAACAAATCTGATCGATTTCAACTATTGGAAATTATGTTTCTCAAATCTAAAATTATTTTTATTAAGAACTAGCTGACCCGACAAACGTTGTTTTGTCAAAAAAAAATTATTGACGTCGAATGTCTTCTGTTTTTGTTTGTGCAAGAAATATACAACTTTTCATTTGAATAGATAAAGAGTTGTATTGAAAAACTCGGGGTTCTGACTCATAAGATATATGAGATATGTAAGTTTGAAGTCGCTTACATTGTTACCCAAGATATTATGATACCGTTGAAATTATGTATTATTTTAAACTGTCATTTTCAAACATACATTTTCTTTTCCATTGTAATTGCAAGGTCGTTAACTCGCTTTTGTCAGTTTCGTGGCTGCCCACACCTTTGAAACGCACTCAATGGTCTTTTTTACTTTAGTTTTTAAACTTGCAAGCATTCTAGATCTGAATGTGTACCTTTTTTTATTAGATAAAACAAAAATGATTGCATGGCATCAATAATATGAAGGAACAAGGAAATCGATACATAGGTATGTGCATAGATTAATATTAATTCTCATACTCTATTTCCTTCGTATGATGCAATCAACTACAAACTTATGTACCTCGATGCAAAAAAAGTTCTTAAAAGCAAATGTCGAATGAAGCAAAATGCGTACCGGATACTTACAGCAATGGAAATATCACAGTGCAAGGACTCGTCGACATTATGGAAACTGTTAAATAAAAAAAATGGAAGGACACTCAAAATAGGACTTAATATTAACGCAGCACAACTAAAAGAACATTTCAATAATATGCTTAACTCACAGAACTTTACCCTACAACCAAGTTACCAGTACGCAATTGCAGATGTTCAAGATGAGATCTTAGATAGACCGATTTCACGAACGGAAGTAAGATGTTGGTTAGATAAATCCAAAGACCGCAAAGCACCCGGAGCTGATGGGATTCCAGTGGAATTTTTCAAATATGCTAATGATGACCTAATAGATATTCTCGCCAATGAATTCAATCGTATATTTGAAACAGGAATCACACCTACGTGCTTCCAACAAAGTGTCATTTTTCCAATCCTCAAAAAAGGTGACCCTGACCAAGCGGAAAATTATAGAGGCATATCTTTTCTAAACTCTACCCTAAAAATAATGATGGGTGTATTAGCTAAGCGTTTTCAAATTTGGATCTCGCAAAATAAACTTTTGAGTTTCCGCGAGAGTTATTCGACAATTGACCAAATTTTTATTATTAATACAATAGCACACAACTTTACCAGAGAAAAGAAGAAACTATATGCATTTTTTGTCGATCTTAAAGCTGCATTCGATACGGTTGATAGAAGTGCGCTTTATAACATTGGCATGTCAAGAAAATTTGGAAGATTGATTGAAAAGATATACGAAAAGACGACTTCGGCGGTCTGGGACGGAAAGCAATTATCGGATTTCTTCGAAACGGTTACTGGCGTCAAACAAGGATGTAACTTAAGCCCACAAGCATTTGTTTTGTTTATCGACGACGTTACAGAATATCTATGTGGTGGTGTAAGGATTGGCGGGATTCTTGTTAAAATACTGATGTACGCAGATGATCTGGTTTTGTTTGCAGACACACCACAGCGCTTTGGTGTGCGATGAATGGAGACTGCAAATTAATATAAATAAATCTAAAACGATGGAGGACGATACACAAGAAATGAAAAATGGTTCCTTGATGGCCAAGAGATAGAAACTGTAAAGTCATAGAAATATCTGGGAATGAATATGCGCAATAATATGAATATGGAACAACATTTTCAGGAAAAACTCATCGCAGCTAAATCAGCCATTAGCGCAGCCTGGAAAAACTGCCTAGAGGATAGACATATTTCTCCAAAAATAAAATATAAAATTTTTCAGGCAGTATCCAAATCAATTATGCTGTATGGAGAACAAGTGTGGGGGTATAAACAATACGATTCAGTATAAAAACTACTCCGATTTTTCCTCAAACGCATTTTCAAGCTAACACAGTGTTGTCCGAACAATGCTCAATGCTCGTTGCGAAATGCTCGTTGAAACTGGTATTTCACCGTTGTTTATAGAAACATTGAAACTACATCTAGGCTTCATTACAAAAACTATGTAGTTAAGTGGAGACAGGTTGACCAAACGCATAGCAATAAGTTATGTAATTGGGGAGAAAACTCTGTTTTTTAAGGAATGGGAGTCATTAGCAGAATTTGCCGAATGCAAACTGGATATAACCGTGGATAATATACCTCAATGGAAAGAAAAGTTTGATAACTTGATTACAGCAGTCGATGAAAAAATACGAGCGGAGAGCATTGAAAAAGTGCGAAGTTCATTCCACCGAGAAATATATGCGAACCTTAACCATAATTTGTGCGAAAGAAACTATTTCAACGAAAAATTTTCAAATGATTTAATATCCACAGTTTTCAAAATCAGAGGAGAAATGATAGACTTAAACTTCATTCCGCATAGAGAAGACTTGCCTATTCTTTGTTCGCTTTGCAACCTCAGAGAAAGAGAGAACGTTTATCACTTCCTGGGAAGATGCCCTGTATTACGAGAGTTCAGGTTGCAGATTTTTGTGAAAATAGTATTGGAAGAATCTGCTGAAGAGCAATTATAAGAGAATCCTTTTAAACATTAAAATACATAACTTTTATTTTATTTTATTTTTTTCAATTTTGTCAAACTTGGGCAGACGGCTTTTAAAAGTCATGTCTTAAAACAAATTATTATTAAAATTTAGTAAATGAATTTAAAATTGAAAATAAATCCTTATCTATCTATCTATCTATCTATCCTTCGTAATAAACAAAAAAAACACTTGCTCGAATGATAGATATTGAAAATTTTAATTAAGATTTGTTGACTTAAGAATCAACGATAGTTGGGGAAGCTTTTTAAATGTTTGTATGCCAAATTTATTTTACTAAGAACTTGGAAAAAAATCATATTGCTTTGTTTTAGTCTTTCAAAAAGTATGAAAAAATGAAAAGTTCTCATCGTTTAAACTTTCACTGAACTTCCACTGATAATTCAAAACCAAAATCAAATAAATCGGTCCAGACGTTCCCAAGTTTATAAATTTTTGTATATAGAAGAAGAGATTTATTATTTTATAGAAAAAGGCGGATAAGATTTAACTTGAATAAACAAAAAATGCTATTGGTTACTTTTCATCAAAACCATCATCGTCGGCCAACGAAGTTTCCCCCTTCATTTGCCCTACAACCTATGTACATGGATACTGTCGGGACATCCTTCGCAAATTTGGTGTGCCCTGCTGTCTCCTTTGTTTGTTCCGCAAAGGACTTTCCGGGCGACCGGTCCATCGGACTCCATCGGAGACTACCATGCTTAATTTTTGGCATCAAGTTTGCTTCACGGTAGATTTGATATAGCTCGTGGATATAACTATAACCATCCCATCTCAGGAATCGTACTCCCTCACAAACTTGGCTAACTATTCTCCGTATGACTTTTCTCTCGAACGCGGCTAAGAAATCAGACTGCCACTGGCTAAGTGCAAAAGTTTCGGATCCATTAGTAATGCTTTCGTCTTATACAGAAGTAGTTTCAGCTTTCGAAGAAATGCTAAGATTTTTGGATTAAAACAGCCGCGGAAGACAAAAGTAGGTTCTGTTGGCTTTGAACAGCCGCCCGTGTATTTATTCTTCCATAATCAGCTGCTACTATATTGACCTATGGGTGCGCATATAGATAGAAATTTTAAATTTTTTGGAGAGGATAAGGCAAAAAAAAAAAATAAAATAGATTGCTACACTCAGGGGGCTGAGGAGAAAAAACATTACAAAATAAGACCCTAAACTGTGAAATTTTTAACAATAATATGGACTGTTACCAGCACATTTCATTTCCTCACACTATTTAAAATTACCTTAGTACCTATCTGGCAACCCTAAAAACATGTCTTGTCAAATTAAGAGTAGTTTTTAAAGTTAGTATTTCTACTAAGCAAAAAGTCCAAAACGTAGTCCTTATATCATTCGAACTGACAGAGGAATTGAGTTCTGGGTAAGTTGACATTTTAACTTGCGACATGTAGAATATGTGGCAGATATTGCATTAAAAAAAAAGAAAATGTTAATCAAATATGACCCTACGATGATAGAGAAGTTGAAAAATGTGAATCCGGTGATTCCGTCCGTGTGCCTTGTCTGTCTGTCTGTAAACACACCTATTGCCTGAACCACAGGTTCGAGATTCGAGTGACTTTAACTTTGGAAATTGGTTGCTTTAGCGAATTTGATCAAGTCCTTTTTTTTATTTTTGAGATCAAAAATAAAGAGTACCTAGCCACCGTACAATTTTTTCAACCAAAAACTAAAAAGTTTAAATTTTCAATTTTCCTACAAGTTTTTTTTTAAAAACATCCTCAAAACATTTTTTCGGAACACTATAATGTTTTTAATACGGTACCTCTAGTAAAACGATCAACGTCCTTTTTTGAGTTTTTTTTTTTTTTTGATTTTAAACTTTTTTTCCAAGAAATACTGCATGCCCAAATTGATTTCACGACATTTAAAAAAAAAATATGAATACACAATCAATTTTAAGAAAACCAATCTAAGGATTTTTATTTAAATTTAAAAAATCAATAATTTTTGAAAAATTGTGTGGTACATATCAATTTTTTTCAGATAAAATTAGTTTTTGAGGTACAGTTTTCAATTTAAATTTATTTTTATGAATTTATTATATTATTATTTTCCATGTTCTTATTTTGCTTATGTTTTTGTGAGTTAAGTCGTGCATAATTTTTAAATCGTCAAAAAGTGATGCCAAAATCAGACTTTACTGTAGAACACTTTTTTTTTTCTTAGAATATGACCAGGAATCACATCCCAACCAAAGTATTGCAGACGAGTTACCAGACACCCTTTATAGGATTCTCAAGAAGGAGACAATTTTCCTTCATTTTATTTTCGAGCATTGAAAAAAAGGAATAGGTATCTAGATACTATCAATTGAATGAAATTATTAATCATCACCGTCAAAGGTGAAAATCCCAGAGCCACACAGAGGGCAAGGAATATATCTATCATTTATGTCAGATTTTGATTCATCCATCCTAGCAGACCTCTTTGTTCACAACTCCAAACAAAGAGTTTCTATCAAATTGAGATATCCTTCAAAATATAAAAAAAAAAAATCTAATCCACTTGTTTCCATTTGAAAAAAGAAGTTATAGATAAGGAGGAAGAACAAACTGCTTAATGCTCTGAGAGAGTCAGAGTGACAGGCTAATTTTTCAAGACGTAATTATTTTCTCTTCCCCCACACTTTCACTCAGAGCAGGGCCTTATTTATTTTTTTTTTTATTTTTGGTTCGGATGAGGTATACATTTCCCTTTCTCGTCTTCATCAGAACAAAGCGTGCTGCAGCACATCTAGTCGTCTTCTCTCTGGGAACAAACTAGAAAGACAAAATCAAATCCAAAAAACTTACAGAAGAATCCTCTCCAGAAAAGAAATTGAGATATCGCGCTAGAACCAATGTTGAATGCACAAGCATAAGCAGCACATCACATCCATGAGAACCGAAAACTAAGAACTAAGAACGATGCAATGCGGTGCATCTTTATTTGATTGGGTCACAAGATTAATTGCCCGAGGAAATTGTTAATTAAATTATCAGTCCCGACAGACAGTCGGCTGCGCGGCGGGTGAAATACAAACAACAACAACATCGCAACCAGACAAACTACCAGACAGTCTAAAAAGTATGTTTAATATACTTAACTTTCCAAAAAAAAGATACTTGACGCACTTCTCTAGATCTCTGCATCTGGATTTGTCCGTGGATCCTACCCACAAATGCATCGTCATTCGAAGTCGTCGTCGTCGTCGTCGCCGTGTAGGTAAAAAAATATCTTCTTTTTTGATCCCTTTGCTGCTGCTGCTAATGGGCCAAATCATTTGCTTAAGATGTCAAGTGGATTTGAATGTTCCACAATTTTCCTTTTTTTTCTTTATTTTTTGTTCGTTAATTTCTCTGCCACTTGTTTCTTAGTGCAAGTAAAAACCGAATAGATTTCCGCCATTTTGTCTGCAACGGAACTCGGGTGGTTCGACCCACAATGGATGACGGTGACGAGCGACGGTATACACCTACCTACCTCTCGATATCGAAGAAGCAAGCCAAAAGGGAAAACAACACATCCTCAACATTTTTGTATACGTCAAGTCAAGTCAACCATTCACATCCCTTTCTTCTTCTTTTTTTTTTGCTTTATCGTTTGCTCGCTCCTGCTGAGTATACCATGTGCGTTGTTTTTGTATACCTAGTTATTGTTCATGACTTTTTGTTGATTTTACTTTGGCTTAGAGTTGTTGTGCTTGTGCTTGCCTTGTCATCGTCATCGCCGTCGTTTTGTTGCTCCTTTTTTTGCGCTTCCCAATGCCATCACAAAACTGTCAGAATAAAATCCATCAAAAAGGAAGCGAGGTGGTTGGTGCACTTTACTTAGGCACACATACACACACACACACAATTATACAAACACACAGCAAAAAACAATGGCAAAAGCAGTTCCACCCCTTTCCATTGTTCTGCTCGTCAAAGCAAAAGAGTTGAGTTGACTGCCATTGCAGGAATCTGGAGAAGTGCTCCTCTTGTGTTGGCTGTGTACTCTTCTGTGCATCGCACAGCACCGACTCTGTTTTGTATTTTTTAATTTTTTTTTGTTTGCTGTAGCTACTGATGATGCTTCTGGAAGTGATGTTGTTGGAGTTGGTGGTAAAGCGATGTTGACTGGTTTGTTGGGTTAAGGGAGTCGGAGTATGGCTATATAATGTGCCTTGTTGACATGTCATTGTGATAGGGAACTCAAGGTTCATTCGTTCCATCATGGTTTACTCCTCCTCCAAGTTGGAGGGTCTTAGGTTCTTCCATTAATGGTGCAAGGATATTCTGATGGACAAAGAGTTTGGTCTTGCAATTTTTTTAAGTGCAGTATGAAGGTAGGTGTTCTTGCAATGTTTTTTTTTTAAGTTTAAAATTTATGTTTGTGTTTTCTTTAATATTTTGGACACAATTTTTACCTTTTTCAGCTAACTCGTTTCAACGATAAAACCCGAAGTTAAATAAGCAAACATTTCAGTTGAGCAAATTTCAGGACAAAATTAAAAAGTAAAAAAATTGTTGTAATTACATATCTGAAACAAAATGGATATTTTTCAAATTTTTCCAAGTTCCTGGTACCCCAGGATTTTCAGGACAGCCAATATGCAAATTTTTCAAATCTATAAGGTATTGTGGTTAGTTATTTTTCAAGAATGGGTGAACAATCCGCGATTTTCAGTCCTAATATGAGCATTCGGGGTTCAGGATGTTCATGTACACAGCTTTCATTCCTTTAAATCGGTTAGCTCAGACTCAATTGTCAAATCGAAACTAAGATAAACATTGGTAGCCGTAGATAAATTGATCAACTGTTGATTTGTTAGATCCGATTATTTTGTATCAATTTTTTGTGGACTTTAATTTCATGAACTACTAGCTGACCGGACAGACTTCGTACTGCGTCAAATAAAAGACCTAAACTTTTATACCCCCAACCCACTCGCTACCAACTACCCGTTACAACATTTGCAAACTGTCCGCTTACCCGAAACCTGCTATCCCGTTAACACGCTACCCGCTACCCACTACCCGCTATCCGCTACCCTCTCTCTACCCGTCACACCGATACCTACTAACCCTATCTCTCTACAAGCTATACTCTGCACCTCTCTACCCCGTTGCCCGGCTACGTGTTACCATACTATACCCGCTAGCCGGGCTATATCTCATGAACGCCTTGGTCGATTTTTTACAAAATACTTAAAACCTTTCTAACATTCCCTCAAAATTTGATGCAATTAGTCCTCAACAGATTTGCATGAGATTTTCATATATTGATTTGGCGATGATCTTGGAACTAGTGATGAAGGGAGGGGTACATTGTTCTTGAACTTCTGATTTGACATTGCAATGACTGGGAAATACAGAGTGTGGAAGAGAGTTCCACATTAGCGTAGAATAGCCAAAAACGAATCTCAAACATTACTTCTGAAAATGAACTCGAGAATAAACTGATGAGCATGAGCATTTCTGGAAGAGTGGAGGGGCGAGTATTTCGGCTAAATTGTTTAAGGGAAGGAATGCAACTGGCTTTTTACTGGAGTGTTGACCGTGAAAGTAATGGTAAAAGACTGACAGACAAGAAATGCTCCAAGGTTATGGTGTTCCAAGGTCGTTACTCATTCGACGATATTCTGCATATTCTCCAAGAGACTTAGGAATGATACTGCAGAGCCCCGCACTAGCGACTTGTAGATTGTAATTGTAGCCAGATCAGAATGGCAAAAACGTTTTGCATAGCCTCAAAAAACCTTAACATCTTGCATCATTTTTGGCGACATCTTATACGTCCTTGTTTCATACGAGGTCAAAAGCGCTGCACATACCGAGAATTTCGAGATCTTCGGTCTCTCTGATGCAGTCTCTAATCAATTTTCTGGATCAAAACAGCTTCATGAACCTAACATAGGGTTTCCATCCGTCCGGGTTTTCCCGGACATGTACTCTTTTTTCACTCTGCGGGGGACGTCCGGGATAGTTTTTGTTAATTGTCCGGGTTTGTACTCTTTTTATCCATTGAGTAACCATATACTTTTATCCTACTAAAACTTAAAGTTATTCAAAAAACGAACCGTACTATATAAAGTGAACGAACAGGTCTAATACTTAAGATACGAAATTAGTAATCGAACACAACTTTTGTGCTGTCATTTATGTCAAAATCAAAATAAATTTGTTTGTATCTTAGAATCAGAGATAAAAGTATCGGCAACTGACGTACGTTTTATCCTCCGGATAACGCAAATTATATTTTTATGTTACTTCGTGTATGAATAAATGGGAATAAGCTTGTTTGATATGTTTTTAATTTTTATTTCCCCATTACAGCAATTGATAAACAGAAGTTAAATGTAGTTTTAATTAAAGTTCGAAACTTAAACATTCATCGGACCTAATGATGTTCTTTCACTTTTTCAGGAGTTTTGTAAAAACTGTTAACTTTCGAGGAGTGGGATGAAATTTAGCAATTCTCCTAAAATATTAAATCTCACATCGTTATTCTCACAGTACACAGAATATAAGGTATTATATTGCGCATCTGTCAGAGACCAAGATGACAGAAGTGAGAAAAGGCACAAAAAGAAATCCGATAAGACAACAACAATTTTTGTTTTGTTCTGACATTTAGGTCTCTGAAATGTGACATATGCGCGAACTTTGGGGGAAGAAAATCGGGAATATAATACCTTGTATTCTGTGTACTGTGGTTATTCTTATGGTTTGACAGAACTCATAAAATCTCCCGCAAGAAATATTTGCGTGTACAATCGAGAAATGGAGGAAATATTGTTCTCCTTCAAAAGTGACAGAACTTACAAAAAACTTTAGTAAAAGTACAGAAAATTGTGAGAATTTGGGAAATTTATTGAGTTTTTGGGAGTTTAAGGAAGTAAAAGAGTAGACCTAAAAATGTTTGTATTCCGTATGCATTGCGCAGCTGTAAAATCAAGGGTCAATTCAAATCCACGGCTCAACGAAAGAACTCTTTACTTAAAACTTTAAAGGAATTTCCTTAGGTATCCAATTTTATAGGAATAGACTTAATTGTATGGCGAACTTATCTTACGTCTTACCCCAATCACATATTTTATTATGAAGGGAAAAAATCTACGTTTCTTGCAGAGTAAATTTGTTATTTTGTTAGTCCGAGGTTCAAAGTTTACCCTCGATTTGATAATAGGTCCTTACAAATTTAAAAAAAAAAGCGGTTCAGGAACTCAAATATTTATTTGCAATTTTTGTGTGTTTATTCTGTCCTCATTGTGTACTCTTTTTTCAGTCCTCATTTGTCCGGGAAAGTCCGGGATTTTAAATCTTAAGTACTAGTTTCATCAAAACATACCTATCTGGCAACCCTAACCTAACAGAAATATACGGTTTTGGATTGCGATTTCCGGGAAACTGCTGACCGATGGAAAATCGTTTAAATGTATAGAAATACATAGGTACAGCCTAATGTCCTGTGCACTTAGTTTAGTTCGAATTCGTTAACCGGTTTATATTATACGAGGTCCAAGTTCTCTCTACACTCCGAATTTTGAAAGGTTTTTAAGCACTCATTCAGCTGTCATACCATTTCTCCAATTTTCTGTCAATAATAATTCCCTGAGTAAATGTCATAAAAATATGTTTCAAAGCCAATAAATTCATTCACTTACCCAAGAGCAAAAGAAAGGTCGTAAAAATTTAAGTGATTCTCACTCGTCCCAATCTGATTTCAAATTTTATTTCCTAAAAAGTACAAAAACAGGAAATAAAACCATCATCAAAGAAAGAAGAAAGTCCTTGCGCGCTAAATACCCAGTTGGAGAAAATTAAGAAGTTGTAAAAAAATCTCAAACTATCGCATGTCTTAAGTCAAAAACGTCTCAGTTGATATCAAAAATCCATAAAATATACATTACACTCTCGAAAAAGGCACTAAACACATCATCATAAAAACCCGAAATTCATTTTTGGTCGGAGGGTGAGGTAAGAGGTAACACCGCCGTGGTGCGGCAGCAGCGCGGAGGTGAAAGCCTTGTGTGAGAGTTAAAAGAGGGTAGACAAGAGGTTTTTGTGGATGATGTTTCTAAGAGAGTTTTTGAAGGTATTTTTTGTTGACTTGTTTTTTTTTTTTTTTTGTTGGTGGTGGTTGCTGTTCTCGTTTTGTCGTTTTGTCGTCTTCCTCATCGTCGTCGTCGTCGTCGTCGATCGATGATGATACTATACACGCACACGTAATAAAACAATGTCACGCACTTTAAAAATGTCAAAAACTGAGTGATTTACAACCAACAGACGGACATTTTTAGAAAGGAGTTTCAATGTGTTTGAGTCTCAGTCTGAGTATTAAATTCATATCTGTCTCCGAGTGTAGTATATCTTTTGCAGATGATATAGGAGTTTTTTTTTCTGTCCTTCAGTTGTTGTCTTTTATCTATTTGACGTTTGAAATTTTCCAAATTTTCATGCACTTTCTTTCTCTCAGCAGTCAGCACGAAAATAGATCAAAAACAATACATAATTACTTATTTTGGAAAATGTCTCTTGAATTTGTTGGAATGTACCTAAGTAGGTCTTTTTTGTTTTCAGAGTTGACATTACATCACATCCACAAAAGGATCACAAAGTGCGAAACATGTGCGACTTGAGTAACTGCCATTGCATCACAAATATGAATGTATCTTTCTAGGTAGATTCATTATTCAGCTAAAATGTCGTAAATTTAGTCCTTTGAAGATGAGTTATGAAAAACAAAAGTCCTTGAATTTAACTGTCGATGTTGGGAAGATAGACAGGGTAGGTACCTACTGAGTGGAGTTTTTTTTTTTTTCTTACAAAATTATGAAAATATGGCATTTGTGTCGTATCAGATGGAACGCAAACACAATTGAGAAAGTCCATAAAATTGGGCGTAAGGATGCATTCGCAATAATTTAATGAACCGCATCGGCTAACTTCCTGCCAGGTCTACCTATTTCAATACCCGATGGTAGGTAATAATTTATTTATTAATTTATGACCGTCAACGTTAAAATACTCTTTCAATACAAATGGATTCTTTTGAAGACCTTGTAAAATTTTATGGCTTGCGCTTGTTCTCTGATCGATTGGGTTTTTAGGGGAGGAAAGTTAATTCATTGACTTAAAAATCAATAAATTCAAGTGAAGGTTATGGGGAAAGGAAATGTTAAAGTGAGTAATTTTGATAAGGATTCAAAATGGGATTTTTGTTTTTGCATTTGCTGTACCGGCTGTCTCTAAAATGCCCTTAAAAACCTACAGATAGCAGATAGGTATGAGACTCCTTATATACTTCGACACGAAATGCATCCGCTGGTGCACTTACAGCGAGGAGGTGATTAGTTTCATGAGAATGGTTAATAATTTGGGGTAATTGGATAGTCAACCTCATCCAACAGCTTTCTCAGATATTTCTCTACAGGTGTTCAGTGGCTTTTAAGCAAATAAGCCAAAATGAAGTCCTTAAATGTATAGCATCCGCAATTATTAAACCATCTTTAAATTAATACGCGGATTGGAATTGCTTGAAATGTTACTATGTTTTCGAAAGTAAATGTTTGTTCAGGGTTCCTTTTTCAAATTTTAACTCCCCATTTGGAATTGAAAACCAAGTGAAAAATCCTCAGAGGACAACATTCATTTTGGATCCGCAGATCATCATGAAACGGGTTCGAATTCGTCGTGCGTAAGATCGCTCACAATTGATACCGAAATCTCGAGATGCGCAGTAGCAATTGGAATTTAGCTTTTAACAACGAACATTGGGCTGAAAATTGATTTCCAGTGGCGGATCTCGCGAATTAATTGCACACTTCTCCAACAACAGAAGCAAAATCCATCGATCCATATAACCGTTCAGCAAAGTAATACGAGTACAATTTCGCATTCACATTCGCAACCAAAAATTCAGAAAAGCCAAAGCCAACTCGAAGTCCAAGTCCAAGTCACACCGAGATAGTAATCATCACTTAATTAAACATTCGGATGCGTTTTTCTCCTCAGTTTCTGCTGTTGTGAATATTTGTGTATTTCTGTTTTGATCTTGGGAATGCGCATCTTATTAAAACGAAACACTCCAACAAGAGAGACCCCATCACGGCTACTTTGGTGATGGTGATAATTCCCATACTGAATGTGGACACACATCGGCCATCGCACATGGCATTGACCAGTAATAAGTAGCAAAACGGCGAGGTCGATGTGGGTGCTATGCTGATGCGAAGCGAGGACGAAGAAGAAGTGGCATGTGGGAGATTGGGAGATGGAATGGCAACTTCTACCTGTTCCATCAACCATCTTCATCGAATGGAAACAATCGCTTCAGACTTGGAGGATCTCCTACAATAAATTATGCCGCGTTGCGTCGGTCGGTCGGTTGTCTTATTTTTGTAGCTGTCGTCGTTGTTATGTGAGTTATGCACCTTACTGGTGCGTCTGGGTCTGGACGCGTTCGTTTGGTTTCGTTACATTTCATCGGCTCATTCAAAACCATGATGGTTTCTCAAAAAACGATGAAAAAGACAACCGGGGATCGTTTCATTCTTCGTCGATCACCAGGAGCATGTGAGGTACGATATACCTGAGTAGATACTGCACCATACAAAGGACAATGCCGAAAAGTCGTGCTTTACTGTCGCTATTGTGTCTGCTGATGGACGACATTGTGAACTTTTTTTTTTAACCATTTCACATTGGTAAGGACTTGGCAATGAAAAAAAATGTAAATGCTGCAATGCTTTGGTCAGATGGAATTGGATTTCTCCAGAAAGATATTGAAGGGCTTGAAGTTAGCTTGTTTCTGTAGATAATGTCGATTTTTTTTTGCACCGAATTGACACTGATTGGACTTTTTGATTCATTTTAGTAAAAATGAACAACTTCGAATTTGGCCAAGTGGGGGAATTTTTGATTGCGATTAATGTTTGGAACTGATTATGGGACTTATTTTGGTTTTAAATGATTACTGAAAAAAGCATTAAAATGGCATTATAAGACTATAGTCTTGACCCTTTAAAATGTTATCATAAATTAGATATCGTACGTCTTTCATCATGTGTATGAACAGGCTTTATGCCGTATTGTTTGACTGTCTGATACCTTCTTATATTCATAGGATGCGGATCAATATATGGTTGATCTTACACAAAACCTTCATACTTCAATAAAACCACTTTTTCATTGATTTCAGGGTAGCGAATGTTGAGAAGAGCTTTCATAGGAATGTCTTGGGTGACTCTTGATTTCAAAAAAGTGGCTTGGAGCTAGAATTAAGCTCCAAGTTGCTGCATTACTAAGAAAATTGATCCATCAGTAGGCAATGGTAGGCATCGCAGCGTTACAACGAATTCAATCAACTATTTTTCAAATTTCTTTGTGAGCTCGAATTTGGCGGCAGGCCGGCAGATCAACTAAAGTTAGAATGAGGCAAATCCTGGAAGGGGTTTCAAGTCAGATCGCATCATCTTGCATCGACTTCAGTGCCGGTTATGACAGTATTTATCGCTAAGAGCTTTTGATGGCAATGTATGAACTCGGGATTCAGCTGTCACGCAGGTAATGTTATATTATTGGCTGTGAAAAGTATGTAATTGAATAAAAACGAATTATTCCAAATCTGAGCATTACCTATATGATTTCTTAAACATAGGTAATCCTGCATCAGAAAGTTCGTAACGCATAAGAATCATAACTATATACTTACTTACTTACTTAAGGTGGCGCTACAGTCCGTTGTGGACTTGGGCCTCAATCAACAGGCTCCGCCAGCTAGCTCGATCCTTGGCTAGTCGTCTCCAGTTTCGCACTCCGAGTTGATTGAGGTCCTCTTCCACTTGAGTGCGCCACCTGAGTCGCGGTCTTCCTCATAACTATATATTTAAAAAAAATGTGCACGACTGGGTCGTACGAACTTGCTCCTGCATGCTAAACCTAAATATTTATGATAACTTTAGCGTTCCGAAAATTGCAAAAAGTAGTGTTAAAATATGAGATATACTCTAAGCAATTCTGATTACACTCTTACTTACAGCTTACACGTAACTCACAAAAAAAACTCAATATATAAAAATAATTAGAATTCATTAAGAAAATTAAAATTTGAAAATGTACCTCGTAAATACATTTCATTCCAAAAATTAAAATGCCAAACAAATTCAAACCTTATTCTTGATTCATTGATTTTTTTTTTTTGAAAATCGTCGGAGCCGTTTTTTTTAATTAATTTTGTATATATAAAATTTTTCAAAAATGTCCTAAAATTAATTTGGGTATGAAGTTGTCAAGACCATGTAAATATGCATATTATACCTAATTTTGGATTTTTAAAATTGATCTGTTTTTGAGATACAGAATTTTGAAAAAAAAGTTTAAAAATATTTTTTAAAAATCCAAAAAAAATTTTTTAATTTTTTTGAATACAAAATATTATTTAAACAATATATACGTACTTCCGAAAAAAAACTTACGCTGACCCTACATTTTGATCTTAAAACAAAAATAAAAAAATTGGGATATGACTTTTTGCTCAAACCTCTAATTTTCAAATTTGAAGTCAATCGGACCAGTAGTTAAGGCTGTAGATGACTGTAAACTTCCCGACAGACAGACAGACAGAATCGCCGGACCCACTTTTTTCGACTTCTCTATCATCGTAATGTCATATCTCATCTTCATCTCAATTTTTTTTTTTACAAATTCAATACTTGCCATATATTCTATAGGTCGCAAGTAAAAATCTGTAACGAAGCGCCACATTTTGCACTCTTATACTTCGACCAACCAGTCATCAATCATCTTAACTTATACCTATGCAGATGACATCAGCCAAGGCTACGACATAGATCGCATATTCTTAGAATTTAAGTTTTTCTGACTTTTTATAATTCGCTTCTAGTTTTTATTGAAAAATTGCACAAGTAAAATTTGACATAAGTAGAAAATTCGAGCATATTCCTAAAATATCCGTTCCGTAGTAGTAGTAGTAATAGTAGTAGAAGTAGTAGTAGTAGTAGGGCAATTAAGATTGTTCATAATTTCGACCGCATATAATTTTTCTGTAGTGTCCGTTGCTAAGTAGTTAGGTGCGTTGGCTGCTAGCAGAATATCATGGCTTCGAGTCACTCGTGTCCGTAGTTTTTATTTCACCTTTCACATGAGTACTGCCTTTGTGAAGAACTAACACACCCACCCAGAAAATTGTTGATAAGAGTAAGCCACTTAAGCCTTCGCTCTTTAAGAGCTGTCGTGGCACTCTATTTATTTATTTATTAATTTTCTTATACCTCCTTCCGAGACACCCCTTCACCTTGAGGCTGTGGCGATAGACTAGTCAACTTCCTTCAGTGATTCAGAGGAACTGTGCTTCGCTGCGACTGTTAAACAGTCGAAAACGAACCACAGTACCTAGATACATGTTATCAACAAGTTAAGTTCAAGGGAGCAATAGTGTTGATAGAAGCATTTTTGATCTAGTTAATGCGTTTACTTAGCTCGGAAGAATCAAAGGACCTTTTGTAAAAGAAAGCCAAAGTGTTCTTTTGGATGTTAATTATAAGAAGAAAATAAAGAAAAAATATTAAAATAATTAATGGAAGAAAAACTCAACCGCGTCGGTTACATTAAGCGGATGGACAACGACGCCCCATCCAAAAATGCTCGTCTTCTATTTCTCAAGGAGATCAAGGAGATCTTCCTACAAGAATAATTGCAACTGCAGATGTCAAAGGGGGTATATAGCGACTCCGATCCAGTGAAACGAATAAACGTCTTACAATTTCCGGTACCTGTGTCATATAGAGCGAATATTAATATAGGTATCCTGCCGCCATCTTCGAATCTAATAGCGAATGACGAAGTGGTAAGGTATAGCCCCCACCGACATTTTGTAAAAAGTTCTGCATTCGTTCTGATTACAATTTTTTTTAAAGATTTACGTTTGCGTATATTTAAAAAATTCTGTTTTACATTAACGGCAATCTCCTCCCTTTATCTTTTTATCATGGGCATTAAGAAAAGGCCGCCTTTTTTGCAAGCCCCACCAATTCTTCTCAATTCGCCAGATCGATCGAACCAATACTTAATCGAGAAATCAACCGACAAGCTGCAATATAGATGGATGCTTCGTTCATCTCATGGATGATCCAATTTCTTTTCGTTTGTTTTCATCCAACTTCGATTTCTTAGTGCTGATACCAAAATTATATGGCATCCGCCAGCCATACCGCCATATTGCAATGCATAAATTCTTCCAACTTTATCCGTAAAATCAACTTTTATTCAGCATCGATGGAAACTAGAATGGAGTTCAAGAAGAAAAAGAAAATCATCTCAGAAATGCGCGATGACAAAAAATTAGCATTGAAACTACATCAGGATATAGTTTGGGGATAGTGCACCATCAGAAAGTGCAATTGCAATACAATTCTATCCATTTATGTATCTATATAGTCTCTTGGGCTGAAGGAAGGACATTCCTCGTTTTCATGGTTATATTTGCTGTCGATTTTTTCATACTTTGTTCTCATCTTGCATTGTCTTGGCCTTGCATTGACAATAATTTTCATTGGCAAGCTGCAGAAGTAGCGATATTTTTTCCTATATATATAAAAGATTTCTGCAACTGCAAACAAACAAGTCAAGCCATAGATATAAAAGTCTATACAGCTTAGATAGTTTATGTGAGCGCGTGCTTTGCTGATTGCGAATCGATGATATTCTTTGGGTCGGTCGGTCGTCTAGTTTGGGATGCGCGCGAAAGGAGCTGGATTTTATTTTATTGTCTCCATACATGGAAGAGAGAGGTTTTCAGCCAAATATTTATGACTTGGTCGGATTGGACAGACCAAGGGCCCTGTCGCAAGCCTGAACATTCAAAAATACATCTTTACTGCAACTTCAAGTTAAGAAACAAACTAGAACTAAAAAAAGGTCGACCAATGTAGAAGTAGTTGCAGACATGCTCGAAAATTGAGTTCTTGATCTTCTTCAAGGACTCTTCAATACAGCATCGAATATCAAGAATATTCGATTTCCAATTCTAATGAGCTTATTTTAAAAGCACTGCATTTCTCGTTTAATGGTTGATACGCTTCCTGGAAAACTCATTTCTTTCTAAACTTTTCATTCTCTCAAAAACTGTACACGAAAATGAACAAATTGTAATAGATACATTTTATTCGATTGTCCTCGTTGTTGTTTTCATTTCAGTGGACTTAAAAGAAAAGGAAGGGGATATTGGCGGCAAGGAAACTACAAGCGAATGGCGCTTTTCACGATTTTTCTTCCTCTTCAGCTGCGTTTGTTGATGCTGGTGTGCTGACTGCAGCAATGAGTGTGTAGATATAGTGCTCCTCTTTTGCTCGGTCTCGCTTAATTTGTTAAATTCGGTGAAACATAAACAAAAAACAAACACGAAAACAAAGAAACACAAGCGTTTTGTAGTTCTTTTATTTTCAATCTCTTACACACATTTAGGGGGACACAAAAACTATATAGAATTAGGTAGCAGCAATAATAAATAGATACCTAGATATGGACAGACGCGGTCAGAAAGACGACTTCGACTTCGACGAGAAGCTATAGCTTGAGGTGGAATTCCATCCATGCATCATCATCGAGCAAGGCATTTTTGCCAGGGCAGAATAAGAAGAAGTTGTCGATTGGTTGGTCGCGCGGACCTGTATCAGTTTTCGTGGACCTATAGTCACGATTTGGTAATATGTTCTGCCCTGATACCACCAATATACCGAAGCTATTTATGGCCAAGATTCAGTTCGAGGATAATGGAGCAGCTCCGTGAGCGGAGGAGGAACTAATATCTTTTGTGCTGAAGTAAATGGAAAGCGATGTGCCGATGGTGCTGGTGGTGGTGGCTCCCGAAATGAATTCACAGCCACCGCCACTGTCGGCCGTGCTGCCGCCGTACGTCGACGACAACGTCCGTCGCTTCTAACACTGCCTTGGTCGTCGTCGTAGCCGCTGAACACCACAATCGATTACAAATTAAATGATGCTGGTTGCGCTTGGAAGGATGCGCTTACTGCTGTTGCTGTTGTTTCTTTTTCCTGTGTTGTAAACCAGCAGCGGTATCTATTATAGTTTCGCTACACTAAACTGTGTTTCGCGCTGGGTAATTTAGTTTTGGTCATTTTATTTTACTTATTTTTGGAGAAGGAGAAGATACAAATTTTTTGTGGGTTTTTGGATTTCGGTAGCTTCTGGGTAGCCGTGGGTGAAGTCGTGATCGAAGCATTTTCGACAGATTTAAAATACTAGTTACTTATGCGATTGCTAACTTTGATTTTTGTTAACATTTTTCTTGAAATTAAATGACAACAAAGAATACTTAGAATCATACATGTTGCTTGGGAAAATCTAAAACAGGTAAAAAAATCACGATATTTCCAACAAGTACAAGATTGGTCCATTTCTGCCTATCCATCGATCACCGTATTTTCATCCAGCCAATTCTAAACTTATGGCGACCATCTTGTGGATAATATTATTATTTTACTATTATGCTTCGTTCGTCAGAATAAAATAAGAAAACTCTTAGGTAGGTGGAAGGTATGTTGATTTGCTTCTTATGTGTATTTGGTCAGGATATAACCCTTAGAAACTCCAAGAGGAGCATATACTCTCACTGCCAATGAGTTGTGAAGGGCTGATCCTTGCCTAGCTAGCTCATCTGCCTTCTCATTTCCCTCATAGCCCATATGGCCCGGTATCCAGGTTAGAGTGACGCTCAAATCAAGTTCCTTTGAGGGCCTCTTTACATTGCTGGGCTAGTTTAGAGGATGATAAAGCTGAATCAATGGCTTTAATGGCTATACAAGCTTCTCCAATCGCTAACAATTCTGCCTGGAATACACTGGCAAAATCGAGAAGTGTATAGCATTTCGAAATCTTAAGAGATTAATAGTTGTGTCGAAGTCTTCCGTCACATCGCCTTCCTCCCCCTCGTTTCTTGACGGGAACAAGACTATAAACTTCTTTGAGGTGTTTAGGGTAGGGATGCAGTAATTGGTAATTCTAGATAGGATGTCTGATGGTATGAGGCTAGTTTGGTTGCAGTACCCGTAGAATCTGGTTTTCCAGCAGCCTATTTCTTTGAGATACTGCAGGAAACCTGATATTTAAAAAAGAGGTCAGTCGGAAGAAGGTCATGGTCCTTAAGTGCATCTGTTGGGCAGGATCTGATTGCCCCTGATTACCCTTCGGAAGCATTTCTCTGCACCTTTGTAAGCTTGTTTACTATGTAAGCTTTGCTAAGAGCGGGCCACCACACAATGGATCCGTAAACAAGTATCGGTCTTACAACCGCTGTGTACGTCCATCACTTGATCATTTTTGACTGCAGGCCCCACTTTTTACCGAAGGTTTTGTTGCAGGCGTAGATGGCCACGCAGGTTAATTTGGTGTCTAGTATTTCGCCCAGATATTTGACACAGTAAGATAGTGTTAATGATTAACCGTTTAACAAAAATAGAGTGAAGGGTGGTACATTGATTTTGGTGGTGAAAAGCATCAACTCGGTTTTGTTGTTGTAAACACCTAGTCCACAGCTCGCGGCCTAGGTGCTTACTTTCTTCAAAGCCGTATTAGTGATTTCTCTAATCACGCTTGGTAATTTTCCTGAAACTAGAATGACCATGTACCAAATCATTGGCGTACGCAACCGCTTTCACTCCACTACTCTCGAGTTTCACAAGAATGTTTTTCATGACTAGAAGCCATAAGAAAACTTTTAGTTTACTTAGCATTTTTTGGAATAAATTTAACAGAAAATTAAACCCTGGGGCCACACGAGCAAGTTCTGGCTTGCCAGTAGCCTACATATATTAATTGTCAAATCTCTATCGGTGTACTTGGTGTGACGTAGGTGGCACAAGACTTGCTAGTCAACTTGCCAGCAAGTTCATATATTTTTTTTTCATTTGAATGATGATGTCAAATTAAATAAATAATAAAATAAAATTTGACTTTCGAAGATGTCGCCAACGAGAAAAGAAATCAAAACACTCGCGTTTTTCTTAAGTTCATGGAGCTGTTTAAAAAGTCCATTTCTTCAAACCAAAATAATTTTGGCTTGTAAATGCTTTCAGCACCACATCCGGATTTTTTGCTCTTCTTGATTTTGTTCCGCTCCGCAGAGTAGGTTGTCGAAGAGCTTTAATTTTTTTCTTGACTTCTTCTGTGGACATGGACATTTCCTTGCCTTCAACTTCAAATCACTGCGGCGATATGAAGATGAAGACATATTCCACAATAAGTTTTCGCCTTTGAACAGTTCTTCAGTTTAAATAAATTTTCCTTTGTTATTTTATTATTCATTTTTTTCAATTTCGTTTTTCACTTGCAATATATTTATTTTTAATTCTTTGATTGACAAAACCTGTCAAACTACTTGCCGTTTTACTGGCTCGAAAATTCGCAAGCCAGTTGACTGGCCAGTACTAAAGCCAGTACTAAAAGTTTGAATGTGTGAGTAAAATATTTGATTGTATGCCAACTTGCTGGCCAGAACTTGCTCGTGTGGCCGCTGGGTTACTGCATAACATTAGTACTGACAGAGAAATTGTTCTTTATAAAGGTCAGGATACACCAAGGTCAGCCGTTAAATCATCGAAAAGTGATGTCAATGTTCAAAATCAGATTTTACTTTAGATCAATTTTTATCTTAGAATATGACCATCAGACCATGAACAACATCCCAAATTATGGCAGACGAAATGTAGACAAAATTTTGTTTGATATGCGTTCATTACAAGAGTCATAGGTAAGACCGTGTTTAATATACGTGTTTACCTATTAAATATTAATTAAAAATTTTGTAAAAGAGATCTATATGGAAGCCACAAGTGCTCGATCTAAGATTTGAAGATACGAACAGTTTAACATAAATGAAAAACAAAAACCTCTCATCTGACATCATACTGTCGACATTGCATTCGGAGCTCTAAACAACGAATTTTTATTGTAAAACATGTGGTGGACCTAAGAACGGCTGGAACTTTGTTATTTTTTTTTACAATTAAATTACACTTGAAAAACTTCGGGAGTAGTAAAATGTGCAACAGTTTTTCCACTACTAGGGAAAAACAGTACTTTACACTAATGTGTTCAAGCTTTTTAAATTTCAGAATGGGGTCCTCAACTTTAGCAATAGTCACTTATTAGGGATCTATAATGAAAATGTCCGTCTGTAATTATATCTTAAGCACTTAAATCTTAAGCTTTATACAGAACATCGATAATAATTAAACACAACATTGTGTATTTTCAATGCCGCCACTTAGTTTTGCAGTAAAAGGGAACCCATGAATATGCATTTAACTAAATGTGACATTTTCATAAAATTTTTCCTTTAAAATTTGAAGACAAAGTCGCCCCTAAACTTGACCAGACATGGGTGAGATATGCGTTAAGTCCATGGCTTTCTTTTTTTTAATACAAAACTGGCTATGTAAAAACCTGATCGACATCACTGGACATTTTTCTGAAATATTTCAATCAATCCAAATAACGAAATAAAGGATGAAATTGGGTTGGTTGTGAATGACTGGAAAACGAAAACCTGGAAAATGAAATCCCGAATAACCAAATCCCAGTGAGTACGTCCTTTTCCCCGTCTATCATTTGCCGGGAAAAAATCATAACTTTTTTCATGAGAATCTTCTCGTTTACGTCATTCAAATTTATGATAATTGAGGAAATCGAAATCTCATATCTTTTCTGAATCCTGAATCAGGCCACAAACATTTTCAAAAACAGAAATTTTATGAGACACCTAACGCTGAGAATTATGGAGAACGAAGCATTTTAATTTCTTAGTTCAAACATTTCTATATAAGCAGTTGCTTTTTTGGTACATGATTCACTTCAAAATTGTTGTTGTTTTTTTTTTTTTTAAATACACAGTTGTAGTTAAAATTCGCTCGAATTTTAAACTATAACTTTCTATTTTATTTTACTTCATATATAAACGATATGTCTTCTCTTCCTGTAAAGAGAAAAAAAGTCCTTTTTTATTACGAAGAACAATTGAATTCATTGAATTCATACGTACCTAGAGAATTGTTGATGAGAGTAAGCCACTTAGGCCTTGGCTCTTTCAAGAGCTGTCGCGCCACTCTTTATTTTTTATAATTGAAAAGTTATTAAAGTTTGTCCCATATTGAGACAAAGGGTCGTATGCAAAAAGATGAGATCAAACTCTTTACTCACTTTTTTGAGAACTTTCGTAAAGTGGTATGCAGAAAAAAAATTACTAACCGAGTTAGATCTCAATTTGTGAGTTCCATATCTCAGAGGGATGATATCGATCTTACAATGAAAGCTCGCGATGAGATTGAGCTCGTTTTCATAAGCAAAAAGATGAGTAAACACTTGGACTCAGTTCACATAAAACCGTAAGGATGGCCCAGTTTATTGTTAATTATGTCGGACAAAGAATTTATAAAGAAAGAAGGAGTCCAATTGGTGAAGATTTTCGTCGGTTGTATCGGTTTAGTGAAGAAGTTGTGCGATTGTTGACGGAAGAATTTTTGGGGCCGAGCTCAGAAACTCGTGATGGTGCTCTCACAAACCAAGAAAAAATAGGAATCTTTCTGCGATACATAGGAGACCCCGGGTTCCAAATTGGAGTAGGTGAAGACGTTGGAGTTCATCAATCAACAGCCTCTAGAGTGGTGCAGCAAGTTTCTGCAGAAATAGCAAGCCAAACACAGAATTGGATTATATTCCCACATACTGTGGAAGAAATACAAGAACAAGAAGCGCAAAGGTTATGGAGCAGGAAGTACGAGTTTCTCTATGCAATTGGTGCTCTAGATTGCACTCATGTCCGTATAAGGAAACCTTTGACCATGAGGAGTACATTAATCGTAAAGGATACTACTCCTTTAATGTTCAAGCTTCATGCAATGCGGAAAATAGTTTACAAGTGTTAAAGTTTGCTGGCTAGTTATTTTTTAAGTTCCTTTACTAAGAACTTATTAAAATTTTAAGATTCACTATTTATATATGCATCATTTTCATTTTCGAAAAGAGCGTTGAGATCGATCTCAATTACAACTAGGAAAAGCTGTTGAGCTTGAACTCGTTTTTTTTTGCATACAAAAATGAGTCTAAGTTTCACCCTGCTCGATCAATCTCACAGGTGAATTCAAGCTCGTCAGCTCAGACTCTGAGCTCTTGCTCATCTTTTAAAATATTACCCAATGTCTCTGTGATAACATATTCAATTTGAATGTCTACAAAATTTGATTCTTGTTCCAGTATTGTTATTTGTTTAGCTGTGTACAATGTTTCAGTAATTAGTTTACAATAAAATTCCAAACATTTACCCCAAACATCACATCTATGTCTATCTTCAATTTTTCCATACTAAAATTTAAATTTTAGCAAACAATACGAAAAAAATGTCGAAAAAAAAATTTTTTTCCTCCAAAACTGTACCTCAAAACGTAAACACATCTCTAAAAAATTATAAATATGAACAACAATTTTGCATTTCATACATTCCAATACGAAATAATAATTTCGGAATAAATTTCCAAAAAAGTGCTAAAACCCGCAAAAAAAGTACTTTACTTTTTCCAAAAAGTAGTAAATCCTGCAAGGAAAAATTTTTCGGGATATCGTTAGCGTTTACAGACATTCATCATGAACCGATTGGTTTGACTTTTTATCACGTTTTGTCATTTTGTGTCATCTAAACAATAAAGTCTTGATGTATATGAACAGCTCGGTTTATGGAATAACAATAAACTTTGTTTTGTTGTAAAAAATGGATTTTTAGGAGCGAATAATATTTGGCTATCAGTCAAATCATTGCTTGTTCCTGAGCTTTGATTAGTTAACAAACAATTTTTTTCACAATTGCAACAATTTTACAGTATTTTACAAAGTTGCGATATGGTGGACTGCACTGGAGAAAGTCACTTACTGCGACAAACTCAGCAGAGTCCAACGCACTGCAAGTCTCTGCATAAGCGGGGCATTGAGAACCACACCCTCAGCAGCGTTAGACACTCTCCTCCATCTGACACCCCTCGAAATTTTTAGCAAACAAGTGGCAGCGAGTACAGCTATAAGGCTCAGCGCCTCATCTCAATGGACCAACAATAATGTGGGACATCCCATCATTTTGAACTTCTTCGGTTCTATACCAAAGTACATAGACTATACCATTCCAAAACCCCAATTTGGTAAAAACTTCCATATATCCATTCCATCCAGAGATGAATGGGAAGACAATAAACTTCTGGATGAGAAAAGCATTCATTTTTATACAGATGGATCCAAGACAAGTGATGGAGTTGGTAGTGGTGTGTACTCAGAAAAGCTTAATCTAAGCATCTCATTCCGCCTCCCTAATCATTGTAGCGTCTTCCAAGCGGAAATCTTAGCGATCAAAGAGGTTCTCTCCTGGCTAAGAGAAAACGTGATATCGGATATCCGCATCTTCTCTGACAGTCAGGCTGCTATTAAATCTCTTGACGGTGTCTCAACCAAATCTCAAACGGCCCTCGATTGTCGATCGTCTCTTATGAATGCGCAGCAATTAAATTCACCTCTGGGTGCGCACAGACATCGCAGAATGTAGCTATGAACTCGCAGCCACAAAACTCATTTGGCCTTCACTGGACCTAAAGCGCTCGAAAGACTTGCTATCTCAAAGCAGACTTCATATTAGCTCCCTAATAGGTGAACTTACGGGACACTGTCTTACAGGCAGACACGCAACACGACTTGGTGTAGCCTCAAATGACTTTTGCAGGAGCTGTATGGACGAGGAGGAAGAGGAAACAATCTCTCACCTTCTCTGCACTTGCCCTGCTCTTTCACTAAGACACAAACTTCATCTAGGAGAGTACTTTTATGATAATCCCAGTGAACTAGCTAATAAGGATATCAAATATCTTCTTCGCTTTATAAAAAGCTCAAAATGGTTCAACTAGTAAGAAGTAATTCTCTAGATTCATGTGGTATCTTCTAGCCTAAGTGTGTGGATTCTGTATCCACAGCCACTTTAACCTAACCTAACCTAACCTAACAATTTTACACCTACTTTGAGAACAACAATGATTACTTGAAAGTATTTGTGTTCTGTCGAAAAGTTAAAACTTATGAGAGTCACACAAAAATTGTTTTGAACAAATTTTGCGTTTCAATTTTATAGATAGCTGATTCCGGATAAAAATAGAACTGTGGTCCTGTTTAATTGGGTGCTAAAGCGACCAAGGGTCTTGTACCAAACATATTTTTCATTTTTCTATCCAGTTTTAGTTGTCTCACTTACAGAGTCCAACGCTTAGAATTTTATTCCCTTGACACACTGAAAAATTTAAATATGTACTTGCGAGCAAAAGTGTCAACAACTCTTCCAACTTGAAAAAAAATATCTCTCCTTATAAAATGGAGAAAATCAAAGAAATCAAATCCCATTTAACCAGATTCGAATAGTCCCATTAACAGAGGTTATTCGATGAAAAAGTACGGGGACGGCATTGGTGTTCTCAATAATGTTTAGGTTAGGTTATATGGGCTGACGGTTGATTTTGTTACCATCACACTTAGATCAATATAGATCCTTTGTGATACCCTGAAGTATTGTAACTTCTGAAAAAGTGATTTAACCTATGAATTCTATGGTTGGTCGAGCCATTTGGTGGACTTGACAAAGTTCAGTAGGCGATTGCCTGGGAGTTCAGATAATTCTTCTAGTTCATTAAAGAAATAGTTGCCTAAAAATTTTAATCTAGTACGGCAGAGTGCTGGACAGTGGCATAGGAAGTGAGCTGTGTTTTCGTGCTCTTCCTCATCGCCGCAGCCTCTACATATGTCATCTGTACTAAGCCCCATCTTCTTTTTGTGGTAGCCGAGTAGATTATGTCCAGTTATCACACTTATGAGGGATCTTAGGGACGGTTTTTTGAGAAGTAAAATCTTATCAGATTTTTTCTTGTCATAATAAGGCCAGAGTTTCCTGGTGTTATTGCAGGTTTCTAGTAGGTTCCATCTATCATTTGCTTTTTGAATGATATTTTTACTGATATTTCTTTTTAATTCGCATTGAGGGATTCTGGGCTGGAATCACGTAACGCGATAAGCGATACTTGATAATCAAAATCAGGATTTTTGCTCTATATAAGCTGATTATCAAATTGATAGTCAGTTATTTGCGATAATTTCATTTGATACCTATTTAGGTGTCGTTTTCAAATATTTATGTAGTTTCAATAAAAATTCAAATGAATATTAACATTGCATATGCTTTTAATATATGTTTAAACACTATCTGACAAGTTTGAAGGAAAAATAAAATCAAATAAAAAAATTAAATTTATATTACGTTTGTTCATTTACTCCCTAAATCTCATGAAAACTCCCGAAAACGCTTAAGTTCTCACACTTCTCTGTTCTTTTACCAAAGAATTTTGTTAGTACTGTCACTTTTGAAGGAGAAAAATATTTCCCCTATCTCTTCAAATTATTTATATAACTCATTTTTGACGTTCTTCAATTCTTATTCAAAATTTTTGAATTGTGTTTTATTTAAATTCGTCTTGCTTGGAGTTCACGAGTATACTTTTCTAGTTGCAGACAAAGTGGGAAAGAATGTTTTTCATTTTATTTAAAGGAAAATTAAATTATAGAGCACGCCAAATTTGAATCGTGACTTAAGAGTCATGGTGTAATAGTGTTCGACTCAAAGGATTGAAATTAAAAAGAGAATCCGAAAAAGAGTCATGACTCATGAGTCATCGTGTAGTCTTATTATTATTGGATTTTGTGTACTCTTATTAGTGAAAAGTGTAACCCAGACCTAAGAAAAGATTTCAATCCCAGTCTGTATCGGGGTTAAGGCAAATTTCAAATGTCAGTACAGAACAAAATAGTTTCGTCAAAGTCAGTGATGCCAAAAAATCAAAGGTTTTTTTTGATCAGCTTACATAGACCAAAGTAAAGTTGATAATCAAAAACGATAAACAAATTTTGATAATCAACTATCGCGTTACATGATTCCGGCCCTGATGTTATGGTCTATGAGAGAGGGATCAAGTACCGACCCTTCTCTTACAGGCTCATCCGCTTTTTCGTTTCCTGGCACACCACTGTGACCGGGAACCCAGCAGAGTCTTACGTTATGCTGCATACCAAGAACCCTTAGCTCTTCGCGACAGCAAGAAACAAGCTTTGACTTGATTTGCGTGGCAGAGATCGCTTTTATTGCTGCTTGGCTATCAATGAAAAAGGTGATATCAGCGTGTGGTATCGCCATCATGGATATTTGATTAGCAGCGTTTTTCACTGCCAAGATCTCAGCTTGGAAGACACTGCTATGGTCGGGAAGTCTGAAAGAACTAGCAAGGCTAAGATTTTCTGAGTAGAAGCCTGCCCCTACTCCAGTAATCATTTTCGAACCATCAGTATAGATGGTAAAGTTCGATTCATTAGTGTGGGGTACACTGTTTTCCCAATCTTCTCTATTGGGGAAGCTAGTAGTAAAATTTTTATTGAAGTCTAAATAAGGCGTCATGTAATCTGTACAAACATTGTTGCCAACGTATTTTGTAAGAATTGTGGTATGGCCTTTTTGATTAGATCTCCAAATATTTGTCTGACTAAGTCGAAGAGCGCTGTTTGCTGCTGATTCTTGTACGAATAAGTCTATGGGGGTGAGATTTAGGATCGCTTCGAGGCCCGCAGTTGGGGTAGTCCTCATCACCCCCGTAGTGCTAATGCATGCCATTCTTTGTACTTTGGTAAGGGTTTTTAAGTTCGTGGATTTCTCCAGAGCTTGCCACCAAACCAAACTGCCATAAGTTAGAATGGGTCTAACAATGGCTGTGTACATCCACATGATTATCTTAGGATTTGGCCCCCAATTTCTTCCCAGAATCCTATTACACGAGTAGAGTGCAATCATGGATTTCTTATATCTTTCTTGTATGTTTTGACCCCAGTTGAGTTTCTTGTCCAAGATAACTCCGAGATATCTTGCTTTTTCTGATATTATAAGTGGGGTGTTATCGATTTTTGGTGTTTCAAAAGAAGGTATTTTCCTTCTGTTGGTGAAAAGTACCAATTCCGTTTTAAGGGGGTTGACCTTGAGACCGCATTTCTTGGTCCAGTTACTGACCATAGTTAAAGCGCCTTCTAATTGTTCGCTTACTGTGGTCAGGTATTTACCCGTTGCCAGAAGCGCTAGGTCGTCGGCATATGCTATAACTCTGACACCACTATTCTTGAGTTTGATGAGAATTTCATTCATCACCAAAGTCCAGAGAAGAGGTGAGAGGATTCCACCTTGTGGAGTCCCTCTAGATGTGTACATCTTAATATCAGAGTTTCCTAGTTCACAATGGATTTGTCTGCTTTTCAACATACACGTGATCCATTTTATAATTGTAGGTTCTATTTTAAGGTCAGTGAGTGCTTTTTCTATGGCACTGTTGTGGACATTATTGAATGCTCCTTCGATATCAAGAAAAGAAGCTAGGGTATATTCTTTTACCGCAAGCGACTTCTCTATTGTTCTAACTGCGCAGTGTAGGGCTGTTTCTACACTTTTGCCTTTTGTATAGGCGTGCTGAAATGGTGATATGGATTCCGGCTTTAAGTTGCTACGGATATGCATATCGATTAATCTCTCAAGTGTTTTGAGTGCAAAAGAGGTTAGACTGATAGGTCTGAAGTCTTTTGGTTCTGTGTGACTGGGCTTGCCAGCTTTTGGTATGAAGACGACTTTGGCTTCACGCCAAGCCTTCGGAACGTATCCTAACTTAAGACTGTTATGGAATATGTTCATCAGAAGTGGAGTGATTATTTCACTGCTTTTTTGCAGCATCAAGGGGAAGATGCCGTCAGGGCCTGGGGATTTATAAGGAGAGAATGAGTTAATAGCCCATATTAGCTTATCTTTCGTTATAATTTCCCTAGGGATTTCAAGTACCGAGTATAAGTTGTTTATTGACTCGTTATTTGAGCCTGCGTTACATCCTGGGAAGTGTGTTTGGACCAGGAGTTTTAGGCTTTCTTGACAGGACTCTGTCCATTGATTATTAGGTCCTTTTAGGGAGCCTATGGGTGTGCTTACTCTGGAGAGTATTTTCCTTAGTCTCGCTGAATGGTTTGTACATTCAATGCTACTGCAGAAATTTCTCCAAGAGCTACGTTTCGCTCTTTGAGATTCAGTTTTGAATTTTCTTTGACTGGTTTTATAGTTTTCCCAGTCGCTCTCTAGTCTAGTGCGTTTAGCCCTATTGAAAAGTTTCCTTGTTTCTTTTCTAATGTTACTGTTCTCAATAATAGAGGTTTCTCAATTTTCACTTAACCACTTCAGTAAGTGTATGCTTTTGACCAAAACTTAGATTTCGGAAAGGAGAATTTGGTGCTCAGAAGAAGATAATAAAAATAAATTAGTGAACAAGTATAATCACAACCTATCCTTCAGTGCTTCATAGACCTAGCAGTAGTTAATACGCTTTAGCTTTGGCTTCTCCTGACGTTTATGAGTTCAGCCATAGGAATTAAATGCATGCTATCACAATTAAGCTTACCACCTCACGTTACGTACGTAATGCTTCGTAATTTGACTCCGAATGGAAGCTCTAGTTCAAATATGCTGACCATTTGCTTTGTCTGACAACTCAACAACTACTGTTAAAAAAAAGTCACAAAATCAAACTTAAATCATATCTTAATGATGATGGAAGAAGAAATGTCATTCAAATCCATCGTAACGTATGCGAAAATGCAGCTAAGGCGTGTTTGTGTTTCAATCTTTAATTATTCTTGAGAATAACCGATACCCCTAGTTCGAAGAGAAAAATTTCGGGAATTGGAACTCATTTTATGTGAAACAACTTTGTGATAAAAAAGTAAGAAAAATAATAAAAATTCATGAATTTTAGTTGTGTATCTCTTTGACTAGAAATGTGGAGCCCTAACAAGGGCTGTGGCTGCTTCTTGTCATTTTTGTGTTCATCAGCAGCCGAAGTTGAATTTATGATTTGGTTGTGTCCATCTTAGAATCCACAATTTCATTGATCTTGTTTTCCAAAAGTGTCTCAAGATTTCATCAGTTTCTTCTTAATGGTAGAAATTTGTGTTTTTGTTTCGGTTCAGTTGTTTCATAGAATTTCCTTGTTTCTCAATGTCCGACGAATGTATAGGAAGATTCCTGAAATGATCGAAAAGAACAAAAATGTTTGTTTAAATTACATGTTAAGGATATTGTTGGAATAAAATAGATAGGAAATTAAAGTTTATTAGGATGCTCACCTCATTGAATTTGTTCCCATGTGGCGAAGTTGGTTCTCCCCCTCCTTCACCACGAATCAAATCAGCCCGGTCGCTTTCGCCTACTCACAAACTCGGTAAACGGTGGCGGATGCACCATCATCTCGTCCTCTTCTTGATAGTCGATGATGCTGCTTGCCTTACGATCACGAAGGCGATAGCGATGTTGAATATGATTAATATGATTATGATGATGCCCGGCTGCCAATCCGGCGACCGCATTACACCGGCGATTTGTGGCTTTCCGTTCCGTAGCATCCTTAGACTCTGGCAGCGAGTCTTGTTTACTGCGGTCGCCGATATGGCGACCGGATTCCAAAGCTAAACTTATCGACCGTAGCGTTGTCGACGTCGTTATTGATGGTTGAAATGGTTTGTCGAAATTTTATGCGGTTTTCTCTTTTTGATCGCAGAATTGTCGGAGGGCGGCCAAAGAGTTGGAAGCCGCTGATAGAGGTTCTTCTTGTTTGACAATTGCTGGCTGCTGCTGTTGCTGTTGTTGATTTTGGGATCGAGCGCTTCCAACACTGCTGAGCGAATCGAACATCGATGAGAGGGCGTTTAAACTGTCACTGGGGTATTTCTTTTCTCCATCACCGCCGAAAGACTTGTGACTTGAGGCTGGTGATTTGGGAGTGCCTGACCTGTTGCTTTCGGGGCTAGCAACTGCCTTAGGACTTGCTTCATGGTTTCTATCAGTTGTCGACAGGTTGAGCTCTCCGTTAGAAGTCGAAGCCTGTGATGGACTCTTAGAGTTCTCCTCTTGTTTCTCTTCATCTTCGGAGTTCTCCTTTTCCACGGGTTCTTCTTTCTTGATTGGAAGGTTAACCTCCAGCTTTTCTGGTGTCTCTGAGCGAGCTTTGGTTTTAGGGGTTTCGTGGTTGTCGGCACTGCACTCACTGGCACTGCGTTCGCTACTAGTGTACCGAGCATAGTGGTGGTAGTATGGGTCTTGTATATCCATCAAAGGTTTGTTGTAATCGACGGTCTCATCGATTCCCAAGCGCTTAAGGATACTCGATGCAACCGGTGATGTATTTTTGTTGGTCGTATTCACCGGTTGGGGAGCATTGTTGTGGCGTGTAGGAGTGTCGAAGCTTGTGGTGAACATCTGTTCAATTGCACTAAGTACCGATGAAGAACCAGGTTTGGTAGTTCCGTTCTTGATCTCTTGCTCGGGAGACTTCTTCAGCATGATTGGAGATTTGTTGATATCTTCACTCGCTGGTTCTGCCTTAACTCCACATATGTATTGCCTCATACGCTCGGCAAACATCGCTGCTTCCATTTTTTCATTCCGATTCATCTTTGCCTCCATGGCGTCAACTGCGTCTGCGTGAGCCGCGGCAGCACCTTTCATTTCTAGGAGTTTCCGGACTGGTAGAGACTTTTCTCGTTTCTTTTGCACCTGACGTTTGCGTCCTGCAGACCCAGCTCCAGTCATAGACTGCATCAACGGTTCAGCGTAATGATTGTTCTTGGCCATGTGATTACTGAGGTCTCCTAATGATGAGAAAGCCTTGTCACACACCTTGCAGGTGAGGACTGCGCTTAGAGTTCGGCTCTCTTCAGAGCTCATATTATCCTTACCCTCGCCGCCCATGGCAGATCCTGAGGATTTCATGGAAATTGTTTGTTCCTGCGACAAAATGTTCGTATAGTGCTGAGTCTCCTGCATGTGCTTGGTCATCTCGCCAAGTGATCTGAAGCTCTCCCCACATCGCATGCATTTGAGAATCTGCATAGCTTGTTCGACACCCTTACCGAGCCAAACATTTTGCCCTCGGACAAGTTTCCTTGGCAATGGAGTGTTGGGATCCCGGTTCGACGGGTAGTTGCTATAGTTTGACTTAGGTTGCATTGGCTGTTGGGAGGATGGCTTTCGCATTTGCTGATGATTTGGCATTGGTGGTTGTTGTGGTGATCGGTCAGTGTTTGGCAAATTGCTAAATGGAGGAACATTGACTCCGCAGTGTTTGCTGTCTTTCATATGGGTTGTGAGTGCCTCGAGCGTGGCAAAGCTTTGTTTGCACCAAACGCAACGGAACACACTACTTGCGACGCCTTTATTTTGCCAGTGTGACTGCCAGATATTATGCCGTCCTTTCGAGGCCATAACGCCCTCGGCTGGTGGAATGGGAGCAGCTGCCTGTGGAGCTGGTGGCACTGGAGTTTGTTGGCGCGGTGATTTCTCTTTCCTTGGCCCCTTTACAAGATCGGTCATTTTTTCTAAGCAACTTGTTGGATCGATCACCAAGTCGTTCTTGCCATTCCATCCACCCGACGGGAATGGACCGTTTTGGAATATGTTTGCTGCTGCCACAGCTGCTAGGTATGGATTCACGCTTGGCATTAGTGGAGCATTCGCTGTTGACGCTGATGCTGGTGGCGTCGTCGGAGGTGGAGTGCCTTTGTAGAGTTTTTTGGTTTGATGTGCGATCTGAGCTGCCGAATCATCTTCATCAGCACTCCGTTTGCGTGAGCTTGTTGACAAATCCAGTGGATTGCCATCTTCTTGAATATCTTCCATTTCTTCGGCATCTTCCGGCTCATCTTCTTCGTCATCCGATGAGGAACGCTTAAAAGTTGTTCGAAAATCCAGAGCTTCTGATTTGATGCTGGACGCATTGGGCGAAGCTTGTGGTGGCAACTTGAAGTGTGGGTCAGCAGTGGCAGCTGGGGGAATTGGCATTGGCATTCGTCCAGCAGCGGCAGCGAGAGGAAACTGGGCGTATTGCTGAGCCGCAGCTGCAACCATATGCAGATAGGCTTCCATGGACGGTGGTGGCTGCTGGTGATGGTGTTGTTGTGCTGAGTGGTGCATGTGATGGTGGGATGAGTTGTTATTTGGCGAAGGTGGAATCATTGTTGGAAATGTTGTAGAGTTGGGTGAGATGGGATGCATGCTGGAGGCGTTGCCGCCACTTGCACTACCGTTTTCGGCCGATGACGTAGAATCGTGCGAGGGACATCGTTCACTGGAATTTGCCGATTCGGTTGATCGGGGACGTGGATTGGGAAGAGCACTGCAATGAAAACGAAGAGAATATTTGTTAATACCAAAGGAATGACCAACCAGTGAATTAAAATCTTAAAAGTGTATGGAGAGACGATAAGAGCCAAATACTAATTTTAATTTAACTTCATTTGAATTTCTGTCAGCTAGTTTCATTTCTTCACAAGAAAAAAAAAATCCCACTCACTGAAAGTTAAAAATAAACAACCCAACCCGTTTTTCGAATTAAACGTCACGTCATATTTATACTTCAACACCATTTCCCTTTGATCGCTCATAATTAGTCACGATTAACTCCTCCGCTAATTTATCCCCTCAAATCTCTCTTACTCTTTCCGCATCATAGTGCCATGCTTTTCTATCCTACTTACTCCAATTAACTAGAGTTCTATTCATCTCAATTTTATCTCGGATCTTTAGATATTCTGTAGTTGATATCTACTTGGTTTGACTTAATGACAATTGGTCGTCAATCAGAACATTCTATTTACATTGCTTTAACAACAGACTGCAAGTAATAATTGTAAATACCTACTCACATTGCATACCAACATGATGTGTTTTGGAATCTATAGAAGCTTGATTGATATCAACGCAGTCACTCTTATTAACGTGATTTTCAACGAACAGAAAAACAAATTCAATAAAATTTGCGGCACTGTTCGAAGTTCAAAATGGAATGCATCACGATCAACATTTGTAAGTGAGATCAATTGAACAGACACATAAATGGCGTAGATTCTTGTCTCGATTCGTCAACCCGATCCACAGCAATATTAATCTGAAGAATTCCAAAACTTCCACATACATATAATTATGGTTTTTTTTTAGACAGATTTTTTTTTTGTGCAAGCAAAGCCACATAATTGCGCCGACATTGATTTAGATATAATTTATGGAAATTTATGGGTTTTCTGTTGTGTTCATTCGACATGGGAGATTATCGACTTTTAATCTTCTATGCATGCTTTCGCGGCTAATGACTGTATTAGCTCTATTATTTGCTTTATTTATTGAGGATTTGAATACATATTAAGAAAAAAGAGTGTTTCAAGAATTTTGATAAAAACAATGATTGAACACGACAATTAAAATTAATCACTTTGACTGTTTGGCATATTTTCCAGTACGCAAACGACTTGCCGACGGCAAAACAACTGCATAAGCAAGAGGAGTGATGATAGACTGTTTATTGGGTCGAATGGTGAGAGGATATTTTTTCCAAACATATTCTAAAAGGATTTTAAATTCGGCTTTGAGGCAACAGAATAGAATCAAGTAGACAATACTAAACACAGAGATTCGGCAATAATTCATCATTGTGGACTTGTGACTTTATTTGGTCAGCACAAAATTAGTTAAATATGAGCACGAGATCCTCATGTATAAAAACCGTTAGATTTTCGAATACGACAGGCTAAGGTGCTAAGAAAGACCAATCAATTCAGCATACAGATCGCGTACACACTCTGCTACTCCTGCTGAATGCGTGTTCGATGAATGGAACCTCAACATTGTTGGTCCGATCCTGAAGAAGGGAGATCACCTTAATTGCGCCTACTACAGAGAAATCAGCCTACTTAATATCGCTTTTACGATCCTCTCTGCGGTAATATTCACGGTTGCCGTTTTAGCGAATTTTCATAAGTTCAGCGACGAAAAATTATTTTTTGTCGCTAGATAATTCTAATTGCAAAAACCACATTTTATGCGTTTGTCACTTTATGAAATTATATTCTAGATGACGCTAGTATTTTAGAACTTCTTTCTGAAAGGCGAACGAACCGATTGTGATACTATTATAGTGATTGCGAGTGAGCGAGTGGGTCGGATATGATTTTTTTTCCACTAGATAACTGTAAGTTTTTTTTTGCATTGGAAATGCATTTATTTTTTTACTGTTTGTTTTATTCCTAAAAATGTCTACGAAGATAAGAGACTGAAGTATTTATCTATTTTGTTGTTGTTTTTGAAAATAAAAAAATTAAAAATTAAAAAAAAAGATTTTTTTGTTTATTATTTTGCAAATTATTCTAGCGATATCTAGCGACTTTTTTCTCTGAAATTTTAGCCAATCTAGCGACTTTTACAGGTGAGTCTAGCGACTTTTTATTTCAGCTTGCGGCAACACTGGTAATATGTGAACGAAGCTTTTCGTCAACAATCTGATTAGTAGGTACTTATCAATATGGCTTCAGAACAGGAAAGTCAACCATCTACCAAATTTTCAGTTTGTATAAAGCTATTTCTAGTTTTGGAATCCCTGCCAAGCTCGGTTGTGTTCACTCGCGCTGCGCCACCTTGATGATGATTGAATCCTTCGATGTCAAAAAAGGATTCAGACAAGCCGATGCGCTGTCATGCGATTTCTTTAACATCATTTTTCTTCCAAAAGTCTGTTTAACTTCTCGCGTACCGATGACATTGATATAATGGGAAGAACACAGCTTGATATCAATGATGCCTTTGTGAGAACTGAGACGAATGCGGCAAAAATGAGTTAAGTGGAAAAATGAGGCCAAAACGCAGTATATACCGTCTTCGAGGAAGGACACTCAACATCGACGGCTCGTACAGAACAGAACAATATACGTATAAGGACTTTGAAGTACTAAGAAGTACACGCTTCGCTCCGCAATTAACACGGTACACGGGCAATAACATCAGCGCCAAGATCAGACATAAAGAATAACTCTTGCTAATCGCTGTTTCTTTGGGCTAAGAAAGAAATTGAGTAGTGAGGCCCTCTGTAGATCAACTAAGGTAAGACTAGGTATATAACACCCTGACAAAATCGGATGAATGTGCCTTAGGCTGTTTCGAAAGAAAGTTCTTCGGGTAATCTATGGCCCCGTGTGCATTGTTTGGGAATGGAGAAAATGATTCAATAGCGAACTTTATGGGTTGTACAACGACATGGACCTAGCCAGAAGGGTCAAGGTCCAGCGACTCAGATGGCTCGTTCACATAGAGCGGATGGACACCAATGTTCCGGCCCGGAAAGTCTTCAACATCATTCTCGAGGGACGAAGAAGTAGAGGAAGATTCAGTTGGTACATCCAAGTGGAAGAGACCTCAATCAACAGGGAGTGCAGAGCTGGAGACAGCTAGCTAGGGACCGAGCTGGCTGGCGGAGATTGTTGATTGAGGCCCAAATCAACAACGGACTCTAGCGCTGCCTTAAGTAAGTAAGCAAGTACACATTTCAGTAGAGCATCCAAATGGACCGAATGTCAGACAAAAAAACCACAAAAATGTGAATGAACAATAAGACTTTAGGAAATTAATTTGCAAGGCTTTCAATTTTCAAACATATTCTGAGATCCTGGAAGACTCGAGGGCGTCAAAGAAGTGAGGTATGTGGACCCTCTACATACGTGTTTTTTTTTTCAACAAGTGATCTTGTGAAAAAAGTAAAAGATACTGGTATCCTTATCGATTTAGGGCACAGAAAACCCGCGCGCATACATTGAAAAGACGATGCACCCAAAACGAGTCACTGTTTGGTGTGGATTTTGGTCCAGAGACATAATTGGGCCAATTTTCTTCGAAAATGAGCAAGGAGTAGCCGTTACAGTCAATGGCGGTCATAGTGGGGCCATGGTAGATATTGGCAACATTTGGTTTCAAAAGGACTGGTCTACGTGCCACACAGCCGAAGCTACACTCGATGTTTTGCAGCCTGTTTTTGAAGATCGCATTATCAGCCGTAGAGTTAATGTTGTTTGGCCATATCGAAGCTGCGATTTGATTTTCGGGGTTCTGTAAAAGATAAGTGTTACACCGACAAGTCAGAGACAATTGACTCTTTAAAGGACAATATTCGTGAAGCCATTGGTGAAATACAGCTGCACACAATCGATAATATGCTTAAAAATTGGACCGATCGTGTAGGCTACTTTATGGCCAGCCGAGGCAGCCATTCGAATGAAATTATTTTCCATTATTAACCGGAAGGATTGTACTTTCAAATAAAAAAGAAATTTGAAAAAATATTCAGTTGTTTTCTTGTTATATCAAGAATAAAAATAAAAACACACTAAAATCAACTCTGAAAATGCTTCGTTGGTCCTGCATGGACAGGACAGGCTCAACTACGCGGCATATTCAATTTTGTTGGATACATTGTTGGGAATGTGTATCGTTTTAATCTCCTCATCGTGCTTTCAACTAACAACTCAAAAAACTTGACGTCTTCCAACAGCGAGCAACTATTTAAAAGGCATGTAATTTTTATCGAAATATTTTGCTTGCCAACTTCCATGTAAGCTTATCTCAAATACAATTTCCCGGCAAACCGTTTGCACTCAATTATATGCATTTTGAATGGTTACACAAAATATTTAGCTTATTATGTGTGTGGTACTAAAAAAGCACTTTGAAAAATTCTACTCACTGATCATGTCATCTTATATGAATTTCAATTCAGAAGCAAAAGCCTATATGAAGTGTAACCCAATAGCCAGTAGCTAGCATCTATACGTACACCAAGCAGCGAAAAACCTGAACAAAATTATGATAACAAACGAGAAAACCTGTCTCAAAGGTGTAAACACGAAGAATAAAAAATATCTACTTATACATTCGCAATCACACCCTAACCGTTAATAGCAACTTGAAAGCTACTTATTTCACTTGATTCGCAGTTTTGAATTATTGATATCAAGTGCGGTTTTTTGTGTGTGTCAGTTTTCACCTTTAATAATCAATTTGTTTGTGATTCGAAAAAATTATTGTTCGATCATTGATTATTATCAATCGATCAAGCATCAATAATTAAGATGGAAGGTAATCACAGTAGGTAGCTAGGTGAAATCGAAACCGAGATGAAGTGGTTATGCATTTTGTTGTGGGGATCAGAGACTTTTGACTTTTAAAATAGACAAATAGAGTTAAGAAGCTCGAATCGAGACATGAATATTGTTGACACGGTGATTGATCACACACCGAGGATCAGGTGAGTTTTTGCCATGGGAATTTTGATGCAACATTCCTCAATCGAAAGCCCAGCACTTATTTTAACCACAATGATGATTACAAGCAACAAATGTGTCTGTCCGATGGAATGAGCTGAAGATGGTCGATCATGCGTTTGGAGGGTCTATTGTCTGACCAAAGAGTTTGAAGAGGTTCCCTGAATGCGAATTGACTTATGAAAAATGTAAGACAAATTCTGAGCTATATCGTATCAGCGCATTATATACAATACGTTTCAAACAAATAAGAGAATGGAAATGGGATCTAATCAGTGGCATATTATCCTTAAGGCAAAGTAGGCATGTGCCTAGGGGCGTGAGGGTACAAAGGGCGCAGTGATTTGATGAAGTGTCACATAATGCTAGTTCATACGCGGTTGTTAAAGAGGAAAACTTATGACCTCGCACCACACTAACCACTTATGTTGGAATTAAAAATCGGTCCTGAGCAATTCCACTTATACCCGGTTTGCAAACTCATTTCGCTAATTTGACTCAACAACTCGGTTTGCCAACTCAAAAACCGAGCGATACAGCAGTTTCGGTCTAACTATAGTATGAGTTATTTCTAACATAGGGGCGCCGATGAAATGCTTGCCTCCGGCGCTCTCAACGTTTAATCCGCCACTGGATCTAACAGAGAGAAAAGTTCTTAGGTATATAAATATATGCTATGTTTTGCTTTAATGAATGTCTCAATTCACAGGATGAAGAGAAAAAGGTTTTACATTCGTGTTGTACGACTTGTAAATGTGTGTCATCAATGCAAAACTGTTCTTTAGAATTTGAATTGATTTCCGTTTTGACTTTTGCACAGTCAAAGACAAATGCCTCTCTCTGTCTGTCTGTCTGTCCGTCTCTCTCTATCTCTCTCTCTCTCTCCCTCTCTCTCTCTCTCTCTCTCTCTCTCTCTCTCTCTCTCTCTCTCTCTCTCTCTCTCTCTGTATTGAAGCAGTGACGTCACAACGTGGTATTCATGTAATTTATTGAAATTTTTAACAGTTTTAGAAAATAAAACTTTTATACAGTGAACACAATATAATATTCCTTAATAATTTTCGGAAAACAACACGTAAATCAGTAATAAAAAACAATTGAATATTGGCAAGACGTGTGCCTCGTTCGGCTGCCTGATCACCAATGCCAACTATGCCTCGTTGGCGGTAGGATCAAGGAGAGCAGACTTCCCTAAGCGTCTCTCCCACTCTTGTTAGAAGTATTTTTTTTTTTATGTTCATCGCTTTGTTCGTAAACGTATGACTCCTGGTTTTGGGACGATATATCGGTCAAAGAAGTGACGATCATTTTAGAAATATATAAAATCGAAAGATTTATTTAAAACTTATTTTATTTTTATTCAGTGTGTAACTAAATAACAAAATAAATGACAACACACAACTTATAAATTATAAATAATTTTTTATATGCGACGCGTTTCGGATATATTATTCCATCTTCGGGCATGTATTGTCAACACCATACATACACCAAAAAAAAATAAGTTTTAAATAAATCTTTCGATTTTATATATTTATATTACCACACAACTGGAGACCAAAAACATCAAATATGGATCATTTTAGGTTGATCGTTTTTAAGATCCAGCATACTGCTCGGGCATCGAAAGACTGTTTTATACACCTAGGATGTGGTCGTTTTGTTAAATTTGAATATATAATAAATTTGCCAAAAATGGAATTCATTCATGAAGTGTGAACGTGACGCGATCCCTGATGATCAAAGACGTGAATCAAACTAACAATAATGATACCAATACTCATGCATTTACTTTTTCCTTATAACTTGCACATAGACTCAAATGGTTTTTAAACGCCCTTTATAACAATAAGCCAAGAGCACAAAACGAGCAGACGGTTTAAAAGATGTCGGTGTACAACGAACATTGATCTTGAGTGATCAGATTGATTGATCAGAGTGTGAATGTGAATTCCATATTCGCTTAGTACAGCTAAAAAACAATATTTCTGTAGGTACTTCTGTACTTAATAATTCGACCATGTTTTGGCTGAATTGTTATAAAAATCTGGCTATTTCACTACAGCATTTACAGTAAAAGTAACGATAAAACATTAATGTTTAATATTTATTCAATTTCCATAGTTGGGGAAGTTTAGTTCATTATGACATTCGCCATTTAATAGGCAGAACAAAAGAGGTACATTGATACAAGAGCATCAGAAGTGTTGATCGGATTAAGGCCCGGTTACGTTTCTAGTGTTGTTGGATTTTTCGAAGGCTTCCGATTCTATTAATCATGTCAATCTATGAAGCAAGATTTTGCACAGTATTAATTTTTCATCAAATGCAATAAAATTAATTTCCTCGTATAATTGAACCGATAAAAACCTAGCAATACGAGTTCGTGACTCCCTGTCAAATTTTTGCCGAATGATATTGGTGTACCACAAGGTTCCATACTGGGTCCTCTTGTGTTTTTTGCTTATGTAAATGAACTTCCATTTTCTTTAATAAATTGTAGCTCTCATTTGTATGCTGATGATGTTCAGCTGCCAGATGACACTTGGCCTTATCGGACATGGAGCTTTTTGCGTCAATGATAAATTAAAGGCAATGGAAAATTGGTCTTTGGCTAACGGACGGAGAATATCCAAATGTCTTATCATTAATAGAAACTCTCTTGACTTTTCTTATTTTCCACCGATTGTTATGAGCAATGTTCTAATCGAATGTGTGGTCACAGTGAAGAATCATGGTGTGACATTGACTTGGGATGGTTATATCAATGGACTTGTTGGCAAAGGTTACGGAGTACATTATGGATAACACAATCTTTCACTCCACCAAAAACGCGTTTGCTTTTCGCTCAAACCTTGGTAATTTCTGTCCTAATCTATTGTTACTGCAGTTATGTCTTTGGATTGAGTAGATATGATAGAATATCTGGTTTTGCTTCGCGCCTATTAGCCATGCCTTTCGAGGAGTAGGTTTATAGAACTTGGTTTCTGACGTACTTCTCACACGCCAACCACATTATTGTTTTGAAAGATTAAGAACTGGGTCTTCAAACAGATCTCATCAGTTCACTATCCCCCTTTTCACATATTTAACATCGGAATCGGAGTCTCAATTTTTTGTAAATTCTGTTAAGCTTTGGAACACTACTTCGTATATCATAATATACAATAAAATCTGAACGCAACAGACATAAAAAGAGTACTTAGATCTAATTTTTCAAAAGATATGAAAAAATTACTTCCATTTTTGTTTATATTATGATAGTTTTGATTGAACAATTAAAGTATAACCTTTTCTATCTTTCTGATTTGTTTTTTTTTTTTGTTTTTTTTTTTTTTTAAATAAGCTATCAATTTTTGTTCTTTTATTTTAAATCTTACTGATGTTGAGAATTTACGATATTAAAATAAGATAAAATATCTAATATTAAAATAAGGAAAATCCTAACAAATGCTTACGAATATTTTTCTATTGATCTTCTTATAAGAATTAGCCTGAAATTTATGAAAAATCAATTGTGACTCAATACTTTTCAAAAAAAATATAAAAATTAAAAAGAAAACAGGTCAATACGCCAGACTTTGTTCTAAATAATTAATAGTGCTCGTGTAGCAATTGAGAATTTTTAATTTGTCTATAAAATCAGAATTGGACTCAATAAAAAAAAACCTTATCTCTCCTCCAAATATTACAAAATAACAATCAAGACTATGGTTTTCTTATTTCATCAACTGAACAAAACAATAATTAAGTAATAACAAAATATGAGCCTCGTAAAAAAAAAAACGACTCTAATGTGTCACTCTTTAGATTGACATTTGATGTCCGTCCATACCCAGTATACCCACCTTATCAACAATATGTCAAAAATATTATGATTAAGAATTCTTGTGCTTGAAAAAAAAAATCACTTATAGAATCCCATCTTCCTTATAGAAAACAATATTCACTGGGTTCAAATAAAATTTATGATGGGCCAAAATGTTAATGTTACGTATTATACCAACTTATCTCTCTAGGGTACTTAAATTTCTTCGATTGCTAGAGGAGCAATAAATTTGGACTGACATTAATCATTTATTAAGGCAAACAAATTTCTTCTAGCGATGACGTTGAGGTTATTTAAAAATCAATAACAATTTTTTGTTGGCATTTGAAACAGTGCAAAACACGGCTTAGACTTATAAATAGGAAGTGTGTACGCAACTGGCCAAGCCGAGCCCCTCAACCTGTTACATTTCATTCTCTCTGACAACTCATGCATATGCAATTTCTTGTAATGGTAGCTTGTTTTTTATGAGTTAATCACAATTTTTGTCTGAAACTATCAAAGATTTAAAAGATTAATTTCCTTTAACTTTCTGATATCGTAAATTTAAAATAGTGATTTTCTACAATATCGGTTTGTAACTGTCAAAATACTTCATTAGGTTACAAACAGTGTGAGTGTATGATAAAATACAAATTAAATCAGTATTGTATAATGCATAGATACGCTACCGAACCTGGCCTTAAGGGAAGGAGTAAGAAGAAATAGAAATCTCTCACTCACTCAAGACTTTAATTTCCAAAAGTTGAATGAATGCATTCTGTCAAGGTGTTAAGATTAAAATTGATTTCTAAACCTTAAGTTCTTTGCTAATAAGCAATAATAGTTTTCTGAAGTAAATTTAGGACGGAAATAAATTGTTGATGCTAAATACTTTGGTGTTCGTAGCTAGCTTAGTGGTTAGGTGCGTTGGTTGCTAAGCAGAACGTCGTAGGTTCGAGTCTTACTCGTGTCCATAGTTTAATCTTTCACAGGCACTGCCTCTTACGAAGAATTGACAAAATTTCCAAGAATATCATCTGTCATGAAAAAGTGCATCTCAACTTTGCCGTTCGGAATCGGCGTTAAATTGTAGGTCTCCTAAATTCTTCACACTTACCTAGAGACTTGTTGATGACAGTAAGCCACTTAGGCCTTGGCTCTTCAAGACCTGTCGTGCCTCTCTTTATTTATTTATTTTAAATGCTTTACATTGATTATAATAATTATGAAATTGTGCCGGATACGTATTCGATATTTTTGAAATGATGGACAATTTATCATAAATTAAGCAATAAAACGGAGGCGGTATCATTATTCAAGCCTTGATACTTCATAATCTGTGAATAGATTAGTGACGTCCTGACTGGCCAGATAACAAAGCTGTTTATGAGAATATTTCTCAAACAAACAATTCTTCAAGTGCCTTGAAATTCGTTTAACTAATTAAAGATAAATGCAATATTACATTCTTAAATAGTTCCTAAGTTTAAGCAAAGTTAGTTGTTTTTCAAATCGGTCCGACCTTACTGCGATTGCAGACCAATGCATACATGCTTCTCTTTTCAACATTGAGGAACATGAGACAGAAACAGCAACACATTTTATTGTTTGGTGTTCCCCAGAGGAGCCATTTAGGACCTATCTTGTTTATCAGTTTTATAGATAATGTCGTCTTATCTGTCAGAATCTCAAATGTTGTTATTTATGCTGATGGCATTACACTTTCCAAAAGAATAAAATTCGGAACTGACTGTACAATTTTACAAGACCTCAAGGAATGGTGCAATAGAAAACAGACTTTTTCTTAATTTTGATAAGTGTAAAGTAATAAGTAATAAGTTTTACACGCAAAAAAACGACGATATCATATAACTACCCAATGGCCTTTATCATGATGATTCGGACCCATTAACTAGAGTTTCACTGTTCTCAGGAATTATTTAAGATTCTAAACTTAGCGATAAATAGAATAGAATAAGTGAAATGGAGAAATAGAAATGGAGAGACAATTCAAACTACTTTAAATATCTATAACCTTAAACCTGTTGATTACGGTGCCAACCAATATTTTTATAAATATTTAAGTTCTTAGAAATTTTTTATAAGTAGGCAACAAATGCAAATGGCAAGGATTCCAACATTATTTGAAAATGTCACTCGAATTTAAAAGAAGTGCCGGAAATTATCAAATTGACTGAATTTGATTGAGCTTTCGCAACAATAATGTTGGAATTACGCTTATGCTAGCAATATCGTCAATTTATCGTTTTTCAGCAAGAAAAAAAAAAAATTGAAATCACACTTTTTGCATTAAAAAAAAAAAAAAAAAAACTGTTTTAATAAATAACGATACAACGAACTAGATTTCGTTTTACTTTTAACATCTTTTTCCTTTTTGTGTACATACAAAAAATAAATATAACTTGATCACAGGTTTTTTACTTCTAGCCTCTTAGAAAAATATTGATTTTAAAAAATGTTACCTACTTATCTCATATTTACGCTAAATTCCCAACAGATTTCACTTGAAAAACTCAAAATAACTTTAAATACTGGTCTTCCCCTACATAACTGAAAAATAAACAAAATGAAAACTTACCCAGCATTCAGTGCTTGTCTGTAAATTTCTAGCATCAATGCTTCGTGCAACATTTTGAGATTTTGTTCTAAATTATTTTATTTTAAAGTTCACCACTGAATAATAATTACTTTGAATCACTATTTTTTGTCACTGTTTCTTATATCACTATTATTTTAAATTTATATTTTTCTTAAATATCAGGAATATTTTTTTTTTTAAATAACACTAACTCACATTATTATTTTTTTATATTTTTAATTTTTAATAACACTTAATTCTTTTTTTTATTTAATACTAAATTTGTTAAGGTAATTTTATTTGAGTTCTTCAAAGAGAAAAAATATATAAACAATTTTATTTTCGTATTTTGTTCTCTTTTTTGAAGGTATTATTGCATGGAATATCGTATACTTCGTTTTTTATTATTATTTGTTTTAACTTGGAGTTATTAAATTTTTTTATATAATTTTTGTTGATAAATTTTAAAAAGAAGGTTCGAAAAAATTGTATTTTTTTAATTTTACGTATACATTGGTTAAGATATTGGCTTTTATTTTTTATTTAAAACTATTTTATTTATTTTTTTTTTTTAATCAGTCTTGAGTTCGTATAAATTAATTTACTCTTCAATTTGTTCAGTTTTGTTTTATAGATGCATTGTCAATTTTTTATTTTGTTATGAAAACAAAAAACATAAATTTTTTGACTAGATATGAATTTGAGGGCGATTTATTTTCAAATTTCCAATTGGCATTTAGAAAATAAGGAAGAACATATTTCACCGAAAAATAACAACCGTTTATGTGAGAAAATTTTGCCAACGCCTCCTTACAAAAAAATTAATAACAAATTTACTTAGCGACGGCCAATTAGTTTACAAGCGATGATGATGATGCACAAACGAATAATATTTTTTTTCTTTTAATTTTTTTTCTTTCTTTTTTGTGGCGACGAACACAACGTACAACGTCTCGTTTGACAGAATCCGAAAATACTGAATGAATGAATGAATTCGACTAACGAACGTACCGCGTATGTCTACGGAGTGACATACAGCAGCCAGCAGGAGCAGCTATACAATTGTTGTTGTTCTTGTTTGTTGTTGTAGATACTCCACCAAAACCAAAACGTATCTTTTACACACATTGACGACAGCACAAAATACTCAAACAAACAAAGATACAACACGACCAAACACCAATGTCGACGAAAACCAACAAACTAACGAACGAAGAGTGTGGCACGTCAAACAAAAAATTCTGATTGATCCGAAGCAGCCAGAAGAATACGGAGAAGAAGAAGGAGAAGAGCCACTGCTGTCTATCTATCTGTCTATCTATCAGAAAGATACTCTTTGAGTCCGATTCTGAGTGTATCTATGTAAATGGCGCCCAGTGTGGGATTTGAACCAGATACTAATTAACCCTCTTTAGGTTGTTTTGTTTCTTTCTTATTTTTTTTAACACTCCGCTCCGCTCTCACTGATTGACAACGCTTACTTTTGGACGTTTATTTCGTTTCGTGGAATTGGAATCGCTGGTGGCTGACAGTGGCGAGGACGACGACAAAGACGAATACGAATAAGACTTTTGTGGACATGGTCACTGTGTAACGGTCTGTTGTTGACTGAACAACTCTTCGTTTGCTGCTAATAGAGAATCCTTGCCGCACCGCAAACAACCTGAACAGCACTTCTTGGCAATGGCGGTGTCTTGTGCGCCTGTGTTGATCAACACACGGAAAAATACGGCTTTTTTTCTTTTTCTTTCGAACCAATACCAGGAAATTAAAGCGGATGTGGAAGTGTGTGGTAAATGGTTCTCTTATTTATGTGTTTCAATTCCAGGTTCCTATGAGAAAACTGTTAAGTTGTTGCTCTTTTGAAAATACTCCGCTTTTGAAAACAAAAATTCCATAAATTTCAAAGAGTATCATCCACCTCCACCTATTCACATCAAAATACCATGAGAGAGTCAAAAAATAGAGACTGGAAAACAGTTTTGCAATTCGAATTGGAATGGAATTGAACAGCAGTAGCTATGGCTATCGTACATGCAGCACGGTACACAGCATCCAACAAAACGGTGGGATGATTTATGACAGTTCAAAACAATTGGCCTTCTCACTTGCACGCGTTGGCTACTGTATCTGTTTATACGTTTCCACTGTGAAGACATGCTGTTTTGTTTTTTTTTTTTTGTAAACAAACAGAAAGAGATGGCGGTGTAGAGTAGATATTTTTCCGGTTCTTTCGGTTTTGCTTAATATTTTTTTTTTGCAATGCAATTGGAAATGGAAAATCGAGGAAGTCGGGGTTGAAACGTGTTTTAAGTTTTTGTTATAATTACTCATGCACGATAGTGAATCAATCAAAAATTTATGATTTTAGTTTGTGATAACTTAAATGGAAAACAAATATTTTTTGATGGATACAGAGATTTTTGATGATGGCGTTGATGGACTTGCGGACATTGGATTTATCGGATTAACATAAATGTGCGTAATGTTAGGTGCGCGCTGACAAGATTTTCTTTTTGATTAATTTTTTCTAGGGGTTCTTCTTGGATACATATTTTCACTGTGATTTTTTTCATACTTTTTGTTTATTTAAATATTTCTGAAAACTGTGTACGAATCAAAATGATTTTGCTGCATTTATTTATCTACTAAGCACTTTTGGCAATAATTGTTGAAATAAGCAGGTGAAATGATTTTTTTTTTTAAAGCAATCACCGTTACTCAGGTTCATATTGTGTTGAGATATGCATTGAAAATTACTTACAATGCCTTCACAATTGTTTGATAGGGCGGTTTTTAAATATTAAATGAACGTCAAATAAACTCTTGTTTTAGAGATAAATACGAATTTGAACATAAGGTTCACGTTAAAGAGAAACGAACTAGACTGTCTACCTTGTTAACCAAGGTAGACAAGGCTGATGACATTTATGGAAGGGTAACGGTACTACTTAATCTCCAGACAGATAACTTTTTTCCACTTTCAATGTAAATATATTTTTTTTCTATTGGTGCTGCATTTTAGATTAGAATCATGATTTTTTTGTTTCTGATACATTTTTTTTGATTTTTTTCTTTTCAATATTATTTTCTATACTTATTCTTAAGATATGTCTTATTTTTCAGATGAAATTATAGACTTTCATTTTAACAAATTGCCTTTTAACAAAAAATTTGAACAACAAACGAATATTTAAATTTTCAAAATCAAATCAAGTATGCCATGATTTTGTTCAAAGACGTTCAAATTTGAATAACAAATTCAACAAATGCAATTCTGCATTATACAAAATTAGAGTGGCGCGAGCGCGACAGCTCTTGAAGAGCCAAGGCCTAAGTGACTCACTCTCATCGACAATATTCTCTGTCTCTGGGTGTCTCTGGAAAATTGAGGGGACCTACAATTTAACCCAGTAATAGCCGTTGTACCCAAGCGCGTACAAAAAATAGACATTTTCAAATAGCCTTAAGGCCAAATAGGAAAGAGTTTTTATACAAATTCTTTTTTTGTTCCGATCACTCGAATTGCGCTTAAGAACTCTGCGTCCAAAAAACTCTTGAAACTAAAACCGTTAATTTCTAGTTCGCTTTGATTTGAGTCGTGCTACTCGTCGTGCGCGTTTTAAGTCGGCTGGTCATCATTTGTCATCGTCAAAGGAAAGTCGCATTGCAACAACTGAAATCATTTTTCAGTGCATTTTTCATTGAATTTTGAAAGCAAACAACTTGTGTGTTTATATTCCAGGTGAAGTTGAGGTGTTTTATAGCAGTGATGGTGAAGACGACTTACCACTTCAAGAGCTGCGGCGCAGAACGCATTTCACAAAACTTCAACATTTTCCAAAATGGTCCAATAGACCATGTGCGATTGAAATGACAAAAAGGAGTTTTTTTTTTGGGACAAAAAGTTAACATGATGACTACATTGGATGGAAGTCTGAACTTGAAATATTCGAAACCCTTTTCGACGAGGACGTTGTGTTTTTAATTGTGAAGATTTCCCGCGCCTATGAAGCACAGGCTAATGCGCATATTTTATCATTCACTGAAGAAGATTTGAAAGTTTCTTTGGGTATTCTGTTTTACAGCGGCTATCGTTCTATGCCAAGAGAGAACATGTACTGGGAAACAGATGAAGGAAATAGAAAATATCTCCACCTTGCGGATAACAACAATCTGGTTCATACTGACAAAATGGCAAAAATACGATCTCTAGCAACTCTTCTAAACAAAAAATTCTGCCAGTTTGGATACGTGCACGAAAAACTTTCAATTGATGAATCAATGGTTAAATACTACGGAAGCCACTCGTAAAAACAATTTATAAGAGGTAAGCCTGTAAGATTTGGCTTAAAAATTGGATGCTGACGAGCAGCTGTGGATATTTTTACCAATTCGGCGCCTATTGTGGAGCCAAAAACGTCACTATGGAAAAAAGCAAATGCCGCTTGGATCCAGAGTTTTTGTTGATTTGTTGGAAAACTTTCCCCACCCTTCAGATCATATAGTTTTTTCGATGATTTTTCTACGTCACATGATCTCCTTGTTTTGCTGAAACAAAAAGGTTTTCGATCCATCGGGACTGTACGCAAGTCAAGAACAAAAAAATGTCCATTAAAATTGAATGCAGAGTTCAAAAAGTGAGTGAGCGTTGGTTCAAACTTTGAGGGTACTAAGCCGATGCATTCCGTCAACCGATGGTGCTCGAAGGAGAAAGCAAAAGTCAGTATAAAACAGCTGAAAATGAATAAGAATGGGTGGCGTTGATCTTCATGATCATAATTTATAAGCAAACAACAACTACCGAATACCGACAAAAAAAGGTGGTGACCACTGTTCACGGTTATGATAAATTCTTTGATGTTCAATGCATAGAAATTGTATAAAACAGTGTACAACAGCAACATAGACTTACTGCAGTTTCAACGTAGGTACTGTTGTTCGTCATTACTTACGAATTATACGCAACCTTCAACGTCAACATCCAAGCGATCAGTAGTTCCTTCTGCAGCAACTACAAGTTGGAAACCATTTCCCGAAGTGCATAACGAATTAGCCAAAAATGCCATAAGCGAATCAGATGCGACTAGACGTAGCACTTTGCGTAGAAAAGGAGTGCTTCAAAATTGTTTTTGGTGTGTCTATAACTTATTTTTCGGGACTCCCCACATTCATACGTTATTCACAATTCACTTACATAGGCTGGCGCTGGCTGGTTGAAAACGTATCTTATAGTAGGATCTTAGTACTAGCCAGTGGAACAGAAAATTGCTTATCTCCACCGACCGGAGTGGGTTGGCAACGCTGCTTGATAAACGTCACTCGTAAAATTCAGTGCGCTCTGCAAAATTCTTTTGATTTTCTTTTCTTTTTATAAAAATAGTACTTAATTAATGTTAATTTTTGATAACACACTCTTTTGTTATCATATCCTTCTATAAAATTAACGTTTGAATTGTTATTTTGTTAAAAATAAAAAGTGAAATTCACATAACCTCAAAATTGATGGGAAATAACAAAAAACGACCGCTAAAGATTTCTCTCCAGAACAAGGTGCTTCAATATCAGGCAAAAAAACATACTTTCCTTCGAAATATGATGCCGTCTTCATGCAACTCCAGTGAACAACATCCCACCAGCCCCACTTTGGATTCAATGTTTTCTGGTCAAAAAATGTGACTCATTCTCCTGGTCGGTGTTTGACTTAAAGCTTGGCAGTGCACTCGACACCAAACTACGCGATGTCGCTCGAAAAGAAGATCTACAATTACTTAGCACGGACATTCAACGAGTCGAGTGAGAATTCCCAGCTAAGGGAGGAACTAAATTCTATGAATAACAGATTGGAATACATCGACAAATTGTCGAGACGATGCAACATTATACTGTCACCGGCCTCAAAAACAAAAACACCCAACCTGCTGCTGTCGAGTTCGTGGATATATGTTCCAATATTTTAAACACCAATGCAGTCTGCCATCTATCTTCAAAGAGACTACACAACAGCTAAACGCAACAAGATATTTAACTTACGTCAGCTTGGAAAAATTATCTCAGGAGTTGACAGAAGCATCAAAATTCGGCTTGGCGAGCAACATCTTCATCAATAATAAGTCTTTTACTTGGAATAATGATAAATTCGAAGCTACGATGTCAGCGGACGCAGAGTTCCTTAAAAGCATTCTCTCAAAGTCCGAATCCAACTGTGAGGTTGTTGTGAGAAACCCTCCCAAGGCAAAAGCAAAGTTTCCTTTACATAATATTGGTTATGTTCAAAAATAGCAACCAGAAGTCTGCCAGTTGTTGTCGTATAATATATCTAATCTAAAGAATGTCCAGTATTTATGAACGCAAGAAAAAAATGTTTCGGTAACACTGGTCTTTCTATTGACGAGCTTTATGAAATTTTGAATGGAAACAACTTTCCCTCCCTCTACAGTCACTTAAATTATTGCCTAAAATATAGAGAATTAATTTTAAATGAAGTTAATTGATATTCTGAATTATAGAAATATGAGTGATGTCTAATTAAATATCTTTTTGAATACTATATCTATACTAATATATAAAGTAAGACTTTTGTTTGTTTGTCGGTTGTATGTTTGTAGTCGATAAACTAACAAACAAACAAAAATCTCACTTTATAAATGATGGACAATTGTTCTTCTATGCACTGATTGTGCAGTAGGAGGTTCTGAAAATAAAAGAAATAATGATTAAATACCAAAAAACATTGATTTCAATTTACTTACTCGAAAATTTTGTTTTTAAATTCAGGAAACTGACAGCCGACATCAGTTTTTTGAAATGTCTCTCCAATTTTCATTTCATTTCATTTCATTTCAATTCCTTCGTTCTTTTGTATTATATTTAAGGCTGAACTCCTACTATAAGATTTTCTGTACAAAAAAAATGTTAACATCGATATTAAAAAAAAGCATAGATTTTAGTTTCCAATCTCTGTGCATGTACATTTCACATTATGAATATTAGGTACCTCTACCTACATTTCGGTCTCGGTCAAAATTAGGCCTCTGTCGTTCGCGATTGATTCATTCATTTTCGATCTCAGTCAAAACCAAAAGTAGAGTTAAGGACTCTTCACGAACGACCGAAAAATTTCAAAATGGGTTTTTGAATGGAAAATAGAAAGTTCTTGATGAGAAACTCGGATACTCATTAGTTTCCAAAGGGAAAAATTGCATGTAATTGTAGGTGCAATGGTTTTCAAAAGGAAAACTGGAAAATTTCAGAAAGATCTTGATAAGAACTCGGAAAACTCATTGGTTTTTAAAGGGAAAATTGCATATACATAGAACATAGCTGTAGGTTGATTGTTTCACACAGAAAACTGGAAAATTTCAAAATGGGTTTTCGAATGAAACTCGGAAAACTCATTGGTTTTCAAGGGAAACTGGAAAATTTGTGATGGGGAACTAGAAAGCAAGAAAAAGTAAAAAAAATTGGAAAAATGGAAAATTTAATATGCAAAAAAATGACTTAACAAAAATCTCAAAATCACTCTTTCCATTGAAATGTATTAGTTTTGAAATGGTAAAATGGAAAACTCTTGAAGAGCAAGAAAACCCCCAGTCAATTCTTGAATGGATTTTTAAAAATGGGAAAATAGAAAATTCGTGATGGGAATATCTCCTTAAGAGATTAGACTGTAGAGCTCGCGGCTTCAGGACTCCTTACGAACCCAAATTCGGTCGTACTGTCAAGTACAGGGATACGTTTATAAGCCTAACAACAAAAATATGAATCTGAATACCACACTCTGTAGTGTCGAAATGGGGTAGCAGATATGGGTAGACGTACTGGGTAGCACAAACGGGAAGCGTTTAAGGGGTAGTGGGTAGTGTGGTAGAGGGATATCGATTATCGATTGAGGCAGTACGAAGTCTGCAGGGTCAGCTAGTTGTTTATATTATTGTAAACTCTTTTTTTAATTTTATTATACTTGTATATATTATTATAAATTTAGCCCACCTGGCAGATAACAAATGAAATGTTATGCCAAAAAATACGTTAATATTATTATTCATGTATATTAAGATGACGTATTAAGATTTTATTTAATAATTATTTTGATTTTGTACCTTGATACATATATGGTGATTTCTGAAATAAAAATCTTTTCTATTCTATATTCTATCTCCACCGACCGCGAAAAAAAATGCAGAATACAACCGATGAAAAAATTTTTCTTGTAAGAACTTCTGAAGATCTGAACAAGCAATTGGTTAATCAAATTGCAAGAGCTATGTATGCTACAAACAACAGTTTTTGATGCGTAGAGCATCCGCAGTTGAAAATACAATTGAAATGCGCCGACCGAAAGATCTAATATTCAAATGAGAGACACGGTCAAATGTAGAGTAGCAAGTTTTGCTACCGATAACGCCAAAAGTAACAAATATTAAAAGGTCGATTGACGATTAATTGCAAATCTACAAACAAATTGCGGTAGCTTTAGATTTCCTATAACGTTCAAATGATTCATTGTCTGATCCTGTTGAAATCTTCATGAATTGACATCATTTGAATAGCAAGATGCCAATCTGAACCAGTTATCAGCGCTGAAAAAAAGATGCAAAATGTTCTTAACTCCTCTTCATTTTTATTACTTAAATGTTGGATTCAAGGAAATAAGATTCACATTGTAAATCTGAAGAAGAGAACACAGCCCTCGAGTACATATGCCCAAAGCGAAATACACGGAAACAGGCCTCAGAGCTCAGATAATTAAATTCAAATCAAAGATCGACCCTCTTAAAAAAAGCTTTATTTTCAGAGGAGCTCTAAAAAAATGTAAAACACCAACAGTGACGGAGGTCTCAAATGATGGGCATGGTCAACTTATGCCTATTTTCGACCAGTTATTTACAGCTGTGGCAGTTGATTTAAATCAATCAACCCTACTGAAACTATGTATAGACACTTACATTTCCCAGTATTTTGGTGTATGATCTATGAATGAATTGATAGTAACTTAAAACATTATGGATGAATTCTAATCGAGTGTCCGGACAGTTCCACTCAAGAACGCAGTATTTTTTTCTTTTTCTGTTAATTTTTGAGATTTTTTGGCATCTACATGTAAAATGTACGCCTGATTATTGTTAAATCAAAAAAAAAAAAATTGGGGACCAGTCTGGAGACGATCCCAGTCTCCGGACGATTGGAACCTGCTTCGCCACGTGTGGGTTTAAGTTAAACAATTATGTATGATAGATTAAAGATCAATGTGTAAAGAGTCTTTAAATTAGTAAACCATCACTCCATTTATATACCATACCGTCAGAATAACTGTAACAGTAGGTTGACTTTCGGACAGACAAACAGACATCATACAGAGCTGCTATGTATCAGGAACAAATTTTCTCATTACGATGTTCATTGGTGTAAGAGAAATCAGGGAGACTCCACCCTGCATTTAAACTTTTTAAATATAAACAAATTTATTACAAAACAAAACCCTAATTCATTAAATTTCAGATTACCAAAGAAGACACAAAAAATAACTTTTGATTATGAAACAAAAAATCGTAATGAAAAACTTTTCATTCCCTTGCAAAATCAGAAAAAGGCCTGCCAAATGGAAATTGTTAAATTAACTCTCGCAGCACCAACGAGATAATCAGTTTTTTTTGCCACTTTTTTCATATCTAATACAGGAAGCTTACAAAAAGCAAACAAAACAAAAATTACATGAAACTATAGCTTAAGGCCGAAGTCAATTTACTTCAGAGCTCTTGGTTGATGCAAAACCCATCTCCATTCATTTTTACCACCGAATTTACAAATTCACTACCGCCACCATAGCCCCCATCATCATCATCATCATCTTCGCCATCATCTGCATTATCCATCCGCAAGAAAGGTGCTTATTACTCCATCTCTGGTCGGTCATGCCTAATTTGAGAGTCACGAGAAAGCGATGCTGTGTGGCGATTGTACTTTAAAAACTTATATCGTAAGAAAACAGACAGTGGCAGGAGTAAAAAATTAAATAAGAACAAGTCTGCACACAAGTTTTTGAGCCGTAAATAGAGATCCAATTTCTTGACTGCATAAATATCAGAGTTAACAGTTTACCGGCTGCTGGGGTGTTCCCCATTCCAAAAACAAAAACAATGGTTTCAAATCAGTGCCGTCGATTATAATTTGTCGAAGGAAGCTTTTGTAAGGCCTTAAACCGCAAGTAGGAAGAACACATTTTTGTATAGGACAAAGTAGGTACTTTCGACATCACTGTTGTTAATGCTTTTTTTTTGGACTGCTGAGCATTAAAAGGTACCTAATTGAAATGCATTTTTTTCTTGTCGCATTATTGCGATCCACAAGACTGTTGAGAGGGAAGGCGGTATCACACTTTACTTAGTTTTTTCTTGTTCTTATCATAACCAACTATGTTATGTAGGTACATACAGACAACAGACCACTTCAACTTTATTTTTTGTCTATAGTGAATTGTTCTAAATCCATCCAATGTCTATAATTCTCTCACTAGTACCAATTATTCAAAAACGCTGAAATACTCGTATCGCTCGCTCATTTTTTCAATCAGCACAATCCAGCATCCCACTGTTTTGAAACAGACAAAAACACCATGTTTAATCTCTCACCAATTCCAAATCATCATCTGACTTTCGGTTCGATCTGACTTCCCCATCCCCACACACACAGCGCGAGGTTAAGGAGAGCACCACTGAGGAAAACCTAGCTCTGCATCTGTCTTGTAGGAGCTGATAAATCTGTCATTGGACCATTTAAGACTCACCCGGAGGCGCCCTCTCGTTAGCACCCCCATCACCATAATCATCAGCTTCAGTATCAACATTAGCTTCATCCACCCAGCTGTAGCGATCACTTTGGAATGCCTGCCTAAACACAATGTTTTACGTTTTGTGTAAAATTTATAACAAACAACAAATCAGCGATGGAAATTAAAATATTTACGAAAACAGGAACAGGAGTGGGAGCGGGCGGAGGCCATAGACGAATTTCCATAATTTTGTATGAAAATTCTTGATTTCTGGAGAATTTTTCTTCATGTGTGAGAAATAACTCACAACGGAAGAGAACAGGGTTTTGAATGGAGGGAACATTGGATTTTGCTTTCCAAGTTTTTTTTTTTTGGGTGCTGGTGCCAGTGCCAGGCTCCCGTTCTCGCTTCTCGGTGTCGTTGAATAACAGATGTTGGCACTTTGGTGGCATTCAGATGGGGTTTCAAAGAGAATACATTCGGATAGCCATATCTGTGACAATCATTCTTCTGCCTTAAAGAGAAAATGTTAAAATATCATAAAATATTAAAATGTGAGTAGTGCCTACCTTTCGTGTAGCTGAATTTCAGCAGAGCTAATGCACGCAAAAGAGAACTTCTATTTTTTTTTTACAGTGGCGATTTTTGGTCGGTTAGCTGAAGAGATTGAGCTGGAAATCCCCTCCGTAGCCTTTTCAATGTGACCGCTGAAGCTGATGATCAGTGGCAGATTAAACGCCATAGGCAAGCATCGCATCGGCGCCCCTATATTAAAAATATCTAGTAGTATAGTTTGGCCGAAACCGCTGCACTGCGTTGAAATTGGGGCCAAAGAAAAAGATCAATTAGTATTGTCCAAGAGATGTTACGGGTTCGGTTTGAAATATTTTAGTTAATGATGTGCCGACTGCCGAACCGTAAATTTTGTAAACCAAGTTAACTCGAGTTGGTTGTTATGAAAACCGAGTTGCAACTCGGTTCGCAAATCAGAATGCCTCGAAAATATGCCGTCAAAATCTTTGCCACTGATGAGTTTCGACCATAAGGTTATTTACCCCTACAATAAGTAAAACCAATATTCAAAAACACTTTACAAAATGAGAAGGAAGCTAACGCCCAATTTCTTCACAAAGTTCTAAATTCCCTTTAAAACTCGATCCAATGAATCTCGATCTCACTTTAGAACTTAGTTTTTAAATTACTTGGAACTCGGGCATTTCTTCACTTCTCTAGAACTCGATCTAAAATCATCATTGAGTTCTAAGCGCTTGGAACTTGTTATTTTTAGAACCTAGTTCTAGCATGTTTTTGAAACTTTTGAGTCACCCGGCTGTGTTTTTTTAAAGGCATATCTTTCAATTCGAAACAAAATAAAATAATTTCTGACTTTTTGCGCTTATGTTTTTATTTTGTATGTGTGTATCAATAGTTATTTTTGTATGTGTATATCTATGTTTATTTTTTGTGACGCCCGTGACGTAGTGTTTATGTGCGTTGGTTGTCAAGCAGAATGTGGGGTTCAAATCTTACTCGTGCCTATAAACTATCAAGAAAAAGTGCTTCCCGACTCAGCCGTTCGGAGTCGGCGTTAAACTTTAGGTCCCCTCAATCCTTGACACGCACTCAGAGAATTGTTGATGATGAGTGGCTAGCACTACAGCATTGTTTTAGCTGTTGGCACCGGCTGGAGGTAAAATCATGGACCTGGAAATTTAGAAAGGAAACATGTTTCCGAGTACATATTCCCCAGTAAGTGAACGTGCTGACCTACACCTTCAAGTGGTGCCTCTGAGAGGTTCTTGTCAATTTATTGGCATGAACTGCGGACGTAGGCAGCTTTAGTCTAATGGAATTGACGGATTGAAACAGGACGTATAATGAAGATTGATGCGATCCTTAACAGATAATATATCTAAGGATATATTAAATGAGGAAATACGATCAACGAATACCGAATGTGGATAGACGTTAATGAAATTAGACGCCCTGTTGGGTATATCTCTTGATTGGCTGGTTCATCCCTTCAATCAAAGTGGATATACTTGACAGAGGGTGAGCGGTGTCCCTCATCTGCCAGTTGATAAAAGCTGCAAAACTCAAAAGATCACAAAAATGAAACAATGTCTGTATAACGAATGGTTATACAGAACCAAAATGTGACACCAACCCCTCACCCAGGGGCAATTGGGTACCGCGGGTAGTGAGGACTTGCCGACTCACTAGTGGGATGGACCTTCGCGGGGGTTGTGGTTGTCTGAGTTTGGCCTCAGCTGCTGTTCGCAAATCGCGGTTACGGCTCTTCTTTCGGTGACTGAAAGTTGAGTGCAGTTTCCGTGACCGGATAACGGCTCTTCTTTCGGTAAACGAGGGTTGAGTGCAGTTCCGTGTTTTGCCTGAATAGTAGTCTAGAATCAAACCAAGATGAATAAGGGCTGGCACTAATTCAATTGGTACTGGTGTGAATCCGGTTGCAGGGTACCCGCTTCTTTCTTTTGAAAGTTGAGGTGTGCTTTTGTAGCTGGTGGATCATCAGGGTGAATGTCAACACTTATAAACGACACCTGTGTGAGTGGTCACACGTCAGATAAGGCTTAATTGCTAGGTGCTGACGTTAATCAATTCATGCTTCTGTTGGCACCGGCTACGAAATATACTTCAGCAAAATAAAATATTATGGCCATTTGCTTAGCATAATCCTTCACAAACGCTCCTAATCGTCAGGATTTTCCCGTGGAATCAAGAGCGGCCGTTGATTATTGGCAATATCCCAATATCAGAGTTGTTTGCCTTGTAAAGCGCCGCCAAACATTAAAACAGACCGTTTCAAAATTCACCAATTCGGCGATTGTATCTTCACATACATATGCATATCTAATAAATTCATTTCAATTTTTACGGTTGTTGTGGATTAAAGATCTTCTGTTGAGGTTGAAGCACTGCTAAGAACGTAAGCTTGGTTAGTTGCAAAAGAATTTCCCAAATCATTATTAGATATACTCTGGACGAAAGAGACGAAAAAAATCGTATTGTCGTATTAATTTTGGCACTTATTCACATTTGATAAATACCCACTTTTTCAGAAAAACGTTCGCAACGTAGGTAACTAAAATTCATCGTTCATAAATAAAAAATCATAAAAAATATGACCCACTTTAATTTATCTTCACCTATTCTTTTCCTATTGTATGCTCTTTTTTATTTTCCATAAAATTATAATAAATTCAATTCAATTCGCTCGTTAAAAAGACGAAATTGTAATAAAACCAAGTTCTAAGACACTAGACCCCCGAATTCGAGGATCTAATTTTATCGAAGTTCTAACTGTAACAAAGTTCTAAATCGAAGTTCTTAGGCGTTAGAACTTGGTGAAGAAATGACTTAGAACTCAAATGAGTTCTAAAATTTTACTAAACCGAGTTCTAAGGGCTAGAACTTTGTGAAGAAATTGGGCGTAAGTCAATTGCGGAGTTGGCAAACCAAATAGGTAGTTGACTCTAGGTGGAGTTGGAATGGCTATCTAGATGTTGTTAACTCACTTAGACATCAAGGGTCCAATGTGATACCAAAGGAGAGTAATGAACTTAAACAAACCATTTTGTACTTTTAATGAAGTTAGAATGACATCTTTTGTCGACCGTTGCCAGTTCACTATTATTATGGTAGAAGTAGGTACATAAAGTACATAAAATGTGTTGGACTGATTCCTCTTCCTCCTCGCTCATGCAGCTTCTACAGAAGTCGTCTGCGTAGACCCCTAGCCTCAAAGCATGTTTAACTATAGGACAGTGTCCTGTTATGACTCCAACTTTGGAGCTTATACTTTGTCTGCTTAGGAAGATCAAACCTTTTGACCGTTTTAGATCCTTGCTTGGCCATATTTGTTTAGTTGCTGGGCAGGTAAGTGCGGTTCGAGTTCATGAGTTTGCTAGTTCAAAAACAACGTATGAACTCGTGCGCTCGTGCGCCCCTTTGTTGGCTCGCGCCCCTAGGCACGTGCCTAGTTTGCCTTTAGGATAATATGCCACTGCTGATGATCCAGCTGTGAATGTTGTCTTTCTTAAATGAGTTTTTGAAGATTTTAGTCTGATATAACCTCACATTCTAATTAAAACTTTCGATAACATACCTCAATTTAAGGATTCTAACCTGGAACGAACGATCGTGCCTTCTACAATTCTTTGGTAAGGTATCTCAATGAATACCCGGACAAGGAATTTCAACGTGAGGATAAGGACTATTCGAGCGGAAGTTCATTGTCATTGGCTCTTAAAGTTCACAGATTGCATGCGAAATCAAACGAAAACTTCCCAAAAGTCATTAAAAAAAGAACTTACTCTTTTTTGAAATTGTCAGAATAGATGAGCAGGGACAGCTCAAGGCACAAAAGGTCTGTGAGGCTACCAGAAAAATGGCGACCGATTCGAAGGCTCCTATATGATATCTTCATAGAATATAAGCAGCGAATACCTCTTATACCAAAACATGAATCTTAAAACAAAAACTGCTGCTGTGGAATTCTCGTTAAACAACAGAATTCTTAGTAGACTCATGCGTTCCAATACATGATTTGATGGATTTATGAAGCAAAAGAAAGAAATATTACAAGAACTGATGTGTACGAGAAGCACAAAACGAGATTGCCAATAAAACTGTAGACTTAACAGAACCCCAACTTAGGGAGCTTGTTTTCTTAGCCCTTAAGAAACTGTATTTTTGTCTCCTAAATAAAAATAACACGCTTGTGAGTAATTTTCCAAATCGGCTCGGTAGTATTTCAATAAATTAACTAAATATCATTCGAAATAAAACGTTCACAAAATATTTCCAAAACATACATAATTTTCAATTGTGTCAGTGACTCGCTTGATGGTGTGTTTGGGTTAAGCATTGGGCTAGAGTGCTAGACATCACAAATAAATTGCTAGTGGGTGAAAATATTTTTCCAATAAAATGCAATAAATCTCCAAACGGATTTAACAAATCAATTTGTTTGGCTTTGGAAATACCTTAAGCGTTGCGCGATGAAGGTGGGTCTGGGTATCTGCATAAATGGCATCTCAAGTTTGTGGGAGAATAGAAGATTATTTTCTTTATTATTGATCTTCGTTTAAACCGTTCAAAAGAAATATACTTCTCTGTATTTAGTGTTTATTTACCATAGAATTGGAAAAGTATTAGAAATGAATGAAAAGTTTTGAAAAAAAGACGTCATCGAATCGATAGACTTGAGAAATGAGGAATAGTCTGAGAGAAATATATTTTAATTGAAGAGCGGCTAGAATGATGTTGAATTTTGTGAATTTCAAAAGTACAGGTACTTAAAGTGGAAAAGGAGTTTTCATTAGGGGCGCTACAAAAGTATACCGATACCGACCGACTCCATATTTTATTCTCGTTCGCTTGACGTTTCTCTTCAGTTAGGTTTGCCATTTCATCATGGAAAGGAAGATCGAACAACGTATACAAATTATAAAAATTTACTGCTGAAAATCGGATTTGTAGCCACAACTTTAAGAGCGCTAGATACGTCTTATTTATCTACAATTGAACGTGTAGTAGAAAAATTTGAATCCACAGACATAGTACATTATGTGCCAGTGCCAGTGAGACAAAAAAGTGTCCGTAATGAATCTAATATTGCTGGCGCTAGTTACAGTTGAAAATGACTCAAAATAGTCGAACTACCCACTCGTCGTTCTCGCGAAATGGGTACTTCTGTGACGTCATTGTGGCGCATTTTGCAAAAGGATTTTGGTCTCTAAGAGCTGAAGTCGCTTTGCAATTATAAGCGTCGTACGTCATGAATTAGAGTGAACATCAACTTGAAAATGATTCGGAATTTTATAGAAAAAACATCTTCAGCCCATTTTTGGATCAATTGCTTCGAAGTTATTAGAATTCTCTTGCAGCATGACTTCGAGAAGATTCAGCGATACTGCGACGACTGGAAACTGAAAATATCTAAATGTCCAAAAGTCGGAGACAATTTTGTTACGGCTAAGGCTTCGCGAGATACGTGTAAGAATTGGCAAAAGATGGCCATTGTTGATCTACACGGACAGGCATTGACGAGCAAAAGTGTAGTGAAGTACCTCGTTATCTGGTTGGACCAGTTTCTGTATTTGAAAGACATATAGATACTGCTCTGACTAATGCCAGAGAAGCCTTTGCTCTGACGAAGCGGCTGTTCTTCAGTAATCGGTTTGACCCCAGAGTGAAGGTTATTTGATACATGGCCCTCATACGGCCAATGATCGTTTTTGGTTGTCCAAGTCCAATGTGGTTCAACATTGCCCCTTCGAAATGGAGAAGTTTCGGCGTTCTCTCTCGGCAGTGACTTCGGCGCTGTCTCGGTTGATATCAGACACCACTACACCAGTAACTTTTTATTTGCATTCTATACAACGGGGTTCGAATCAAAAGAATTGGCAATTTCTTGATAAAACTTGTTCGGGACCATATTACGAGAGCTATGACTTCGACCAACAAGTTGATTTTATGGCCGTTCTATTCGAACGACAACTACTTCGAGAATGCACGCTTGAACGGTTTCATCCTTACAGAGGCATTCCAGTGCGGCATGATACAGGATAGATTTTGGCAGTACCGCTTATCTACCACGTCAGGCGAAAAATTGTAGACCAGCGACTCCTGTATGAACGAGGGATCCTCGCTCGTGATGGAGGGGAGCTGCTTCAGTTCAGTAGGGCTGTGTCCGAACAGGACCGCATTGATAGGATGAAGCAGGAGAACCAGTTTTGGTGGCTTCAATCGGCATTTGACAATGGGTTGTCCTTGTTTTAGTCATAAGTTTTAGGTTTAAGTAGATAATGGAATCAAATGAAACGAACTTAGTTCATAGGCCGAAAGGCATTTATTTTAAAAATCATGAATTACTTAGAGTGCCCGATTGGGGGCAGTATAGTTATATAGGTACAAGTAGTAATAATTAATCAGCATCCACCACCAAGAGCTTGTGATGGCGATGTCTGAATTCGGGATCCCAAAAAAAACTGATCCAGCAGTGTGCAAATGGGTAACAGCTCATCCGAGTTATTCCAACATGCGCAGGGTTTAGACAAGGAGATGCGTTGTCATAGTCCTGAAGCAGATAGTGCGCAAGGCAGGTGTGAGCACGGAAAACACTATCTTCAACAAGTCCACCCAGCTCCTAGGCTATATGCAAACGACATAATCATCATCGGTCGATCTAAGAGAGCTGTGCTTGAGGTCTTCAGCCGAAACTCGTTGGTCTTGAAGTGAATGAAGGATAAAACAAACTACATGCTATCAACAAACAAAGCAGCATCTGTCCACCGCCAGGACAAAACTTCACTGTTGGTATAGCAACAATGTCGAGGTAGTTAAGGAGTTCACCTACCTTGGAACAAAAATCAAACCACTGGGTTCAAAACTCCTCACTTGAAAGACAAAGTGTCTGCTATATAAAACTTTGATTTTACCAGTCCTACTCTACGGCGCCGAGTGCTGGACGATAAGTAAAATAGGGGAACGGATACTCGGCACTTTCGAAAGAGAAATTCTTCGACGGATTTTCGGTCCCGCATGTGACGATGGCGAATGGAGAAGAAGGTTCAACCGAGAATTGTAAGAGCTGTACCAAGATGTGGATGTAGTCCAGAAGGCCAAGCAAAGGCTATATTGGCTTGGTCACATCGAGCGAATGGACGACAACGCTCCAGCCATGAAAGTCTTCTCTTCCCAGCCCCCAGGTTCGAGACGACAAAGAAAGACCGAACCTACGGTACAAGGACCAAGTGACTGTGGATGCCAGCGCGTTTGGTTTCAGCGACTGGCGAGAGTGCATGCGAGTGACCGTTCACGATGGAAGGCTGCAATATCTCAGACTGAGATCCTTCATGGATTGTGAGTCGGATAAGTAAGTAAGTAAGTAATAGTAAGGCTAGTTTCACATTTTTGTCAAGCATGTAAGTAGATTTAAGTTGATTGAATGGAAAACGCTAACGCACTATGCTCTCTGATTATATTGGATGGTATTGTATATGGAGAATATGTAGTTTCAACAAAATGGCACCAGAAGCACACTTCACAATCGATTTATTGAAAAGTAAATTTGATGAGAAGCGTCAGATCGAGGATGTTGAGAGAGCCAACAGCAGGAACGAAGTTCGGAGGTTTTACCGAAAGGTTAAACAGCTGGCTCAAGGTCATCGAGCAAGAACTGATGCCTGCAGAGATAAACAAGGGAACATCATAGTAGAATCGCAGTCAATGCTGGGGATTTGGAAAGACCACTTCTGTAGATTGTATAACGGCGACGACGAACAAAATACCGCCGTCAGACAGGAGCCTTTCATCGGACACGATGATAGCCAACAATTCCGTGAACTCGACCTAGAAGAGTGAAAACCGCAATATCACGGCTGAAATCCAACAAAGCCGCTGGAGCAGATGGACTAGCTGCTGAGTTGTTCAAAGCAGCAGGCGACGAGCTCGATAGGAGCATGTACCAAATCATCTGTAAGATATGGTCAGAAGAATGCATGCCCGATGAATGGAACCTCAGCATTGTTTGCCCGATCCTGAAAAAAGGGAGATCCTCTAAAATGCGTCAACTACAGAGGAATAAGTCTACTAAACATCGCCTACAAGATACTCTCTGCCGTAATATGTGAACGTCTGAAGCCTTCTGTCAACAATCTGATTGGTCCTTATCAATGTGGCTTCAGGCCAGGAAAGTCAACCATCGACCAAATTTTCACGTTGCGGCAGATCCTGGAAAAGACCTATGAACTCCAAATCGATACCCACCACCTTTTCATCGATTTTAAGGCCGCGTATGACAGCATCTACAGAGACGAACTGTACAAAGCTATGTCTAGTTTTGGCGTCCCTGCCAAGCTCGTTCGCTTGTGCAAAATGACGATGGAGAACTCACGCTGCTCCATCAAGGTTGGCAACGAGCTCACGGAATCTTTCGACGTCAGGATTCAGACAAGGCGATGCACTGTCATGCGATTTCTTTAACATCGTTCTTGAGAAGATAGTGCAGAACTCCAACGTCAACACCAGAGGCACTATCTTCCAAAAATCTGTTCAACTTCTCGCGTACGCCGATGATATGATATAATGGGAAGAACACAGCGTGATGTCAATGGCGCCTTTGTGAGAATTGAGACAGAAGCGGCAAAAATGGGTTTAGCGGTAAATGAGGGAAAAACGAAGTATATGCTGTCTTCGAGGAAGGACACCCAACACCGACGGCTCGGGCAGAACGTCACAATAGACGCGTATAACTTCGAGGTAGTAGAGGAGTTTGTCTACCTAGGCTCCGCTATAAACACGGGCAATAACACCAGCGCCGAGATCAGACGAAGAATAACTCTTGCTAATCGCTGTTTCTTTGGGCTAAGAAAGCAATTGAGTGGAAAAGCCCTCTCTCGAGGAACTGTGTAACATTTAGAGCGTCCCGGAAAGCCTTCGACACTATTCCCGAGGGACGTAGGAGGAGAGGAAGACCGCGACTCAGGTGGCGCACTCAAGTGGAAGAGGACCGCAATCAACTTGGAGTGCAAAACTGGAGACGACTAGCTAAGGATCAAGCTAGCTGGCGGAGACTGTTGATTGAGGCCCAAGTCCACAACGGACTGTAGCGCCAGCTTAAATTAGTAAGTAAGTAAATTTGATGAGCGTATTATTTCAAGTCCACTCGATTAGGCGCCTCGTTCGTGCGATTAAATGCCGTTAAACTTTTTTTCGGCAGTATCGGCCGACTGCAAGCGTGCGCGTGCCCGCGCAATAAGAAATCGAGTTCCATACTTAATGGCATTGAATGCATTTTGCACGAATAAGGATTTTCATTGATATCTAAAACAGTTTTCGTTTATTAAATCGTTGCGCCCTTAGGTAATGAAAAACCCAATACAACCATTTGTCTCAAAAGTTTTCGGTAACTGCGGATGTTCGGTAACAGGTTCCATTACCCTATATTGCTGACTGAATTCATACCTTTTTGAAGATGTAAGTTGCATTGTCAACATAAACTGTGATTTTATTGCCGAGCACCTGCCACTTATCAAATCAAATCCTGTTGCAAAATTCATATCTTCAATTCACTTGAGGCCAAAATGGTTAGTAACACCTTTAATTTAATCTCTAAACCCTTAATTTATTTAAATTCCAACCAAATTATTCTTATTTTGTTGTTTTCGTTTTTTTCCTTGTCATTTACATTTTATTTCATATTATGTGGATGTGGAACTGAAAAAATGTCAGACTTAATCATATTCCTCTTACTCTGCCATAAAGAAACTTCGGCCTATTAGAAATAAAACGATTGATGTCTCCAAGATTTAAGCCATCTTTTCAACGAAGAATATAAAAAACAACCAACCAACCTACTTCTGCCCCATGATCGAAATATCAAAGATTAATTCAAAATCTATGGAAATGTTTATAGAAAAGAAGGAATTCGTTAAACTGCCCACATAAATCTGTCAATTTTATGAAAACCAGAGAAATCAAAAATACAAAAAAAAAAAGAATAAAACAATTCGAACAACAAAGTTTGGAAAAAAAAACTCTTTCATCTAAATTAGTCCAGTAAATCTCGAAGCTGATGATGACTTGTCTGCCGCCACAGAGTCCAAAAATCAAACAGTCTATAATAACTATTAGAACTTTTATGAACGGCCGGCGACATTACATTTGTGTGTGTTTTTGTTTTGTTTTTGTTCTCTTCGATTAATCAAACACAAAAATTACATTTCATCTTCTCAACACACAAGTTAAAGCGCTTAATAATTCGTCGCTTTTGAATAAATTAGATTTAATTTTGAATAAATTAGCAAGGCTTCGGATTGGTTTCGGTGTCTTTATCTATCTATCAATCTGTTAAGGTTTGGTCTTCAAGTTCCTCATTTTTAGTGACCTTTGGATGGTTGACTATTATTGGTTTTTATCTCGCTAAAATATTCGTTCTCTTCTTTTTTTTTAGTTCTGGATTTGATGAACAGAATTCTAAAGTCAAGATTCGTTCTAATCGGATTTTTGCTTTTAATAAAAAGAACATACTCCTTATCTTACTAAACTACATATTTTATTTGAAGACATGTCAACAAGAGATACAATGCTAAGCAATCGATGAGCATTGAGCAGCATGGGTCAAGCTCACACCTTCCTGAGTTACAATAGAATTTTAAGTATTCTTTGACATTTAAATGGAAAAAGCAAGTCAATGAAATAAGATTACGTTCGTTACATATGTGTTTTTGATACAAAACAAATAAAAATTCGAGTTGGTTGCCTTTTAAGCGTTTAGGAATACAATCGATGCATTTTTTGGTAAAACATTAGAACTGAAAAACCAGGCATAAATCAATAAAAAAAGGGTATCAAAGAGCGATTAAGGCTGATAACTTAAGGTTAAACTGTGTTTGAGCCGTCTAGGTTTCTTGAGACGATGCAGGAAATTATTCTTGTTTTCTGATACATTCAAAGCTTGAGTATAACTCCCATCAGTTGGCTGATGCTCCAGTGGCTTACTCCTGGATATTATAAAAAAGCAAGCAATGTAAAAATTGTCAAATAATTTACGACCTTGAAGCTCCGTGTAGTTTTAGAATAAGTTAATTAATTTATTTATTTAGCTAAGTACAAGCTTTAAAGCTTGTTTAAGTTTAAGTTAACTTAAGAACTAAACTCAAAAGCTAACAATTGTTTTTTTTTTTATTTCCAAAGGACCCACCAACGGTTCCTTTTTACAAAAAAAAAAATAAAAAAAAAAACATAAACAATAAAAACTAAAAGGAAGGAAGGATTAATTTTGAAGGATATTTCGAAGGGTTGATTTAAGTGAGGACTTGGTTATATTAAGGTCAAAAGAGTTCATCGCATCATTCGAGTATCGTAGTATTCTGGACTTTTGTTCTGAGTGCCCATAATTTGTTCGATGGTGGGGGATGTAAAAAATGGCAGGGAACGGAGATATCGCGGATTAGTGTTCAGGTTGATTTCGCGTACAAAGGGGGTAGAATATATCCAAGGATCAACTGATGAGCAAAAGTAATGTCAGCTATTGACGCCGGCCGTTGCTTTAATGATTGTAAACCGATTAGTTTCAGACGGTCAAGGTAGGGAGGTAAGTTGGTTCTGTCGTCCCAAGGAAGAGACCGAAGAGCAAAACGAATAAATCTTTGTTGAACGTCTTCAATTCTACGTGAATGACATTCAAAACCTGAGTGCAATTTTCTAGAATGGGTCAAACGCATGTAATAAAAAGGGACTTCGTCACATTATGGGCTATTGAATTCCTTGGACCAACGTTTAATAAAACCAAGAGAACGAACGAAAAATACCTAAATCACAAATGGATTCAGTAGCTTTGATGGGTTCATTTTGAAAAGAGTAAATTCTTGAGATCTCAACTATCTTTTTTCGTTTAAAGGTTGGCTTATGACATTTTCTAATATTTAATTCCAGAAAATTTTGTGTGCACCAAATGTAAAATTGAGGTCGTTTTGGAGGAGATCAGAGGGAGGTCTGCAAACATTAATAGAGAGGAGTCTCTTAAAATAAGGCTCGCATCATTAATTGTGAGAACGAAGATGAGTGGTCAAAGGTGACTACCCTGAGGAACTCCAGATGTAACAAAGATAGGCTTGGATAGGGAACAACGGAAAAGAATTCCATATACTCGATTCTCCAAGTATGAAATTAACCACTTTATAAAGCATAGCGGAAAACCAAGAGCTTGGAACTTAAGTCGAATGATTTTATGGGATGCTCTATCAAAGGCTATGGCAAACTCTGCATACACTGTGTCAACTTCATACCTTTTTTCAAGAACTTTTAAAGCTTCAGAGACTTCAGAGACGAATTCTTTAAGGTTTGTATTTGTTGACCTACCTTGTTGGGAAGGGAAAAGTATAGACTTGCAATGCAAACAGACTGAATCATGCACTAGACTTTTAAATAGTTTGGGAATACAATATACATGATAGTTTCGCTATCGCTCTATAATTGTCAACCTTATATTTAGGAACTTACATCGGAAGTACATCGGATTTCCGTTTACATTTTATAAAATTAAAAAAACATTTTGGATCAGAGAGAATATTTTTTCCAACTGAAGACAGGTATTTATTATACAGAAGTTCACTTAATTCGGAGAAACGATAAAATGAAGAAGAAAAAAAAACTCGGACGTACTGTTGACTACAGAGATTCGTTTTTTGTCGTACTACGTGAATGTGGAACTCTTATTTATACTATATCTCTCCGAATTATTTAAATATAGTATTTAGGAATTCAAAATTAAGGTATACACCAACACCGTCTTTGCAATGTCTTTCTTCATCATTAATGCTCCTCAAAACAAATTGTATGTATCAAAAATTGTAAAAAATCTAAGGACACATTTTTTTTCTAAAATCAAATATACATCAAAGTTCAGCGATTAAATTAAACAAATTGTGGTAGGTAGTAACTGCTACTGTTGCCCACCAGGTTATAGTACCACGTCTATTACGCTGGTAGAACTATTTCATAAGGGCAACGAAAAGTATTCAATATTTGGTTGCTAATTTGTGCCCCAAGAATTAGTTTTGTTACTCAAATAGTTCTCCGAGAAAAGCGCGGTTGAGTTTTTTCTTTAAATAAATCAGTATACGCCTTAGTGAACCTTCCCATAAAACGTCGCGTTGTCGAGCATTCCAATTGCATTGGAAAATATAAAATAAAACATACTACATCCCAAAAACCGGAATACAAAATTGTTGGTCTACGGAGTAGTTGCATTTTACGGAAACCGAATAAATACGAATGAAAATCATGCTGCCGTAAGTGGGCATTATACGGCAATTATATACAGAAGAGCCAATAATTTACGGATGGAGTTCGACGATCTCAAGGACAAATCCACATTCGTCAATGAAAAAAATGTACTTCTTAAAATTGTGTAAATAAAAGAACAATGCTGAATTTGTATTTTATTTCATTTCCTTAAATGTTTATAAAATGAACAAAAACGAACACCATTTATGGCTCAAGAAAGACTGGCTTGGAGGGAATGTAGCTTGGAAATAGGCGACGATTAAAGAGACTTCTAGTCCTACTAGCTTACCCGGTAAATGTTGTTTTCTAAAAAAATTGTATGAGGATTTATCCAGATATTGGAGTTAACGTTTTATGGGAAAGTTCACTCGGGTGTATACTGGTTATTTTTCTGGAGAGAAAAGAAGCGCCTCTTTCGGAGAATTATTTGAGCAACAAAATTAATTCTTGCAGCACAAATTAGTAACAAAATATGCCGTAAGTTTCATTGGTTCTAATTTGATTCTGCTAGTGTAATATTATGGTAGCAGAACATCGATTTTTCCAAGAACTTGTTGAGCAACATTGGAGCATTGGTGTCCATCCGCTCTCAATAACCGAGCCATCTGAGTCTCTGGACCTTGACCCTTCTGGCTTGGTCCATGTCGTTGTACAACCCGTAAAGTTCGCTGTTATATCTTCTTCGCCATTCTCCTTCAATGCACACGGGGCCAAAGATGACCCGAAGAACTTTCCTCTCGAAACAGCCTAAGGCACTTTCATCCGATTTTGTCAGGGTCCATGCTTCCGCACCATACAGCAGGACTGAGATGATGAGTGTGTTGTACAGTTTTACCTTAGTTGCTCGAGAGAGGGCTTTTCCACTCAATTGCTTTCTTAGCCCAAAGAAACAGCGATTAGCAAGAGTTATTCTTCGTCTGATCTCGGCGCTGGTGTTATTGCCCGTGTTTATAGCGGAGCCTAGGTAGACAAACTCCTCTACTACCTCGAAGTTGTATGCGTCTATTGTGACGTTCTGTCCGAGCCTTCGGTGTTGGGTGTCCTTCCTCGAAGACAGCATATACTTCGTTTTTCCCTCATTTACCGCTAAACCCATTTTTACCGCTTCTGTCTCAATTCTCACAAAGGCGCCATTGACATCACGCTGTGTTCTTCCCATTATATCAATATCATCGGCGTACGCGAGAAGTTGAACAGATTTTTGGAAGATAGTGCCTCTGGTGTTGACGTTGGAGTTCTGCACTATCTTCTCAAGAACGATGTTAAAGAAATCGCATGACAGTGCATCGCCTTGTCTGAATCCGTTTTTGACGTCGAAAGATTCCGTGAGCTCGTTGCCAACCTTTATGGAGCAGCGTGAGTTCTCCATCGTCATTTTGCACAAGCGAACGAGCTTGGCAGGGACGCCAAAACTAGATATAGCTTTGTACAGTTCGTCTCTGTAGATGCTGTCATACGCGACCTTAAAATCGATGAAAAGGTGGTGGCTATTGATTTGGAGTTCATAGATCTTTTCAAGGATCTGCCGCAACGTGAAAATTTGGTCGATGGTTGACTTTCCTGGCCTGAAGCCACATTGAAAAGGACCAATCAGATTGTTGACAGAAGGCTTCAGACGTTCACATATTACGGCAGAGAGGATCTTGTAGGCGATGTTTAGTAGACTATTCCTCTGTAGTTCACACGCAATTTAGAGGCTCTCCCTTTTTCAGGATCGGGCAAACAATGCTGAGGTTCCATTCATCGGGCATGCATTCCTCTGAACATATCTTACAGATGATTTGGTGCATTCTCCTATCTAGTCCGTCGCCTGCTGCTTTGAACAACTCAGCAGCTAGTTCATCTGCTCCAGCGGCTTTGTTGGATTTCAGCCGTGATATTGCGGTTTTCACTTCTTCTAGATCGGGTTCACGGAATTGTTGGCTATCATCGTGTCCGATGAAAGGCTCCTGTCTGACGGCGGTATTTTGTTCGTCGTCACCGTTATACAATCTACAGAAGTCGTCTTTCCAAATCCCCAGCATTGACTGCGATTCTACTATGATGTTCCCTTGTTTGTCTCTGCAGGCATCGGTTCTTGCTCGATGACCTTGAGCCAGCTGTTTAACCTTTCGGTAAAACCTCCGAACTTCATTCCTGCTGTTGGCTCTCTCAACATCCTCGATCTGACGCTTCTCATGCTCTCTCTTTTTTCTCCTGAGAAGCCGGCGTACCTCTCTCCTCTTTCACTCGTAGAGCTCACGAGCAGCTCTTGTCCTTCTATGAAGCGCCGCTTTTTATGCCTCCTGCTTGGCTGCATGGGCCTGCCTGCTTTCTTCGTCAAACCAGCAAATTAGAGGTGGCATCTCTAACTGTTTTCTGGCAATGTTGCCACTGGTCTTCGATACTTGATGTTGGCGGCATAGGACTCCTTAAGAGGTTACTTGACACTCGATCAGAGAAAGATCTGGCGATCTCTTGCGATTGTAGCCGTCCGACGTCGAATTTTCTTGCAGCATTTCCTTGTTTTGGCCGTTGTCGGGATATTCGTAGCACTACCGAGTCGATGTTAGCTCCTCGGAAAGTTCGAACATCTATAAAATGCTGGACAAGTGCCTTCCGTCGATCACAATGTGAACAATCTGATTGACGGTTGATTGATCAGGAGATTGAGATGTGGGAACCAGGTGCTTGCTACCACATCGTTTCGCCCCGCAGCAAAATCAATCAGCCTGAATCCGTTATCGGAAGTGGTGTCGTGCAGGCTGTGCTTTCCGACTGTTCTACCAAAGACGTCCTCCTTTCCCAGCTTTGCGTTAAAATCGCCGAGGACAATTTTAATATCATATCTAGGACATTGCTCGTACGTTTTGTCAAGGAGCTCATAGAACTCGTCTTTGGTGTCGTCCTTTTTCTCTTCTGTGGGGGCATGCGCACATAATTTTGCCGAATTTAGGCTTGATTCGGATTGCAAAAAATATTACAAATATACAATTTTCGACGAATTTTTCCAAGGAGCACCAAAAAATGAGATATAAATCGTTTTAAGGGGTAGCCTCATGCACTTAGATCATTTTCTCAAGCTGTAAGCCAATGAATTGCAAGAAAACTAGCAAGGTTTGCTTCCTATCATTTTGCATTACAATATTGGTAGGTACTGGTCCCTGTTTGACATGGTAAAATGTTTTTATGCATGCCGTTATCATTTGTAAATGTCAAAATTCTTCTCTGTTTATTCATTTTTTTTTGTAATGTTGTGAAGTGCGGCATTATAAGAAAGTGATCTAGAAATCTATTAAACTTGAAGCCTTTTCTTGAGCTGATTGCACGCATCGATATCCGCCGAATACAAGAGTTACAACTGGGTATGCGTTGGCAACTTGGAATGAGCAGACATTCTGTACGTTACCTAATCTGTTTAATGTTAAGGGCTTATCAGGTAATCTCCAGCTCCCTGCTTTCTGAATCAGTTGAGGTATTACGTTTTCCTTTAGTTCTCCATCAGGAACAGTTTCAAGGGCTTATATCTAATTTCTGAAAATGATTTTTGCCTTAAATAAGTCAACAATTATGATTCTCTAATAACTTAAGTACAAAGAAGTTATTAACTTCAAGTTAACTTTATGACCTTGACTTCTATTTTTATTTAAAACTAGCAAATTCCCTGCCCGCTTCGCAGGGCTTCGGCAGACAACGGTCGTGAAATTAGGGATTGGCTGGGTGAAGAATACGACATTCGATGGATTTGCAGAAATGGAACATTATTCCAAGAAATGTCATGTCTGTACTTGCTAATCTGATGAATTCTACTGGTTTTTCAATTCTTTTATATCAATTTATTAGTTCATGTACCCATTAAACATACCCCAAATTTAACTATCTGAGAAGAGTTTAGTTAGTTAGGGTTTTGACAGCAAGCCAGGTAAGCATAAGTATACTTTTAACCCTCCTCAGGATTGCACAGTGTTATAAATTTTCTTAAAACTATCAATTCTTGGGAAATTTTGAAGTGCTTCAATAAAAATATTGAAAAAAAACCCTAAATTCGGTTTTCTTTCCTGTTTTAGATTTTTTCAAGTATAATAAAATGTATGGGTTTTAAATACGCTTATCAATGAGATTTTACTTTATAATTTTTTTGTTGTTCATTAGGTAAAAATAAGAAAACTTTGTGTTCCTTACACATTATTTGAAAAAAATTTAATTAAAGTCAAAATTTTGTTCGGGTAAGAAAAATTGAATACCATTTAAGAATTGACCTTAACATGAGTCAGGGAAGGGTACACCAAAGTAAGCCTCTTCTTCATTCGTCATAAAGTAATGAAAAAGTAAGAAATCAGACTTTATTTAAAAACGATAATTATATAATATGACCAAGAATCACATTCCAAAGGATGGCAGACAAATTACAGGATACCATGAAAAAAACTTGAATTTCTAAATCAACACCACATATTTTTAACAATTGACATTGCGCCTTAATTTTTTTTGGACAGGGAATGCAAGTCGAACAGGAAACTGACGACATTTAGAATCAAATGACATGTCTGGTAGCCAATTTGCCATTGACTTCTTTACGGCAAGTCTTGTACTACTGTAAAGTTTAAGTTGATTGATGTTCCGAAATATAGAAATTGACGCTCATACTTTCAGAGATAAAAAATGTGGTGGTAGTCCTGGAATATGAGTCCAAAAAATTCAATAACTCCGTCTCGTTGTAAAATTTTCTACATCGTTTTCATTTTTGTAATTCCGTCAAACTGTTTGTGGCCAAAAAATTGTGCATTTATTGATCTCATTCAAAATAAATTGTTGCATCGATTTTAGAAATACTTTTATTTGCACCAGCTAATATTGCACTTCAACTCAACCAAACGTGATTTTTGTTATTTTGTTTACGCTTGGAAAGACCTCTTGAATCAACTCATTCCTTGGATTTGCATTACAATAAAAATTGTTTGGAAGTGAAATTCGGCCTTTAGAATCAAGTGAAATTATTCCATTTCCAATGTCCAATAATTGTTTAGGAAATTCTGCTGCAGATACATCGTTCAGTAACTGCACACGAACATTTGTGGCCAATGTAAGTTTCCTGAAATACCTCCATAAAATAGATGGTTTTAAACAACTCAATTCGTCTGCAGCAGTTGACCGTGGTATAATCGGCAAAGTTTGTCCTCAGCAGCCAAAAGATATAGGGCTCCAAATTCTTTAAGTTGTGGGATTAAAGGCTTAAAGTACATTTTTGTGTGCCATTGTGCACTCATCCAACACAACAATTCGGCCATTGCCGACTTTTCTTTAAATATTGTCATGTCGGTTTAAGACTAATAACGCGCTCGCAATTCCAGAAGAAGCAGGAGCCAATGCTTTTTTGTTTTAGTTTCAGATCGTATTGATGCTAAATTTAATGATAGCGAAAATGATTTCCCCATTCCACCGGGTTCATCTCAAAAATATTTACCAACAAATTGATTGACCACACCTTGCATAATGGTGTAATACACATATATACTTTTGTTGATCATGTTAGTTCGTCTCAATAGTTTGCGCAAATATTCGTAATCCAATGCAATTTGATTAGTGTCTTTAACGAAGTAGTGCTTCATCAAAAACATCTTACGCTGCACGACTTCGAGCAACCAATTCAATTGTGGCAATGCTTTATTCGCAAAACGTTTGTGTACACAGATGTGTCAGTTCAATTTGAAAGCATTCAGTTCTCCATCAGATTGGCATTTGCAATGACAATGACTCAAGGCCAAAAACTGTCTGTTTGTGGATTAGAATTGAGCACACCATGTTATCAAACTATATTAATGACATATTCCATCAACGTTCACAACATTATAAATAAGCCTCTACCTCTCACATACTCATATACCAGAAACGCACTCAATAAAAACAATAAGATATACAAATGTATTTTCATACTCTAGAAATTTCATACATCAAAACAACGTTTGCCGGGTCAGCTAGTTCAAATATAATTTCATATCTTCACTGACATTTATTTTTCGATCGAATAAAAATATTTGTCACAATTCTCAGACGAAATTGAGTATATTCGTATATTGATCATTTTTTTTTTGGAGTGCGAAATATAAAATTTTTTAGCATTTTTAACATTTGAACCATTTGTGATTTGAAAAGTATACATTTTATTTTTGCTAAACCTTCTACCCTAAAACCTCTTGCATTTAGAGAAAAAATTAGGAAAATCGGTCAACCAGTGTGCCCGGTTAGCGAACGAACACAAAAATTAGGCTGTTCTTTTATATATATAGATTTCTTGTAGATACTTTGTTTTTAACTATGTGACTCAAACATGTTCTGTCCAATTAAACAATCCAGCTTTCCTTTTTTCATAGTGTTTCGGCTCAATGTGAGTTGTGAGTTTATCATTTCGCCTACACAATTCATCATACAAAATTGCCATTACCACCTAAAAGGTTTGACAAAAAATATGTGCCTTACTTTTAAAATACTCAAATGTCAACATCTAGGTTAATCACGCTCAAAATAATTATAACTAAATCGTAACACGGATACAAACATAAAAATCCATTAGTACCAACTTAACTCAAATATTTACAACCGCGCGATCATAGATCGTCATAAATAAAACACACAACCCAGATACATTTCTATCTCTTTCTCTAAATTTAATAAACAAAAGTTGAAACTAATAAAATATCTCGATTTCTCCTTCAAAACACTGCCACAAAGTATTTATTATGATGAATCCACAAAAATCGTCAACGTTCAAAATACAAATAATCAAATCAAAATCTTGTTTTCATATAAGAAGAAACATTTTAAAATTCATATATCTACATTGTATGACAATAAAGCATTCCTTATTTACGAGAATAATTAACTCTTAAATTTCCCTCACCGAATCGATCTTGGCTTTTGGCCGATATGCGATGTCTCTCATGAGCTAAAGATATACCAACCCACTCATTGGGAGCACCAACCGCTCATCGAACATCAGATGGAAGCTTGTTTCGGTTCCACTTCCAGTTTTTTATCTAAGTATATTTTTTTTTCTTAATGTGAGGTTACGAAAAAAAATTTAAATATTTTTGATTTTGATTCATTTCTCAGATTGCTGTTGTTGTGTTGATTAAGATGAAGATGATGATGATGATGTGGAAGTGAGATTTGATTTAATTTAATAGACCTGCTTTTGGCTTTTTTAATAGCCCACTTGTACGACTGTCAACCGGACAGCATTAGTCTATTGGCTTGGTTGATGACTTCCAAGTCGATAAATCCCAAATTACGGCCAACAACAAAAACCAACAAAATTGCTGATGAATAAATTTGTTGAAACAAAAAAAAAATGTTTTTTTTCGAAACGAGAAATGAAATATAAAATTTAAGAAAAAATATTTTAATAAATGCTTCTCGATCTGGATGGTAATAAATTTTCGTCAAAAATTCGAAAATTAGCACAGAAATAAAATAAAAATCTCAGCGGAGAGATACATAAGGCATTTAGGAAGATACTCCGTTGGTGATGGTTAAATGTCACAAATCTATAAAATAAAAAAAAAAATATATAAAATCTACATAATTAAGGTTTCTTATGGATTTAATGAGCAGTTGATTTACAACTCTTCAATCGAATTTTTGTTTTACTTAAATTGACTGCAAGAATTTGATTTTTTTTTAATACCAGAAAAATATTATGGGCTTGTTTGTGGGTATCTAAAAATTTTGTAAACGTGAGGAAAATCCGGCGAAATTTATATTTGTTGCAAGTTAACGTTTTAAAAATGTATTCGAAATGTTGCCGTAACATGCAAAAGTTACCCAACCAAGTTTCTAGATAGATAGATAGATAGATACAAATTTTATTAAATTAACAATTAGATTTTTTTAACAATAAATGTTTTTACAAATTCATTATGACATGACATTTTTTGACGTCTGCCAGATTGACAAGAAAAGTTATATCTTATTGGAATAATAATCTAGGTTATCACAATTTGATTTGATTAAAAAAGAAAAATATAAATGTGTAAAAATAAAAATGGATGTATTAATTAGCTGTTTTTTTTTTAGTTCCATAAATCTGCATTAATTATTCTTTCTCTGTACCTTGGTGCGATTTTGCAATATTCATACAATTTGGCTACGTTCATCTCATTTAGTTCTGTAATTACTTCTTCTTCAGACAAAAAATCACTTCCAAGGATGCTTCTTCTGGATTCTCTTAGAGTTGGACATTTCCTACGAAATGAAAAATGTCTTCCCTTTCACTTAAGTTTCAGATACTGCACTCCAGCGGTAAATCTGGTCTGTGCGGTATGAAGTTAAGGGTGAGTAATTCGCTGCGAAGTCTGGTCATTGTCGAGATTGCGCTTATAAGTACTATTCCCGTCATGGAAATAGTTTCTATCTCCAGATTATGGTTTACCCTGCTGTATATTCGCCTGAATAGGGAATTTGAAGCTTCCTGCATATATTCGGTTCTGAACTTCTCATCCATCTTCGATATTACTTCGTACAGGATGGCCTTACAATTCGGTATGTCATGTCAATGTAAAACCTCTCTGTAAAAGCTTTAATTTTCCTGAATAGCTTTAAGAACCACCTTCCTAACCAAGCGGGACTCAGGCATCTTGATGACATTCAGAAGATAGTCAGCTTGCAGTTTCAATGTGTTAATGAAAAGAGGAGATAGTCCGGTTTCTAACATGAGAACTTTCATAAAACACCTTTTCCACGAGAAATTGGCAGTTTTTGCTTTTCGTAGTTATTCTGTAAATTGTTTTTCCATGCTCAAATTTCTTGAAAAGATTAATCCAAGATTTTTATATTCACTGACACAGTCAATAGTCTCGCCGTTATACGTCTATTTTTCATTGGAGGTATATCGACCTCCACCTTTTTTTAAAACCATAACTTTTGACATTTGTGTGTTCACAATTAAAGTTCCACAAAACTGCAGTAGTGGATAATCTGTTAATCGTGAGTTGCAGAGTTTCTGGAGAATAAGCAAACATAACTATATCGTCCGCAAATAAAAGAGCTTTGATACAAACTCCTGCAAAATCGACGCCACCAGGAAGGTTTTCAATAAGCTCATTGATGATACCCACCACCTTTTCATCGATTTTAAGGCCGCGTATAACGGCATCCACCAATTTTGATGAAGCTTTTCAACGAAATTATTAAAAACACAGCAAATTCCACAACAATGGCGAGAGAGTACAATCATTCTGTTGCACAAAAAAGGAAATAACAGTGAAATTAACAATTATCGACCTATTAGCCTGATATCGACAATTTATATGCTTTTCTCAAAAGCACTTTATAAATTAATGAAAAAATGTTTAAATGATCATCAACCTCGGGAACAAGCTGGCTTCAGAAGGATATTCGACTTCAGATCACCTGCAAACTATAAACCAACTTATCGAAAAACATAACGAATTCAAAGAGCCTCTATATCTGCGTTTTATTGACTTTACCAAAGCGTTTGACACAGTGGAACACAATTGCATCTGGACTGCACTAAAAAACCAAAATATACATCCTGACTTTATAAGGACTATGAGAAGCATCTACTGCAATTATTACAAAGCCAAGGTGAAGACGGATAACACAGGAAGATACTTCGACATCAAGAGGGGTGTTCGTCAAGGAGACCCACTATCACCACCATTGTTCTCAGCAGTAGCTACTTGAAGACATTTTCAGACAGCTCAAATGGAAAAAGTATGGACTCGATATCTGGGGTGAAAAACTCAACAACTTAAGATTTGCAACGTGGTTCTTCTGTCCCATTCACCAGATGAAATCCAATGCATGACCAATGATCTCTCGATCATATGCGCAAAATATGGACTAACACTTAATCTTACAAAAACTAAATTAATGACAAACTATATAAAAAAGGATATTTTACTTTTGGACAAAAAAATTGAATACGTTGACGATCTGATATATCTTGGTCAACTTAAGTCGTTTATAAATCAGGAAGAAAAGGAAATCAAACGAAGAATAGAAAACAGCTGGAAACAATTTTGGAATGTAAAACAAATATTGGACACAAACCTTAGTAATGACATGAAAAATAACATTCTTGACTCAACGATCCTACCAACAATGACATATGGATTAGAAACACTCGGCCTGACAACAAACTCCCATGAAATGCTGAGAATCTGCCAGACAAAAATTGAACGCAAACTACTTAATATCAGACACGTCCAAAGAATTAGAAACGAAGATATCCGAAAAACTACAAATATTACTGACGTTATTCAAAGAACAAAAAGATTAAAATGGAACTGGACTGGACACATATCAAGAATGGAAGATCGAAGATGGACGAAGTTGGTAACAAAATGGATGCCTTCTAACACAAAACGACCAAGGACGACCAAGAAGGAGATGGACCGATGATCTAAGACAATTCAATCAACATTGGTACAACGACGCAAAAAATAGAGATATATGGGCAGCTTTGGGGAGGCTAACGCTGGAACCTAAAAATGTTTTATTAATTATTAACTAACAATTCTATCTATATATGAATAATTGATCTTAACTTTAATAATTGTATCTTAAAAATTGCTAATTAGTAATTATTTTGAGGGAAATGCAACTTTCATAAATGTACACACATGATTTAAACTATGTAACTGTTATGTTGAATTTATAACAATCAGCAAATAAAGCTTTTAATAATAATAATAATAATAATAATAATAATAATAATAATAATAATAATAATAATAATAATAATAATAATAATAATAATAATAATAATAATAATGACGGCATCTACAGAGACGAACTGTATAAAGCTATGTCTGGTTTTGGCATCCCTGCCAAGCTCGTTCGCTTGTGCAAAATGACGATGGAGAACTCACGCTGCTCCATCTAGGTTGGTAACGAGCTTACGGAAACTTTCGACGTCAAAAAAGGATTCAGGCAAGGCGATGCACTGTCATGCGATTTCTTTAACATCGTTCTTGAGAAGATAGTGCAGAACTCCAACGTCAACACCAGAGGCACTATCTTCCAGAAATCTGTTCAACTTATCGCGTACGCCGATGATATTGATATAACGGGAAGATCACAGTGTGATGTCAATGGCGCCTTAATGAGAATTGAGACAGAAGCGGCAAAAATGGGTCTAGCGGTAAATTAGGGAAAAACGGAGTATATGCTGTCTTCGAGGAAGGACACCCAACACCGATGGCTCGGACAGAACGTCACAATAAACACATATAACTTCGAGGTAGTAGAGGAGTTTGTCTACCTAGGCTCCGCTATAAACACGGGCAATAACACCAGGGCCGAGATCAGACGAAGAAGAACTCTTGCTAATCGCTGTTTCTTTGGGCTTAGAAAGTAATTGAATGGAAAAGCCCTCTCTCGAGCAACTAAGGTAAAACTGTACAACACACAAAATCGGATGAAAATGCCTTAGGCTGTTTCGGAAGGAAAGTTCTTCGCGTCATCTTTGGCCCCAAGAAGATACAACAGCGAACTTTACGGGTTGTACAACGACATGGACCTAGCCAGAAGGGTCAAGGTCCAGAGACTCATATGACTCGGCCATTTAGAGCGAAGGGACAACAATGTTCCGGCCGGAAAGCCTTCTACACTATAAGAGGAGAGGAAGGCCGCGACTCAGGTGGCGCACTCAAGTGGAAGAGGACCTCAATCAACTTGGAGTGCAAAATGGAGACGAATAGCTAATTGCCGAGCTAGCTGGCGGAGACTGTTGATTGAGTCCCAAATCCACAACGGACTGTAGCGCCACCTTAAGTAAGTAAGATTAACTGTGTCGAATGCTGCCTTGAGGTCGACGAAAAATACATAGAGTTTTCTATTTTGCGAGCTAAAGCTCTCCGCTAAACTTCTAAGAATGAAAATATTATCAATGGTGGAATAGCCTGATCTAAAGCCAGCTTGGAATTGTTTTAAAACTTTCCCTTATTCTATCCGCAGGTTAAGAGTCGCTTATGTAACATCGTTGTAGTTAAGAAAAGAAATTCCACGGTAGTTCGAAGCTTCCATCACTGATCCTTTTTTATGGATTGGGAATATAATTGCATCCTGAAATTCCTTAACTACTATATCTCCTTCCATAACATTATTGAAAAGTGTAACCAGGCGTTCCGTAAGTGCAACAGTTCAATATTTATACAGCTCAACTGGAATACTGTTCGTACCTGCAGCTTTTCCATCCTTTAGACACACCATCTTTGTTCTAATTCTCTTAAAGTGAATGTAGAGTCTAAAACTTCGCTGGTGAATCGAGGTGACGCATAATGCAAATTTTTTGGTGACGTAATTGGATTTAGTAAATCCTTGAAGTGGGTGTGTAGCACAGTTGCATCCAGATTTTTGGGTACAGAAAATTTGTTTGCCATTTAATTCCCAGACCAGTTTACAAAATTCATTTGAATTTTTGCAATTTGCAGGTGTATAAGCTTGGCGTTCCTCATATTTTCTTTTTTTTGTTTTGCAAAGTTCTTTGAACTTTTTGTTAGTATCAATGTAATTATTTTTAAAAAACCTTGAGAAGATCTTCGGAAGTTCCTCAACCATGCAAGCGAGATTTCCGAAGCTTTTGGCATTCATCGTCAAACCAAGTCTCGTTACCTAATTTATTGCTTTTTTCACTCTTCTTTTGGTGAGGATAAGATACTTTACAATATTTTCCAAAGAGATGAAGTTATTTTGGTGGTCTTGAAGATTGATATCGAGACGCTGCCTTAAAGTCAACGCTTTTGAGGGATTCCAATAAAGTCTTGGCAATAATGACGAATTGTTCGAGTTCTCGCCAAGTGTCAGTACAGTCCGTTGCAAAGTTACAACTAGTGGAAGGTGATCTGAGTACGGAAGTCCTTTACCTCGAAGTTACAAACGTCTCCCAGTCTTCACCTATGATAGAGTCACAGATAAGCCTTGTCCGAAACACAAGAAAAATTTCCCGAAGCATCGCTTAAACTCGTACCGTTATAAATTTTAATGAATCACATAATTCCATCAGTTTATGCCTTTTGTCCACCATCTTGTCCAATTCTTGCATTCAGGTCACAAATGAGCATAACGTTAAAAGCACTAATAGTGTTAAATGTGTCCATTAATCTTTCAAAGTCATCTTCCCAGTTGTTGCAATTAAGGTACAAGGGAAGTATCAAAAGTATTTTGTTGTCTATTTCTAAATGAACGTACGTAGAGTGATTATGATTTCGAAGCAAGCTTATTAGCTTTTTCTTAACTCCAAAGAAACATCCTCCACTTCCTCGTGTATGATTGCATATTGCAGGGATCCATATAAACTTATAATCTATTAGCTTGTTTTCAATACTTGCATAATTATTTGCTGTTACAAATGTTTCATACAAAAAAACTAAGTCTATAACTATTTACAAAATTTTAAAAATCATTAAATAAGGATATATTGGACAGACCCACCGAGTTTCTATAAATTTTCACACTTATAGAATCCTTTAATCTCGGTTGATTATAACAATAAAACAATCATGAATTCACTATTATTCAGGGTCATATAATTTAAAACATACAAAAATCCATATGTACCGTACCCGCATACAACAAAGTTCAACATTTTTTTCATCGGATATCCAGATTCCAAATTAAGTTTAGGGTGTAAAAGCTTATCACGTTGCTTGCCAACAACCAAGAGCCAAGAAATTTCTCAAATAAAAAGGACACAACACTTTAGAAAATAAGTTTTTTTCTTTATTCCGAATGCAACAGCCTTTTCTACACATTTACGAAAGAAGTTTGTGAATTTTCTTTCTTTTTATCTTAAATGAGTGGTTAAATTTTTGTTCATTGTTGAGTACGATTGAGACATTAATTACCTAATTGTATAATCCCAACGTTTTTCGATTGATTTTTGTCTTACTTTATTTCAAACCTTTGCAGGGCGATTGGCGCTAATAATTATGGATTTTTTAACATAGAATCGGTGAAGTTGTCTGTTTTCGTATCTACAACCTTAAACAATGGTCAGGCCAACGAATTTGCTTCGAAGCCGGGATCCGGTTCGGGTCTTCTTCATCAAGTTCGTCCCTGTCTAGCCTTGAAAGACTTAAATATAGGCTTTCAGCAACCGCCCGTGTATTTCCTCTTCAATATTGTTATCGAATTGAATTCGTAATCCTCCTCCTTAATAGTTGTTCTTCTGATATTACCATGTACTTAGTTTTCCCCTCATTTATATGCAGCCCCAGGTTTTTTGCCACCTGCTCGATCTGAACAAATGAGTCACGAATTGCTTCTCCAATGCAAGGTTGAAGGCAAGCCAGTCCATCCCCTTGTCGGAGTCCATTGAAAATGTTGACAGGTTTGGATAGCAATCCGGATACTTTAAATTGGCCTTAGACGTTATGGATGAACATCCTACATAGTTTTGTTAACTTATTTGGGATGCCGAATTCTCTCATGACTTTGTACAGTTCTACCCTGGCTATGCAGGTGGCTTTAAAGTGTGTTGTGATGTTAAATTCTAGACATTTTTCCATCTTCTGACTCAGGGTAAAAATCTGCTCAACTGCGATTCGCCTGGTCTGAAACCACACTGCTATATGCTGGTTATGGTTTCCACGTTTCCACCGATCGTGTAGGATAGAAGAGTATATCTTATAGGTTTTACTCAACAATGTTATACGTTATACCCTATAATTGCTGCACTCTGTGACATTTACTTTCTTGTTTATAAAACATACAATGCCTTTTCGTCAGTCTTCTGGCATTTCTTCCTGTTCACATACGTGCACTATATATATAATTTCATGTACAAGTTGGTGCAGGGATGGTTCTCCACGTTCGATCAGCCCTGCTGGTATGCCATCAGCACCTGCGGCCTTGTTGTCTTGTAGTCGATTGATAGCTTTATTGACTTCTTCAACGCTTCATGCACTACAGCATGATTGTGTCATCATGAAATGGTGGAGCCGTCATTTTTCGTTAAACTTCCCATCGTTCCAGGATGCCTTCGAGATCGGTGATCAGATTTCCGCGCCTGGTGCGGACCTCGCTCTCTTTTTCTTTCCATTTCGCAAACAAAATTTTTTTCCAGAGTGCCTATGAAGCTTCTTTTCCTCCTTCCTGAGCCTTTTTTATTCCACTTCGCGTGACAGTATGATCGTGCCCAATCCTACGTTCATCATCAAACCACTCGCTCCGATCTCTGCGACTACTGCCTAAGATGGAGTTAGCAGTACTTGTAATAATGACATTAATGTGCCCACATTTCTTCAACGCCCGGCAGTTGCAAGGAGCTGTGTAAGTAGTGAAGTTCGGGCTCTCGTTTTATTCCTTCAGGTTTTCCAGAGCTACTATTTGATTTGCAGGTGTATATTGAATGAGACACTTTTTTTGGAACTGAAGAAGCTTATTTATACTAGCTCAAAAGGATGCATACAAGTCGTGAATAATGTAGAAACTTAATAATAAAGAATAAGTGAAGGTTATTTTTTGCAATATAACAATATTAGTCAATACAAACATACTAGCCTTGTTATTACGAATCAAGAGTTAGAATCCTATAAATCATAATGAATAGTTGCATCAGAATGAGCTAGTTATTAGGAAATGATTCTCTCTCACAGACAATCAACCTCCATTCTTCTTCCCCAGATTGCAACTAATAATTAATTATTACAGGTACTTAATTATTTCATATAAAATTTATTTTAATGTACCGAATGTCCCAAATTGAGGTGAATTTCATCCAAAAAACTACAATGCCTCCAAAGCTACCCTTTATCAACTAACTAGACAAAGAACACCAATACCAACAAATGTAGATATTTAAAATATTGCAATGTGGAGCATTTGCCATAACATCATCGATGGAATTGTGTTGTTCGGCGGCGGCAAAGGCAGCAGCAGCGACCAGTAGCGTCGTCGTCAGCGGCCGACGACTTGCATTATAGTTGGGTCATAAATTTTCCACTTCATTAACATGTTATGCGATTAAACCAGACACACACAAAACCTCATCGCCAGGACCCACAAATTCATGTTTTGTCATAATCATAATTCTACATCCTATCCATGGAGAGTGTATAGAGAGGCAGAGTAGATATTATAGGTGTCACTTTTTTGTACCATTTGAACATGGACGTTTTTGCGTGGAATTATTTATTTTTTCCCACAGCATCAGAAGCGATTGAAAAAAGCAGGAACCGCGACGACACACCCACAAAATTATTTGTCTCCTCGATCCTAACAAACAACCGACTCTCGATGAATAACAACGGCGCGGCGGCGATGCGATGGAAGCGACATCATTCCACTCGCCATGTCCATAATAATTAATAATAATTATATTTTTGAAACAATTATATGCCGCCGAGAGTTTTTGTCCCAAATAAATTGAATTTTCGACGGCTGTTAGTTTGTGTGTGGTCAAGGTAGATTTTTTGTTCTCTGGTAAATCCTGTATAGCCGCATCAACCAAAGCCAAAAAGGTAACGCGTCGGATTTGTAATTCATGAATTTATGGTGTTTTGGAATTTAGGAAAAACTTTTTTTTGCATTAATTTTAGCTGAGGTCAAATTTAGTGGCAATGTTGGTTGGTTAATTTTCAGTGTCGTTTTTTTTAAATCAAATATGTATGCAAGTGCCAAAAGTCACATTTAACCACGCAATTAATTTTCTATTCCTGAATAGAGGGATCGAGATTTAAGACCTGGTAAAAATCTATAGGCGTTTCAAAAATCAATGTTTGAACCAACGACACGACGCACGGCGGACATTTTAGATAGAATCGAAAAGCGGCGCCCATCTTTTGCAGCCGTCATTTCAGTGCATTTTGATGTCCATAAATTGGACCCAACATCCATAAAGCCTTCCTCCTTAAATAAAAACAAAAAAAGTATCCTTGATTGAATTCATTCCTTTTAACATTTCAATTACACGCACACACGACAATTTGGTTACAGACCTGTCCGCAACATGACTGACCACACCTATCACATTGCAAGCAACCTGGCTCCATCCGCAACGTACAGTTCCATTTTTTATTTCTCCAATTTTTCGGACGAAAATGCAATTTTTCCTTCTCACAGGACGATTTACTGAAACCTACAACTCTGCTAGGGGAAAACTCAAACAAACGGAAAAAAGTGGACTACAATAACAACTCAGTCATTCGGCCGATTCAATTTAATTAAAGCAATTTTCCACTTTGACCACTTTTCGTTTACACCCAGCCCACAGCAGATGGAAAAAAGGAGCAAATAAAAACTGCATCACACATCCTGTTGCCTGAATGGTGGAAACGCATCCTTTAGTGAATCCTCTCTGCCAGTCCATCTTTTGGACATGGCAAGGGCGAAAAGGATTTGGCTTTTGTGAGGGCTCATTTTTTTCATTCTCTTTTCGTGTCGCAGCTGAATGCATTCTTGCATCCAAATTTGTGCTTCAGAAAGGTCCTTTCATTGTCTACATATCCAGTCCTCAATCAAAGCGAGCCATTCGTTGCCGGTCAAGTGCAAAAAAGCAACATTTTGATCTGATATCGTTTGTATGCTGGTGGCAGGCTTTAGAGAGCCTTTTTTTCGTTTCCAGCTTCATCCCCTTGGAGGTAATTAAGGCATACCTAGCTTACAAAATTGGGTATATAGGGGTGAAAGTCATATACCTTTCGAAATCCTTGTCGGTCTAAAATTGATGAGCTCATAACGTAAACTAATCTGTAAGCTCGTACCCGAAAAAAGGACCGCTCGGATATGGAGGTTGCTGTTGCTGCTGATTTGCCCAACTCAACTCTCTTGAACGGGTATAACAAAGAAAATGGCGACAACGACAACGCCTTGGGTGGCAGCTAGAATTATGGCAGAGCTGTCGCTTTCTGTTTCAAAGTACAGAGCTCACTGGAAAACGGTACCCTTCAAGATAGGATCTTCTTTATGCGACTTCTTAGCATTACTCGATCTTATCGGTGATGTGATTTACTTCAATCTATTTACAGTTATACTCACTCGAAGTTCGTCGTGTCGTTTGTATAAGCGAACGAGTAATACCATCAGGAATAGGATTTTTCTTCTTTTTTTGAGTTTTAGGACTGTATGAGATGTTTGCATTGGACTGGGGTCTTGGTGGACGATGACGACGACTATGAACTCGTACCTTCCAAGCGAGATGTGACTTGCTGGTATTAAATGGTATGGCAAGAAAGTTGATTCTCTCCTGCCAAATATATAACATTCTGGGGAAACTTCGAGCTTGGAGTTTTATTTGACAGCGAGTAATGGTAATAGACGTGATAAGTTAAAGGTTATGGGACTGCTTTTCTGGTATTATAGTCGTTTCCTTGGAACAAAAAAAAAACGTATAGTTTAGCCCGCACCAATGCCATATCGTCAAAGAAAGTAACATTTTTGAAACGGTTGACACCTGGGATGACTTTTGTTTTTTTTTTTCCTTTTTTTGTCAAACCGGATGAAGGTGTGGTTGAATTTATATCGGTCACTATAAAAGTAAATTGTGTTTTTTTTCTGTGCGCAAACAATTGTTGTCGTTTGGTGAATTTTGGGAGGGTTTGGTTTTTCGGAATATTTTGGAGCAACCTGCACCTCGTTCTTCCTAATAAGATAAATCAAATAAGATCTTAGGCATAGGTACGATGAGTATAGATAAGAATCAAAATTATGTACAGAAGTGGTAGAGGTGAAGTTTTTCAAGTTGATTGCCATTTCAGAAAAGATGGGAAGAACATTGGTGGGATTTTTAACTGCTCGGCAAAACGTCCTGCCTGCAAGGGATGAGTGGTTGTAGAATAAGAAGAATAGACAATAAGCTAGGCACCTGATGCTTATCTCGGATTAAGAATTAAAATTAAATATGTGCGTAGATTTTGTATTCCGTTTTCCAAGGTCTAGAAATAGGTAAGGGTAACCGGGGATAGTTGGCCTCAGGGGTAAGTAGACTCACTGCCAATAACTTCAAAACAAAACAATTTCTTTCAAGTTTGTCCTTGTTATTACATTGAGCACAGCAGCCCGGTTAGTGACCTGTCGTCTTTTGATAAAGTCTAGAGCCGTTCAAGAGTTATAGCGGAAAAACACTTCTCTGCTTTCGTGAGTAATTTTTTTATTTCTTTTATTTTTTTTTTCTTTCGTAAGGGTGTTGGCTTTTAACGTCAGTTTTTTTTTTGAATAAAAGCAAGTGAGTGTTTGCATTAACAACACCTAGCAGTTATATATTTATTTTATTTCTGAGTACCGAAAAAAATTCATTAAGTGCTGAAAGACCGATTGGGGCAAGTTGACTTTTTTTTGTTGGGGGTAAATCGACTCAGTTGTTTTTGGTAGAAAAACAACAAGGAGGCGATCTTAAAAATCAGCTATCGAGCTTATGTTTAAAAATTATTCTTGAAAAAGAAAAAAGCATACGATGCTGATTCTCGTCTTATGGGTTCCCTACAAAAACGATGAAAAGATATTCGCAAAACGCAAAAAATTTGAGCAAAAGAAGTTGGGGTCATTCCTCAATCCCATTGCCGGGCTGTCTCATTATATTTTTTTTTTGTGTCAAATGAAATTAATTGAGTGCATTTATCAATTTCTTATATTTTTAGTATCAAAAAGCTGGAAAATGATATAGGTAGTCAACTGAACCCATATTTATAGTCAACTTACCCGGGTTTGGGGTTAGTTGACCCACCTGAGGCCGTTTTATAAATTAAGGAAAAAAAAGGTCTTAAAATAAATATATACTAATACATAAAGCTGAATCTCTGGAACTACTGGTTCAAATGGTATAATTCTTTTGGTGTTGGATAGTCCATTAATTAAGGAAAGTTTTAGGCTACTCAACATTAAACCTGTGACCAATAGGAGCAAAGAATCAGTGGAAAATGTGGAAAAAAACGGAAAAAATGTAAATTTTTCTGCGTTTTGAAGCGCTTATCGCAGGAACTGCTTAATCAAATTAAACAATTCTTTTAATGTTGAATGGTCCATTTATCGTAAAAAGGCTTGAAGCTTTAGGTATAATATTACGCTGCGACTAACAGTCAATTAAAAATATGGAAAAAATGGCAAAATTTATTAATTTTTGAAGGCTTCTGTTGTCTGCTTGAACGTGTTGATCTCAGGAACTACTAAATCAAATCGAACCTTTTTGTGTTGAATAGTTAACTAATTATGGAAGGGCTAAGGCTATATAACAATAGGAATGAGTGGAAAATGTTAAAAAACGACAACAAATTATTCATTTTTCAGATTGTTGGACTTTGAACGCACTCTTCCTAGCAATGCTAAATAAAATTGAATAATTCTTTTTGTAATTGAATAGTCCATATATCGGAGGATAGGGTTTTAGCTATAAGTGTAGCTAAAACGGGGAATAATTGTACATATATCAAGCGCATCGAGTTAAGGACAATTCGATTTAGAGAGAGTAGACTGTTTTAAAATAACTTCGCAAAAAAATTCCCATGCGGGCATGATGCACAAGTCGAAGACGCACTCTGGCCAGTGGATGAGGTAGAGGCGGGACGAAGTTGCGGGCAACTCCTAGTATTTTTTATATAAGCACAAAAACTTCTTTGTAAAACGGAATTTAGTTCGTGTTGATATCTTGTTTTATTTATTTAAAAAAAAAACAAGATAAGTGAACAGGAGCTTTTTAAAAGAGATTCTTTGAGTTGCAGGTCAATAAAATTAATAGAGTGGCGCGACAGCTCTTGAAGAGCAAGGCCTAAGTGCTTACTCTCATCAACAATTCTCTAGGTGCGTGTGAAGAATTGAGGGGACCTACAATTTAACGCCGATTCCGAACGCAAAGTTGAAAAGCACTTTTTTCATAACAGATGATACTCTTGGAAGCTTTGTCAGTTCTTCGCAAGAGGCAGTGTCCGTGAAAGATGAAATAAAAACCGTGGGCACGAGTAGGATCGAACCCACGACGTTCTGCTTAGCAGCCAACGCACATAACCACTAAGCTACGGACACCAGGTTAACCAATATATTTTTCAAAACTTCAAATTACGAAACTTTTTCTTGGAGGTTTTCTAAATATATAAATACATGGATGATCAATTACGATAGGGGAATTTTAATACTAAACGCAAATGTGTCTTGGTCTACTATATCTCCTTTCTTGATTGCGTATGATATTGTGACGAAAGTGGATCTAGATGAGAAATCAAGAAAAATAAAGAAAAGAATTAGGTCTTTATTCTGGTTCCCGAGAGGATTTTATTTTTTTTAAAACTGTTTCTTTTAAATTATTCGCTTGATTTGGCGCCCACGAGTAAACTCGGCCTTAGGATCCACTCTGGCTGCCTTTTATAGGAGAGTCAAACTTCCAACACTTCCAGTCTCCATTGTAAGCATGTAAGAGAATTCCAATGATATCTGTCACTTGTACGTCCATGTGGATTTCTTGTGGAACTTAAAAGTGACATTTTACAGGCCATGTGGTTTAGGTTTAAGTGTCGTTAAATTAAATGCCTACAGAAAGAAATGCAGGCGCGTGCACAGCTGGAAGGTTAACGACGAATGTACGGAGCTAATGCCAGTTTTTGAATGCAGTTGGACGAAGGTGGTAGGTTCGTCACACTGCCCCCCTCTTAAGACTCTAAGCTCCGCTGAGTGTTGAACGAGATTTGTATGGAGCCAGACGATCTACATGCACAACCTTTGTCTTTCGACTCCCTTTGCATTGAATCCGGTACACGAGATCCGACAGACGTTCCAGGATTATGACGGGACCTTCCCAATCACTTTGCAGTTTTGGGGATATTCCTTTCCTGCGTTTTGGATTATGAAACCAAGCTGTGTCACCTGCAACGAAATTAATAGAGTGTTTTCTAATATCGTACCGTGTTTTCATTGAGTCAGCTGCTATGTTTAGGTTATCTCGTGCGATTTCGTGAGCTTTTACTAATCTGTGTTTCAGTTCCAGCACATAGAGAGGGACGCCTTCACTTGAAGTATTTAGGGAACCAAATGCGAGATCAGCTGGGAGTTTGATATCTCGTCCAAGATTCAAATACGCTGGGGAAAAACCTGTTGCTTCATGTTGCGCTGATCTATAAGCAAGAAGAGCTGGTTGCAGGTGATGATCCCAGTCATTTTGATGACGATCAACAAACTTGGCGAGATAATCCAATAAGGTTCGGTTGAACCTCTCTACCATGCCATCGGACTGCGGATGAAGAGGTGTTGTTCTAGTTTTTTCGATACCCAACAAGTCAAGAGAGGCTTGGAACACCTCAGACTCGAAGTTCCGACCCTGATCCGAGTGTATAATCTGGGGGACTCCGTACCGACAAAACACTTGTTCAACTAAAGGTCCAAGAACAGTTTCAGCTGTTTGATTTGGTACAGCGAAACATTCTGGCCACTTTGTAAAATAGTCCATCACAACGACAATGTATTTGTTTCCATCTTTTGTCCTAGGAAGTGGGCCAAGGATATCGATGGCAATTCGTTCGAAAGGACATCCTGGTCGGCTAGGTTGAAGTGCACCTCTGGTTCTTTTCTGAGGACCACGCCGAGAAGCACAAGTTTCGCAAGTCATGCACCAAACTTTAACATCAACTGTCCGCCCAATCCAAAAGAAACGCTGTTTAACCTTGGAAAGTGTCTTTTTCTGACCCAGATGTCCACCGGAGGGGCTGTCATGCAAGGACGTTAGGATTTGTGGTACGATTGATTTTGGCACAACGACGAGTTTTCTTTTTGTTTCTTGGCCTTCTTCCCAAACTCTGAACAAAATTCCGTTCTCTAAACACAGCTGATCGTATAAAGCCCAGTACGACTTCAACTCGGCGCTTTGGCTTACCATGTCTTCTTTATTTGGACGGGTGTTTTCTTCTTTCCATTTGATCAACATTGAAAGGGACTGGTCTCGCCTCTGCTCGTCATACAGATTACCCGAAATCGAAGTTAACAGAACACGTCTTGAGGACTCTTCTTCTAGCTCTTCGGCTCTTGAGCAATGTTTGCAATTGCCACAGACTCTTCGAGATAGAGCGTCAGCGTTCCCGTGCCTAGCACCCGGGCGATGTTCAATAGTGAAACTGTATTGTTGCAAAATTTCTAACCATCTTGCCATTTGTCCTTCTGGGTGCTTAAAGTTGATTAGCCATCTCAATGAAGCATGGTCGGTTCGCAGTATGAAGGTTCGCCCGAAAAGATAGTGGTGAAAATGACGTGCAGCTAAGACGACGGCCAGGAGTTCCCTCCTGGTTACACAATAATTTCGCTCGGCTCTGTTTAGCGTCTTACTGAAGTATTCAATAACAACTTCTCGATCGCCTTGTTTTTGGCTCAACACAGCTCCGGTCCCGAAATTAGAAGCGTCTGTATCGAGGATAAATTCATCAGTGCAGGTAGGGAATGCTAATATTGGTGCAGAGGTTAGTTTTTTCTTCAGAATTTCAAATGCACTGTTGCAGTTGTCGTTCCAAGCAAAACGCCGACTTTCTTCCGTCAATTCCGAGAGAGGCTTAGCAATAGAGGAAAAACCTTCGATGAACCGGCGGTAATAGGAACATAGGCCAAGGAAACTTCGAACCTGTTTCTTATTCCTAGGGACTGGCCAATGTTTAACAGCGTCAATTTTCTGTGGATCTGTAACTAAACCATGTTCAGAAACAATGTGTCCGAGGTATTGCACACTCTTCTGTAAGAAACGGCATTTGGAAGGATTAAGCTTCAAATTGGCAACTCGAAGGCGTTGGAAAATCTCTGAAAGGATAAGAAGGTGTTCATCAAAGGTTCGGCTATGGGCAATGATGTCATCCAGGTAAATCAGGACGGTTTGCCAAGACAATCCTTGGAATACTTTGTCCATCAATCGTTCAAATGTTGCTGGGGCATTACAGAGCCCGAAAGGCATTACGGTAAACTGCCATAAGCCGTCGCCGGTAGAGAATGCCGTCTTCTCCTTGTCTTTTTCGTCCATCTCCACCTGCCAATACCCGCTCTGAAGGTCCATAGTGGAGAACCATTTGGATCCAGCCATTGTTGAAAAAATGTCGTCTATTCTGGGCAGAGGATAAGAGTCTTTCTTGGTCTCATCGTTTAAAAGTCTGTAATCTACACAAAAGCGATAAGTTCCGTCTTTTTTTCTTACCAAAACGATTGGAGACGCCCATGGGCCCTTGCATGGTTCAATCACTCCTCTGTCTTTCATTTCTTGGATGAGCTGCGCGACTTCTTCCCGCTTTGCTAGTGGGATCCTACGAGGTGGGACTTTGATGGGCTTGCTCGTTCCCGTATCGATAGTGTGTTTGGCTAGACAAGTTCTTCCCTGGTCTTCAGGTCCAGATGAAAATACATCCTGATATGAAATGAGAAGATGTTTATATTGAAGTAACTGCTCGTTTGTGATTCCTTCTGGTAGTGCTTCCATAAGACCTTGCATGTAAGTTGCATCAGACTCAGAAGAGATGTTAGGGACAGTGTTACAAACCTCGACAGAGCACGCTCTAGCAATTGGGATATTTTTTGGTAAAATTACCTCTTCTTCCGTGGTATTAATCATTCGTAGCATGATTTGTGGTTGGCGGGCGTCAACCAAGGAACGAGCTAAGTAAACACCCTTAGGCAGAGAATTTTCGGCGCATGGTTCAACTAATGTTGCAGAACTTTGCAAGTCTAAAGGCCGTGGTATTGGTAAAATCACTTCGGACCATGGTGGGAGAATCTCTGAGCTTATCGACACAAGAAGTGCGTTACTGGCGTTTCCAGATGACTGCAAAGGTAGTTTTCTACCCTGGACTTCCAATACAAGTTCTGCAAAGTCTAGGTGACAGTGGTTGTCTCGCAGAAAGTCGATGCCTAGTATTGTTGGGATATCGCGGTCTAGCACAGCAAATGTTTGCCGGTATTCTCTGTTTCCTAAAATTAAGGTTATCTCTGTTGACCCCAATGACCAGAGAATACTTCCAGAGATTCCTTCTACGCGGAATTTTTGTCCAGATGGAAACACTGTACTTGGAAGATGCTTGCTGCTTATTATTGACAAGTCGGCGCCAGAATCAATTAGGAAATGATGTAGGTTCCGATCGAGATAGCCTTCAAGTGATAACCCGGTTCTGCTAGCAACTCCTACAAAGATAGAACTTAAGTTCGGTTCGGGGGAAGGTTTTTTGTTGGATGTGGACGAAACAGAAAATGTTGAAGCAAATTCATTGGGTTCTGCTGGTGTTTGCTTCGTAACACCGGCAGATTTTAGTTTTCCGAGTCAATGGAAGTTGAACCACGAGCTGATGACGGGTTCTCTTTATTTTTGTGGTTTGGCGATGAACTGAGCGCAAGTACAGTTTTGTGCCCACGTCGATCTAAACGTGAAGCAATATCTTGTGCAATTCTCAAAGCCTCCGATAAGTTTTGTGGTCGTCCAACCGCTACCAAGTTTTGGATTTGTTCGTCTCGAATTCCATCTATGAACTGGCTAAGAACAATTTCTTCTACTACCTTTTCAGCGCCGTTTGGAAAAGCTGAACTTGCCAAGCGCTGTAGGTGAATTGCGAACTCAGGTAAGGATTCCTTAGGCCGCTGAAGACGATTTCGCAGCAGTGTATAGCTAGTATGATCGTCTAAACCAAAACGCTGTCGAAGGAGGTTGCGTAGAACTTCATACGAAAATGGTTTTCCTCTTGGCATAGCGCTTAAGACAGAAAGGCCTTCCCCCCGAAGTTGCATGGCTAAACCATGAGCCTTCTCCGATTCTGTCCATCCGTGAAATTTGGCAACAATTTCAAACTGAGTTTCATAATCAGTCCAGGAAGCGGTGCCATCGTAGGGCTGCACTATGCTCGGGTTGAAGAATCGTTGTAAGGTTGGGTTTGTAGCAGAAAACGACGACGACGTCGCTGGTTGATTAATGGTGGATTTACATGTATCTGCATTTTTAGTTCTGCAAAAAAGAGAGATGCAACATACAAAAATCATGCTTGTTCGATAGAGAGGAAAAATCAAAATGCAGACATCTTGTCAAGATCAAGATTATAGAAAATAATAGAAATCAAGATCAAGATTATGGTTAAGACGAACATGTTCATCTTTTTTATAGCATGTTCATCTGCATTTGAGGTTCCTATAACTGAGTTCAGGTCAACAGCGAATCTCCCTTTCTCACCTGAACGCTAAAAAAGCAACAAAAACCATAGTTGTTGTCAATTTTTCCGCTCATTTGATTGAATGATTGCGATAAGAAATAACAAACGATGTAAGTAATATTTAACTCAATAAAATTACTCAATAAATTGTTGATAAACTTTATTTCGTATAGATACTACAACCATAAAATAATGGAGGAATTCCCGATGGACGAGTATGATGGTTGGTTCTAGTTATTCATTCTGCCTTTATCGTATTAAACAATTTTGTTTTCTTTCAGAATTTGTTGACTTTGAATTTCTGAATGAAGATTTGAGGCCATTAGAATTAAAGTTTCCGGAAGATAAGACTGGTAAGCATAATCTGAAGAAGGAAAACCTAAAACTTTATAAAAAATAAACGATGCATTCTGTTGTCCTTTAGATTTAATGATTGATGCAATCAGGCAGCGAGCAGCTTTGTGGAACATCAAGGACTTAAACTACCGGAATCGTGTTGTTCGCAATAGCTTGTGGCAAGAGGTCCTTTCTGAAATGGGTAAGATATTGGTGGGAAAATCCACATGCCTAATAAAAGCATATAATAAATTCTATGTATTAAAATAATGCATGTATGCTTCTTTTTTACACTTTCAGACCTTGAAGAAGCCTTTCGAAATGTGGTTAAAAAGAGGTGGGATACTCTTAAAAGTGGATACACCAGGAACAAAAAGGGAGCACCCAGTGGTTCTGGAGCGAAAACGCAGAAATACAAATACGGTGAAAGGTTGTCGTTTCTAGATGACACCATTGAACCGAGAAGGTAAGTGAAATAACACTCTTATAACTTTTGTTCTAATTCACTTTCTTCAACTACAGAACGACAACGATGATGTCTCCGGCTTCAAGAAGTGAAAGCTCACTTGAATTGGCCCAAGGAACTGCTCCAAAAACCAGAAGTATGTATTTTAAGATTACATGTATGTTTTAAAAATTAACTAAAATTGTATCTTTCAGAAACACTCGCTCGAAACCACGAATTTCAAGCCGAAGCCCTGGAAATCTTAAAAGACATGAACAAGCCTAGAACAACACCACCACAAGAAAAAAGCTTTGCTGCACTCACTTGCGAACTCATATGCAAGGATATGGAAACTCTTCCAGATTCTGAGCAGAGGACTCTGCGAACTGAACTTTTTGCCGCCGTAGATGCAGCTATTCGGCGCCACAGATCTCCTGGGCAATAGTCAACGACTCAAAAAAGCAAAAAAGGTCCTTTTCAGGACCACAAAAAATCAAAAAGAGATACACAAACATTTCAATAATTTTGTATTGCTTAAAATTTTAGGTATACATATTTGGTATGCTGAGGCACGATTAACGAAGTTGATGTAGGTAGTTGTTCTCGTTGTTTGTGGTTACCGAGGAATAATCTCAAATCCATTGCTTCTGGTTTCAGTTCTTTGCTTCTTGTAGTTCCCATAAAATTGGCGATAGGGGTGAATATCTTTCTTTTAATTTTATCTTCTTTATTTATTTCATTATTTCAAACTCCAGGCACTGTATTATAAAAGCACTTTGATTTATCTTCAATACAAAAAAAAAAATAATAATACAATAAAAAGGTTAGTATTAACAAAAACAATCACATCATTACATTTTAGGACAAGACAAAACAAAACAAACAAATAATAAATTACATCAATGTACTATGTACAACATACATAAATAAGTAAATAAATTTCATTTATAAAAAATATAATAACTTCAATTTGGAAAGACTAGTTTTTATGAGACTAAAATTTTCATTCATTCTAAATGTCGTAGATTCGTTGGCGAAAATGGGAGATTCACAAACTGTTGAAATATTTAATCCTTTTTATGATTTTTGAAGGCGGTACGGAATTTTCTGAAAAGAAAAAGAACATGAATTGTTTTCCTTGAATTGAAAAACCTCTCAGTCCATACCTCAAGTCCTTATACGCCAAATTCGACTCATATTCAGACTTTAGCATCGCAATGCGAATCCAACGAGGTCGCTTATGTATGACTTTATGAATGAGGAACTTCAATCCCAAGAGGAGATGCTCGAAAACAACAAATGCAAGATCGGGGATTTCTGGTACGAGTTTGGCAACGAAGTCTCTACAAGAAATCTTCAGTTTCTGTGTGTTCTCTAATTTTTGTTGTTAAATCTTTACCTGACTTGTGGTTGCATGTACAGCAACCCACAATTACTGAATATTGCCAGAACTGAGAGGAGTTCAAAAGCGGATTCCCAGGCGCCTATGTTCTTAGCACGGCGGGCGTAGGGTCGTTTAAAAATGTTACAAAGCTAAAAATAGAACAAAGCTTTCAAGCTTTCAAGCCCTCTCACAGTATTCTTTAAAATCACCTTAAACAGATCTATATGCAGAGCGAAAATATTGTTGATAAGAGCACCGATAGCGGCAAATGGAGCAACAGCGGCAAAGAGAACCACATATCCGAATTGAGTGCACATTTGCAAGTAATCTTCGTATGTGCTCTGATATTCGTCCAATCCAGCTTCATAGAAACTCTGTTTGGAAGATTTAAATACAAGAATTATTGATAAGCCCAAAAAACTCATAATTTACCTGTTCGTAACGAGCTACATCCATGATCTTCTCTTTCTTCTCATCGTCCATTTCTTGTTCGATGTACTTTGTGAATTTCTGTCTAAGCACAGCCAACAAGGGAATTCCGATTTCCTGGGCCGTACAGACAATCTACATGCAATGCAAATTTTTACCTGATGAATTCGTATAATGGTAAAATGAGCATACTTGAAATATAATCAACTGCATCATCAGCTGATACTTCAACTGATTAAATCTCGCAAAACAAAAGCGATGAAAAACAATGAGAAGAAGTTGTTGACAATTTCGAAAAGCATGAGTTTGTTGACACGATGGCGATAGTATTGACTCCGAGTGCGATGGTTTTCAAGATCGGTCAAGAAGGTTGCCAGTTTTTCATACGCCCATGAGAAAATAGCAATGAGAACCGACTGAACGATCACGGGAATATAAAGGAGCAGCGAATCGGTACCTGTGAAATGACAATTGTATAATAAATGGCTGGGTGTAGTGAATTAACTAAACTAACCAAAATCCTGCATGACTTCAGCTTCAATTTGAAATTTATAGAGAGCAAAATAACCAGCGGCAATGATGCAAAAGAATACAACCGGATACGAGATGCAATACATTTGCATATAAAGTCAGTCGCATTGGATATTGCAGCGTCATTTTGCCAGTGATTGGGTCGGGTTTTAAGACACCTGTGAAGCCGGTTCGTGGAATATCAAGACTGGTCATATCGATGGTGCCCCAACGGTAGGCCAAAATCGAACATCTACGACTCCAGAGTTCCAAAAAAATCTTAAGAGATT
>CAKKXW010000004.1:52776718-52861194 GCA_920937365.1 Sphaerophoria rueppellii | reverse complement strand
TGGGTCATAAATTTTCCACTTCATTAACATGTTATGCGATTAAACCAGACACACACAAAACCTCATCGCCAGGACCCACAAATTCATGTTTTGTCATAATCATAATTCTACATCCTATCCATGGAGAGTGTATAGAGAGGCAGAGTAGATATTATAGGTGTCACTTTTTTGTACCATTTGAACATGGACGTTTTTTGCGTGGAATTATTTATTTTTTCCCACAGCATCAGAAGCGATTGAAAAAAGCAGGAACCGCGACGACACACCCACAAAATTATATGTCTCCTCGATCCTAACAAACAACCGACTCTCGATGAATAACAACGGCGGCGATGCGATGGAAGCGACATCATTCCACTCGCCATGTCCATAATAATTAATAATAATTATATTTTTGAAACAATTATATGCCGCCGAGAGTTTTTGTCCCAAATAAATTGAATTTTCGACGGCTGTTAGTTTGTGTGTGGTCAAGGTAGATTTTTTGTTCTCTGGTAAATCCTGTATAGCCGCATCAACCAAAGCCAAAAAGGTAACGCGTCGGATTTGTAATTCATGAATTTATGGTGTTTTGGAATTTAGGAAAAACTTTTTTTTGCATTAATTTTAGCTGAGGTCAAATTTAGTGGCAATGTTGGTTGGTTAATTTTCAGTGTCTTTTTTTTTTTAATCAAATATGTATGCAAGTGCCAAAAGTCACATTTAACCACGCAATTAATTTTCTATTCCTGAATAGAGGGATCGCGATATAACACCTGGTAAAAAACTATAGGCGTTTCAAAAATCAATGTTTGAACCAACGACGCGACGCACGGCGGACATTTTAGATAGAATCGAAAAGCGGCGCCCATCTTTTCCAACCGTCATTTCAGTGCATTTTGATGTCCATAAATTGGACCCAACATCCATAAAGCCTTCCTCCTTAAATAAAAACAAAAAAAGTATCCTTGATTGAATTCATTCCTTTTAACATTTCAATTACACGCACACACGACAATTTGGTTACAGACCTGTCCGCAACATGACTGACCACACCTATCACATTGCAAGCAACCTGGCTCCATCCGCAACGTACAGTTCCATTTTTTATTTCTCCAATTTTTCGGACGAAAATGCAATTTTTCCTTCTCACAGGACGATTTACTGAAACCTACAACTCTGCTAGGGGAAAACTCAAACAAACGGAAAAAAGTGGACTACAATAACAACTCAGTCATTCGGCCGATTCAATTTAATTAAAGCAATTTTCCACTTTGACCACTTTTCGTTTACACCCAGCCCACAGCAGATGGAAAAAAAGGAGCAAATAAAAACTGCATCACACATCCTGTTGCCTGAATGGTGGAAACGCATCCTTTAGTGAATCCTCTCTGCCAGTCCATCTTTTGGACATGGCAAGGACGAAAAGGATTTGGCTTTTGTGAGGGCTTATTTTTTTCATTCTCTTTTCGTGTCGCAGCTGAATGCATTCTTGCATCCAAAGTTGTGCTTCAGAAAGGTCCTTTCATTGTCTACATATCCAGTCCTCAATCAAAGCGAGCCATTCGTTGCCGGTCAAGTGCAAAAAAGCAACATTTTGATCTGATATCGTTTGTATGCTGGTGGCAGGCTTTACAGCCTTTTTTTCGTTTTCAGCTTCATCCCCCTTGGAGGTAATTAAGGCATACCTAGCTTACAGAATTGGGTATATAGGGGTGAAAGTCATATACCTTTCGAAATCCTTGTCGGTCTAAAATTGATGAGCTCATAACGTAAACTAATCTGTAAGCTCGTACCCGAAAAAAGGACCGCTCGGATATGGAGGTTGCTGTTGCTGCTGATTTGCCCAACTCAACTCTCTTGAACGGGTTATAACAAAGAAAATGGCGACAACGACAACGCCTTGGGTGGCAGCTAGAATTATGGCAGAGCTGTCGCTTTCTGTTTCAAAGTACAGAGCTCACTGGAAAACGGTACCCTTCAAGATAGGATCTTCTTTATGCGACTTCTTAGCATTACTCGATCTTATCGGTGATGTGATTTACTTCAATCTATTTACAGTTATACTCACTCGAAGTTCGTCGTGTCGTTTGTATAAGCGAACGAGTAATACCATCAGGAATAGGATTTTTCTTCTTTTTTGAGTTTTAGGACTGTATGAGATGTTTGCATTGGACTGGGGTCTTGGTGGACGATGACGACGACTATGAACTCGTACCTTCCAAGCGAGATGTGACTTGCTGGTATTAAATGGTATGGCAAGAAAGTTGATTCTCTCCTGCCAAATATATAACATTCTGGGGAAACTTCGAGCTTGGAGTTTTATTTGACAGCGAGTAATGGTAATAGACGTGATAAGTTAAAGGTTATGGGACTGCTTTTCTGGTATTATAGTCGTTTCCTTGGAACAAAAAAAAAAACGTATAGTTTAGCCCGCACCAATGCCATATCGTCAAAGAAAGTAACATTTTTGAAACGGTTTACACCTGGGATGACTTTTGTTTTTTTTTTTTTTCCTTTTTTGTCAAACCGGATGAAGGTGTGGTTGAATTTATATCGGTCACTATAAAAGTAAATTGTGTTTTTTTTTCTGTGCGCAAACAATTGTTGTCGTTTGGTGAATTTTGGGAGGGTTTGGTTTTTCGGAATATTTTGGAGCAACCTGCACCTCGTTCTTCCTAATAAGATAAATCAAATAAGATCTTAGGCATAGGTACGATGAGTATAGATAAGAATCAAAGTTATGTACAGAAGTGGTAGAGGTGAAGTTTTTCAAGTTGATTTCCGTTTCAGAAAAGATGGAAAGAACATTGGTGGGATTCTTAACTGCTCGGCAAAACGTCCTGCCTGCAAGGGATGAGTGGTTGTAGAATTAGAAGAATAGACAATAAGCTAGGCACCTGATGCTTATCTCGGATTAAGAATTAAAATTAAATATGTGCGTAGATTTTGTATTCCGTTTTCCAAGGTCTAGAATAGGTAAGGGTAACCGGGGATAGTTGGCCTCAGGGGTAAGTAGACTCACTGCCAATAATTTCAAAACAAAAGAATTTCTTTCAAGTTTGTCCTTGTTAAAATTATAACATTGAGCACAGCAGTCCGATTAGTTACATGTCGTCTTTTGATAGTCTAGAGCCGTTCAAGAGTTATCGCGGAAAAACTCTTTTTTGCTTTCGTGAGTAATTTTTTTTATTTCTTTTACACCGAAAAAAAACCTTGGTAAAATCAAACAATAATCTTGTTTGTTTTTGCGTCAAGCACGAATATGTTTAATTTGAACATGCTGGCATTGTTATTTTTTTTATTTAAATGATACAATGTTCATTGTTCAAAACAATAACGTCATTGTCAATTTCATTGTTAACCAATCACGTTTGTAGTAAAACAAACATGAAAATGGTGTTCACTTAAATATTATAAGCATACTTGACTGACAATCATTGTGCGCAAATAATCAATATCGTTGTTGATCAACAACGATTTAGTGTTTCTTTAACTATGAGATATTATAGTGTTACAATTTTTGTGCTTGAATTAATACGAATTTGGTCCAGCTCGTTGTTGATCAAAAACGTTTATAGTTGATTGAATATTATTCTGCTTAAATTAAAAAGAGAAATAGGGTGATTTATGTTGAAAGATACCGTTTGTGATATTAGAAAACAATTAAGTCTTCAATGAAAGTGGTTAGAAAAACATTTTCTTTGTCGATATAAGAATACTTACAGTTTTTTTTCACCTGAGAAATCCAAGGAAATGAAAAACCATCACAATCAATTTTTCTAAAACATATTTTATTGAAATAATATACCAAAAAACTTAAATAATATAACAAAATTTAACGCGTTTAATGTTTGTGTTTCGAATAGATATCTGTACTTATAAATTCATCAGTTTTATTCAATACTTTGAATAATATGTTTCGGAAATACATTAATTTGATGATGATATGCGATACTTTTTAAAGCCTAATATAATAATGAAATATTTAAAGGAAAAACTACTTTTTTTACAAATAAGGAATGCAAGATTTACCAATGTTTTCCCGGCAGAGCGTTTAAAAAGCAGCCAATAAATTAACATCTTCCCTTCTTAGGTCATAGAAATGTTCTTACTCCTCAGTATAACCTCGTTCCGCGTTCATTGCTAAGTTGAAGCCGTTATTTTCAGCAAGAGACCTTTGTTGACATAAACATAAGAAACCGCTTACCTTCAGATGTTTAAAACTCTTCATCCGGCTTGAAATTTTAAAAACGTCTTCTTCTTGTGAAAGATATCAATGCTTATTATTCTGCACCTTCTTTTAGAATTGAAGAACCTGCTACCTTCTGATGAATTCACTATGGATCCTCTTGGAGATGGAACAAATACTTTTCTGTTTAAGAAATATAGTTAAGAAATGTAGTAGATTCATAACCTTTGTTTTTTTATACTTTTCATATTCGGAACAATTAGCATAAAACATAATTATGTCGGACTAGATATAGAGATAGACTTGATTTATTTCATTTTATGAATTTTAACAAAATTGTTTCAGAGTTTCAGAGTGTCGTGTTAATTTATAGTTTAATAATATAATAGAACAAAAACTTACCTTAGAAATTAAACTTCTGGTGCTGGTGTTATTTCGATTTTATTTGTTAAGCAATTAATAAACAAACTCTTATTTACTTTATACACACGTCTTGTTCACCAAAAAAAGCTAAACTAATGAACAACGAACGAATGCATTTAAACTCAAATATGCAAGATTATTGCAGGCCAAACAATACAAATATTCTATTGAACATACACGTGATACTTCAAGTTCGAAAAGTATTCTAATTCAAAATGATTGCGACACTTTAACAATGTTTGTGTTGCCTCAACAATTATCGTGATTGATTAAATATGAACATTGTTGATCGAGCATATCCTTGATAATTCATTAACGACCTTTGTGTAGCTTCAAAAATTCTTGTGGTTGGTTAAATACTTTCATTGTTGATCAAACATTATAAGTGATACTTGAATATGATACGTTGTTTATCATTGTCACTTTTCATAAAATTAAGTTGAATTGTTAATTAAACACGTTTGTTGTTGATCAAGTATAAATTCAACAATGATATTCTTGCTGTAGTATAAGAGAATATTCAAATCAACTAGTAACATGCTTAATTTGAACATTTTAATGTTACTCACCAAAATAAAAAATTGATCACGGCTGCATTGTTGATTTAAACATGCGATCTTATTTGTTTCAATCACAAAGCTTGTTTAATTTCACAACTATCGTCAAATTGTTGATTAACAATGAAGTGTGTTTTAAATCCACTAATGTTTTTTCTTTCGGTGCGGTTAGTTACATGTCGTCTTTTGATAAAGTCCTAGAGCCGTTCAAGAGTTATCGCGGAAAAAACTCTATTTTGCTTTCGTGAGTAATTTTTTTGATTTCTTTTATTTATTTTTTTTTTCTTTCGTAAGTGTGTTGCTTTTAACGTCGGTTTTTTGTTTTTTTTTCAGGAATAACAGCAAGTGAGTGTTTGCATTAACAACACCTAGCAGTTATATATTTGTTTTATTTCTGAGTACCGAAAAAAAATCATTAAGTGCTGAAAGACCGATTGGGGCAAGTTGACTTTTTTTGTTGGGGGTAAATCGACTCAGTTGTTTTTGGTAGAAAAACAACAAGGAGGCGACTGAAAAATCAGCTATCGAGCTTATGTTTAAAAATTATTCTTGAAAAAGAAAAAAGCATACGATGCTGATGCTCCTTAATATGGATTCCCTACAAATCGATGAAAAGATATGTGCAAAATGGCAAACATTTGAGCAAAAGAAGTTGGGTCATCCCTCAATCTCTATTGCCGGGCTGTCTCATTAATATTTTTTTTTTTGTGTCAAATGAAATTAATTTTGAGTGCAATTTTTCAATTTCTTATAGTTTTAGTATCAAAAAGCTGGAAAAAATGATATAGGTAGTCAACTAAACCCATAGTTTATAGTCAACTTTCCCCGGGTTTGGGGTTAATTGACCCACCTGAGGCCGTTTTATAAATTAAGGAAAAAAAGGTCTTAAGATAAAATTAATACTAATATATAAAGCTGAAGAGTTTGTTTGATTGAACGCGGTAATCTCTGGAACTACTGGTTCGAATGGTATAATTCTTTTTGGTGTTGGATAGTCCATTAATCTAGTGACCAATAGGAGCAATTCAGTGGAAAATGTGAAAAAAACGGCAAAAATGTTAATTTTTCTGCGTTTTGAAGCGCTTATCGCAGGAACTGCTTAATCAAATTGAACAATTCTTTTAATGTTGAATGGTCCATTTATCGTAAAAGGCTTGAAGCTATATAATATTACGCTGCGACCAATAGGAACGAAGCGTTTGTGAAAAATGTGGAAAAATGGCAAAAAAATCATTTTTGAAGGCTTCTGTTGTCTGCTTGAACGTGTTGATCTCAGGAACTACTAATCAAATGGAACAATTCTTTTTGTGTTGAATAGTTAATTAATTAGCTAAGGCTATATAACAATAGGAATGAATGGAAAATGTTTAAAAAACGGACAACAAATTATTCATTTCTCAGATTGTTGGACTTTGAACGCACTTTTCCCAGGAACTTGTAAATAAAATTAAATAATTCTTTTTGTATTGAATAGTCCATATATCGAGGAAGGGTTTTAGCTATAGTGTAGCTAAAACGAGGAAAATAATACATATTTGAGGGCTTCGAGTTAAGGACAATTTCGATTTAGAGAGAGTAGACTGTTTTTAAAATAACTTCGCAACAAAATTCCCATGCGTACATGATGCTCAAGTCGAAGACGCACCTTGGCCGATGGATGAGGTAGAGGCGGACGAAGTCGCGGGCAACTGCTAGTATTCTTTATAAAACACAAAAACTTGTTAGTAACAAGGAATTTAATTCGTGTTGATATCTTTTTTATTTATTTAAAAAAAGAAGATAAGTGAATTTTGAGTCTACTATCCCCGGTCTCCCCTACATTTCACAGGAGCTTTTTGAAAGAGATTCTTTGAGTTGCAGGTTAATAAATTAATAGAGTGGCGCGACAGCTCTTGAAGAGCCAAGGCCTAAGTGGCTTACTCTCATCAACAATTCTCTAGGTGCGTGTGAAGAATTGAGGGGACCTACAATTTAACGCCGATTCCGAACGGCAAAGTTGAAAAGCACTTTTTCATAACAGATGATACTCTTGGAAGCTTTGTCAGTTCTTCGCAAGAGGCAGTGTCCGTGAAAGATGCCATAGAAATTGTTATCTAACGTTTCACATTTAGTTTTTTTTAAATTACTAGGAGCGGTTTTTCTTAAAATTATTTTGTATACACACAAATAAAAATAGTGTTAAATTCAAAAGAAATAATAATAATTCAAACATTTTTGCTATGATTTTGCTCTAATGGCGTTTCATGTTGATTTAAAATGATTTTCATATAAAACGAGCGTAAATTCTTTTCGTTTTGAAACAACGTGATATCAGCCTAATTTGAGAAGATTGTCGTATTGATATAACTCGTTGATTCCTTTTAAAATAATAACACATATACTCCTGAAAAACATAGATTTTAAAATTAAAATAACACGATGATGCCTTCTAAACCAAAATGATATTCACCTTAAAACAAAACCAGAATTCGAATTGAATCAATCATGGTCCTTATGTCAAAATAACTTGATAGTTCCTTTTAAAATTATACACACATATCCTCTTGAATCAAATTCCTAATACATTTATAAATTTAATAGAAAGTTTTAATATATAAGCTAAATTTGTTAAAAGCAAACTATGTATATATATTTATTTTTATTTCTCTGGGAAACAGCTCTAGAACCTCTGCTTAGATTGGAGAAAATCTTTCAGCGTTATTTCTTTTTGTATAAGAAAATATCTTCTAAAATAATATTTATTATGTCGGCCCGAAATGAGTCCATCAAGTGATTATTATTATAAGATTGTTTTTCGGCTTTGCCCTTTAGGTTTTCTTCCAGAAGATGTTCAAGTTTCTAAAATAAAATAGAACAACAAAAAAAAAAAATAGAATACACTAAAAACGTTTGAAATATTAATTTTTACTTTGGATAATTGAGAATTTCAATAGGCATTCGTTGATGGCGTTGCGTTGGTGGGAGACAACCACTGGATTGGGGTTTTAACCACGAAACGACTTTATTCGCAATGGAACCCGACAAAGTTTCATCGGCAATCACAAACTGCAAAGTAAAGTAAACTAAAATGCCACCAGACTTACAAGGGCTGCTCGTCGCTCTTAAAGATAACGGATCTTTTTGTCTGGTTTGACAAATCTTAATGTATTTCAACACGATTTGATGCAGTATGCGCAATCAAATAAACTCAAAGTAAAATTGAAATGCTTACGCATAACGCAGACAAAGGGTAGCTGAAAAGATAAAGGATCTTTTTCGTTGGTCGGTAAATCACACACAACTCGATATGAAGTAATATGAACACGACTCTGTTTTATTTCAACACGATTTACTTTTTTTTAAACGATTTCATGTTGATTGAATACTTAAGAAACAATCATATATCGTGTTGATTTAACTTTGGATATGTTTTGTGTTTTAATCCGATTATTAACAGTTTTCCCTTTTATTTCAACATAATTTCATTTTTTTAATCTGACTCAAAGTTTATTTTAAATGACATACTTAAAAAACAACGGTTAATTAATAATAATTACAGTTCAGAAAGCATTTATGTTAAAATAATCAAAATGTAAATTTAAAACGCAACCATTTCAAATCTAAATGAAAAAAAAAGTTGATTTAAAAAATGTTTGTAAATATAAGAATTTGTCGTGTTGATTTTACATTGGATTATTTTTCTGTGTGAACATACAATTTTTGTCAATTGTCCTAAGATTCATATGGGCATGCAGTGTTCAAGAAAGTATTATTAAATTATTATTTATAATATTAATATTAAATTGGAATTTATGTTTTTAATATTGATCTGTTGCTGAGATAAAAAATCTTGAAAAAAAGAAATCTTTTTTTAAGATCCAAAAAAATTTGGAATACGCAGTATATTATTTGGGCAGAATACATGTATGTACTTCCACCTACTCCTAAAAAAATATGTTTTTGAACAATACAAAAATATGTTTTTTTTTTTACTTTAAAAACCTCAATATTCCGGAAAAAAATTTGCGAGGATGTTTAAACAAAATCGTATGAGCCGTTGCTACCCTAAGTTTGATCTTAAAAGTAAAATATAAAATGCCCAGCCAAATTCGCTCAAATCACTTTATTCCAAATTTGAAGTCACTAGAACCGAAGGGGCTGTGAGTGCGTTAACAGTTAGACGGAATAGCCGGATCCACTTTTTTCGACTTCACAATCACCGAAATATCATATTTCAGTCTCAAGCTTCTACAAGCGATTTAGTTGATCTAATAACGCGGGAAAAACTGCAATGGGCTGTAGATTGTTTTGATCCATATAAATCTCCAGGACCAGACGGAATCATTCCGGTCAAACTAAAACCACAACCACTATTGGAAATAATTCTGACAAGTTGTATAAGTTGTATATTTCCAAAGCATGGAGAATGGCAAAAGTAGTCCCTAAGGCAGGGAAACCCTCCCACCATAAACCTAAAGATCTACGACGAATTTGCCTATCATCCTTCCTTCTTAAGACCTTGGAAAGATTGATTGAAATTTACATCAGACATAACTTAAAACCATGTCTCATTTCCACAGCTCTACATGCTTACTCTAAGGGAAAATCAGTAGAAACAGCATGTCATTCGCTGGTACGTAGTATTGAATATTCCCACAAATACAAAGAATATAACCTAGTAGCTTTCCTAGATATTGAAGGAGCTTTCAACAACGTCAGTTACCAGGTGATCACAATAACAATGGACAAGCTGAAATTAGAAAAATCACTCATAGATCTTATAAGTCTCATGCTCATGGGAAAAGCAGGACAATAACTTCCAGTATGAGAAATTCTACTACCACCAGATCGGTGAATCGAGGTTCCCCCCAAGGTGGGGTCATTCACCCTCTTTTATAGAACATGTTAGTAAACGACCTGCTAACATCATTGGAAATAGAGGGTTTCAGGGTGATTGCCTATGCTGACGACGTTGCAATATTCGTATCTAGGAAACATCCCAAAGTTCTATAGGAACTCCTACAAAATGCCCTAAATAGCCTACCAAATTGGGCCTAGCAATGTGGTTTGGACGTCAATCCACATAAAACAGAACTAGTACTCTTTTCGAGAAGCTACAAAAATCCTCAGATTAGCCCACCCAAGATTAAAGGAATACCATTAAGCTTTTCCGACCAAGCCAAATATTCAGGCCTCATTTTAGACAAAAAACTAAATTGGAAGGCAAATATTGATGAAAGAGTAAAAAAAGCTACCGTAGCGCTTTTTACTTGTAAAAAGGCCATTGGATCAAAATGGGGCCCCAAAAATAACCCACTGGCTAATCGGTAATCAGACCGGTACTCATTTATGGAGTTGTCATATGGTGGACCGCACTGGACAAGATGGTAAATCTAAATAAACTTATCAAAGTCCAGCAGTCAGCAGGTATGTGCATCACAGGAGCACTTCGCTCAACACCAACCGCAGCCCTGGAAGTGCTTTTAAACCTAACACCTCTTGACATCTTCTCCAAAATGGTGGCAGCCAGCTCAGGTGTGAGGCTTACTACTATTCTAGACAATTTCAGATCTATCCCAGATCGCCTAGACTATACCAACCCAAAAATGGTATTCGATAAAAGCTTCCATGTCTCCATCCCTTCAAGATCTTCCTGGGAAGAAGAGAGACCCCTGGAAGACAATGCGGTACACTTCTATACAGATGGTTCAAAGACCGATTACGGAGTTGGAAGTGGTATCCATTCGGAACAACTGAATCTCAGTCTAATACAGACTTCCTAATCAATGTAGTGTTTTCCAGGCAGAAGTAATGGCGATTAAAGAGGCACTATCCTGGCTCAAGTTATATCTTGCAAGGATATACGAATCTTCTCGGACAGCCAAGCCGCTCTCAAATCTCTCGCGTCTGTCTCCACAAACTCTCAAATAGTCCACGATTGTCGATCATCTCTGAATGAGATGACGAAACAGTTTAATATTCACCTCATTTGGGTGCCGGGCCACAGAGACATCCCGGGAAATTGCAAAGCCGATGAGCTCGCCCAAAACGGCACACTTCTGCCTAATGTTACACAAAGACATAACATAGGAACACCACTTGCTACATGCAAATATCATCTCAAACAATATGCTCTTGAATCAACAAATGCTAGATGGTCACAGGGTACCACCTGCCTAGCAACCAAGCAAATATGGCCAAACATAGACCTAAAACGGTCAAAAGGCTTGATATCCCTGAGCAGACAAAATATAAGCTCTACAATTGGAGTTATAACAGGACACTGCCTCATAGGTAGGCATGCTCTGAGGCTAGGGGTCTACACAAATGACTTCTGTAGAAGCTGCATGGACGAGGAGGAAGAGGAAACAGTCCAACACCTTCTATGTACATGTCCAGCACTCTCCATTAAAAGGTAATCCCTTTTTCGATAATACCAGTGAACTAGCAACGATTAACACAAAATGTCTCTCCAACTTCATTAAAAGCACGAATTGGTTTGTTTAGGTTCATACGATCGATAAGTACTTAAATTAGGTACCAAAGCGTTTTTCATAATTCTTGCTTTACTAGTTTCCATTTTACTTTCCCGGTAAGTGCTCTTTTGAAAAAGCCATCAGTTGCCTTCCTTCCCTTAAACACTTCAGCCGTAAAAATCATTCTTCCTGGAATGCTCACGGCTCACCTGAATGCAAGAGTCAAATTTTGTACATACAGTTGATTACAGAGACTCATATTTTAGCTGTACTACGCGAATGTAAAATTCTCTTCCACACTCTATCTTCCACAATCATTGCAATGTTAAGAAATTTAAAATCAATGTACATCGACACCTCCTTTCCGATAACTCTCTTGCCCCTAAACCCCTATATAGGGACTCACTGTGTGGCGTAATGAGGGTATTAACAACCCTGTGTGCTGCAAGCAATTATAATAACAAAAATCGAAAAAAAACGAAAAACAGTATTAATTTCATCAATTCGAGTTTTATGTATGATATTTACATAAATATTTTAATTTCTCCCAATTAGTTCTTCAATAAGTCGAAAAGAACTGTTTCTATTCACACACTTGCTTACTTTTATCATAAATTTATTTTACTGACAGTTCGCTTTGTTTGTTCAAAACACTCACCGTGATTTTACGATCCATCTTTCGGGTCGTATAACTTTAATATCACTCGCCACTGCATTGCATTTTTCTTACACCCCACTTAAACCTTTAAAAGCGCCTCCAAAATGCAATCAAACCAAACTCCAGGATTTCATTAAAAAAAAAAAACAACAAAAATCTATGCAAATAAGGCGTTTAGTTAGTTTATAGGTGGCCGTTAAAAACCAAAAAGAAAAGAACCTTTGCGCCTTTCCTCAACTCAGACACCAAGTCAGTTCCTTAAAAACCTCGTAAAGTTTTAATTTATTGAAGGAAGCGTAATCAACTGGAGTTTTACGAGTTTATCAGTGTATCTGTGCAAAAGTGCATTTTTTCAACTTGATTTGTGTTTTTATTGATCTCCCGATATATATGAATTCAATTTAGGACACAAGCTATAACACACATTTTAAACCGTAGATGAGTGTAAAGTCGAGGTGTTTCTTTAAGTATTTTCGTTTTATTTCAAATCGTAAAAGTCCACGAAAGCGTATCTTGTCAAAACGGTCTTTGATTATACAACACTTACCTATACACCTTTCCGAGGTGGAGGTCCGAAATACCAACACACAGCTCAGTGGATCGATCCTCTTGAGCCAAAAGTCGAATAGAGTCGAGTTCGAGAATGTATCTAAAATTCCGATTATAATTTTATTATGTGCATTTAGAAGTTTGTTTTATTGGTTAAGTTTATTGCTTGTTGCTTTTGTTGTTCTTTTTTATGAATAAATCGAATGAATAAAAATTTATTATATGATTTCTTGTATGTGTTTGTGTAGGCTTGAGTTGTGAATTTATGTGACGCAGTAGCTTTATGGGAAACAAAAAATAAGACAGAAGGGGGAAATGGTTGTAAATTTGTATTTTTATTTGGTCGTAAAAGTTTTGTGGCATTTTTAAATCTTTAAGTCTCGTGATGGGACACAGGGTGGAGTAAATATTTGAATAAAATTGATTGATTGACACTGATTGTCAGAATTTTATGACTGTCTAATGATTTTGATTTGGAAAACACATTAAATTGGATAAATTAAATGGACTTTGATTGGAGATGAGATGGGGACTGTGAAATTCTCAAAGCTATCATTGAGGATAAATCATTTCAAATTATTATAGCAACTGTTGTGTGTGTTTTCAAACGAAAAAATGTGTTAGGGTACAAAAGCTTTTCCTTGTTTTAAGTCATATCTCGTGGTAAGCATAGAAGAAAACTGAAAGGGCTTGAGATCTCGGCTTCGACTAGCTTAGCTTTATTTATTTGCTTGTAAGCTCTCAAAAGCTGCTATATCAAGTTTAAAACTTCCTAAGCCCTAATAAGGTTGAAAGTCTCATTAAAAGTTAATTATTTTTGTTCTTATTTACAATAAATACGAATTATTTGAATTTACGAATTACAATAAAATCATTCGTTTAAAATTTGGTCATAAAAAAAGAAACTAGTCAGAGTGACTGATCAACCAGTTCACTGACTCTTCCCAAATAATAATAATTAAGGAGTCAAAATTGACTTCACAACGCAACGTGAGTTGGTAAAGTCAATTTGAAAAATTTCATAATTTTTCCACGATGACAGCTCGACATTCGGTCATAAAACAATCATTTCAAATAAAACAGAAAAATACAAGCAAGATTTGGTCGTCTTTTTTTCGATACAGTTCCTCGATCTTGTAAATTAATTTACTTGATTGCTTTGTCATTGGGGTTGAAGATCCCAAAGACTTTAAATGTTTCCTGTTCTGAGTGCATCTCCTCCTGTTTCGTTTTTGTTTTCTTGTTCTCCAAATTTCGAAAATTCGTTTTCGTCATATTTGTATTCCCTTCTTTTGATAAGTTGAGTAATTTTGGGATATTTCATCAACTTGGAATAAAGGAGAAAATGACATCTTTCGTTTTTTATGTATCCACAAGCTGACAAAATGAAAAAAAAGTATTAAATTAATTTGTATCATCAAAATTTATGAAGAATTTATCATTGTTTATGTCTTTTTTTTCTCGAGGGGAAGGGGGAGGGGGCGATAATTTGCCTGCTTGACACTTTAATTAAATACTCGTTTTATTGGTTGAGAAATTATTTGCATCATTTGTTTGAATTTGAACAAACGGAATGCAAATAATTTAATGTTTTAATATTTTTTGTTTAACAACTGTGTCAATGTTGAAGGTAACGTAACATGCTAAGATTTTCAAAAGCAACCAAATATATTTAAATTTAAAAGAGATCCTAGCTCTCGAGTAATTAGAATTAGAGTAAGTGCTCCGACTTTGTATTGCAAAGTCCCCAAACCTACCAAATAATTCCGGTTACGAAGAAATTGGAACGATTGTGTTAAAGGTAGGTCCTCCACAGAAAACAGAAAAAAAAGTTCTTACGAATCCGATTTGGGGAAAACTGTACACACTGAACAAAGTCGGTGAGTAATATAAATATAAAAAAATGTGCACGACTGGGTCGTACGAACTTGCTCCTGCATGCTAAAACTAAATATTTATGATTACTTAAATTGCAAAAAGTAGTGTTAAAATAAGAGATATACTTTAAGCAATTCTGATTACACTCTTACTTACAGCTTACACTTAACTCACAAAAAAAAAACTCAATATATAAAAATAATTAGAATTCATTAAGAAAATTAAAATTTGAAAATGTACCTCGTAAAAACATTTCATTCCAAAAATTTAAATTCAAAATTCAAACCTTATTCGGACCTTATTTTTTTTTTTGAAATGTAGATTTTTTTATATTATAAAATTTTTCAAAAATGTCTTAAAATTAATTTGGGTATGCAGTTTTTAAGATCATGTAAATATACATATTAAATTCAAATCTGGATTTTTAAAATTGATCCGTTTTTCAGATACAGAATTTTGAAAAAAAAAGTTAAAAATATTTTTTAAAAATCCAAAAAAAAAATTTGAAATTTTTTTGAAAACAAAATATTATTTGAACAATATATACGTACTTTCGAAAAAAAAACTTACGCTGATCGGACTTTCAGTTTTCGAGAAAAACTAATAACAAAAAAACGGTTCTATGGGAGGTACCGTTTTGGAGCAATACAAAAATTTTTTTTTACATAAAATACATGAATGTTTAAAAAAATAAAACTCGAGGAAGTTTAAAAAAAATCGTAGGAGCCGTTTTGGAGAAAAAAAATGTTTTGGTTTTTGGCCAAAAAAATCGTATGGTGGCTACCCTAAATTTTGATCTTAAAACAAAAATAAAAAAATTGGGATATGAGTTTTTGCTCAAACCTCTAATTTTCAAATTTGAAGTCAATCGGACCAGTAGTTAAGGCTGTAGATGCCTGTAAACTTTCCGACAGACAGACAGACGGAATCGCCGGACCCACTTTTTTCGACTTCTCTATCATCGTAATGTCATATCTCATCCTCATCTAAAGTTTTTTTTTTACGAAATTCAATATTTGCCATATCTATACTAATATATAAAGTGAGACTTTTGTTTGTTTGTCGGTTGTATGTTTGTAGTCGATAAACTAACAAACAAACAAAAATCTCACTTTATAAATGATGGACAATTGCTGTTCCATGCACTGATTGTGCAGTTGGAGGTTCTGAAAATAAAAGAAATAATTATTAAGAGCAAAAAACATTGATTTCAATTTAGAGGCCAGTTTTAGCGATCATTAAAAACTATCATTAGTCATTTTCATTTCGATACTGTGGTGTACTTTGATTTTATTTACAAATCTCATTTCATTTCCTATTCATTCTTTTGTTTTATATTTAAGGCTGAACTCCTACTTAAGCTTTTACACCAAGACAATGTTTACACGCGAATTCTTGGGTAAGATTTTCTGTACAAAAGAAAATTTTAACATCGATATTAAAACAAGGCATAGATTTTAGTTTCCAATCTCTGTGCATGTACATTTCGCATTTTGAATATTAGGTACATACATGGTATTGTACATTGATTCGTTCATTTTCGGTCTCGGTCAAAACCAAAAGTAGAGTTAAGGACTGTTCACGGACAACTGGAAAATTTCAAAATGGGTTTTCGTATGGAAAATAGAAAGTTCTTGATGAAAAACTCGGAAACTCATTGGTTTTTAAAGGGAAAATTGCATGTAATTGTAGGTGCATTGGTTTTCAAATGAAAACTGGAAAATTTCAAAATCGTTTTCGAATTGAAAATAGAAAGATCTTTATGAAAAACTCGGAAACCTCATTGGTTTTTAAAGGGAAAATTGCATGTAATTGTAGGTGCATTGGTTTTCAAATGGAAACCTGGAAAATTTCAAATCGGTTTTCGAATTGAAAATAGAAAGACTTTATGAAAAACTCGGAACCTCATTGGTTTTTAAAGGGAAAATTGCATGTATTGCAGGTGCATTGGTTTTCAAATGGAAAACTGGAAAATTTCAAAATCGGTTTTCGAATTGAGAATAGAAAGTTTTTGATGAAAATCTCGGAAACCTCATTGCTTTTCATAGAAAAAATTATTAATTTTGTATTGCGAATTCGCAAAATTCTGCGAGAGCACGAAGATAATAATTATAATTCTAATAGTAGGAGAGCCGCTGAAGGCCGACCTTCACCAAACTGTTAACCGGCTGAAACTTTTTTTTATGAAATTTGGTTTGAAAAACGTATATGAATATAATAGCTTGCCTAACGAAAAGTGTGCCAGGCTATATTAAATTTAACTTTATTTTAATCAATTACTAACTCCTCCTTCACCCATACGTTAAAATAAAACGTTGTGCCACATAGCATATGTGTAAGTAGGCTTCAGTCAAGAAAAAAATTGTATGGGAGAGGGGGGCCTATTCCCCCCGTTTAGCCAGGAGGTGCAGTTTTCTGAAAAATTGGCTTATTTAAAAAAAAAATATTAAAAACCAAGGGCTTCCTCTACAACAACGTATTATACCTTTCTGCAAAGCCAAAAACTCAGGCTTTCATTTTGTATTTAAATTTAAGTGTTTTAAATTATAGTTTTAGAAAAATTAATTTTCAAACTCAAAATTTTGCAAAAAAAAAATTTGTTAAATTTTTAGTTAATTTTTTTCAAAATTTTATGTGATTAAGTACTTATTTTGCATTAAACATTCAATACTGTTAATAATTTTGAATATAAAAAACAGTAACGTAAAATAAAAAAAGTTTTTTTTTTTAAAGCAAAAAGTGATTTTGGTTTTTTCTTTATATCTCGACAATGGCAAGGTATTTTTCGATCCGGTTTACTGTGTTCGACTAAAATTTAAAAACAGCATTGAATGTTGAAAACAAAATTAGTACTTAATAAAATAAAATTTTGAAAAAATTTAGTTCAAAATTTAAGAAATTTTTTTTTCAAAATTTTAAGCTTGAAAATTAATTTTTCTAAAACTATTATTTAAAACAATTAAATTTAAATTTAAAATGAAAGCCTAAGTTTTTGGCTTTGCAGAAAGGTATAATACGTTGTTGTAGAAGAAGCCGTTGATTTTTAATATTTTTGTTTTAAATAAGCCAATTTTGTGAGCCAATAGTCTCTGCAGCTAGGCTCTCAAAACTTATATTATGTTGTAATTTAAATTACATTTTAATAAATGATAATAATAATAATAAGCCAATTTTTCAGAAAACTGCCCCTCCTGGCTAAGCGGGGGGAATAGGCCCCCTCTCCCATACAATTTTTTTCTTATCTCAAGCCTACTTACACGATATGGCTGTTTGACACAACGTTTTATTTTAACATATGGGTGAAGGAGGAGTTAGTTATTGATTAAAATATAAAGTCAAATTTAATATAGCCTGGCACACTTTTCGTTAGGCAAGTTATCATATTGTTATATGTTTTCAAAACTAAATTTCATAAAAAAAAAAGTTTCAGCCGGTTAACAGTTCGGTGAAGGTCGCCCTTCAGGGGCTCTTAGACTATAAGGTTGCTGTGATAGGTGCGAGGACGAGGGTCGCAGGGTCGGCTAGTATTCTATATGTCGCAAGTAAAAATGAAAAAACGTGGTGAGAAATTCATCAATTTTAGTCCAGTGAAGGTTAGGTTAGGTTAGGTTATGGGGCTGACAGTTGGTGTCGTTACCGTCACACTTAGATCAATACAGATCCATTGTGATACCTGCACCTGTACTGTAGCAATCTATTCAGTTAATCAAGCCATTTAGATGCATTGACGAAGTTCAGAATTTTAGTACCTGGAGTACTAGAGAGTTCTTCTAAGTCCCCGAAGAAATAATTTCCGAGCAGTTTGCGGGGCAGTGACATAGAAAGTGTGAAGTGTCTTCATGCACCTCCTCATCACCGCATCCTCAGCATAGATCATCTGAACTGATTCTCATCTTTTTCTTATGATATCCTAACAGATTATGTCCGGTAATAATGCTAACAAGAGATTGAAGTGATTCTTGTGTAGTTGCATAATTCCTTATGTTCTTTGTTTATTAAAACAAGGCTTGATCTTTCTTGTAGTGCCGCATTAATAGTTATTCTTTTTGAGATTTCCTATTTTAATGGCAGGGGTAATTCCCCTAGTGCGCCCTTCGCGGCAGCATGAAACAAGCTCTGATTTTACCTCAGTTGCAGTAATCGCTTTTATTGCCGCTTGGCTATCTATGTAAAAGGTGATATCAGCCTGTAGTATCGCCATCATTAATTCCTGTTGTCACTGACAGGACCTCTATTTGGAAGACACTACTGTAGTCCGGAGGCCAAACCGAAGCGGTTAACTTGAGAGATTCAGAATAGAAGCCTATCCCTACACCAGTATCCATCTTAGAGCCATCAGTATTAGGGCTTCACGATATTCGATAAAAATATCGGTATCGTATCGTATCGTATCGAAAGTCGAATTAATTTCGACACGATATCCGGTACCTGCGATACCGATATCGATACGATAAACGTGTTTATAAAATTGTCGATATTATCGTATCGCCGATAAGCACTGGTCGATAATTATCGAATATATCGTATCGACTGAAAGAATTTTATTTTCGACACTGCGTGCTCAAAATTCAAATTTTCTTTCAATAGCATTTACTAATAGTAGTTTACTCGCAGTTATACACATATTTGATTGTTTTTTTACGCATTCGCTAGTGCTTTCGTTGTCGATCGTCTTTTGTGAGAACCCGATGAACATCGATACTGGAACGAAACGCGTCATTTGTTGTCGAGACATGTTAGTAGCCGGTTGATTATTATTTCATATAAGAGGTGGTTGAAAGGTTGTCTTCATCTATAGTCATAGATATATATAAATGCACCTATAAAAATAAAGTCTGTAAGGGGTTGGAGTATCAAGCCGAAACAATAACAACAGATAACGCGAAAATGTACACCGTGTCGATTTAAAATTGCGGGTTCGGATAGTCTATAATCAAATAAAATTAATTTTGAATAGCTTGCGCTTCACTTTTTGCCTCGCTATAATAGTAAAATAAAATTTCGATATTTTATCGAGTATCGTATCGGTATCGTATCGAAGTCGATAACGATACGATAAATTTATCTTAAAATTATCGCCGATACCGATACGATACGATAAAATAATTTGTTACTCGATACGATACCGATGGAAATACAAACGAATAATATCGGTATCGTATCGTATCGTGAAGCCCTAATCAGTATAGATAGCTATTGACGACTCACTGGAATATGGTATATTATCTATCCATTCCTCTCTGCTTGGGGTGGTAGCCTGGGTATTTTATAGTCTGTTGTATAACTGTGACCCATAACCTTATGAAGGATCTGACTTCATCAGAAAAGTGTTTGTCTATTCTACGAAGCTTTTCAAAGAATTTTCGAATTCAAAAATTTGACCGAAGGACAAGTCAACAAGAAAATGAAGATCCTACGAACCGACAACGGTACCGAATTTTGTAACAGATCCTTTGTCAAGTTTCTGAAGCAAAATGGAATTCGACAGAATACACAGATCTCCGACTACACAATACGTAACTGAAATTCTTAACCGTTTCAATATAATGTAATGTAATCCCGTGACGACGCCCTAAGGCTTAGATCCTAATCAAAAACTAACTAACTAACTAAACTGGAACCAACGAACCCACCAACCCACTACCTCGCTCAATCGCTGCTTATACCCCTTTGCTCTGATACCACTTTACACTGATTCTTCTCTGTTACGCAGCTACCCTATTTCCCGCTACCCCCATACTCTTCATATTGAAGAACGGTTAATTACACTAGTTTACAAAGTTTTTTACCCAAAGATGAAACTTATGTTTAATGATAAAGTAATGAACCCTATGTTAAAAACTGAAGTTGGAAAAATAATAATAATTGGAAAAAAAAAATAGGACGTCAAGTTTTTGAAATATTAGCCTTAGCTTTTTCTAACAATCTTCTATGTCTTACCAACAAAAAAATCAAAAATGACACAGTTTACTTCCTTTTTTGGACGAATTAGCATCTGTTTCTCTTTATATACACTAACGGTAATCTTTTAAGATATTTTTTTGTCAAAAGTCTTGGAATATTTCTTCATAAATCTTCAAATCCCGATGAAAACGCTTACCACATTCATCGCTTACACTTCCTAGTTTCTCAGGAAAAAATGCAGTTGTGAATGTAAAAAACAGAATTTTGAATGACATAATAAACCCCATCTTAAGGTAGGGTTGCCAGATATGTTTTGATGAAACTAGTACTTGAGTTTCAAAATCCCGGACTTTCCCGGACAAATGGGGACTGAAAAAAGAGTACACAATGAGGACAGAATAAACACACAAAAATTGCACGTAAATATTTGAGTTCCAGAACCGTTTTTTTTTAATTTGTAAGGACCTATTATCAAATCGAGGGTAAACTTTGAACCTCGGACTAACAAAAAAACAAATTTACTCTGCAAGAAACGTAGATTTTTTCCCTTCGTAATAAAATATGTGATTGGGGTAAGACGTAAGATAAGTTCGCCTTACAATTAGGTCTATTCCTATAGAAGTAGATACCTAAAGAAATTCCTTTAAAGTTTTAACTAAAGAGTTCTTTCGTTGAGCCGTGGATTTGAATTGACCCTCGATTTTACAGCTGCGCAATGCATACGGAATGCAAACATTTTAAGGTCTGTTCTTTTACTTCCTAAAACTCCCAAAAACTCAATAAATTTCCCAAATTCTCACACTTTTATGTACTTTTACTAAACTGTTTTGTAAGTTCTGTCACTTTTGAAGGAGAACAATATTTCTTCCGATCTTACACGCAAATCTTTCTTGCGGGAGATCTTATGAGTTCTGTCAAACCATTAGAATTACGATGTGAGATTTTATAGTTTAGGAGAATTGCAAAAATTCATCCCCATTCCTCGAAATTTGACAGTTATTACAAAACTCCAGAAAAAGTGAAAGAACGGACCTAATGATGAATCTTTAAGTTTCGAACTTTTATTAAAAAAACATTTAACTTCTGTTTGTTAATTGCTGTAATGGGGGAATCACAAATTAAAAACATAACAAACAAGCTTATTCCCATTTATTCATACACGAAGTAACATAAAAATATAATTTGCGGTATCCGGAGAATAAAACGTACGTCAGTTTCGGATCTCCTTTTATCTCTGATTCTAACATACAAACAAATTTGTTCTTTTTTTTGACATAAATGACGGCACAAAAGTTGTGTTCGATTACTAATTTCGTATCTTAAGTATTAGACCTGTTCGTTCACTTTATTTAGTACGGTTCGTTTTTTGAATAACTTTAAGTTTTAGTAGTATAAAAGTATATGGTTACTCAATGGATAAAAAGAGTACAAACCCAGACAATTAACAAAAACTATCCCGGACGTCCCCCGCAGAGTGAAAAAAGAGTACATGTCCGGGAAAACCCGGACGGATGGAAACCCTATCTTAAGGTAATTCTTTTAAAAATCGGAAAAAATGTCTTCATAATCTTCTTATTTATGGTTGCCCAAGAAATTTTGTACTACTGGGCTGCTTTAAATTAATACAAACTTTGAATATTAAGTATATAATGCTCTAGTAGTGGCACTAGGCTGAATTTTGAGTGGAACCTGTTATTACCGTTGGTAGTTATTTGCTCGTATTTTAAAAAGAATCAGAATAGTTCTGCCTGGTATTCATAGGAGCGCTGTTGTCGATTCTTGATGATGCCATTACTAGAGCAGTATATATACAAAGATACGAAGTATCTTTTTCGACACTGGATAAACGACCATCAAAACGTTCATCTTTTCTTATTCGGGACCCACAAAGATTCCTTCTTTGACTTTGATATCAGAAAGATTGGGGAAAAATGGTTTTAAGTATTTAAGACTCGTTTAACGGTTTTCACGAATATACCTCCCGCTCTTTAATTGGAAAATTTTACCTAAAATATAGCAAAATTTATTTGGATTTAATTGAAACTATCTTTTAGGATAGTTTAAAGCCAATCAAAATGCTAACTTATACGATTAATACAACAAAAGCGAATATTAACTTAGTACCAGTTACAAGGTAGCGTAATAATTTAATGAGGATGTAGTAAGAAAACTAGACGTGATAAAAATATATTTCATATACTTTTATAATATGTGGGATCATAGAAACCAACTTCAGTATTAATTGTCTTTGGGTAAAAGATTTTTTTTATTTTTGTAAACTAGTGTTATTAAAGCTTTTCTTTTCATCCAATTTCTTCATCAATAAGATGAACAATTCATCCATGTGATGATTTCAAGTTGATAAACGCAATTCGTCAATATGAAGACAATTTATTTTTCAGTGTACGACACTTGTTGAATAGAAAAAGCCACCCTTCTAAGAAGTAAGAACATGAGTTTTGGTCGGTCGAAAACTCGAAAAATTTCTCACTGAACCCTGTTTTACGTAGAGTGTAGCGGAACAATTTGGAGTTTGGAGAAACTCTGTCATGGTGTAAGACTTTCCAACTACTGGTGCTGCTTAAAAGAAGACTGACATTATAATCACAATAATAATTTAAATAAACCTAACATAATAGTACCTAGTTACAAGTATGCACTATCCAGATGATGGTATTATTGTAGTCAAATGGCTTTCAGGCCTTGGAAAAATAATTTGTCGCTGGAATCTTCTATTAACCTAATATGATGCGTATTTCAACGGCAGGTATATTACCTCACATTAAGAGCTTAAAAACACACACAAATCCTCTCTTGTATGAAAAATCGTGAATTATCCCTCTTTTCATCTAACTAATTCATAGAGAACATTATATCCATTTAATCTTCCCAATCCCTTGTCGTCACTCACTCCAACACTCTACAACACACAATATGATACCACTTAAAGCATCACACTAAAAAGCTTTTAATTTCTCATCTTCGGATTTCATTCTCACATGACACATTCATAAAAAAAAAAAAACTGAAATGACAAACCAAAGTCAATTTTATTTCACAAAAGCCAAAAGGAAAAAATACATCAAAGCCCACCTGGTTAAATTCTCAGGAACTCATCATCATCGTCATCAACACACAATTCACCACTCACTTGAAAGGCAATTTTCTTCTATCATCTCTAAAAAAAAAAAATGAAAAAACCATTACATGATATCCCAGTCAACATAAAGTACAAAACTCAAGATGAATTCAATGTCAAAAACAGGATAATAACAAGAAAAGAAATCCATGTATATCTACCTATCATAAGCAAAAGAATTTATTGTCACTACAGAACACACTATTTTACAATCTCCTTGTGTGTGGTGGTGTCCATCCTGTCCATTTACGCACAGATCCTTCAATGAATCGTAAATCAATCATAAGACGGACAATGGATACCCCATCTATTCAATACATGCTGGCTGACTGGCCTGAGTCCTGCCACCATTCATTTTGATTAGAAAATGATAAAATGATTCTCTACTCGACTAAAGCAGCATTAAGCATCCTTTTGTCCACATAAATCCCAAACTACTGACGTTTGATATGTTCTTGTGTTTGAATGGGGACAGGGACAGCCCTACGTTCTTTGAGAACGATGATGATGCAGCCCATGATGACCAGAGCAAGTTCAGGATGTTCATTCGTTCATAAAATCGTTGAGACCATTTTGTGATCGATTTATGGCATGTTTTGTGCATAGTGCGAAAGTCCAAACACCCATTCGCGTGAATGTCCTTTTATGGAAAATTATAACCTCGAAATGCAAAATTCACATTGACAACGACAACGATTCTCGATTTTGGCATACACACTCTCCTCATAATAGCCATAACAAAACAGTGAAAGGACGTTTCCTCCTGCTTATACCTAGATAGGTTGGAAAATGCAAAAATCATTTTTTCGTGCAGAATTTTGATTTATTGGGTCAAATGTGTCAGCGATAACGCGGTGCATTTTCGATGATGCAATGCCTTAATAAATGCGAGAAAGGATATCGCACCGGACATCGCAGACATTTAATGCATTATACGCGTTAACGGTGATTATTTCGTGATATCTTTCAATGGCAACGACATCGACAACGAACACCCAGCTGATGATGATGGTGACGATGATGATGCGATTGGCTATGGCGTCGTCGGTCGGCGACAAAAATATGAACCAACTTCACCTATGCCCAGTTGCATTGAGTGTGGGTGGAATTGCTCAAAGGACAACGACTGCTACTAACGTTCGACGACTATTGAGCACGGCAAGGCTTCATTACGACAACGACGACGACTTCGGTGATTATTACAGAGTTGGCAATCAATTTTTTTGTTCGAAATTGAACTCTCTCCATCTCTATCTAGAAGGGACAGCCCCAGTCAATGCAAGGATATAGATGTTAATGGTCAATTTTGTATTGTCTCCTTGTCCTGATTGTATATCGTTGTAGATGCATATTCATACGGCCGCTGAGATGGCACAGATCGACAGACGAATTTCGATTGAGATTCAATTGCATATGTGAGGACAATGTATCCGCGTTTGTGAGGGTGTTTTTTGTTTTCATTTTTATTTTTAAGTGACTGAAGCTGAATTTATGTTATGACAGGACATAACCAACCCAATCACCCATCGCCAGTGCCGCCGCCCTTTATTGAAGAGAGAGAGAAATTATAATTGCAGAGGAATCACAGGAGTCATTAAAAATTATGCCCCCGATGCAATTGTCAGTCGATATTAAATGTGATCATAAATTTCTGATGAAAATGTCCTTTTATTTAAAAAAAATGAAAAAAGCAATACATAACTGAGAGACAGACAGACAGAATGGTGGCGGCAGCAGCAGTGACATAAGTTGGAATTGGAGCTTTATGTGATTGTTGTCGCACTGTGATTGGATTCGGTGAATTAAGAGGAAATAAGTGAGTTGATACATGCTTGGCTGTGTGTGTGTATGTGGGCTGGTATTTCGGCTGCAATGGATGATATCCGCATATTATATGGCACCAAAATGACTATCTACTCAACTGCGAATATGGTTAATGGCTTATTGCATGCAAGTAAAAAGGATGTCGGCACTATATCGCGATGAATTATGTGACTGCAATCGAGTGATCGACACATTTCGAGGGAAAAAATCAATTCATATAAATGAGATATTTTATCCAGTTAACTTTAAAATAGTTTTATTGTTTGTTGATTTTGAAAAAAAATTCCATCATATCTGATATGGGTAGCCCTCAGGCAACGATGAATTTCAGAATCATATGAGTGGATAATGATGGACATGTATATGAGAAAGCACTTTCTATAAAGAAAGATAAACAGCCGGGGTCACTTAAGAGTTTAAATTTATTGAAGGTCTTGAATCGTTTGGTCTTCAAAAGAGTTCAGTCAAATTGATGAACTCATAACAACATCAGGGGAGCCATCAAAGGTCAATATCGATATGCCAGCAAAGAGCGGTTGACGTATGAGTATGTTCTCATTTTATGTAATATAAGAATAAGTGCAAGAAATACATACTTCCTATGATAGCTATTTTCTGATCCATAAGTAAGCAGGTAATTACTTAAGGTGGCGCTACAGTCCGTTGAGGACTTGGGCCTCAATCCTAGATAGCTGTCCCCAGTTTTGCATTCCAAGTTGATTCAGGATCTTATCCACTTGATCCACTTGGGTGCGCCACCTGGGTCCCGGTCTTCTTCTTCGTCCCTCGATATCTGAGTCACTGGACCTTGACCTTGAGAAGTAGTATTTCCAAATACCTAGCATCGACTGCGATTCTACTCTGATGGTCCTTGTTCATCTCTGCAGGCATCGGTTATGGCCCGATGACCTTGATCCATCTGTTTACCTTCCGGTAACACCTCCGAACTTCATTCCTCTTGTTCGCTCTCTCAACATCCTCGATCTGACGCTTCTCATGCTCTCTCTTTTCTCTGCTGAGGAGCCAGTGTTCCTGTCTACTCTTTTGCTGGTAGAGCTCACGACCAACTCCTGTCCTTCTTTGCAGTGCCCTTTTGTATATTTTTAGATGGGCTGTGTGAAACCTAGCACCCTAACTGCTTTTTCTGGCAGTGTTGGTCGTCGATACTTTATTGTTGCGGCATATGACTCCTTAAGAGATTACTTGAGCTCGATGTGAGAAGGATCTGGCGATCTTTTGCAATTGTAACCGTCCGACGTCGAATATTCTTGCAGCATTTCCATGTTTTTGCCGCTGTCGATGTTAGCTCCTTCCGTCGATCACAATGTGAACAATCTGATTGACGGTTGATTGATCAGGAGATCGCCATGTACCTTTATGGATGTTGAGATGTAGGAGATACTTGCTTCCTACCACAATATTTCACAGCGAAGCAAAATCGACTAGCCTGGGCCCGTTGTCGGAAGTGTTGTCGTACAAGCTGTATTTTCCGACTATTCAAACTAAGATGTCCTTATTTCCCAGCTTTTCGTTAAAATCTCGCATTCAGAGATTTCAACCGTATTAACCCTGTTACATTAGAGTGCGATGCTCGGAGTATAGCGTGGGAAAACATTTATTTCATGGCTTCATGTAATGAGCAAATTGATTTTCTTCAATTTAACATTAATCACATCTTTGGAAAATATGTTCCCTTGAGGACTATAACTTTTACCTCAAGGCATTGCTCTAGGTTTATCCCAGATATACGCTTTCTTATAAAAAAAAACGTGACATAGCATATAAACGCTGGAAGAAATATAAACTTTGTGCATTCCGCGAAGAATTTTGTAGTTTTCGTAACAGAACATTTTCTCTTATTCGTTCCACGAAGGCTCAAGTATACGCTATCCAGCTTGACCTTTGTTTAAGTTGGAAAAATCTCTGGAAGAATCTACGAAGCTAAGGTTTGCGTAAATAGCAAGGTGATGTTTGCAAATCTATTGATGTGAATTTACTAAACCAGAACTTTGTAACTCTACCGCATTCATCGGATGCAATACGATCGCCATCCCATAAGTGAAATAAGTCATAAGTTCGAATTTAACGGAATTGACCAGGTTCAAGTAGTTGAAAGCATACTTTCCATCAAATCGAACGCTGCTGAAACCGATGGTGTTCATCCCAAATGTTAAAAAATATTACTTCCGATAGTATACTGCCCTATATTACTTACGCTATCAACAGTATTTTAACAACCAGTGTTTTTTCTACAGCTTGAGCTTGGAGGAGAGCGAAAATTATACAGGTTCTAAAAAAAGTATTTCCGGCCCATATCCATACTTCCGTTTTTGTCGAAAGCATTCGAAAAAATAATGAAAATTCAAATTGATTCTTTTTTATACGCTACTCATGCCCTTCCACCGTTGCAATCTGGTTTTCGGGAAAAATAAAAAAATAGAGTGGCGCGACAGCTCTTGAAGAGCCAAGGCCTAAGTGGCTTACTCTCATCAACAATTCTCTAGGTGCGTGTGAAGAATTGAGGGGACCTACAATTTAACGCCGATTCCGAACGGCAAAGTTGAGAAGCACTTTTTCATGACAGATGATACTCTTGGAAGTTTTGTCAGTTCTTCGCAAGAAGCAGTGTCCGTGAAAGATGAAATAAAAACTTTTGGGCCCGAGTAGGATTCGAACCCACGACGTTTTGCTTAGCAGCCAACGCACCTAACCACTAAGCTACGGACACTCGGGAAAAACATAGTTGTATTAATGCTTTGCTGACAGTAGTCGATGAAATAAGAAAAAACATTGATAATGATCAAATAACTTTTTTTTTTACTGCTTGATTTTTCTCGTGCTTTTGATACTGTTGAGCACAATATTCTTTGCAATATGCTCTTTAATTTTTTTGATTTTTCTTCTTCTGCCAAAAGACTTCTTATGTCATATCTTTCTGGTCGGGAACAAGCGGTTTATGCAAACAATCTATTGCCTACAGGAGTACGAGGCTCTATTTTGGGGCCTTTGCTTTTTCACTTTATATTTACAAACTTCCATCTATCATTACAAGCTCTAATATTCAACTCTATGCCGATGACGCTCAGCTTCAAATTAGCTGCCCTCTCGGACTTATTGAGGATTGTGTAAGTCGCATTAATGCTGATCTTGAAAACATAGCTAATTGGTCAAAGAAAAATCTCCTCTCAATCAATTCAGCTAAATCTAAGTGTATTGCCACAATGACCCCATCGAATATGTTTCCACAGCCAAGAACTTATAGGAATGGTTTTCAACAAAACCCTGACTTGGAGTAACCACATCAGTGCAGCAGTAGGGAAAGTTTATGGTGTATTACGTTCTTTATGGGCGTCACAGTATTTTACTCCTATAAAAACAAGAATTGTGTTGGTGAAATCACTAATCATTCCTATTCTTACCTATGGCTCTGAGGTATATGGGAAATGCGATGCAATGTGCAGAAGAAAATTAAATGTTGCTAAGAATACAATGTGGTGTCCGTAGCTTAGTGGTTAGGTGCGTTGGCTGCTAAGCAGAACGTCGTGGGTTCGAATCCTACTCGGGCCCATAGTTTTTATTTCATCTTTCACGGATACTACCTCTTGCGAAGAACTGACAAAACTTCCAAGAGTATTATCTGTCATGAAAAAGGGCTTCTCAACTTTGCCGTTCGGAATCAATTCTTTACACGCACCTAGAGAATTGTTGATGAGAGTAAGCCACTTAGGCCTTGGCTCTTCAAGAGCTATCGCGCCACTCTATTTATTTATTTATTTTACAATAATGCAATAATATACGTTTTCGGACTCCAGTGTCTAGTTTCTCGAACAAAACTTCCACACTAACCTTCGATAAGCTTTTGCAATTTAAACCATTAACTATGCTATTTAACATTTTACAAACCCATCAACCTCCGAATCTGTTCAGCAAAATAACTTTCTGTTCTTCTGCTAGATCAGCACAGATGCTTCAGCCGCGGTTTTCATGTTTGACGTCTGAACGCCAGTTCTTCGTTTATGCCGTTCGGCTTTGGAACTCTCTCCCACGACATTTTAGGAGCATAGGTGATAGGAAGGGATTTCAAAAGGAACTAAGGGCATATTACTTATCTAATTGAATCAATTAATTTTCTTTTCTTTCTTTTTTTAAATTTATATGTTTTGCTCAAATTTTGAATAATTTAAGCCTCTATATGTTTTTATCATGATTAAATTTGTTTCTAAATTTAAGATGTTTGTATCTTAATGTGTATTAGTATACCTTTAAATAATAAAATGAAAATGAAATGAAATCACCGAGGTCAACTTTAATGTCAAAGCGAAGTGGAAGCGAGTTCCACATTCGCGTAGTACGGCACACATTTCTCATTCTCTGTACTCAAGGGTGAAATGATGGGCATTCCTGGAGGCGCGGGTATTACGGTGGAATATCTTAAGGCGGAAATGCAACTGGCTATTTCACTAGAACATATACCGTTGAAGTAACGGTAAAGTCGGGTGAAGCATGTTCGAGCGATGTAAATGACTGAACGATTGTATGGTCACCAATCATCTTGAATGCTCTTTTTTGGGTACTGTCCAGAAGACTTAAGTACGTCACTGGAGCACCAGCCCGGACGTGAGAGTTGTACTCAAGCTTAGGACGTATGTAAGTTTTGTTGATGATAGCCAGATCAGAAGGGGAAACAAATTTCTTGCATTGTCTTAAGGAACCTAAACATCTTGCGGCATTTTTGGCGACTGGTCAGTAATGCACACACCGAGAATCTCGAGATGTTCGTTCTCATTGATGCAAGTGCCAACCATGGACAGTGACAGGGGAGGTATATCGTATATCTCGCGATTAACGCGATTTAACGATACAAGATGATGAGGCGTTGACTCCCTTGCACTGTTTTGGTAGCACCGATCTTGGAAAATTTAAACTTTACCAACAATTGGATTTCCTTACAAAATAAAAAACGAAACAAAAAATGCTGAAATCACGAGAATAAAGTAAACATTTGTAAGAGTTTGGGGTTTGCTACTATTGTGATTGCTTGCATTCCCTCCTTACCTGCCATTCGTATTCGAACATTTTTAAACGTTCGTGATTGTTTCAATTCTATTTTTATGACACAATAATAAGCTCATTCATCAACGAATTTTCAAAAGGCAAAAGACAAAACCAAACAGTCTAGCAAAAAGCTTAATCAATCAAAGGCCCATTGACAATCACAAAACTGTACCGAATTGTGCTTAAAAATCGATCACTCAATCAAAAATTTCAACAGAAGAGTTGATTTTTGTCATACACTTGAATTCTTATCTCTTGAGTCTTGATACCAATCACCCGACTTTAGACAAAAAATTGTCGGCGTTATAGGCACCCGAAATTCATAATTTGATGAATTGTCTTTCAATCGATCTTGTTGATTGACAGACAGTAAGGCTTAACATATTTATTGAAAAGACACGAATTAAATTGTCAACATAGGAACTAACCAAATCAACTCTCAACTGAAAACTGATCGTTCTTACAAGAACCACTCATGGGAAGTGTCCAGGCTCAGTGGAATACATCCTGCTTTAACGATATAAGAGTTACGAATCATCAAACTCTACAGTCTTACACGTTTTTCTCCTCGATTGTTCAATGTTGTTTAAGTCAGAGTTTAATGGGCTTATAGATAATATTTTGCAGACAAGAAATAATTACAAAAAAAAAAAAACGAGGAGTATTGGGGACCAAACCAAGCCCAGGGGGACACCAGTTATCTTGTGTTGAATTCTTCCAATATGTGTTCGAATTTTTTTTTTCTTATCTAACGAAGAAGGGATTCGTCGGTACCAAAACAACGCATTATCGTCATTATCGATGAGAGAGCAAGATGTCAGGCTTTATCAAATGAACACCTTTACGGGCTACTTCGACTTATTTGAAGCCCAGGCCGTAAAAGTAGCGGTTTTTCCGGCTCTTGCACTTGGAGTCACATCAAGTGCCTGGTACTCCAGGTTGGGGGTTGTGCGTTGGGGTGACTTCCCGACCACGTAGAAAAAATCTTAGTTGCGAAGCAACAACAGGCCTCGGAAACGGACGGCTACACTGATGACGACCCAAGCAAATGTACAAAGGACAACGATTTTCGGATATGCACGTGGAATGTTAGGTCCCTTAATAGACTGCGTGCTGCTGAACAGTTAGCGGAGACCCTCAACTGCTACAAAGCAGATTTTACCGCTATCCAGGAAATGCAATGGGATGGACCGGCAAAAGGAGGATGAGAAACTGCGACATCTACTATGGTAATTGTTACCGAGAGCAACAACAGCGACTATTTGGATGCGGCTTCGTCGTGGGAAGCAGATTTAGGCAAAAAGTCTTGAGCTTCAAATGTGTGGGCGAACGCATCACGACAATCTGAATCAAGGCTAAATTCGGCAACATTAGCCTAATATGTGCGCATGCCCCCACAGAAGAGAAAAAGGACGACACCAAAGACGAGTTCTACGAGCTCCTTGACAAAACATACGAGCAATGTCCTAGTTATGACATTAAAATTTTCCTCGGCACAACCTGCACGACACCACATCCGATAACAGATTCAGGCTGATCGATTTTGCTGCGGGGCGAAATGTTGTGGTAGCAAGCACCTGGTTCCCTCATCTCAACATCCATAAAGGTACATGGAGATCTCCTGATCAATCAACCGTCAACCAGATTGATCACATTGCGATCGACGGAAGGCACTTGTCTAGCATTTTAGATGTTCGAACTTTCCGAGGAGCTAACATCGACTCGGACCACTACCTCGTCGTAGCCAAGGTAGTGCTACGAATATCCCGACAACGGCCAAAACAAGGAAATGCTGCAAGAAAATTCGACGTCGGACGGCTACAATCGCAAGAGATCGCCAGATCATTCTCTGATCGAGTGTCAAGTAACCTCTTAAGGAGTCCTATGCCGCCGACATCAAGTATCGAAGACCAGTGGCAACATTGCCAGAAAGCAGTTAGAGATGCCACCTCTAATGTGCTGGGTTTCACAAGGAAGGACACCCAACACCGACGGCTCGGGCAGAACGTCACAATAGACACGTATAACTTCGAGGTAGTAGAGGAGTTTGTCTACCTAGGCTCCGCTATAAACACGGGCAATAACACCAGCGCCGAGATCAGACGAAGAATAACTCTTGCTAACCGCTGTTTCTTTGGGCTAAGAAAGCAATTGAGTGGAAAAGCCCTCTCTTGAGCAACTAAGGTAAAACTGTACAACACACTCATCATCCCAGTCCTGCTGTATGGTGCAGAAGCATGGACCCTGACAAAATCGGATGAAAGTGCCTTAGGCTGTTTCGAGAGGAAAGTTCTTCGGGTCATCTTTGGCCCCGTGTGCATTGAAAGGGAATGGCGAAGAAGATACAACAGCGAACTTTACGGGTTGTACAACGACAACGACTCAGATGGCTCGGTCATTTAGAGCGAATGGACACCAATGCTCCGGCCCGGAAAGCCTTCGACACTATTCCCGAGGGACGTAGGAGGAGAGGAAGACCGCGACTCAGGTGGCGCACTCAAGTGGAAGAGGACCTCAATCAACTTGGAGTGCAAAACTGGAGACGACTAGCTAAGGACGAGCTAGTGGCGGATGAGGCCCAAGTCCACAACGGACTGTAGCGCCACCTTAAGTAAGTAAGTAAGTATCAAAGTCTTTAAAATATCAAGAGTAATAAACTAGCTTTAACCAAAACGATGTTCATTGAGACAAACCATATCACCAAGGGACCTATTACTACGAATACGAAAGCCGTATTGGCGGTCATTTAGAAGCTTTCGATCGTCAAGAGCTGATGAGGAATAAGATCAGTTTTTCGAAGACCTTATATATAGAGAAGGTACGTAAGAGCATTAATTAGATTATTGAAATGCCTGGGGACAGGCAAATAGCAAGAAAAACAATCTCCCATATTGATTGGAAATAATTTCACACTTGTGAGATTTTAAGTTTGGGGAATAAGAACTATCATCATATGCAACAGTGCCTGCCTTTTAAGCATTTGCTTTCAATCTGATAAAAACCAAATGTACTCGCCTTTATTCTAACCCAATCAAAATCCCAATTTCTGGATTTTTGAACGCTTTCCAATTCGATGTTCGATTAAATTTAATGATCCAAAAAAAAAAGCAGGACGTGTTGTTTGGCTCGCTCAATCGGACAAAAGCCCGAGTGTACCCCACACCAATCTCCAAAAATAAGAAACGAAGAAATAAAAGAATTAGTATTTATGCGATTTTGTTCCTCAAACGTTGCCATCAGGTGTCTTTTGAGAATGGCATTTTAAAAGAACAATCAACAAAAACAACAAATAAAAAATTCCAATAAATTCAAATCACTGGAAAATCGGAAAAATGGTCCTTCGGCACGCACTTAAAAGGTGTTCTTCAATGTACCAAAGCAAAATACTTTTCACACCCTTGGATTTCATTTTCGAATTGAACGGAAAAAACACAGAAAAAGGGGTATTTTTATCGAAAAAAAGCATCAAAGAGAATAAGCAAGCAATGGAGTACTCGGATGAGCAGTTCCACACAACCCCTTTTATTTGCCATGCGATGTATGGAGACGGGAAGGTTGTTGTTTTTCCATTTAACAACCCTCTAAATTGCAATCATGGTCAATTTGAATCCACCACTTGCTGCTTCTCTATGCTCGCTTCCTCCCTCCCCAAAAATACTGCTCTTGAAAGAAACACATGTTTAAGATACAATTTGGATTTTTTTTGCTCCTGTTATTTTCATGAACTTGGCAATTGCAGAAAGTCCTTTGTGCGTATATTCTCGTTTGACCCAGACCCTGGGTGGAGAAGGTGGATGGGAACAATACAAAATCCTTTCAGAGTAAAATGCAAATAAAATCGCATGCCATCATATCCCTTTTTGCAGATCGTTAGGCTTATGGTAAAGAGTTTGTGTATGCTAAGGATACATGTATAAGGTTAAAATGATTATTTTGTTTCGAGACCATGACGATGACTGGCCTCCCCCCATCACAACTCGAACAAGGCATTTTACAAGGACGTCGAAAGAGACGTACAAGAGTCTTTTGCGTAAATGCCTGTTGGCCATTTCATCAAATCTAATATCATCACACTCTTGAATGAAAAAATAAGAAATTTCGAAATCAGGGGGACAGAGATCAATTTCATTAATCCATCGGAAAGATATAGAAAAACGGAAAAACCAGATGGATTTGTGATGGAAAATGATTGGATTTTTTTGTGTTTCGCAAACGACAGGGAACTGGGGCTGATTTTCCTATTCAAAGTTATTTTTTTTTGCGGGAATGCTAAGGAATATTGATACCGCATTGTTGTCGATATTGAGTTTTGGTTTTCGATGTGTATGAAAGTGTTGGTGCGTGTGTGTCTGTGTTGTAAAGTATAGTCGTTTGTAAGAATGGAGCTATAACATAAAATTTTATCTTATTACAAAGGAACAGGGGGCTCTTTAGTTCGTCAGAAAGAACAACACTCGCTTGGAATCAGAATGTTTGATGCTTATACATAATTTTTGCCGACAGTAGGGTTATCAAAAAAGTTCCGCAATTGCTTAAAGAAAATTCCTTACATCTCCTGTCCTTGTTTTCGTTGGAGAAGAGTTAAACAGCCTCTGAGAGGCTGTTACTTACTTAACCGGCTCCCAATTCATGAAGGATCTCAGCCTGAGACAGTGCAGCCCTCCATCGGGAAAGGTATCTCGCATGCACTCTCCAGAGACGCCAAAACCAAGCCACTAGCATTCACACTCACTTGGTAGATGTACCGTAGGTTCGGTCTTCCTGGTCATCTCAAAGCTGGGGGCTGCGATGACAAGTCTTTCTTGGCTGGAGCGTTGTCGTCCATTCGCTCGATGTGGCCGAGCCAATGTTATCGTCTTTTCTTGGCTTTCTGGACTACATCCACATCGTGGTAAAACTCGTACCGTTCGCAGTTGAACCTTCTCTTCCATTCGCCATCGTCGCATACGGGACCGAAAATCCGTCGAAGAATTTTTCTTTCCAAAGTTCCCAGTATCATTTCCCCTTTTTTACTTATCGTCCAACACTCGGAGCTAAAGAGTTTCACTGGTAAAATCAAAGTCTTGTTTGGTTTCGCCAGCGTGGAGGAACACTTCTCCAGAAGAATAGCGGGGATACCATCCGGACCAGTGGATTTATGTATGTTGACACCTTTTAGCACTCTCACCACAGCACGAGTGCGGATGCGGAAGAAGATTTGTCCCATGGACTCATTAACGCGCTCAAAAAACTGGAGGAGTCATGAAACTCTCTGCCAGCGAAGAGTTGGAGGCGAACAGCCTAGCAAAAAGATTAGCTTTCGCGAGAGAGCTAACAACGGAGTATCATTTTCAACGAGCGTAGGGACCGAGGAAAAAAAGAATTCTTCATATTTATTACAAAACCCTGAACCCTACGCATGTTTGATTCAACTCGGATGAGTTCTTACCCATTTCTACACTACAATGCGTATTGTTAAGCGTCATGCGGCACAGCTAGATCAGTTGTCGATGAAAAGGTGGTTGGTTTCGACTTGAAATTCGTTAGCCTTCGTTCGAAGCCACACTGGTACGTGCCGATTATTGTGTTACAGAACGGCATAAGACGCTTACACAGTACGTTTTATAGGATTTTGTCTAAAATATTAATTGGGGATATGCCTGTGTAGTTTTTCCATGACAAAGAATCGCCTTTTTTGTAGATGGGGCATATGGAGCTTATAGACCAGTGGGCACGCATTCTTCCTCCTACACTTTACTGGTGACCTGGTGCATGTGGTTCATCAAAACGCCTCCATATTTAAAGAGTAAGAGTTCCGCACGTATGCCATCCGACCCGTCGGACTTGTTTTTTAGCTTTTGGATGGCTTTTTCTACCCCTTCTGTGCTGGGTACCACGGGTTCTTCCTCATGTGTGGCTGGAAAATTTTGGTAGTCTCGGCTACATTTTTAATTATTTCGTGATTTTGGTTCCACAAGGTGTTAACATCTATAATATTTGGGAGGACGGCGCGGCGGAGAGTTTCGCACTCAAGGCGTTCACTGTCTCTGGCATTCGCTGGGGTGCTAAGGCAACCGATGTTGAACGTCTTTCTTCGGGCCGCACGTGTTTTTTGTCGTTTGAAAGTCGAGCCCTAAACTGAGCCACTCGCAGAAAGTGGTCAGAGTCGACATTTGCTCCTCGGAAAGTGTGCACGTTTAAGATGTCACATGCGTGCCTTGCGCCGATTAGCACATGGTCCATTTGATTTGCTGTTCGACCATCCGGAGATTGGCGATCGATATTATGAACTGCAGCAAAGTGTGTTGTAACTTCGTGGAGGCTGTATTTGCAACTAATCCGCCAAAGATATGTCTTCCTTCCCGATTTTCGCATTGAAGTCTCCGAGTACGGAGACGGACGTCAAACTCCGGACAGGCTCTGTAGGCTCTATCCAGGAGTTAGTAAAAATCCTCCTTGCTAGACTCGTCAGCATCATCGGTAGGGGCGTGAGCACATATTAAACTGTAGTTTTGAAGTGTGGCTTTGATGAAAATTACAGCCAGGCGATCACTAATTGGTTTGAAATCCTTGACCCTTGATCTAGCTGTGGAGGAGTTGTTAGCCCTCGCACTTACCTCAAAATTTGTAGGGCCGTTGCAGTTGTTTAAATGCTTCTGTTTCTCCGTTTTACACACGCGCAAGTTAAATCTAGTGATATAACCAGTACTCGTTGGTAACCGCTTGGAGGTAAAATAAGCACTTGGTGTGTAGAAAAAGACACAGCATATGCCCCAAGACCCTACAACTCCCAACCAGCAATTTACAAGGTTCAATTTGATAAGGATAGCAGAAATCGATTTTATGCGGCAAAGTCAACGAAAATGGGGATTTTATCATGTGATAGCCCACTATTTGAGGCTTGTTGTACCGATTAGGAGACGATTGTCGTCTTCTCAAAGTTCTTTTGAAGAAGCTAAAGTAACAAATAGTCGGGGCTCGGGGATGAGAAAAATCTAAATCTGGTTTCGACTGATGTATCGCCCAGTTTCAAATATATTTCAGAATAGCCTCAGCCTACGACCTACGAAAATTAAACTCGAGGAAGTTTAAAAAAAAATCGTAGGAGCCGTTTTGGAGGAAATTGAAAGTTTTGGTTTTTGGCCAAAAAAATCGTATGGTGGCTACCCTAAATTTTGATCTTAAAACAAAAATAAAAAAACTGGGATATGAGTTTTTGCTCAAACCTCTAATTTTCACATTTGAAGTCAATCGGACCAGTAGTTAAGGCTGTAGATGACTGTAAACTTCCCGACAGACAGACAGACGGAATCGCCGGACCCACTTTTTTCGACTTCTCTATCATCGTAATGTCATATCTCATCCTCATCTAAATTTTTTTTTACGAATTCAATACTTGCCGCATATTTTCTATATGTCGCAAGTAAAAAGCAGGTACATACTTCCCTTGCCATTTACACTGTTCTTCAAAAATTTCCTCGCCGGCAGACTCAAAATCTATTGATGTTTCATTCCATCATCAAATTTGAAAGCATATCGCCAAGGACGTTGTTGTTGAGATCGCAGCACATCCCACAGGCATATCGTTCATTCAAAGCTCAATTCGGCCCCTGTTTTTCTTTAAAGAATCCATCTCCATCCCATTCAGCATCCATCTGGCTTTATTTATGAATCAAGTTAAGTGCTAGAGATTTCCAAGCGCCAAAAAACGAACACAACAAAAAAAGAAACACTAACCCACCTTATCTCGAGAAATTTTCCTTTTCCAACATGGGTGAGAGAAAGACTGAAAAGGGTAGCTATAGCTGAGGGCTGAGCTGGTTGAAGCGGTGAGTGGCGAAAAGAAAAATCAAAAATTCCAAGCACAATCGCTGGCTAATGAAATGTTTTGAGCGAAAAATGAAAATGAATAAAATTTTATTTTATTTGTCATGTCGACAGCGCGGTGCGGTGCGGTCGGTTGTGGATGATGGCGTTGTGTTGGTTATACAAACCCAAGCCGCCCGCGAGCTTTATTATGCTCATTGAATTGGTGAATGGAGCCCTGAAATTTGTGTATGTGTGTTGTATAAATTGCTGGCGGAATATTGCTTCATAAAAATTTACTAGCCTGCGTGCCGTACATTGTGATGGAATGTCATTCTAAACTACGACTTACAGTGGAACAGTGTGGTTTAGCATTTTGGAACCAAGTAGTGTAGACACTAAGAACACTGAAGAAAAATTTGTCAAGTTAAATCATAATTGACCCCACTGTATGACCATACATGTTGATTACAATAGCAGACATATGGAAAACGATATGACGAAGCTTTATTTTGATCGAATCTTTGCAAAAAGATTCTGGAGAGTTAAGTTTGTGGAATGAAAGCTGACGAACGACGACGCATGGAAGATATTTCCTTTGGAATCACCATATCCTGACACGAGGGGTGAATGGGATGTTATTAAAGCAATTTGGGGTAATGTTACATTTTTATCGAAAGTTGGGAAATTGAAGAACGTGGCGTGCATTAAGAAAAATCACATGTTGCAAAATGTCGTTAATTTATTTTAAGGTGTTGTCAAGCAATTTGGGACTTTTCTTCAAAGGGGTTGCGTGATGGCTTATGAGTTAACACAATTCAGCAAATTTCTGCGGAAACCTACTTAGTTTACAGCATATGGGTAGCTGTTTCTATCTTATTTTATTTTTAAGTACCTTGGTTCATCAGAAAAACGTTGACTTTTATGTGAAGTTTTTTTGTCAACACTTGATAACACGTTGGAATGAAAGCAGATCACGGAACCGACTTCAGCTTCAGCTCAAGTGAAGCAGTTTACAGCGTTGATCTTGTGAGGTTGTTTTGTTCTGAGGCTGAGATAAGCTAACAAAGTACCATACATTTTAATATACCTATGTGTAGTCAAGTTTCATTAACTCCTTATATTATTACTAGCAAAACCCCTGTCCGCTTCGCAGGGCTTCGGCCCACAACGGATTCGGAAATTAGAGATTGGCAGGATGAAGAATCGATGGATAGGCAGAAATGAACAATGTTCTTAGAAAAATCATGCCTGTATTTGCTAATCTGATGAATAATCTATTCGTTTTCAATTCTTTTACATGATTTTTTTAGTTAATTTACCCATTAAACATATCTTCCCCAAATGTAGCTCCCTGAGAAGAGGTAAGGTAATTAGGATTTTGACAGCAAGCCAGGTATAGGCATAAGTATGCTTTTAACCCTCTTCAGGATTGCACAATGTTATAAATTTTCTTAAAACTAACAATTATTGGGATATTATAAAGTGCTGCAATAAAAATATTGACAAAAAAAACCTAAATTCGATGTTCTAAGCTGTTTTAGATTTTCCCAAGTATTATAAAATGTATGGGTTTTTGTTTATCAATGAGATTTTATTTGCTAATTTTTTTGTTCATAAGGTAAAAATAAGAAAACTTTATGTTCTTTACGCATTATTTGAAAAAAAAAAATATCTTAAAGTCAACACTTTGCTCGGGCAAGAAAAATTGAACACAACTTAAATACAAAGTTAGCCTTTTTTTAATCGTCAAAAAGTGATGAAAAAGTAACTTCGTCTTAGAAGGATTATTTTCTAAGAATATGACCAAGAATCACATCCCAAAGTATATGGCAGACAAATTACAGGATACCCTGTATAGTTGACCATGAGGAAAAACAGAAATTTCTAAATCAAAACCACATATTTTTAAAGATTGACCTTGCGTCTTATTTATTTTTCAGGGAATTCAAGTCGAACAGGAAACTAAAGACGTATGCCATTGACTTCTTCACGGCTAGTCTTGTAGTACTGTAAAGTTTAAGTTGATTGATGTCCCGAAACATAGTAATGCTCATACCATCAGAGTTAAAAAATGTGGAGGCAGTCCTGATACATAAATGCATAAATGCAAAAATTTACTACATCGTTTTCATTTGTAATTGTGTCAAACCACTCAAACGACTTGTGGGCAAAAAATTATGCATTTATTTGTCTAGTTCAAAATAAATTGTTGCATCGATTTTAGAAAGACTTTAATCTGTACCAGCCATTATTGCACTTCAACTCAATGCTTCAATGCTTGGAAAGACATCTTGAATCAACTCATTGCGTGGATTTGCATTACAATAAAAATTGTTTGGAAGTGAAATTCGGCCTTCAGAATCAAGTGAAATTATTCCATTTCAATGTCCAATAGTGTCCGTGGCTTAGTGGTTAGATGCGTTGGCTGCTAAGCAGAACGTCGTGGGTTCGAGACCTACTCGTGCCCAAAGTTTTTTATTTCATCTTTCTCGGGCATTGCCTTTTGCGAAGAACTGACAAAACTTCCAAGAGTATCAAGAGTATGAAAAAGTGCTTCTCAACTTTGCCGTTCGGAATCGGCGTTAAATTGTAGGTGCCCTAAATTCTTCACACGCACCCAGAGAATTATTGATGAGAGTAAGCCACTTAGGCCTTGGCTCTTCAAGATCTGTTCCGCCACTCTCTAGTAAATGGCCAATGTAAGTTTCCTGAAATAGAAGTTTTTAAACGACTCCATTCGTCTGCAGCAGTTGACCGTGGTATAATCGACAAAGTTTGTCCTCAGCAACAAAAAAGATTCAGAGCTCCAAATTCTTCAAGTTGCGGTTAAAGGCTTCAAGTAAATTTTTGTGCGCCATTGTGCTCTCATCCCACACAAATATTCGGCCATTACCAACTTTTTTGAAATATTGTAATGTCAGTTTTATGTCTAATAATGTGCTCACAACTCCAGAAGAAGAAAGAGCCAACTTTTTTTTTAATTTCAGATCATATTGATGCTAAAATTAATGATAACAAAAATGATTTCCCCATTCCACCGGGTGCATCACAAAAATATATACCACCACTCAGACTGATCACACCTTGCATATCTAATGGTGTCATACACATAGGTACTTTTGTTGATCGTTTAACTTCGACTCAATAGTTTGCGCAAATATTCTGAATGGAATGCAATTTTACTATTGTCCTTAACGTAGTATTGTTGTCGAGCAACCAATTCAATTGTGGCAATGCTTTATTCGCAAAACGGTTTTTTCGTAACCAACTGGCACATTTCAATTTGAAAGCATTCAATTCCCCATCAGATTGGCATTTGCAATGGCTATTGACTCAAAGCTAAATAATGTCTGTTTGTGGCTTAAATTTGAGCACACCATGTTTTTCATTCAGACAATAATTATACGTGGAATACCTCCAGTTCGTTAGTGTTGATTAAATTTTATTAATGACACATTTCATCAACATTCAAAACGTTATAAATAACAAATAACAATATAATTAACAAATACGTACCCACTAAAAATAAATAAGATATGCATACATATTTTCATACTCTAGAAATTTCATATATCAAAACAACGTTTGCCGGGTCAGCTAGTTCAAATATAATTTCCTAGGTTCACTGACATTTTTTTTGTCAAAGAAAAATTATATTTGTCAAATATTTTTTTTCTTCACTGACATTTGACAAAATTTTCAAACTAAATTGAGTGTTCAGTTTTTTTTGTAGTGCGAAATACAAAATTTTTAACAGTATACATTTTATTTTTGCTAAACCTTCTACCCTAAAACCTTTTGCATTTAGAGAAAAAATTAGGAAAATCGGTCAACCAGGTGCCCGGTTAGTGAACGAACATAAAAATTAGGCTGTTCTTTTATATATACAGATTTCATTTGGTGAAATTTGTTGCTCTTGTCCGTCTGTAACTCCCATGAGTATGCTGCTAGATATGCCTCTATGGGTGGTCTCCTTACTGCGGGTTTAGGGCCGTAAAATGGGTGCAAACGTGTGGCAGCACGTAACGAATGGAACAATTTATGGGTACGGGATTAGTATGTTTGACAAGACCTCGTACTATTGGTGGGTCTATGTTCGAGTAGTCTGGTTTTATACTTACCACTCAATAGGGCACGTCTGCTCGCTTTGAGCTCTTGGATTCAACTCAATATACTGGGCTGCTAGCTGGCTATTTATAGGCTACCTGGCTGTGACGCTTGCTTGTCGGCAGTAGACGGGCAACTACCTCCTGCTTGCTGGAGTCTGGTTAACAACCGGTTTGCTACTGATTCGGTGATGCTGGAAGCAGATTGGTCAGTGATCGGTCGGTAACTGATGAAGATTGCCTTTGCCATTTTCGGCGTCAATTTATAACCTGAACGGGAGGCACATGATGTGACTTTTATTTAATTTAGAACGAATATAGGTGAATGGCGGCAATTTGTAATGATTCATTACAAGCTTCGGAAAAATCTTAAGACCTTGCAAGGAAACCCTATTCGGCTATTTGAATCATATACGTTTTTAGGGCGAAAAGGAGTTCTATAAACAGAAAGAAAGTAAGCTCTGGGACCGCTAATAATCAACAAATATATGTCAATGCTTCTCGGTCAACATCTGGGTTGATAATATGTTTCCATTTCCAAGCATCAAAGAGCAACATTGTATTCTCATCCTGTTATTACCATAATTTACGGATCGACCCAATTGCCTCTCTATCGTTAGTGTCGCCTTTACTTAATATATACAGTCCCCATCTCGGCACCCTCATCACCATCACAATAATTGTCATTATCACACATTTGACCGTGCATTGCCGAATTCTCAAAACCAATACAATAAAATTGATGAAGCCGTAACACCTCCTCCAGCATCAGCAGCCAGAAGCACACATCGGGCATCACCTTCTGTTCCTTTTGTTATTGTTTGACTGAATAATGTGGCATTCTGCATTGCAATCGAAGCGACACATCGATGGATAAATAAATTCGATGAATTATGAGAGTTTTTGGATGACAAAAGGTCCCGCAAAGCATCTCAATCTCAAGGATTGACATTTTTTGTTTATATCTAGACGAGGTACCCTCACTTGTTCACTCATTTTCACTGCCTCCGAGCTCAAAATCTTTGTAAACATTGAAAGAAATACATATTTTCATTTCGATTTTTTTTCTCCAGTTTTAATTTACAACCGTCATTATAAAGTTGGCCGGTTTATTGCTGTGCCCCAGAATAAATTACCCGTCAATAAAGTTGTTACTTTATAATGACATTGTGCCGCACAGGTCTGGTTGGTTGGTTGGTTGGATGGCTGGCTCAATTTTGAAGAAGGAAGTTTGTCCGTCTGTCTGTCGAATTTGTTGGTTTCTCATTCTCTCGGAAGACCATTGCTATATTGGAACAGCATTTTTGCCAAGAGAAACTTTTAAGATTCATTTCTTCATTTTCGAGGACTGGGAACGGGCTGTGTGAACGAATGGAGCATTACTGGTTTCCGATTCGGTAGAGTTTCTTCTTCGTTTCAAGTTGCAAGCAGCAATAATAATAATCGAAAAGTTGCACCGAACAAAAAAAAATCTATACAATAATTCCATCAAAGTAACGAGCCATACTGCTGTTGCTTGTTGGCAAGCTGGGCTCAGGACGAAGCAAACCTTTCGAATTGAGTTCTTTCTTTTTCCTCAATGTGATTGGGGTCCGTGATGTCGATTTGTTTTATCAGTGACATTCTTTAGGACGGATGTAGTAAATCATGAAGAGCTTGAAGGAGGACAATATATGAGCATACCACTCTGAAATGTCATTAGGAGTCAGAAGGTGGCAAATAAAATACTTGAATGTGTTGTTTGAGTAACACATATTTAAACAGAAGTTTGGTCAATGCAATACAATTCTGTCTACGTTATCGTTGGAAACTGATTTTGCAAGCTTAAGGGATCTCTTGGAAGTATTCCAGACACTCTTTAGGGGTTAAGACATTTAATCTTAAGGAGCAGGGATGGAAGAGTGGGTTTGAAATGAAAAAAAAAATATTACTAAACATAAATGTGCTACATTTTGGGGCAGCTACAACTTGATAATTTAGGTTAATTCTAACTGCTTATAGTCACGTCGAAGTCTTTGTTTCATCGTCAAAAAGGTACTTCTCCTTAGCAAAGGAAGGTTGCCGAAAGGGCACGAACTAGCAAAAATAATTCACCAATATCAAGCTCTGTGCTGCACTGGGGAGAAAATCAGCAATGAGGAGTCATGTTTCATGTGCGCATCCGTAGGCCACAGGCAATTCAATCGGTTTGTGCAAAAGATGATTCTGTTGCCATCATTTGCTAAAAAATGTCTTAGAACCACAAATGATTAACAGTGCCCTAGCCCAGCCACAATAATGTTACTCAGTTGTGATCTCATTTTTTATATGAAATCGCACTGAATTCACACAGAGAAAATGAAATTATGGAAAGCATTTCATTTTCGCAAGATCTACTGAATAATTTCATCATCCCTAAATAATCACCATAAATAAGCACATCATTCACTATTGTTTTCTTTATCGAAGCCCAAAAATAGAATTGTTTCCCTGTACCCTCACACTGAAATCGTCTTAACGGGTGATTTCAATGTACAGAATTCTTCGTGGCTTCTCCAATCGGGCCAGACAACACCCGAAGGAATGTATGCTGAGATCTTTGCTGAGTTTAACCACCTTACTCAGTTGGTCAACGAGCCCACTCGAATATCGGACATTAATGGCCAAGCGGAAAATACTATTGACTTGTTTCTTACGTCTGACCCTGATAAATACACTTTCAGTATATTAACGCCTCTAGGCAGACTAGACCATAGTATTATATCTGCAAATTTCTCGTGTCAAGCTAATCCAGTTAGAGAAAGAGCTCCGAAGAGAACCGTGCGTGGCAATACGAGAAAGCGAACTGGGACGGTCTCAACAACTTTTTTCGGATCTTTAACTGGTCACTATGCTTCCTCGATTGTGATGTAGACTCCAGCGCAGATATGATTACTAATATGATTATTTTGGGAATGAAAACTTTTATCCCGAATATAGGGTTAAAAGCATCAAACCCAAGGATAAGTCATGGTTTGATTCAAGCTGTAAAGAGGTTATCAGTGGAAAAGAAGTAAAGTTCCGGTGTTTTAGAGCCAACCCAACTGAGGAAAACCGGAACAAGTTTAAACGAGCCAGGAAGCCCTGCAATGCTCATATTCGTCGGACCAAATTTTTACATGACCAAAAATTAAGGCAAAAAATACTGCAATGTCCCAAAGGCAGTAAGAATTTTTGGTCATTTGTAAAAAATATGAAGAATTCTTCTTCTTCCTCGGTCCCTACGCTCGTTGACAATGACACTGCAATTGTTAGCTCGCTCGCGAAAGCTAACCTTTTTGCTAGGCAGTTCGCCGCCAACTCTTCGCTGCCAAAGATCATGACTCCGCCTGTTCTTGAGCGCGTCAATGATTTTATGGGACAAATCTTCTTCCGTACTCGTGTGGCTAGAGTCCTAAAGTATCTCAACAAACATAAATCCGCTGGTCTGGATGGTATCCCCGCTATTGTTCTGAAGAGGTGTTCTTCCACGCTGGCAAAACCCTTGCGTAAGCTTTTCCATCTATCCTATTCTTCTGGGCTCGTTCCGAGCAGTTGGAAAACAGCATTAGTGGAGCCAATCCCAAAAAAGGCGAATCTTCTTCTCCCTCCAATTATCGTCCGATTGCACTTACGTCCCTTCTTTCTAAGGTCATGGAAACGCAGCAACAGGTCCACTGGTGATTTAATGGTGATTTATCTCACCGAACAGTGGAACAAATCTTTACATCGTTTTGGAGAAAGTAAGATTGTTGCACTTGATATTTCAAAAGCATTTGATAAAGTCTGGCATCTTGCACTTTTATCGAAAATGCGTGCCTTCGGAATCGATGAATTCCTACTTCGTTGGATTAGAAACTTTCTTTCGAATCGTTCAATACAAGTTGTATTGGACGGATTCAAGTCTGAAACCCACAATATAAATGCTGGTGTGCCCCAGGGCTCCGTTTTGTCTCCAACCCTCTTTATCATTTTTATTAATGATCTCTTGTCTGTTACTTCTAATCCAATAAATTGTTTCGCTGACGATAGTACCTACCCTAAGCTTCTCATATTCGTTTCCAGATTCACATCCCTCCTCTTCGGATGTGGAACTGCAACGGCAAAATATGATATGCTCATTAAACTCTGACTTAAACAGCATTGTCCAATGGGGAATTAAGAACCGTGTAGAGTTTAATGCTTCGAAAACTCAATGCTGTCTGGTATCGTTGAAGTGAGATATACCCCCCCTGCCACTGTCCATGAGTGGCACTTGCATCAATGAGAACGAACATCTCGAGATTCTCGGTATGTGCATCACTGACCACCTCTTGTGGTCCGAGCACATACGCGATGTCGCCAAAAATGCCGCAAGATGTTTGGGTTTCTTAAGACGGTGCAAGAAATTTTTCTCCCCGTCTGATCTGGCTATTATCTATAAAACCTATATCCGTCCAAAGCTTGAGTACAATCCACATCTCTGGGCTGGTGCTCCAGCTACTTACTTAAGCCTCTTGGATGGAATTCAAAAAAGAGCTGTAAGAATGATTGGTGATAGAGAGATCACTGATGCATTCACCACTTTAGACCACCGTCGTAACGTTTCGTGTCTCTCTCGTTACTTCTACGGTAAGTGCTCTAGAGAAATAGCCAGTTGCATTCCACCCCTTAAACAATTCAACCGTAATACCCGCGCTTCCAGGAATGCCCATCAGTTTACAGTCGAGCCCAACTTCGGTCGTACGCTCAAGTATAGAGAATCGTTCTTTTGCCGTACTACGCGAATGTGGAACTCTCTTCCACACTCTATTTTTCCCGATCATTGCAATGTTCAGGAATTTAAAACCAATGTACACCGGCACCTCCTCTCTAGCCCCTTCCTTCTTTCCTAAAGTACTCACTGTGTCTATGGCATAAAAAGGGTATAAAAACCCCTTGAGTGTGTGCTCATTATAAAAAAAAAAATCCCCTTCCAATGTATTGTCCTGTAATGTCCTGTCACTTTGCACTATATTCACAAAACAGCTCCAAAAGTACATAGCTATCTCAAAGAAAAATAATTTCGTAGTCGTTGCCGCAGTGCAAAGCATCTACTCTTCTTCTTACTAACCGTCTCGATCCTAACTCAATGTCTGACCGAACACTGTCTGTGACCAATTTATGCACATGACATGACTTTTTTTTCAATTTTTATTAATGAAAATCCTTGGCACACACTGCATAGATCATGTCCCCTCCAGAAGCAAAGAATTCAGTATCAAGAAGCTCAAGCAAAAATTCACATCAGCATCGGAAAGCAGGTAAGACGGTTTCAGAACTCTCAGATTTATTTTGAACTATTGTGACTATTAAAATGAAGGAAAATTCAAAGTATTGTCCGGACTTTTCTGGATCTGAATCAAAATCTGAATCTGGATACAAGTTCTTTCAAATTTCTTCATACAATTCCACTTTGACTTCAGATGCAATCGTTTGTTATGTTTTCTAGTTAGCCCTCTCCTTCTATACCATGGGTACACTTTTTTGAAAAAAAAAAAAAAATTGATATTGATGCAACAGACAGTCCCAAGAGAGTCCTTGTTCCTCGTGATATCGCTCGAGGGCAGATAATTTCATTTTTGAACTTTATTGTTGCTCGTTGCATGCACTCATCTATTCATCTGCCAAAAGAAGTTCCCCCATCATCCTACTCCTTCGTTTTCATATGATGGGTGTCCAAGTCCCTCTCTATCTAACTGAGAAAATTGTGAATTTTCTTCATATAATACCATTTTAAGGATTTGTCAGGTAACCAATATTTTCTAACCTCAATCCGCATCCTTGTCTCCTTGCTTGACCACCACATATCACCCTGAGGGGAGCCGGTGTGTGGTGGATGGTGATGGTGCATCTCCTGCACAACAAATAGACAGATAAGAAATTTCATATTTTCTGCTAAAGTGGACACAGCGATATAGGTAAAAGGTATGTTCTGCAATTTGCTTACGGACCGATTGCTAATAGATGGACATGCCGCCACAAGGGGTTGTGGAACACTGCAGAACACATCTCATTTTATGATTTGTCCTGTTTCCTTTTTTTCTATTTCTAGATACTTTTGCTATTTGTCTGGGTTCAGGTCATTCATTCAAATCTACTCCAAGTTGAATTGGAACTATATTGAAGGTAATATAGGACATGGGACAGGAAACGGACAGAGATATCAGGAAAACCTAGAAGCAATAGAATGACCATGTATTGGATTTGATTTGATATTTTTGCCTTGGTTCTGCTTCAATTATTATTGTTGCGGTGATTTTAATTTTAGATATCAGATTTTTGTCGGTGAGTGAGTAGTCCTTTTTAAGGGCAAGGACTTTCGCATTATTGTGCGCCATGCTTACGACATTTTTTCAAACTATTACAATACTTTCATTCATCACATACAAACAAAAAAATGGCAAGCAAATTTAAAATTAAGTTAAGAGAAAAATCAATTTGATGGACGATTTCTACAAGCTCCTTCACAAAACGTATTTACAATGTCCTAGGTAGGACATTAAAATTGTCCTTGGCGATTTTAACGAAAAGCTGGGAAAAGAGGACAGCTTTGGTGGAACAGTCGGAGAGCACAGCCTGCATGACACCGCTTCCGATAACGGATTCGGGCTGATCCATTTAGCTGCAGGGCAATATGTTGTATCAATATGTCAATAAAGGAACATGGATATTTCCCGATCAATCAACCGTCAACCAGATTGATCACATTTCAATCGACGGAAGGCACTTGTCAAGCATTTTAGATGTTCGAACTTTTCGAAAAGTCAACATTGACTCGGACCACTACCTCGTCGTAGCTAAGGTAGTGCTACGAATATCCCGACAACGGCCAAAACAAGGAAGTGCAAGAAAATTTAACGCCGGACAGCTGCAATCGTAAGAGATCGCCAGACCCTTCTCTGATCAAGAATCACTTGAGCCCTTAAAGAGTCTTATGCCGCCAACATCAAGTTTTGTGGAGCGGTGGAAGTAAGTATTGTGGACCAGTGGAAGTAGAAAGCAGTTAGATGTGCCAGGTTTCACACATCCACCAAAGCGAAACCCCTCGTTTGACGAAGAATGTAGGCAAGTTCATGCCGCTAAGCAGGAGGTAGGCATACACATTTGCGCTGCATAAGAGGAGAGAGTAAAGTCGTGCCGGCTTCTCAGGAGAAAAACAAAAGGAATATGAGAAGCGTCAGATCAAGGATATTGAGAGAGCCGACAGAAGGAGTGAAGTTCGGAAGTCTTACTGGAAGGTTAAACAGCTGACTCAAGGTCATCGAGCAAGAGCCGATACCTGCAGAGATGAACAAGGGAAAATGATAGTAGAATTGCAGTCTATGCTGGGGATTTGGAAAGACCACTTCTGAAGACTGTATAACGGCGACCACGAAACGAATCCTGTCAGGCAGGAGCCATTCATTGGGCACGATGATAGCCAACAATTCCGTGAAACCGACCTAGGCGAAGTTAAAACGGTAATATCACTACTGAAATCTTACAAAGCCGCTGGAGCAGATGGTCTTGCTGCCAAGCTGTTCAAAGCAGCAGGCGACGCTTCAGATAGGAGCATGCACCAAATCATCTGTAAGATATGGTCGGAAGAATGCATGCCCGATGAATGGAACTTCAGCATTGTTTGCCCGATCCTGAAAAAGGCAGATTCTCTAAACTGCGCCAACTACTTAAATCAGTCTACTTAACATTGCCTACAAGATCCTCTCGGCCGTAATATGTGAACGTCTGAAGCCTTCTGTCAACTATCTGATTGGTCCTTATCAATGTGGCTTCAGACCAGGAAAGTCAACCAAATTTTCACATTGCAGCATATCCTGGAAAAAACCTCTGAACACCAAATCGACATCAACCGCATTTTTATCGATTTTAAGGCCTCGTTTGACAGCATCTTAAGAGACGAGCTGTACAAAGCTATTTCTAATTCTGGCATCCCTGCCGAGTTCGTTCGCTTTTGCAAAATGACGAGGGAGAACTCACGCTGCCTATCAAGGTTGGCAAAGAGCTTACGGAATCTTTCGATGTCAGAAAAGACTTCAGACAAGGCCTCCACCGTCAACACCAGCGAGAACATATTTTTCAAAAGTCTATTCAACTATTAGCGTACGTCGATGATATGGATATAATGGGAGGAACATATAGAGTGATGTCAATGGCACATTTGTAAGAATTGAGACAGAAGCTGCAAAAATGGGTTGAGCGATATATGAGGGCAAAACACTTACGGCTCGAACAAAGCGTCACAATGGTGCAGAAACATAAAACCTGCCCTAGGCTGTTTCGAAAGGAATGTTCTTTGGGTTTCCTAACCAGAAGGGCCAAGGTCCAGCGACTCAGATGGCTCGGTCATTTAGAGCGGATGGACACCAATGCTCAAGACCTTATAGTGCAAAACTGGAGCCAGCTGGCTAGGGACCGAGAAGGCTGGCGCAGACTATTGGTTGAGGCGCAAGATCACAATGGACTGTGTTATATAAAGACATGTGTCTGTGATAAAAATCAGTAATCAAGTGAAAATTTATTCAATGATTGTTGTTATAAAAGTTGTTCATGTGATAGACTGTAGCGCCACCTTAAAAAAAAAAAAAAAAAAAAACAGAAATTCGGACTAAAACAAATAACCTGCAATACATGCAACCTCGGGCCCATACATTTTCTGAAATAAAACTTGACAGAAAATGTAGTGCTCTCAGAAGTATTGTCTCTAACGTAGACGGAATCGAACAAAACCACGACAACCGTATCGGAGAAGAAATGGAATGCTGACTTGTCTCAACTCCAAGCATACCAACCCCTAGTGTGCAATTATGTACCCATATCCATTTCGAGATTTCCTCCCAAAAAGTTGATTGTCTGTATTACAATTTATTCTCCTCATTGAAAAGCATTTACAAGAATTAATGTCTTCACATATACGAAAATTATGAATTTTCTTCATCGTCTCTCGAGCGTCGAGCAAGAACAAATCATTTCACAGCAAGTTGTCGTTCAGCCAACAAGCAGCGTTTAACTGCGCACTCAAAACCAAGTCAAGTTTTTCAGAACTGATGTCCTGCCCTATAAGCCACCATCAACTCCCTCCGTTCGTCAGTCCAACTGTCCAAGCTAAGGAGACATTCTTTGCTTTTCAAAATGAAAGGACAAACTATATCCGTCCCAGAGCTGACGTCGCCGCGCCGATGCCGACTCGTGCTCTTCAAAACCATTAAGACGAGGAACAAACCACAACGGTCGGGCGGCTTCGTATGGAGTGAAGTGAAATAAACTGAAAGGATAGAAAAACTTTTTCCTTCTACATAACGTCCCAGATATTTCATAATGTCAACGGGACTAGTGGTTCCATTGCATCTCTTCACTGGACGAAGAAGAACAAGAATAACCACGACCGGAACAAAAACCGACAACGAATGATTTCCAAGAGTTCCTCCGAGAACCCAAGCAGGCCAGTAACAGCGGCAGCTCCATCTTCCTTCATTGAAAACTGGTGTGCTGCACCAAAAGCGAGAATGAAATACTAGCTGTCGGAAATAAATCATCACAGAAATTACCAAACAGACTTTCAGCCACCAAAATATGGGTGACGGTGAATTGGTGGTTGGTTGAATGTTTCAAGCAGCCAATACCCGGACCAAAAATCCAGGACCGCCTGATACCGCCCCATAGACCATCGCATCATCGCATGGCAGAACCATGCTCGATGCGCTCTCCAAAACCAGTAATCAAGTATAAATTCTTTTTTTGTTCACAAAAAAACTAGAATGAGATGGTGGAACATATTTTTCTTTGTCATTTTCGAAAATTCATTTTTAAACTGTGTGTGGCTTCAACTTCAGGTTTGGAAAATAAATCGCTGTTGATGACCTCAAGCTAGGCAGATGACCGACCGACTACAACGACGGAAGGGCTTACTTTTTTGGCAACATCACTTTCTAATGTTTTCTTTTTTTGAACGGTTTGAATCTCCATCTCCGTAAGGGGCTTTGAGGATGACAAACGTTCCTCAGTCACAAAATAAAAATAGAAAAAAAATAACAAGAATTTATGTTTGCTGTTGAAGGTCTTTGGCATGTGCTGAGCGACTTCTCGTCTCATAGTCATGTCCAATGGATGTATTGTAAAGCTCTCAATTTTGAGGTCACCATTTCGTGCCTATAGTAGAAAAGTCATAAATATCAAGGGCCAAATATTTATGCAAAGTGGTTAGGATGACTAAAGCTGGTATGCAATATGATGAGTTTAGAAGAGTATATGGTCATTAATTGATGATCTTTGGGCACAGTTTGGGTTTTCTGTCCTCTCACCTCTGCTACAGGGTCCGATACACAAATCTCGAATTCAACGAGTGTTTTTGCTGATGAAGAAGAGTCTGAAAATGTTGGGTGATTCTTTCACAGACTGCCGCAATCTATACCACAGATGATGAACTAGAACCTATAGGGCAATGGTAGTGAATTTTATGGACTCCCCATCTAAATAAAAAGAAAAACAAACATAAAACCTTGCGCGAATGTCACTGCCCGTAGGATGAAAAGTTGATTTTTATGATGAACAGAGCGACAGTTGGACCAAGAGACCCACATCCCCTCAGATCACCCTGCATCTAACATCAACGGAATGATGAGCGTCGTCGACGTTGCTCGTCGCCGTTCCTCGGGCCTCTCTCCATGTGTCCAAGTCACTTGGACCAAGTGAAGGTCCATGTCCATGTAATGATATAGATTGCCCCTCGGACGGAATCTAGTGCATGAAGCATGAGCATAAAACTTGACAATTTATCGCGTTGCCAGTCTTTGGAATGGTACACAGTTAGTATAGGTTCATCCATACCTTCGTTTGTGCCTCTTGGGTTGGTCGTTCTTGTTGTTGTGCTGTTGTTTTTGCACGCTGCGGACGCTCAAATTGCAAAGCAAACAATCGTAAAATATACTTCTGGTATATGCGCGCAAAGCAAGCACAGCCAGTATATTAAACGACGATGAACTGCGCAAAAAAATGAAAGAAAGCCCATCAGCACAGCCAGAAGCGTTGGTACCAATGGACATGACCAGCGTTTTCGGACATGAACATTGAGATTCATTGCTATGGTTTGGTTTTTCTTGATGTTTGTTGTTGTTTATATTTAGTGCTTTTTTGCGACGGAGAAGCTGACTGGAGTCGGGAGTGATGTTGATTTGTTGGTTTGCTTGTTTTTTTTTTTTTCTTCTGGTAAGGAAGAGGATTCGTGTTGCATGTTTTGATGTTTTCGTTCGCTCAAGAACAAGGGTAAACGGAGTGAGCGTCAAATACACCAGCTGGCCGTTAGTGTCATTCTTTTTTTTGTAAGCTATCAAAATTTGTGAATAAAACAGACATCACTTTGATATGACTGGCCACAGAATTCAAAACTATGTTTGTTTGTTTGTAAGCTCATTGGGTTGACTAATGTTAGAAGCTTTTTTTGATGGAATTTCAATTTTTGTTAACTGCGGCTTCAGACTGTAAAACGCTGGCTGGACTATATCTTATTTGAACCATGAGCAGTACCTATACATTTTTATAACAGCCTTGGCTCGGTCAGATTTTGAGCAAAAAGTTGATTGAAGTCCTCTTCCACTTGGATGTGCCACCGCGGTCTTCCCATACTTCTTGGTCCCTCGGGAATAGTGTCGAAAACTTTTCGCACCGGAGCATTGGTGTCAGCCATCTGAGTCGCTGGACCTTGAGCCAGCTGCGGTTCCGAACTTCATTGCTGCTGCTGGCCCTCTTAACATCTTCGATTTGATGATTCTCAAGCTCAATATTTTTGCTCCTGACAAGCCGGCGTTCCTCTCTCCTCTTTTGCTCTTAGAGCTCACGAGCAGCTCTTGTCCTTATACAGCGCCACTTTGCATACCTCCTACTTGGCCTGCCAAAATTCGCTTCGGTGGCCTTAACTGCTTTCTGAAAATGTTGCCACTGGTCCTCGATACTTGAAGTTCGCTGCCTAGGATTCTTTAAGAGGTTACATGACACTCGATCAGAGAAGGATCTGGCGATCTCTTGGAATTGTAGCTGTCCGACGAGTTTTCTTGCAGCATTTCCTTGTTTTGGCTATAGTCGAGATATTTGTAGCACTACAATCTGGTTGACACAGTTGATTGATCGGGAGATTGCCATGTTTCTCTATAGATGTTGAGATGCGGGAAACAAGTGCTTGCTACCGGAACATTTAGCTCCGCAGCAAAATCAATCAGCCTGAACCCCATGTAGGAAGTGGTGTGGTGCAGGCTGTGTTTTCCGACTGTTCCACCAAAGATGTCCTCTTTTCCAAGCTTTGCGTTAAAAACACCGAAAAAAATGTTAATGTCATATCTAGGACATTGCTCGTACGTTTTGTCAAGGAGCTCGTAGAACTCGTCTTTGGTGTCGTACTTTTTCTCTTCTGTGTGAACATGCGCGCATATTAGGCTAATGTTGCCGAATTTAGCCTTGATTCGGATCGTCGTGATGAGTTTGCTTACACATTTACAACTCAAGTCTTTTTGCCTTCCATTGAAGAATCCCCATCCAAAGAGTCGCTGTTGTTGCTCTCGGTAACAATTACCATCGTAAATGTCCCAGTTTTTCACCCTCCTTTTGCCATCGCAAAATTTCAGACATTTTGATGTCTTGAGGTCTTACGCTGTCATACGGATTCTTCAGAATTAAGACAATTTTAAGGCTTTTGTTTGATTTATAACCGCTATATTTTCAGACAACGACCTCAGTACTGAAATCAACAATATGGTGCAGAGGTTTGGTTATTGGTAATAGCAGATGAGAAAGAGAGCGAGTGGACGGCCCTTAGAGCCCCGTTCGAGCACCAAGAAATAGAAAGATGTAGGGAGAGCCGATTTGAAATCAGGGACAATGGGAAGGAATCAATCAAAACTCAGAGGCTGAGGTGCTCTACCGTACTGAGTTTGACTGTGGGTACTGGGATATGGAGGATTCAAATAAAACAGAAATAATCTGGTTTTTTATATAACTCTCAAGTGCAAATCTGAGGCGGAGGTGCTCTGCCGAACAGATTAATATGAAGAGTGATTTTATTGAGTTTTCTCAGTGGCTTTTATACTAAATTTTACAGTTTTTAATCATACCTAGTAGGCATTGAAGAAAATGTCATTACGTTATAATATTTAAAAATTGAAATCATAGTAGGCTTTGACTGCAATGTCATTAAAATTTAAAGTATTACCAGATGGGTATGAAAATGTTAATATTTTAAGTGTTACCAGATGGGTATTTACATTTAAGGAAATTGTATGAAATGTTTAAAAATAATTTATGATGTTATAAAGAGATTTTAAAGAAGGTTTCGGTGTAGCTATACATTGGTCTTGTATTTACAATATTACAATAACGTTAAGACAGAGTGTTGTGAAGTTTTCCACATTCGGGTAGTACGGCTTAAAAATGAATTTGTGTGCTTAATAGTACGACAGAAGTTGGGCTCGAGAGTAAACGGAGGAGTATTCCGCGGGATTCGTTTGAGGGGGGGAGAGGAGGGGGGATGAAAGCAACTTTCTATTTCAAAAAAGAATTTACTATGTTTTCATCTTTTATGAAAATTATGAAAAAAGTACGTAAAAAAGTAGGTTTCTTTTGTTTTTGTATTTATTGCAATCAAGACTTTAATACATCAAGACACTCCGATGAATCATCTTTTCTGCAATCTGACTGCATTTATTGGTTTTCCTTCGTATCACGAACACGCAAACACGTCAGCCGCGTCACAACGTATATATATTTTATAATACCCGTATATGAAGACATCACCCAGACACCAAAAAGAGGTCACAAATCAAAATGTCCACCACAGCAGCATGTCACAGGCAATCTCTTCCAAATAATGTTGCCTGCGGATATATTACACATATCGTTTCATAAAAAAGTCGCTCCCCGCAAGGGACACATGCAGTTCGTCGCCCGTACGTACGCCCTCCGCTGCCGCATCGTGTCTGTCGTCTTAATTAACTCTTGAAAATTAGTTTATGGGAAAATTAAGATTTGCCATCGCGTCGCGGGCAGTTTGAGTGGTCTTTCAGTCTCACAGTCTCATATCAGCCTTAAGTGCGATCCAAGCCCCCCGAGGAAAGACCAACAACTACTGGCACGATTATGCATTAGATTCAATCGCGATCGTCAAAATGTGTAAGTGTTGCAGTTTCTTGGGGATGTCGTGTTAGAATATCAAACTTGAGTGTGACTTAAATATTTTTTAATATTATTTTTCTTCTCTTTTCTTGATATGATTCCAAACAAATTAATGAGTGCGTTGTGATGATCTCAGGACCGTTCACCGCTCGCCCGCTTCAGCGCTTCAGCTACCATGTCACTTGAAAGACTTCGAGACTCATGCTGCTGCTGGAAACTGATATGAGGCACGAATGACTATAAAAACCAAGCGAATAATTTACCCAGTGAACGCGATTGAATGATTTATTGCTGAGAGGTTTTTGAATTGAAATTGAAGCTGTAAATCAACTGTCAGTCCATGGAATAGGAAGCTGAGTAAGGGGGATGGGGAGTTTGTCTCGCGGGCAGAAGTAATCACACATATGCATATAATTTATGTAATTTACCAGACGACATGCCATGGTTGTGAGAATTGAAATTTTAAAACACATATTTTCTGTTTTTTTTTTTTTTTTTTGAAAGGTTAATTCAAAACTGCGGTAAGAGTGAACTGTTTGTATTGAAAAGTCATTATTTTAATTCGTGAAATTTATGCAAATTAGTTTGGATTTGAGAGGGTTCATAATGTTGTCATCGACCCATTTGGAAGAATTTTTGAAGGAGGCGATAAATGAAAAAAATGTTTCGAATAATCTAAACAATTCTTTAAATTAAGTTTAAAAAACCTGCTTTCTTAAACCTAACTGAACTTAACTCAAGCAAAATCTTTGATGGGTTCTTGGCCATAACATTTGCTAAATCGACTTATTTCCTTAAGGCAATACTTACAGCCCCTGTTCTACCAAGGGCTCAAACAGCAACCCTCTAAAGTAAAACCGGTTCCTACGTAGCTGAGCCCACTTTCACCCGTTTATTTTGGTCCTATATAACTTTTGGTCTTTCAGTTTTAAATATGGAGACTTTCAAAGCCGGAACACCTTTGGTCATTGACTTAAATGGACCCAAACCCTACAGGCTAGCTCTGTGGGTGGGTGTCGAATAACTATTCCATGTTCATTTTGTGGTTGAATCTTAGCTTAATCATTTATCATCTGAAAAAATTTTGATCTTCTAGAATTCAAGGCATTCTCATCCACTTGTGTCAAGGTCCATGAATCGGAACCATACATAAGGAATGCTATGATGAGTGCCAATTACCTTTCAAGTCCAAGGAAGAGTCTGCCAAGAGTGGTTTCAGCAGTGGTTTCGAATGTTTTGTGTGTCATTTCTTAATAATATGGTTACCGTGGTCATCATTAACCATTTAGACCTTTTTCTTTCTTATTTCTTTGCTGTTCTCCAATACATGCTTGTCTTTTCTTTCAAAAACTTACATGTTGCCACCAACATCATCGCCCATATTTGTCATCAACAACAATAACAGCTGACGAAATCGTACTCTCATTTATATGCTATTTTACTATTTGCAAAATACAATTCACACTCAGTCAACACACGAAAAGCTTAAGGCAGCCTGGACTAAGCTCTGAACAACATAGTTCGGCACCGCTGTATGAATCACAGTCCGTCGGTCGTGGTGAAAGCTTTCACTATAGGTACATATAACACAGCCTGCCAGGTAATACAGTATACGCATACATTAATACTGTCCGCGGTTGTGAAAGATATACAGTGCCTTGCATAAGTGTATAACCGCACCCGAAAAAATGCATTTAGAAGAAAACCTACAATAGGACAATAGGAGTGACTCCTTACTATTTTTTTTTTATTGAGTTGCATCACTGATCGAGCAAATTGAGAAGAAAATAAAGCACCATTATTTCCTCTCCTGGTGTTTAAAAATTAAAAACAGATTTTAATGTACCTATTGCAAAAATATAACCACAATTACTGTTTTTTTGTTTTTTCTTTGTTTTAAGTTCATTTTTAAGAAAAAATTAATATGCAATTTTGTTGCCTCTATTTTCCACCAATCTTAGAATTCTTTTTGGCATACTATTAATTAGATTTTTCAATATGGAGTCGTCTAAAGCGTTCCATTCTGTCACAACTGCCTCTCGCAGCTCAGCAACACTAGCAAATTGCTTATTATGGGCATACATTTTGCGAGTTAAAATTTCCCCAAAGATTTTCGATGGGGTTGCAATCTGGAGAATGTGACGGCCACCCCATCAAAAAAAGTCTTACGATTCGAAACAATCCAAACTTTAATGAATTGGGGCATTATCTTGCTGGAAGACATGCTCAACTCAGCGAAATCGTCTTAAAAAAGGTACGAAATTCTCCTCAAGGACCGAAAAGTAGTCAGAACTGTTCATTCTGGTAGAGGTGAAGGCAACTGCAACCTTACGAGCTCGCAGAAGGCCACCCAAACCATACAGTTGCCACGACCAAAGTTCCTCTTGGAAACAAAACTTTTTCTCCTTTCCTCAAATCGTGCCAATATCCGCTAAAACCATCTGGTCCATCGAGATTATTTTTTTTTTTCATCACTTAAAATAACCTACTAAAAAACATTCATTCCAGTATGCCATTTGGAAAAACGAGATTTTAGTGTAGATTAATAGAAAATGTCCTTCGCTTAGTGGTTAGGTGCGTTGGCTGCTAAGCCGAACGTCGCGTCGTGGATTCGAGTCCTACCCGTGCCCATAGCTTTTATTTCATCTTTCACGGACATTGCCTCTTCTCTTGCGAAGAACTGACAAAACTTCCAAGAGTATCATCTGTCATGAAAAAGTGTTTCTCAACTTTGCCGTTCGGAATCGGCGTTAAACTGTAGGTCCCCTCAATTCTTCACACGCACCTAGAGAATTGTTGATGAGAGTAAGCCACTTAGGCCTTGGCTCTTCAAGAGCTGTCGCGCCACTCTATTTATTTATTTTTTTTAATAGAAAGTCACTTACGGTTTTCCAATCCCGATTTATGTTTTGGCGGGCAAATTCCAATCTTTTTCGTTTGTGGGCTGTTGTTGAATTTGGAGCTAGCACCATTTTGCCCCGAATAATCACTCCATTGCTTTTTAAAGCACGAGAAACGGTTGAAACCGAAACTCTTCGTTACGAAATTCCGACAAAGAATGCACCGAATTGGATGCAGCATTGATTAAACGCTTCTTGTCGCGACGTGTCAGCTTCTGCGGACGCCCGGGTCTTGTTTTTGTCCCATAAGATTCTGGATGTTTTTAAACATTTCGAACGACACGATCCGATCGTAAAATTCGTCTTCCAATAGCCCTAAGACTTAAGCCGCTTGATTTTCGGTCAAGATTTTGCCTTTTTCAATTTCGCTTAAATGCGTACCACGTGGCATTGTTGTTTTTATTTGAAACCACTTGACTGAATACAGCTTCAAAGAGATTTGCATTGTGCAGTTATATTTTTGCAATACATCAAAATCTGTTTTTAATTTTTAAACACCAGGAGAGGAAATAACGGTACTTTATTTTCTTCTCAATTTGCTCGATCAGTGATGCAACTCAATAAAAAAATATTAAGGAGTCACTCCTATTGTAGGTTTTCTTTTAAATGCATTTTTTTCGGGTGCGGTTATACTTATGCAAGGCACTGTATTTTGAAGGCGCCGAGAAACTTGCGTGGTATATTAATCGTTTAGTGTGGTCTGGTGGATAAGTAAACCACATCGGGAGGAATTTACCAAGGGGATTCAATGATATTCTGTATACGTCGTGTCAGTCGTCGTGCTACAAGAGGCCATAAATTCTGCTGTTTGAGTGCCACCAAGTGCCATACTTAAAGGTTTTCCAATAAGAGGTGTTATTTTGATGTTCAAAGAAAAATGGCAATTTTTTAGATGAATGATCGAATGTTTATTTCATTATAAAGAGGAAGATATGCCGTTAACAATGGAACACAACATCAACCAAATGGCCGCCAGATCACGCTTACAGGACCATATCCTTTTCATGAAATTTTCCATAACCAAATCGCAAAGTGGCTGCCCTATGTCCTCGATAGCCTCACGAATTCCATCTTTGGCGTAGACCTTATCTTTCACGTGGCCCCAAAGGAAGAAGTCGCAAGGTGTTAAATCACAAGAATACACCAATCCACCAATTTTTGTATTGCGGTCCGACAAGGTGCTTCACGACAATCCAAAAATGTTTTAGTTTTACGAACCGTCTCTGCCAAATGTTCACCATTTTCATAGTGAATTTTAATAAATTTTTATTAATGGCGTAGCTTCAAAAGTGACATCTACCGAAATAGCGGGCTATTAAAAATAACACCTCTTACTGGAAAACCCTTTAGTACCTGCTGTCTCAGTGATACCAGAGGCCTAAAATTCTGTTGTTTCGCGTGCCACCATGGGCCGTACTAGTATCTGCATATCAACCAGAGCATTTGCCTGCTGTTTCAGTGCTGCCAGGGGTCATAAATCCTGGTGTTACAGGTACCACCAAGGGCCAAACTAGTACCTGCAGAGTAACCAGAGAGCTATGGAATGCTGTTTCAGTGCTAGCAGGGGTAAAAAAAACCAACTGTTTTGCGTGCCACTTGGTTCCTAGGTTCTTTGTTTTTTCCAAGATCTGCTAAAGATTGAACGTTCGGGAAATCTTGTTCTGAAGCCCCATCAATCAAGAAACATAAGGCTGTTAGATAACAGCTCCAGAGGTTTGTCATCTGCCGTTAGTTCGGCAGTTCTTCGTCAAGGTCGGGCCAACCAAACTTTTCAACTGTTGAAATATGTATATTTTCTATTAATGTGGCTTTCTGCAAAATTTTCATTTTTGTCTCAAGCTGTGCTGTTTCCTCATGAGCAGTTGTTTTGTCGGTTATGCCACCAAAAATTCTCCCTTCAATAGTCTTGTCCAGAAATTTGTGAAACATGTTCCAGTATGAACCAGTTTTAGGATTTATTTGAATGTGCTTTTTGTAGATACGGCGGACAGACAGTCATGTAACAAAAGAGCATGTTAAAGTACAAAATACTATCGTTTACTGCCCTGAAAAATCTTTAAATTTTGAACATTACATTTTTTTGTTGTGGTCTCCAGAAATTCTTTTATTTGCAAAAGCATGTCACACGTATGCATCTGGAGTAAAGAATGCACCCATCACCTGCCTTGCACACATTCGAAACATCCTTCATCCAAATACCATCATCATACCTAAAAGCACAACACACACAATTCAGTAACCTGGCGACTGACGCTTTTGCAATGCGTTGCCTTGCCGAGACCGAACTCGCCGACCGAAGCCGATTCGTCTTGATGGTAACGTGCAAGCGCACAACAAATTGACAGCGTAACATGATTCGCGCAACATACCAACTCTACACACTCGTGTTCTCGTTCATTACGTGCAGCGGGTCAATACAAAATGTTTCGACAGATATTCGACATGTTCGTAAAGCGTCGCGTCGGTCGTTCGTCTTCGATGGATGAACGCGATGGCGATCGACAAACGCAGAGCACACCAACCAAAACGAACATTAACCAAGAAATAGTTGAGCGCAATTCCAAGAGATTGAACTTGAAAAAAAATCGAACATCTCTCGAAGATAAACAATCTTTCCTACTACATCGCACGAAAGATGCGCAAGGACAAGCCCTGCGCAACCTATACGCGATTCCATGATCCGTTTCTCCCCCTGAAAAAAAAAAAAAAAAAAACACAAAAAACAAACTTCACCATCAGGGCCTAATCCTCCTCATCACCATCATCATCATCAGCTTCGGCAGTCCCAGCAGCAGCGCGTATCTTGAAGAGAGCCAGAACAGTGCGCAAAAGTAGCAGCAGCATCATCATCACATTGTACGAACAGTAGATCAAGTGAAAGATATGAGTTTTCTGCAAGCTTGCCACAGCTCCCGATCGCCCGATATCTTCGGGTGATTCTTTATATGTTGTTGCGCTTGTCTGTTTGGTTTCATTTGATGGCGTGGCTCCTCGCTCCTACGATTCCGGTATCTTCTGTGGACAAGTGGCATTTTTTCTGTTTAGCTTTTTTTCGTTAGTGGAATACTTCAGGCTTATTGCGAAACCACAGAAAATTGTGTCTCAATTCACGGAATTAAGCAGCTTATCAGAAGGTTTCGATCTCGATATTTTAATCGTTGGTAGCTATAAATTACGCACATTGGCACATCAGTGTTCGGTGAGTGAGTTAAAGCTTTAGGTCGGGTCCTCGGCTCGTCTGTCTGTCCGGCTGTCTGTCTTTACTTGTTTGTTTTCATGTATGGTGATCTGAATTCGCAAGGGAGAAGAACGAAAGTGTCGAGAGTGCATTTAAGTTGTGTTTGGAATTCTCAGTTTGTTCCCGAAATACGTCAGATACAATCTTTGAGATCTCCGGAGATTGTCCTTCTATGATCACGTCAGTTGGGGTATTTAATTTATGAAGCACCTACCCCAAGAAGGGCTCAAAGTGACTATATTCTTCTTTATGAAAATTGCGTTTCCCTTGTTGACATGATTTATTTGCCTACAACCCTCTAAAGTATACTTCACTCAACACATCAAAATAAAAAAGAAAACTCAATTTCGCTGCCATTTTGAATTCTTAAGGCTTTCCATCGAAAGCACAAACAACAAAACTACGAAACAAAGCAACACTCCAAACTGAGCAGCAGCGCGCATTCACTATAACACAAAAGGGGGATGTCAGTCAGTATAAATGACACAGTAACAGTTACGAAATGTTATTTTGAAAAAAACACCCCAACGAGGACATACATATTCCGGATCCCTGGTAGATAGCTATACATACCTTTGACGTTGTATCGGTCCTTTGAGATTGAAGTGAGACGAAATACTCCATCAAACGAGAAAAAAGCAAATACAAAGGCACACCTAGAATACAAATACAATTATCCTGATTCAAGGACTTGGTTGAAGCTGAACAATGGGGATGTTTTGCTATAACACCGACACTGATATGGCAGCGATTCCGACAACGCGACGTAGACGTCGCAAAGATTCTTGACGTCTTTGATGGAAAAATGGAAAAGCAGATAGCGCAAGGTATTGTACCTTCTTGGAAGAATTTTACAATATTCTTACACCTATAGTCCGCACCGCGTCCTGTGTCAGTTATACCTCATTCCTTTGCCAAACAATCATTACATCAAGCTGAATATGAGGGTTGAGGATAAGGTCTGTGCATTGTACCTACACATGGGGTGGTTTAGTTATTTTTTTTTTTCAAGCGTTATATATTTTCTTTGGTCTGACAGTAACTGCTATCGCGGAGCAGTTCCTTTATACTTTTTCTTTCAATTTCAGTTTTTTTTTTTTTTGAGTTTGTGTTCTTGTGCAGAGGATTTATTGACATCGATGAAATGTGCATGCGGAACCACCACCATATTACCGCACTGAACTATCATCAAGAGTTACTGCTTGCTCAAATCTAAGGAGTTCCCACTCTTTAAAAACGCAACTTCATATAGAAGTGAGCCGTTTGTATCAGAAAATATATCTTCAAAATTTACTATCACATTGGAAAATTCACTGAAGCTTGCCACGCTTTTGTAAAGTAGTCAACTTTTTTGCGGAATTCTTATAGAAGCCATAAAGAAGTCTTTCCCATGTTTACTAAGCTTAATTTAAACTGAAGTATTTTAGTCTAAAATTAAATTCGTTTAAACGTCGACTAAGCTCCTTCATATGCTGTATTATTCACAAAGCTTTATCGAAGCATTAGCGAAGCTTCAAGAACTTAAAATTGAACACCGATTTTAACAGGTGATTTTTAAGAGGTTTAGAACTTAAAAAAAAAAACACAAAAAATTCGAAAAAATGAATGAAATATTTATTTGAATCGATAGTTTGAACCTTGCAATTTAATGTTTAAAATAATTTCATGCAAATGTTGACCGCGGCTGCGTCTCAGGTAGCCCATCCGCTAAGTCCAATTTTGGCATACTCTTTCACACATATCGGCCGGTATCTCACGAATGAATGCATGGATGTTGGCTTCCAGTGCGTCAATCGAAGCGGGCTTGTCCCTATAGACATTAGCCTTGACATACCCCCACAAAAAATAGTCTAATGGTGTCAAATCGCACGATCTAGGCGGCCAATTGACCGGCCCGCAAACGTGAAATTAACTGTTCACCAAACTCGCCTCGCAATTGCGCCATTGTTTCGCGTGCTGTGTGGCATGTGGCACCGTCTTGTTGAAACCACATATCATGCAAGTCAAGAACTTCCATTTCGGGCAAAAAAAAGTTTGTTATCATCGCCTAACTGCTGGGAACGGCGCCGAATCGACATTTCGCGGTCTTCTGTCACACTAGCTGATACGGCCGCAATATTTTCTTCACTACGCACAGTACGTAAACGTGTTGGTGGTTTAATGTCCAACAAAGTAAATTTGGTGCGAAATTTGGTCACAATCTTCCGAATAGACTGCTCAGAAGGTCGAGAATGCCGACCATAAAATGGAAGCAGCGCGCGATGAACATTTCGAACCGAGCACGAATTTTGATAGTAAAATTCAATAATTTGCAAGCGTTGTTCATTTGTAAGACGATCCATGGTTAAATTGCAAACCAAACTGAAGCTGTTTGACAGTGACACAAGGTGCTAAACACACGTCAGCTGTCAAAACCAGTGTTGCCAAAACCAAACCAGCTAAAAAATCACCCGTTAGTTGAGCTGAAGTGTTTTAATTAAGTGTTTTAAATTAAGTACGTTAGAACTTAAATTAAGCTCCATCAAATGCTGTTTTATTCAGAAAGTTTTACCGAAGCGTCATTCGATCATTCTTTTTTTGAGCTGAAATGATTAAGAGGCCTACAATTCTTTTAAAAATCAATCACAGTGTGTCTCTGCCTGTCCCGTGATATTGCGATATTTTTGCCTCCAATAGACTTCGACGAAACAGTCAACTCTTAACAGAATTTTTACGAAAGTCTGATCAAAGTTATTCCAATTTTTTTAGCATAACTAGTTGAAAATTAGTCCTCCACTTCTCTTAAGCTACTTTTTTTAGAACCCTGATATAGCTTGCATTATAAATTAATTGGAATCAACAAGGAAGCCTTATCGAACTTTTACCGAAGCTACATCCACTGCCACTTGAAGCTCGGTAGTATTTTATGAGATCTGTATTTCAAAATCGATCGAATTTTCATAATGAAACCTTTCCAACGTTTCTTAAAAGAGTAATAAAAAAAATTGGCAGCATTGATATTACCTTGCTTCAAATACCGTACAGCAGTTTCTCCCTCAACTTCAATGAAAAGAAATCTACAAGAATCAGAGCAACCACCTCTCCGTCGTCGATTCGATGTGTATGTCGCCTCGAAGGACGATGACGACGCGAAGACCCAAGACGAAGACGAAACATAAACGACACGACCACATGAAACTTACGAGCAACTATAAGATCGTCATAAGGGGGTTGAAGCCATTTCTACAGCCATTGCTAACTGCATTGCAACATAAATCATTGTTACTATATAACTAAAGTACACCACATACAAAAATACCGTTAGCGCCACTGAACCGTGTTTTGTGTTCGCTTGATTATCAATCAAATTATTTTCTCTCTTTTGCACCATCATCATCGTCATCATGGTCCCATGCTATGGGTTCTCTGTTGGGTCCAACAGAAAAAAGAAAGGCAACCACCACCGCCGCGCGTCCGCCCTTAAATGTACATCAAACAAAATGAGGGTGTGCAATCAGGACATTAGATAACAGAGGAAAATTTATTGTCATTGATTCGCCTTAGCGAATGACGATCTCTCTTTTTCGTCTATTCTTTTCTTGTTGGGGTTGGAGTTGGGGCCTGCTGCTTTTGCTATTAGTTTTGGCGCAAAATTCTCTATACTCTCTAAAGTAGTAGTTCTTGTGGTAGCTTGTGCCTTTGAAATTCATTGATTCATTCCTCTGCCTTGACTCTTTGGCACTTCCTTGATTTCAGGGGGTGGCAAAATGGGTTGGGAGTTTGAGTAACAGTCGCAGGAGGACATATTTATGCCTCTTTGGGGGGGCATTTGTGATCATAAATATTATTCATATACGAAAGAGTATCCTTGAAGCGTCCTTTTTTTGTGTTGCTTCAGCAGCTACATGTCGCGCTGAAGAGTGTGTTGGCGTCGTCGTCGACAAACCGAAGGCAATTTTCGGCTGGCTGACGAACCCTTCAGAGCATTCTTCCTTCGAGTATCAAATACTTCTTCTTGATGTTGTTGGTTTGAGGGCGCCTTTGATGGCCATAGCCCATAAATCACCCATGTTGTCTGTCATCATGAGTGGTTGTTTTTCGCAGAAGTATATTTCGTGCTGTATGACGTCAACCATTGACAACAGCTAACAACAGACAACAGCAACGACCGACAGACGACGACGACGACGTTGTCGAAGCTGATGATGATGATTGGCGAAGTTAAAAGGTTCCTTGTGAGAACGATGAATGTCATCCTCTTTCTCCAAAAGTCTTATCGTTTGTTTGATTGGGTTCAAGAGCTGGCAGGGGAGCTTTGCGAGGAGCCAAGGGAAAAAAATTGTCATTTTCAGAGTGATTTACATTCGATGAGTGCTGAAATGTGGATAAGAAAATAAATAACACACAAATCTCAGAGGCAAGGGAAGGATATTGAATGGACGACAGAATGTCGACGAGAAACGACCGATACGATAGGCGGATGTGAGAATTTGACGGTTTAGGATTTCGAAGCAAATTAATGTGATTTACTGCAGTGGCCTTGTGTGGGATTGGATTATTTATACTGATTGATAAAATGACTGGCTGGTAGAGTGAGAAGAGTAAATTGCGTTGTTTTTGAAAAGGAGTTGAAATGGGATCTTCTAAATGAGATTTCACAAATCTTTGGTTTCAGTTTGCTAATGGGAATCGTTATATATTGCTTTTGACGCGGCTTTTGGTCATTTCATAAGCAGACAATGACATGATGTCAGCTCAGCCTTGTTCAGGGTCTTACCCAAAACAAGATCCGAACTTTAATCAATTTAGCAATATTTTTTAAACTGAATATTTACCTTTAATTCATTTATAGGTGTCCTGCGAAACGCACACGTAGGGAATCTTTAAGAACTCGATAGAGACAAGTCCGACTAACTTAATCCAATGGCCAAGGTTATCTTCAACTGAATATGGAGATCAAACGAAATGAAAACTTCATGTATAATTTTGAGCGTCCAAAAGATAACGCTTCGGAAGAAACAAGAGGACCTTGCGCCAAAGAAGTTGTAGAGAGGAGAAGCATAAAATACCTACACTCAGCACAAGCTGAGTGACGATGTCAGGCTGAATGACGATATCAGGTTGAATGACGAACGCTGACTATTCGACGAAGGGTGGAATTGCGGTGGAAGAACTCTGGGGTAAAAATCGGCAGCAAATAATGAGCAGAAAACATTAAACAGATGTTCGACTCTGAACGTATTAGACTTCACATTCAGTGTACCAGGTAGATTATAAGAAGACCTCCACTTACCTCAGAAGACAGTCACATCAAGTCAGTCGCATAGAGTCAGTCAAGCAAGACACATCCAGGATTCAACATCAGGCACTAGAACGCGGTACAAGAACGAACGACCAACAGTCAACTCACAGCGGTCGAGGAGTCCACATCGTAAGACCAGTCGACGAAAGCCGTAAGAACCAGCCGGCGAAAGCCGTAAGAATCAGACGGCGAAAGCCATAAGACCAGCCAGCAAAAGCCTTATGACCAGCCAGAGAAAGCAGTAAGATCAGCCGGGGAAAGTCGTAGAACGAGCCGGCGAGTGTCGTAAGACCAGCCGGCAAAAGTCGTAAGACCAGCCAGCGAGAGCCGTAAGACCAGTTTATGCAAAAGCCGTCCAAGCAGCCGGTGAAAGCCGTAAGACCAATTGGAGGCTCCGAACTGCTACCTCTTCTACAACTAATGGAACGTCCTTGATATTTGTTTAAAGATTCCAGTTCATTCTTCTGTAAAAAGAAAACTTTTCTCTCATCCAATTACCCCCTAACAAGCTAAGAAGACACCAAATAAAAACATCCCTTTGATTGATGTTCCACAAGCGGTTGCAGCATATGGCCGCGATACCCTCCTGCTTGAAGCACATCAATCATCACCACTAACTGTTTTGAAAATCATTTGCTCGGCCTTACATGATGGAAGCCATATACGCTCCCACTTTTGCGGACAACACTTGTCCCGCGCACTAATGCCCTCAACTGTCACCATGATAATCAACCGCTTCTACTAGAAGCAAAAATGAACACCAAAATAAACACACACGCGTTCTATCCCATTTGCATCTCGCCTTTTAAATTTGGCAGTAAATTGTCTGGAATTCCGACAACGACAGAGTCCCCGCAACTCTATTTTAGTCACATGTCCTTTCTGCAACACAGCACTTTGTCAAGGATAACACCACCACTGATGCCGCACGCTTTAGTGTTTCATGTTTTTGTTATGTTATCGTTCTTTGCTTATACCCTCTCATTCCTGTTACCGAAACAAACAAAACCGAATCATCAACAACATCGTTGTCCATCACCAACTGGACGACACATCATGGGTTGGTCAGTCTGCAGCAGCACTACCAGGAGTAGTACGATGATGGTTCTTCTGGTCTGGTTGGCCAATTGAAATATTTCACTCTCGTCCCTCCACATCGCATCGTTCGTCGTCATCGTCGTTGTTTGGCTGCATGTCATGGCTCAAATTGCGCTGCCGGGCCCTCTCTCGGCCCCTTTGCACTGAGAATGGAATTGAATTGAATTGGATTGGAAGGAATGAACACGAACGCAGCTTCCCATAAATTACTTCGCAATTATCATGTCCCGACTCCCGAGTTGAAGTTTAGTGTTTAAACATACTTACATATATAGGAACTGAATATTGGACTAGGGAAGAAGAGCTAAACTGCTGAATGTCTAGCTGATGGCGCTGTGATGTTTGTTTAGCCAGATGATGCGTGTTGTTGTGTTGTTTTTGGTGCAACTTGAACTGGGCGCCGCAATGGCCCAACCAACGACCGATGGACAGACGACTGACGGACTACATTGTGATGGACATAGACTCGTTGATGCAGATATGCTGATGCTGTTGGTTCTGTGAACTTGGGATTGTGGCCATGTTTGAGTTTTTTTTTTTCTCTGTTTGCCAATCTCACATACCATTTTTTCATACACACACGAACAGTTCGTGAACGTGAGGGTTATCCGTTTTGCGTGATTGAACATAACTTTTGAAAAATGACTACACAACAAATGTTTACACAGTGCACACAACAATCAAGGATACGTTTTCTAAAAAAGACAAAAAAATAAGCAAAAGTTATTCGATGCTAGGTCAATAACGTTTAAAAAAAAAAAAAAACAAAGACAGTCGTTGAAAAGCGTTAGGTGATCTCAAAACAGCTCAATATTGCACGAGTTAGCAGATTTTTTCACTCTATTCAGCTGGACATACAGCAGTTTAGCTGCGCAACATTCATTAAACGAAGCATCTTCGGTCCTGAGAACAATCACGTTACTGACAGTTGCAAGTAGAGGTAACCATTTAAAAATTGGATTATGATTTCGGTTTTAAAACCAATCAACTTACAAATTGCTTCTAAGGACTTTTATACATTTAAAAAGTGTCTCCATAACCGAAAAGTAACTTTGTGGCCTTGGTCCTAAATGGTTTTTCAACGAAAGAAAAGCAAAACCAAAACTATAGCTGAGGTCTTACATATCGTGTTGTTTTTACCGAAAAAAAGAATGTTCTTCAAGCCAATTTGTGAGGAAGCTTATTTTTCGATGTTGACTGTCCGACAAATACTACCAAAATTTGAGCTTTGTGATTTGCTCATATACAATAGCACTTGCGACTGTAACTCTCAAGAAATACAAATTCACTCTAGCAACTATTCTCAAAGACAATCTAGCCTACTAGAAGTAGGAAACGCCAACGCTTGGCAAAGTGCTGAACTTAGGAAACGGATCCTTTTTTTTACACTATCAGAATGGTGTATGGGATTATAGTAAGCACCATTTTACATGCAATGGTTTGCATCATGTAACACACAGGAACTGTAATATACCACGTGCTCACGGTGCATCATTAACAGGTAATAAAGGGTTTTTCAATAGGGACGCTACAAAAGTAGACCGATAAGGACAGCAAACGATGCCATATTTTTTCCCGCTCTCTTGATATTTCTCTTTAGTAAGGTTTGCCATTTCATCATGGAAAGGTATACGATCCAACAACGAGTCGAAATTATTAAAATTTACTACCGAAATTCGGAGTCAGTGGTCAACACTTTAAGAGCGCTACGTACAATTTATGGTCGTCATAATCGTCCTGCCAGATCAACAATTGAGCGTCTAGTGGAAAAATTTGAATCCACAGGCTCAGTACAAAATGTTCCCGTGCCAGTGAGACAAAGAAGTGCCCGTAGTGTCGAGAATATTGCTGCCGCTAGCGCATCAATTGCGGAAGACCCAAATCAGTCTCTAACACGTCGTTCTCAAGCGTTGGGCATCTCTGTGACGTCGTTGTGGCGAATTTCGCGAAAAGATCTTGGCCTACATCCTTACAAGATCAAATTGACGCAAGAACTGAAGCCGCTTGATCACCAGAAGTGTCGTATGTTCGTGAATTGGGCTGAGCAACAACTTGAAAATGATCCGTATTTTCATCGAAAAATCATCTTCAGCGATGAGGCTCATTTCTGGCTGGATGGCTTCGTCAATAAGCAAAATATGCGTTATTGGTCAGGCAGCAATTCACATGTGCTTCACGAGGCACCATTACATCCCGAAAAAATCACTGTTTGGTGCGGTTTACATGCTGGTGGTGTCATTTGGCCGTACTTCTTCCGTGATGATCAAGACCGGCACGTTACTTTGAATCGGAATCGCTACCGCTCAATGCTAACCGATCGATTATTTTTGGAATGAATTGGATGATATGGACTTGGACGATATGTGGTTTCAACAGGACGGTGCCACATGTCACACAGCGGGCCAAACAATCGAATTATTGAGAACGAAGTTCGATGAGCGCATAATATCCAGAAATGGATCTGTGAATTGGCCGCTTCGTTCATGCGATTTAACGCCGTTAGATTATTTCCTGTGGGGCTACGTCAAATCTATGGTTTATGCCAACAAGCCAGCGACGGTTGATGAACTTCGTACGAATATCGAACGTGAAATTGCAGCTGTATCGGCCGATTTTGAAGACAGTAAACGAGCAAGTAAAAACGCAAATACTTTGACAATGACAGGTTTGTGCAAATTAATTTATCAAAATGAAAAAAATTAAATACAAATATTTCTTTTTTTGTTGGCGATATCTTCAAAATTCAAAATTGGATATTACAAGTAAGAAATCGTTCAAATGAAAAAAAAAATGTGAACTTGTCTGCAAGTTGACCAGCAAGTTTTTTGCCAACTACGTCACACCAAGTACACCGATACAGATTTGACAAATAATATATGTAGGCTACTGGCAAGCCACAACTTGCTCGTATGGCCGCAGAGTAAGATAACAACAAAGGATTCTTCAAAAGCATTTTTTATGTTCCAAAGCTGGCTGAGAGTTTTAAGCAAATTGTCACCAAAGACATTTAGACACCTTTTCACCAAAACTAACGACCAAAATAGACAGAGATAAACGCACTGACGTCATTTATAAAATAAACTGCAAAGGTAAACCTAACGAAACATGTAACCTTTGTTACATTAGAACCACTTAACAATTCATGCGCCAAAGATTGTCCAACCACAAATCTGACATCAAAAGCAATAACCCGGCTAAAACCGCATTTGCGGCCCAGTTTTGCACTCCAAGTTGATTGAGGTCCTCTTCCACTTTTGTGCGCCACCTGAGTTGCGGTCTTCCTCTCCTTCTTCGTCCCTCGGAAATAGTGTCGAAGGCTTTCCGGGCCTGAGCATTGGTGTCCTTACTTCCTTACTTAAGGTGGCGCTACAGTCCGTTGTGGACTTGGGCCTCAATCAACAGTCTCCGCCAGCCAGCTCGGTCCCTAGCTAACTGTCTCCAGTTTTGCTCTCCAAGTTGATTGAGGTCCTCTTCTACTTGTGTGTGCAACCTGAGCTGCAGTCTTCCTCTCCTCCTACGTCCCTCGGGAATAGTTTCGAAAGCTTTCCGGGCCGGAGTATTAAGGTCCATCCGCTCTAAATGACCGAGCCATCTGAATCTTTGGACCTTGACCGTTCTGGCTAGGTCCATGTCGTTGTACAACCCGTAAAGTTTGCTATTATATCTTCTACGCCAATGCACACGGGGCCAGAGATGACCCGAAAGAACTTTCCTCTCGAAACAGCCTTAGGCACATTCAGCCGATTTTGTCAAGGTCAATGTTTGTGCACCATACAGCAAGACTGGGCTGATGAGGGTGTTGTACAACTTTACCTTAGTTGCTCGAGAGAGGGCTTTGCCACTTAATTGCTTTCTTAGCCCAAAGAAACAGCGATTAAGAAGGGTTATCCTTCGTCTGATCTCGGCGCTGGTTTATTGCCCGGTGTTTATAGCGGCGCCTAGGAATACAAACTCCTCTGCATGCTATACCTAGAAGTTGTATGCATCTATTGTGACGTTCTGTCCGAGCCGTCGTTGTTGGGTATCCTACCTCGAAGGCAGCATATACTTCGTTTTTCCCTCATTTACCGCTAAACCCATTTTTGCCGCTTCTGTCTCAATTCTCACAAGGCACCGTTGACATCACGCTGTTTTCTTCTCATTATATCAATATCGTCGGCGTACGCGAGAAGTTGAACAGATTTTTGAAGATAGTGCCTCAGGTGTTGACGTTGGAGTTCTACACTATCTTCTCCAGACGATGTTAAAGAAATCGCATGACAGTGCATCGCCTTGTCTGAATCCTTTTTTGACATCGAAATATTCCGTAAGCTCGTTGCCAACCTTGATGGTGCAGCGTGAGTTCTCCATCGTCATTTTGCACAAGCGAAGGAGCTTGTCAGGGGTGCCAAAACTAGATGTAGCATTATACAGTCCGTCTCTGTTGATGCTGTGGCCTTAAAATCGATGAAAAGTTGGTGGGTATCGATTTGACTTCATAGGTTTTTTCCAGGATTTTCATGGTCTGAAACTACATCGATAAGGTCAAAAAGATTCGCAAATTTTGTATCGAATACCTTCATCATTGCTCTATCAGCCTGTTTCAATTTTTACTCGAATTAATTAAAATTTTTCATATGGTTTGATTCTCAAAGCGCAGTCTTCAACAATCGATTAAAAAAAATTAATTGTAATTGCAATATAAAAGCAGGCCTGCAGAGCAAAAAAAAAATCAGTTACAGTAAAACTCAGAAGTAACATGCTCATTCGCAGTCACTGCATTTCAACTGACCGAGCAAATTTGCGTCCACTTCAACTCGATAATTATTGTCAACTGCAATTTGATGGATTATTACGTGTCGCCGTTGCATTGCATTAGCATCAATCATAATCACTTGGACATTCTGACAGCAGCGAACTCTGGCGCGGTGGACAAAGTGTCTCCAATGCAGGGTCGTCCGGCTTCAAAATTGAATGCAAATGATACAGCATCAAAGGCTTACGCACACCGAAAGAGGAGAGGACGAGAGAGCAGATATGAAATCTGTCAAACCTGCCTCAATCACGGTTTCAATTCTCGTTCAATTAGTTTCGCCAAGGAAATCTCTAGACTTCATAAGAAGAAGAAGGAGCTCTGTTTGTATCACCATTGCTTGCAACACAACACGTGTGAACACAACAATCACTCATCTGAGATATGCTGGCTGGCCGGTCGACGACGCGACGCGACGGTGCGGTGGTGCATTGGCCGTCTCACTTGATCATTTGTAATATTCATTTGACACCTGATGACATTGACACTTGGTGCTCTCATTTGGTGCTGTCACTGCGAAACCGGAATTTGCAAAATGTCACTCAGATTCAAAACTGTCACTTTGAATGCGAGAGCGATTGCATTGCGGTGCGTTACATATTGGAGTTCAATGAATTTATCAGTGTTCACCTTGATGTGTTGGTCTCTCTCATCCAGTATCACGGGTGATAGATTGATGGAAAAACCGCAGCAGCATTGCGGCGCGCGATCATTGCGATTGCATATTGAGCGATTGATTATGACAGGTGGATCGACATGGTGTACCTACTTTATGCGTAAGAGGTTCCGAGTCTCCACCAAGGGAGCTGGAGTGTAAAATGTTGACCAGTTGGGTTTTGTGTTTGTCCAGCATGTCCAGAGTCCAGATGATCGATCAAAAGGTGCAATGCATCAGATTGATTTTGCTTTATTTAAGTTTTTGATATTTCTTTGGTTTTGAGCGAATTCACAGAAGCTGCTTGAGTATGATGGGGATTGAGCGACACCGCTGTGCAGGTTTTGATGGATGGATGGAATCACTCTGGTGGATAAGCACAATGAACAAAAAAAAGTGTGATTGATCAATTAACTGTAAGTCAATTAAAAATAAGTACAAATGAATGTTGCTGTGCTGCATTTGATATGCATATCGGTATCGGTACACTCTGGAGTTCAGGTGTGCCAAGAGCCAAGGCAAGACGATTAGCATATAAAACTACTGGTCAATCAACTAGGTTATGCCAGTCGATCCATCAATCAAAAAATGGGATCGGTTCAATTTAGGAATATTTCCATGCGAAAAAAGGCAATTAAGATTGTTTTATATTTTTTACTCAGATTTGTTGGATACTTAATTATTGTAAGTTTAAAATGATGTCATGGTCGGCGCTGTCAAGCAGCTAATCAAATCATAAATCAATTATGTGATTTATTTTGCAATATTTTGTATAGCTTAGTCGTGAGCTGAAGTAAACAAGTCGGACATGATTTCTTGAATGACAACCAGTGTTCGATTCGACGAGTTGTGAAAAAGTAGGAAAAAGTATCGAAAGAGCTATGTATAAATTAGTTATTGAGAAAAGGGATAAATTGTACATAATATTAAGATCGGCAAAGCACAACCAGTGACTGGTCAGACTTACTTATAAAAACTCGTCGACTGACCTTTATTTAATCATTGTTTAAATAATTCATTTGATTGAAGTATTTAATATTTTTTACACTATCAGAATTGGTCGAAGAGAGATTATAGCAAGCACAGTCTTACGACCAATGGTTTGCCAACATAGTAGACTATGTTATACCACCGGCTCATCACTAAGTGCAGTGTTAGTTGTTAGTAAGCAAACATAACATAACAAACACTCACATGGATGAATTAAAAACAAGACAGTTAACAAAACAAGATTAATACATAATTAAAAATTACAAACATTAAGTAAACAGAGAAACATTTACAAGTGTATAACACTGGTCTTGAGTAAAGACTTTAATTTATTCTTACTTATATTTAAATCAAATAAGTTGCAGTTTGAAAGCCTACTCATACGTGTCAAGGGCTCATAGAAACCATAGTTGGTACGATGTTTTGGTTCATGTACCAAGTGCTTCCTACGAAAATTATAACCGCCACCCCGATGGTTGAAAGATATAGCTCCAAGTAATTCCGGTGAATCTGTTACACCAGTAATAACTTGATGGAAGAATACCATGTCATTGTTATTTCGTCTACTTGACAATGTTTCCATTTGGAGAGTTAGCAAGCGGTTTTCATAAGAAGGGACATTCAAAGGATCACTCCATAGAATACCTTTCAAGGCAAAACGAGTAAAATTTCGTTGGACAGATTCAAGCCTCTCAATATGAATATTGTAATGAGGTGACCAAACTTGGGAAGCGTTTTCTAAGTGAGGACGAACATAGCAATAATATAAAGCGCGGGTTATATTTGGATCGCGGAACTCCTTTGACCAACGCTTTATAAATCCAAGCATTGAGTTTGCTTTATTCACGATGTTGTTAATGTGCACAGAAAAATCTAATTTAGGGTTAAAGAAAACTCCAAGATCTCTAACAGAAGTTACACGGGTTAGAATGTGCTGTTAGATAGCGTAGTCATATGAAGACGGTGCACGCTTCCTTGAAAAGGTAATTGTTTGACATTTTATTGGATTTAGGTTTAAACTATTTTTCTCACACCACAATGCAAAACAATTAATGTCATCCTGTAGAAGAATGTGGTCATTACTAGAACAGATATTTTTGTAAATCTTCATATCATCTGCGAAGATGAGGATTTCGCTATTACGTACACATAACGGGGCATCATTAATAGCTAAATTGAAAAGTAGAGGTCCTAAATGGCTTCCCTGAGGAACTCCCGAACTAGCAAAAAATGACTTAGAGATAGAATGCCTGAATTTTACTTGGTAAGACCTATTCTCGAGATAAGAGGATATCCAAGTGATGAAAAATGGGGGGAAGCCATATGCATTTAGTTTGAATTTTATGATGGCGTGAGAGAGTTGGTCAAATATGTGTTGTATGTAGAAGAATGTGTGCACACTGTAAAATACTAGGTCATATTTCCTAATATATTTCTTTGTGGAGACTTAAATTGTAACGTACTAGTTGATAACAGTTTGATCAGTAGCATGAGAACATATAACTTTCATCCGGTGAACATAAGTAATCCAACGCATTTTTCACGTGACTCGAGTACCCTTCTTGACGTATTTTTTGTAACCAAAACCAGTAAAATCCTATTCTACGACCAGTTGTCCGCTCCTGGATTTTCTAGACATGACCTTATATATCTTTCATTTGACTTTTCATTTACGAGACCTGAGTTAACATTCCAGTACCGTGACTTTAAAAATATCAATATGCTTGCTCTTGAATCCGACATAAGACAAATTCGCTGACAGGACGTCTACTATATAGAATCCACATCTGACCAAATTGAATCTATTGGAAGAAACCTTAACAGACTTTTTGACACCCATGTTCCTCTGAGGACAAAAGACTATTAAACATAAAGACAAACCTTGTTTACAGACGAAATTTGTTGCTGCATCAATCAAAGGAACCGCGTATATCAAAATTGGATACGTTTCAAAATAGCTGAGGGCCATCATTTATACCGCCGACTGCGAAACAAATGTGTAAGTCTTATCAACACAACTAAAACTGAGTGGTTCTCCAATCATTTGAATCTTCACAAAATGGCCGCAAACTTTGGAATAACCTATACGCGAAGTTGGAATAGGGAAGCAAAAATCCGCTAACCTTGATGTTGATTGCAATGAATTGAACAACTTATTTGACTCCTCCGTTCCTCAATCTCATCTATGATTCTACATCAAGATGATATTTTTTATTCCGATCATCAAAATGATTTCAACTTTGCATCTATGTCTACCGAAAAAGTTGTGGAGAATCTTATTTCTATCAAGAGTAACTCTGTGAGATTTGATGGCTTACATCCTACTTTCGTTAAAGCAGTTATGCCCGTTATCCTCCCATACATAACATTTGCCATCAACTCAGTGTTGACTAAAAGTGAATTCCCATCGAAATGGAAATTTTACAAAATCATCCCTGTTCCGAAGAATAGAATTGGGACTGATATCTAATCCTTCCTTTTTTGTCCAAGTTGTGTCGCGTGGTGTTCCACAAGATTCTATCCTTGGACCGGTTTTGTTCTCAGCATACGTTAATGACATTCCCAGAGTAATTAACTATGGGAACTTACTAAAAGATGTATATCTTAATATTAAGTTCTTTTGAAAAAAATAAATAAATATGTAAATAAATTAATAAAATTTTGTTCACTGGGGCGAATACGTGTTTTTTTTAAACTAAAATCATCAATCAAAATGAATAAATAAGTGAAATACTAGACAAATATAGGTATAGTCCTCAACTGTATGATGATTTTTAATTCAAAGCTGAGGTAGGCTAGTGTGAGCTTCTTATGATCTTCAACAACATAGATGGTACTTCATTGACGGTTTACTTACGATACAAAATAACACGGTATTTCATTAACGATCTCTTATCAACTAAAACAATACTGTGCCTAGCATGTGACTAGAGAATGATGGAAGTCTTGAAATTTGAATGTGACAAGTAAGACACTTTGGTGAAATTCCTTAGTTATTCATAGATTACGTTTGTGAGTCTGTTACCAATTGTAAATTGTAAATTTTCATACACTTTTTCTTGTTTTTCATTGATTAGAAAGCGTCTCCGACCTTTCCATATCATAACTTTCAATACTAAGGTCTCTGTCTCCTATGAATTTAGAAGAAGAGGATCAAATTTAAAAAAAAGGATTCAAATATGGTTTATTTTCTGTTCCTTGTCCTTGAATGAACTATGAACGGACTCCGGGTGACAGGCAGGTCTGTGGTAAGCGCTGCGGAAGCGGAAGCGTTCCTGTCTCCAAAGACTGGAGACGGGAGCGGATCTCAGAAAAGAGCGGCGAAAGACCATATATACATAGAAGGAGTGTATCGTAGAATACAGAAATAAATTTGAAAACGGTCCTGTCTCTAACAAAAGTGAACGGTCATTCGGGTGCTCTTAGAAGAAGGTAGCCATGGAATAAGCGGTTCTGTACCTAGCAAAAGACTAGACCTGTGAGCGATTTCCGGGTTACGAACTCCTGTTTGATGTCACATGCTTTGAAGAAAAATACCCGCGAATTCACCGCGATCACCACAAGCCCGGCCCTGGTTGGATATACCCTCAGAAGAAGTGGATATCAGACATGCAAAATTACAAGGGTTCCCCTATGACTATTTCATTGCGCACCACATTATAATGCGTGTTTTTACGGTAAAGGACTTCTTTTTACAGCTTATGTAGACTTTTATGAGCACATTAACCTCATCATTAATAAGCATTTTTCAATGGTTGGTTCTATCGAACGGTGGTCAAAAGACTTCGGCAATCCCAATTTCAACTGTATTTATACAACAGCTTGGTTCGCCCCCGCAGTTGTGGTCCCGTTTTTATGACATTGAAAGATTGGAATCTGTGCAAACGAACTTCACCCGTTTTTTATTTAAAGGGATTAATCCCCTAAATGTAACTCCGTACGACCATCGTTTGTCAACTTAAAAATAATTTAAAAATCAGTATTTCACGTTCTTAAATGGTTTATGTTAATTTTGTTTTGTTTTTTGTTTAATCTAGCTTCGTTTCGTGTCTACTAATAACTTACACCACACTTAGGAAGGAAGACATTACGCCGATGTTCTAAAGATGTAAATGACTCAACGATGGTATTGTCACGAATCATTCTTAACGCTCTTTTTTGGATACTGTACAGAAGACTTAAGTACGTCACTGAAGCACCAGCCGAGACGTGAGAGTTGTACTCAGGCTTAGGACGTATGTAAATTTTGTAGATGATAGTTAGATCAGAAGGGGAAACAAATTTCTTGCATAGTCTTAAGAAACCTAAACATCTTGCGGCATTTTTGGCGACCTCGCATGTGCTTCATTCGACAAGAGGGGTCAGTAATGCAATACCGAGAATCTCGAGATGTTCGGTCTCATTGATGCAAGTGCCACTCATGGACAGTGGCAAAGGGGGAATATCTTGCTTCAACAATATAAGACAGCATTGGGGTTTCGAAGCATTAAGCTCTACGTGATTTTACATTCCCCATTGTACAATGCCGTATAAGTCAGGGTTTAATGAGCTTATCATATTTTGAGTTCCACATCCAAAGACGAGGGATGTGAGTCTAAAAACGAATATGAAAAGCTAAGGTGTTATCGTCAGCGAAACAATTTATGGGATTAGAAGTTACAGACAAGAGATCATTGATGAAAATGAGAAAGAGGTTCGGAGACAAAACGGAGCCCTTGGGCACACCAGCATTTATATTGGGGTTTCAGACATGAACCGTCGAATACAACTAGTATTGAACGGTTCGAAAGAAAGTTTCTAATCCAACGAAAGAGGGTTTCATCGATACCGAAAGCACGTATTTGGATAAAAGAGCAAGATGCCAAACTTTATCAAATGCTTTTGAAATATCAAGTGCAACAATCTTTTTCTCCAAAACGATGTAAAGATTTGATCCACTGTTCCGTGAGATAAACCATCAGATCAACAGTGGACCTGTTGCTGCGAAAGCCGTACTGCCGGTCATTAAGAAGCTTTCGATCTTCGAGTTATTTCTTGAGCTGATAGTTTATCAGCGTTTCCATAACCTTAGAAAGAAGGGTCGTAAGTGCAATCGGCCGATAAATTGGAGGAAGAAAAAGATTTTTTTTTTGGATTGGCTGGACAAATTCTGTTTTCCAACTGCTTGGAACGAGCCCAGAAGAATAAGATAGATGGAAAAGCTTACGCAAGAGTTTTGCCAGCGTGACAGAACATCTCTTCATAATAACAGCGGGGATACCATCCGGAACAGCGGATTGAGATCCTTTAGGAGCCACAGGACGAGTACGGAAGAAAATTTGTCCCATGGAATCATTGACGCGCTCAAGAACAGGCGGAGTCATGACATTCTTTTGCAGCGAAGAGTTGGCGGTGAACTGCCTACTTTAGTCGTTCCTAGCCTTTCATTTAACAATGGCTTCATAGAAGATATTTTGGTGATAGATTTTAAAAACTTTTATTCGAAGTTTTATTTACACTCATGTTAACCATGACCTGCTCCGATTCTTTCTTTTTTCAATCAAACTCAAACCATCACTGTAAAAACATTTTGTTTTATTTATTATTTATGCATTATCGAGCACGACTTCTCTGCGCCATCGTCATCTCTCTCTCCCTGCGACTGTCTCCGTTGGCTAAATTGGAAATTTCAGTTACTTACAATAATTCCAACTCCCAACACAGAAACAAAAAGAAAGGGAAAAAAATAAAAATCCGGACAAATGGATGAATCTCGCCGCATCCGAAACAATAACTCACAATTGAAATTGCTTGTGATTTTTCCCAAAGCTGCTTCTGCTGGACACAAAGACTTTTTGAAAGACATGAATCTCGGTTTCACATATACTCTCCGCACCCCACGATATCATGCACCGCTAACCCAAAATGCCATGACCATGCCAATTCTCTCTTTAGTTTCTTTCCTTCCCCTTCCGCTCATCCATCTCACTATTCGATTTTTAAGTAACAATATTGTCGATATTTTTGGCGGATATCTCACAACGAACGTTTCGTCCGATAACCGAAAATGAAAACGAATATTCGTTGTGATAAATCAATTTGATTTATTGCCATCGAAACAATAAAATACCGCGCGCGAGATGAGAAAATGCGAAAATCTGGTGACATTATAACCAGCGCCGCGCGCCTCAAAATCATGAGATCCCCTGCCGCTCACGCTATTTATGGATGATATTGGATTCCAATCGCTGCCATCGCCATCGCCATCGCCATTCGCCGCCAATTCCGCCATCACAATTGTCGACGTTGGCATTGTCGTCATATAGTCATCGTCGTCGTAGTCGTATATCGTAGTCGTCGTTGTGGTCTCATCGATTCGCTTCTTTTACTATAATCACAGACCCTGACATAATAGTTGCGAATTCGACTCTAAAGCAACAACACTTTCCCCCCAACTCCTCCTCACGAAAAAAAGAACTTCGTTGCGGTTATAAACAAAAATCTGGAATTTCAAATTGTCCAGAAAAACCGAACAGGATAATAATTATCCTTCGGACCTATACGAAAATAAACGCCCTCCATTGAATACCGCTAGTTTTGTTCTCATTTCAAATGGAAAAAGGACATTTAGCGGAAAATACCACACACATCTGATGTCAACATAAATACTCCAACAAAGACACTCACTCTGGGTACGATACATAGACAGTAGACCGGGTTTTGTGTGGCCACCTCTCTAGAAATGCCATTCCAACAAATTCCCGGTTTGAAGTTTATGCCATCCAAGGACGAGTAAATGAAAATGCAATTCACATTCACAAATTGCAATTCACAGAGACGAATGGAAGGACATTCGATGAGCTGCTGTTCTAGTGTACAAGAGGCACGGGAACAATCCTGAAAAGGGAATACCCCCACCGAGTTGACCACCAACCGGTTCCGGTCGCTCCCATGTCGAAATAGTTGTTAGCCTAGTTTGGTGATATTTTTCCAATTCACCTCTTCATCCTTCTACCTAGAGACCAGGAAATGGGTGGACCAAGCTAGTAAAAATCAAAACAAGATATTCGGTACTCAGTGTGGCGTTAACTTGTTAGTTTCTATTGTCCAGGTTGGGAGATGACATACTTCGGTGGGTTACATCTATTCATGATTATTGCATCTAGACATTCCTTGTTGTTTTTAGGAATAAAACTGAATTGGTTACTTCGGCTAGATGCTGAAGCAAAGTAAGAAATTTTGAAATCTTTGACAGAACAAACAAATCCGCTCCTGAAGGCTTAGTAACGAAAAAATCACCGACAATTCAACTGCTCTTCCGCACTTGTACGTTGTACCACTCTCAATCGAGTGACTGCATTTATATTGATTGGATTCATTTCGTGAGTTTTTTTGCTTAAACCCGGAGAGTGAGTTGGATGTACGCATAATTTTTCGTAACCCATTCGTGATTTACCAGCGAAAGGATGGAAAAATCTCAACACAAATCTGGTCGACACACATGCAGCAAGCAAAAGAGTATAAATTTCACCAACGAGTAAACCACCACACCATACCAGAGGGAAAGACATTCACAATCGCAATCCAGCTAGTCAGCCAGCCAGCCAACGTTAGCTTGAGCTTGGCAAAGAGTTAGATCCACTTGTGGTAGAATTGATGCTGATGCTCCGGCTGGTTTAGTTGGTGGTGGAATTGGTGCGTGTGAAATTTATGAAAATTGCCATATGATAACGGTAAATTCAATTCTCTCCCTTTCACATTTTATACAATTGTCGTTGTCGTATCGTCGTCGTTGGCAATGCCATTGCCAATGCAGCAGCTAATTGCCCAAATGTGCGCAACCAATTGTATCCTTTTTAAGGCACAACACATTGCAGGCTTTTATAGTCTCGCTCGACACAGACACCAAACATAGCTATATAAATGTGCCCAACATATCCTGCCTGGATGTTGTTTATCAAGCCTATTGAAGCTTTGAAGACTCATGATTGTCCGGGAGCAGCAACACCCCAGCTTCTAGTTAGTGGTGTTCTGTCCTATTCAAAATCGCATAGAAAATTATTTCCGCATAAATTTTAACCGAAAGTTTTGCGTGGTGATGGTGGAGTGTCGGCTGGCGCGGTACTCCGACTTGAGCTTGCATCATTTGACTAGATTAGTGTGTGTGGAGTGAAGGGGTTACTTTTACTGTCGATGAACAGAGGTTTTATTTTTGGGTCTCTTTTCTCTAAGTGATCCATTTGGGATGTTTTATATCATTGGAGACATATGCTCTCCATACAGAAAGTCGTTACAACGAAATTTTGTTGTAACTTGGAGTTGATTGAATTTTTGGAGTTTGTTGAGTGGCTAGGTAAAGTCTTATGAAAAAGGTTCGAGGTTTTCATTGAATTAGTGCTTAAGTTTATCGGTGAATTACATGTATATACAAGGAGAAGCACATACAAACTTGCCATAATTAATTTAATAATCAAATGTCTCCTGAATAGAGAGACATCAATGTAGTTGCTTCAAAAATTTGGGGGATTAGCAGATTTATTTTTGAGAATTGATGGGTCCACTCCTGAAGTACTGAAAGCTTGTACTGGTTTACTTGGGCCAGCCTCAGCGATCGCCGATATTTGAGGTTACTTAGTCTTTGTACCGAAGGTTCGGTCTAATTATTAGTTGACCCAGATAGGCTGGGTAATTAAATGTTTCTTGACTGTCTACAGCATTTTACAAGTCAAGTCAAGGAGTCTTTCCCACCATAGAGGGAAAGAAATCCACGAAAATGCGTGTGAGCTTCTGACCCAAACAGATTTTCTTATTTATGTAAGAAAAACAGAAAGAAATACAATTTTATTGGCTCTTACTGATGATAA
>CAKKXW010000004.1:52738290-52776218 GCA_920937365.1 Sphaerophoria rueppellii | reverse complement strand
CGCGGTGGACAAAGTGTCTCCAATGCAGGGTCGTCCGGCTTCAAAATTGAATGCAAATGATACAGCATCAAAGGCTTACGCACACCGAAAGAGGAGAGGACGAGAGAGCAGATATGAAATCTGTCAAACCTGCCTCAATCACGGTTTCAATTCTCGTTCAATTAGTTTCGCCAAGGAAATCTCTAGACTTCATAAGAAGAAGAAGGAGCTCTGTTTGTATCACCATTGCTTGCAACACAACACGTGTGAACACAACAATCACTCATCTGAGATATGCTAGCTGGCCGGTCGACGACGCGACGCGACGGTGCGGTGGTGCATTGGCCGTCTCACTTGATCATTTGTAATATTCATTTGACACCTGATGACATTGACACTTGGTGCTCTCATTTGGTGCTGTCACTGCGAAACTGGAATTTGCAAAATGTCACTCAGATTCAAAACTGTCACTTTGAATGCGAGAGCGATTGCATTGCGGTGCGCTACATATTGGAGTTCAATGAATTTATCAGTGTTCACCTTGATGTGTTCGTCTCTCTCATCCAGTATCACAGGTGATAGATTGATGGAAAAACCGCAGCAGCATTGCGGCGCGCGATCATTGCGATTGCATATTGAGCGATTGATTATGACAGGTGGATCGACATGGTATACCTACTTTATGCGTAAGAGGTTCCGAGTCTCCACCAAGGGAGCTGGAGTGTAAAATGTTGACCAGTTGGGTTTTGTGTTTGTCCAGCATGTCCAGAGTCCAGATGATCGATCAAAAGGTGCAATGCATCAGATTGATTTTGCTTTATTTAAGTTTTTGATATTTCTTTGGTTTTGAGGGAATTCACAGAAGCTGCTTGAGTATGATGGGGATTGAGCGACACCGCTGTGCAGGTTTTGATGGATGGATGGAATCACTTTGGTGGATAAGCACAATGAACAAAAAAAAGTGTGATTGATCAATTAACTGTAAGGCAATTAAAAATAAGTACAAATGAATGTTGCTGTGCTGCATTCGATATGCATATCGGTATCGGTACACTCTGCAGTTCAGGTGTGCCAAGAGCCAAGGCAAGACGATTAGCATATAAAACTACTGGTCAATCAACTAGGTTATGCCAGTCGATCCATCAATCAAAAAATGGGATCGGTTCAATTTAGGAATATTTCCATGCGAAAAAAGGCAATTAAGATTGTTTTATATTTTTTACTCAGATTTGTTGGAAACTTAATTATTGTAAGTTTAAAATGATGTCATGGTCGGCGCTGTCAAGCAGCTAATCAAATCATAAATCAATTATGTGATTTATTTTGCAATATTTTGTATAGCTTAGTCGTGAGCTGAAGTAAACAAGTCGGACATGATTTCTTGAATGACAACCAGTGTTCGATTCGACGAGTTGTGAAAAAGTAGGAAAAATATCGACAGAGCTATGTATACCTTAGTTATTGAGTAAAAGGATAAATTGTACATAATATAAAGATCGGCAAAGCACAACCAGTGACTGGTCAGACTTACTTATAAAAACTCGTAGACTGACCTTTATTTAACCTTTGTTTAAATAATTCATTTGATTGAAGTATTTAATATGTGTTGTATGTAGAAGAATGTGTGCACACTCTAAAATACTATATTTCCTAATATATTTCTTTGTGGAGACTTAAATTGTAACGTACTAGTTGATAACAGATTGATCAGTAGCATGAGAACATATAACTTTCATCCGGTGAACATAAGTAATCCAACGCATTTTTCACGTGACTCGAGTACCCTTCTTGACGTATTTTTTGTAACCAAAACCAGTAAAATCCTATTCTACGACCAGTTGTCCGCTCCTGGATTTTCTAGACAAGACCTTATATATCTTTCATTTGACTTTTCATTTACGAGACCTGGGCCCTATTTCATAAATATAGACAGGTGACAATTCTACAAATTTGTCGCACTTGTCCGACAATTGTGTGTTCCATAAAAAACTGAGCGGTGACAATTTTGTCAGAAAAATACAACGACAAATTTGTCATGACATAATTGTCATTGTCATATACTGACAAATTTGTCGTGGACAATTTTGTCATTGTCATACTTTTTACAAATTTGTCGTGACAATTTTCTTTTTTTTTTTCATTAATTCAATTAATTTTGTAAAAAATCGGTTTCAAAATGAATAATATTTTAAAAATTAGTGTGCTTCAGTTGCTGCTGGATAATAAAGATGCGTTATTTGGAAAATTCAGCGAAACCCTTAGCTATGACATGAAGGTATCTAAATGGAAGGATATCGCAGAACAGGCAAAAGCTTTGAACGCTTTGGATTCAAGGAAGGACTGGAAATACCTTCGAGATACCATTTGGCAAAATTGGAGAAAACGAACGATTGTAAGCTATTTAGTGCCCACAGTCATATAATATGTGCCTTAACCTACATATTAAGATCAATTTCATTTTACATCAAATTCTAGGAAAAAATAGACAATCCAAAAAGGACGGGCTCGGGAGGCAGCAAGAAATGCGTTATCGAAGAAAGTGATAAGATGATTTTGGAAATCTTAGGAAGAGATTCACCCGCCATAGAAGGCCTTCCCGTTTGTGAACCCTCCGGAGACAACACAACAACAACTGCACAATACAAGGAGGCTGATGGTATGGAAGAGCAAGTACCAAGAAAAAGATACCGACTGGAACACAAAAGCAAGAGCCAACAACCTGTCGTTACAGTTGAGGGGAAAATTTTAGAAGCGAAACTAAAAATATTGGAAAGGGAGTGCTTTTTGAAGGATCTTGAGATTTTGAAAAAAGAAAGAGAGTTAAAGCTCGCACCTTCTGAATTTACCAAAAAATTTTATAACAATATTTCTGACGACAGCAATGATCTCTGGTCTCAGGCCATAAGTGATGTATTAGAGGATTCTGATGACTAACTCCATCATTGCCTTTGAATTGAATTAAGAAATTTGTTAATTGTGATTAATTTATTGAGTACTGCATATTTAAAAAAAAAAATATATATATACATATATGTATATAAAGCTAAGGGCATTTGAATTATTTCAGTATATAATGGTTTGTTTTATGTTTTATATACATGTTAAAACAATGAAATAAACATGTGTTCTATATTATATACGAAAACAAATGCTCGAAATGAATTTGTTTTATTTGTATTCAAAGGGAAAAAATTGAAAACATATTTGATTAAGAAAACCTAGATTTAACTGTGCGTAGAACAGAAATCGATGAACATCTCATCTTCGTTAGAATCGACTTCATTTTCGATATTTTCGATGTCTTCTGCATCTAAATGAAGTGTAAATTTAATTCAAAACTTAACAATTTTACCTACAAAATATTACCATTATCCTCTTCCATTTCTAATGGTGCATCTCCATTTCCCAAACGTTTTTCCAAATTGTGCAATATTGTGCAAGTTAAAATAACTTTGCATGCAAAAGTTGGTGATAATCTCATATAGTTGAGGCAAGGAAACTTTTCTTTAAGTATCCCTAATGCATTTTCGACAAGCCGTCTTGTTTTCTTGTTGACCCTCAAAAATCTTCTCATTGCTTCATTTTGTTGGATTTGGTGTGGGATGACTGGTGTAATTAGCCAATTTTTTCGTCCATAACCACTGTCCCCTAATATTAGAGCATTAGGAAATGGCCTCCATCCATTTTCCCATCTTCTTGATAATGAACTGTTCCTGAGAACCCTAGCATCGTGAACGGACCCTGGCCACCGGGCAGAAACATTTCTATCAACAAATGCTGATTCATTTTCAGCTGGTGCATCAATTCTTATTAAAGAACCATCTACAATTCCAGCAACACAGGAAAAATTTGCAAAGCTTCTGAAACGTATGGGTACGGAAATTATATCTTCTGGCCAGCGAATTTCTTCTCCCAACAGATGTTCTACAATTAAATTGCATACAATTTTGACACACCGATGAATTGATGATTTTGAAACACCATGTCCATCGGCAACCACATGGTACTGTGTTCCACTTCCAAGCCAATGTAATGCACATAAAAGTTGCGTTTTGGCATCGAGAGAATAATTCCTCTTTGAGAGAGGTTGTAAAAGTGCACCAATTCTCGTTATTATATATTCCGCGGCTGGTTTTCCTATACGAAATTTTTCTTTAAATTGTAGGCCACTTAACGATTCACTTGAAAAAATATCACTTATCATTTTTACTATTTCACAATCAACACACGCTGACCGCTACTAAGTTTCCTGTCGCAATTGTCGAATTAACCCTGACAGATATGTAGATTACAATTTATTTTTCATTTCATAAAAGAATTGTCAGTACAAATTTGTCAGAAAATTCATGACAATTATAGAAAAAAAGTGGACAAATCGTTGTCATGACAATTTCTTTATGAAACGAAAAGACGACAATTGTCGGGTATTTTACGACAATTTTACAAAATTGTCAAACTTTTTATGGAACAAATTTTTGACAATTGTCAAGTTGTAATATACAAATTGTCACCTATCACCTGTCACAATTGTCAATATTTATGAAATAGGCCCCTGAGTTAACATTCCAGTACCGTGACTTTAAAAATATCAATATGCTTGCTCTTGAATCCGACATAAGACATATTCGCTGGCAGGACGTCTACTATATAGAATCCACATCTGACGAAATTGAATTTATTGAAAGTAACCTTAACAGACTTTTTGACACCCATGTTCCTCTGAGGACAAAAGACTATTAAACACAAAGACAAACCTTTGTTTACAGACGAAATTTGTTGCTGCATCAATCAAAGGAACCGCGTATATCAAAATTGGATACGTTTCAAAATAACTGAGGGCCATCATTTATACCGCCGACTGCGAAACAAATGTGTAAGTCTTATCAACACAACTAAAACCGAGTGGTTCTCCAATCATTTGAATCTTTCACAAAATGGCCGCAAACTTTGGAATAACCTATACGCGAAGTTGGAATAGGGAAGCAAAAATCCGCTAACCTTGATGTTGATTGCAATGAATTGAACAACTTATTTGACTCCTCCGTTCCTCAATCTCATCTATGATTCTACATCAAGATGATATTTTTTATTCCGATCATCAAAATGATTTCAACTTTGCATCTATGTCTACCGAAAAAGTTGTGGAGAATCTTATTTCTATCAAGAGTAACTCTGTGAGATTTGATGGCTTACATCCTACTTTCGTTAAAGCAGTTATGCCCGTTATCCTCCCATACATAACATTAGCCATCAACTCAGTGTTGACTAAAAGTGAATTCCCATCGAAATGGAAATTTTCCAAAATCATCCCTGTTCCGAAGAATAGAATTGGGACTGAATATCGTCCCATATCTATCCTTCCTTTTTTGTCCAAGTTGTGTCGCGTGGTGTTCCACAAGGTTCTATCCTTGGACCGGTTTTGTTCTCAGCATACGTTAATGATATTCCCAGAATAATTAACTATGGGAACTAACTAAAAGATGTATATCTTAATATTAAGTTCTTTTGAAAAAAATAAATAAATAAATAAAATTTTGTTCACTGGGGCGAATACGTGTTTTTTTTTAAACTAAAATCATCACCATCAAAATGAATAAATAAGTGAAATACTAGACAAATATTGGTATAGTCCTCAACTGTATGATGATTTTTAATTGAAAGCTGAGGAAGGCTCGTGTGTGTCAATCTAAAAGAAAGCAAATAAAACTTGAGTTTTCAATTCCAATCTCCGAAAAATTACCATCCTTTCAAGTATTTTATAATATATTCTGACGATCTTCAACAACATAGGTGGTACTTCATAGACTGTTTACTTACGATACAAAATAACACGGTATTTCATTAACGATCTCTTATCAACTAAAACAATACTGTGCCTGGCATGTGACTAGAGAATGATGGAAGTCTTGAAATTTGAATGTGACAAGTAAGACACTTTGGTGAAATTCCTCAGTTATTCATAGATTACGTTTGTGAGTCTGTTACCAATTGTAAATTGTAAATTTTCATACACTTTTTCTTGTTTTTCATTGATTAGAACGCGTCTCCGACCTTTCCATATCATAACTTTCAATACTAAGGCGGGTCTCTGTCCCCTTTGAATTTAGAAGAAGAGGATCAAATTTAAAAAAAAGGATTCAAATATGGTTTATTTTCTGTTCTGAACTATGAACGGACTCCGGGTGACAGGCAGGTCTGTGGTAAGCGCTGCGGAAGCGGAAGCGTTCCTGTCTCCAAAGACTGGAAACGGGAGCGGATCTCAGAAAAGAGCGGCGAAAGACCATATATACTTAGAAGGAGTGTATCGTAGAATACAGAAATAAATTTGAAAACGGTCCTGTCTCTAACAAAAGTGAACGGTCATTCGGGTGCTCTTAGAAGAAGGTAGCCATGGAATAAGCGGTTCTGTACCTAGCAAAAGACTAAACCTGTGAGCGATTTCCGGGTTACGAGCTCCTGTTTGTGGCATGCTTTGAAGAAGAATACCCGCGATATCACCACGATCACCTTGCCTGGTCAGAAATACCCTCAGAAGAAGTGGACATCGGACATGCAAAATTACAAGGGTTCCCCATGTCTATTTCATTGCACACCACATTTTAACGCGTGTTTTTATGGTGCAGGACCTCTTTTAAAACCTAATTAAGATTTTTATGAGCACATTAAACTCATTGTTAATAAGGCTTTTTCAATGGTTGGTTCTATCGAACGGTGGTCAAAAGAGTTTCGCGATTCCAATTTCACCTGTGTTTATACAACAGCTTGGTTCACCCCATCTGTGGAATCGGTGCCGTTTTTTATTTAGGTAAAGAGATTACTCCCCTTTATGTCCCTCCGACCAACCATCGTCTGTCAACTTAAAAATAATTTTAAAAATCAGTGTTCCACGTTTTTAAATGGTTTATTTTAATTTTGTTTATTTTTTTTTGTTTAATCTAGCTTCGTTTCGTGTCTCGTAACGACTTACTCCACACTAAGAAAGGACCACTAGTATAACAGAGTTGATGTGTAAGCACACCATATTGGTTGTAAGATGTAGCTTGCTGTAAGAGGTCAATTCTGGATGGTGTAAATACAAACAAAAAAACAAAAAACAATTCGTTCAAAGAAATTAACTATGTTAGCATAGCACGCATAAAGGAGTGTCCCAAATTTTCAAAAATCTGACCGAAGAGCGTGCGGTTAAAAATGTAAGACTTAAAACAAATGTTGGAGTTTGTTAAGAATATAAAAAAATTTTTTTTTAATAATCAACGCGCACTCAAGGGCTTTTTTCATTACCTTTTATATGCCAAAAGCACAGTGCGAGTATTAGGGAAAGGATAGAGGTTGTAAAAGGAGATGTCGGTGAACATTGGTTTTGAGTTCTTGAATATAACAATAACTAGGGAAGACAGAGTGTGGAAGAGAGTTCCAAATTCGCATAGTGCGGCTAAAAATCGATTCTCTGTACATGACAGTATACGTGCGAAGTTGAGCTCAAGGGTGAACTGATAGTATCCTGGAGGCGCGGATATTACGGTTGAATATCTTAAAGGGGAGGAATGCCACTGGCTATTTTACTAGAGCATATACCGTTGAAATATCGGTAAAAAAGGGTGAGACATGAGACATTACGCGCGACGATGTTCTAAAGATGTAAATGACTCAACGATGGTATTGTCACCAATCATTTTTAATGCTCTTTTTTGGATACTGTCCAGAAGACTTAAGTACGTCACTGGAGCACCAGCCGAGACCTGAGAGAGAGTTGTACTCAAGCTTAGGACGTATGTAAATTTTGTAGATGATAGCCAGATCAAAAGGGGAAACAAATTTCTTGCATAGTCTTAAGAAACCTAAACATCTTGCGGCATTTTTGGCGACATAGCATATGTGCTCCTTTGAAAAGAGGTGGTTAGTGATGCACATACCGAGAATCTCGAGATGTTCGGTCTCATTGATTCAAGTGCCACTCATGGACAGTGGCAAAGGGGGAATATCTTGCTTCAACAATATCAGACAGCATTGGGGTTTCGAAGCATTAAACTCTACGTGATTTTGCATTCCCCATTGTACAATGCCGTATAAGTCAGGGTTTAATGAGCTTATCATATTTTGAGTTCCACATCCGAAGACGAGGGATGTGAGTCTAAAAACGAATATGAAAAGCTAAGGGTGTTATCGTCAGCGAAACAATTTATGGGATTAGAAGTTAAAGACAAGAGATCATTGATGAAAATGAGAAAGAGGTTCGGAGACAAAACGGAGCCCTTTGGCACACACCAGCATTTATATTGTGGGTTTCAGACATGAACCGTCGAATCAACTTGTATTGAACGGTTCGAAAGAAAGATTCTAATCCAACGAAAGAGGGTTTCATCGATATCGAAAGCACGCATTTTCGATAAAAGGGCAAGATGCCAAACTTTATCAAATGCTTTTGAAATATCAAGTGCAACAATCTTACTTTCTCCAGAACGATGTAAAGATTTGTTTCACTGTTCGGTGAGATAAAACATCAGATCACCAGTGGACCTGTTGCTGCGAAAGCCGTACTGCCGGTCATTAAGATGCTTTCGATCTTCGAGTTATTTCTTGAGCTGATAGTTTATCAGCATTTCCATGACCTTAGAAAGAAGGGACGTAAGTGCAATCGGCCGATAAATTGGAGGAAGAAGAAGATTTTTTTTTGGATTGGCTGGACAAATTCTGTTTTCCAACTGCTTGGAACGAGCTCAGAAGAATAAGATAGATGGAAAAGCTTACGCAAGAGTTTTGAAGATATTTTGGTGATAGATTTTAAAAACTTTTATTCGAAGTTTTATTTACACTCATGTTAACCATGACCTGCTCCGATTCTTTCTTTTTTCAATCAAACTCAAACCATCACTGCAAAAACATTTTGTTTTATTTATTATTTATGCATTATCCAGCACGACTTCTCTGCGCCATCGTCATCTCTCTCCCTGCGTCTGTCTCCGTTGGCTAAATTGGAAATTTCAGTTACTTACAGTAATTCCAACTCCCAACCCAGAAACAAAAAGAAAGGGAAAAAATAAAAATCCGGACAAATGGATGAATCTCGCCGCATCCGAAACAATAACTCACAATTGAAATTGCTTGTGATTTTTCCCAAAGCTGCTTCTGCTGGACACAAAGACTTTTTAAAAGACATGAATCTCGGTTTCGCATATACTCTCCGCACCCCACGATATCATGCAACGCTAACCCAAAATGCCATGCCCATGCCAATTCTCTCTTTAGTTTCTTTCCTTCCCCTTCCGCTCATCCATCTCACTATTCGATTTTTAAGTAACAATATTGTCGATATTTTTGGCGGATATCTCACAACGAACGTTTCGTCCGATAACCGAAAATGAAAACGAATATTCGTTGTGATAAATCAATTTGATTTATTGCCATCGAAACAATAAAATACCCCGCGCGAGATGAGAAAATGCGAAAATCTGGTGACATTATAACCAGCGCCGCGCGCCTCAAAATCATGAGATCCCCTGCCGCTCACGCTATTTATGGATGATATTGGATTCCAATCGCTGCCATCGCCATCGCCATCGCCATCGCCATTCGCCGCCAATTCCGCCATCACAATTGTCGACGTTGGCATTGTCGTCATATAGTCATTGTCGTCGTAGTCGTAGTCGTAGTCGTCGTTGTGGTCTCATCGATTCGCTTCTTTTACGATAATCACAGACCCTGACATAATAGTTGCGAATTCGACTCTAAAGCAACAACACTTTTTCCCCAACTCCCCCTCACGAAAAAAAAGAACTTCGTTGCGGTTATAAACAAAAATCTGGAATTCCAAATTGTCCAGAAAAACCGAACAGGATAATAATTATCCTTCGGACCTATACGAAAATAAACGCCCTCCATTGAATACCGCTAGTTTTGTTCTCATTTCAAATGGAAAAAGGACATTTAGCGGAAAATACCACACACATCTGATGTCAACATAAATACTCCTACAAGGACACTCACTCTGGGTACGATACATAGACGGTAGACAGGGTTTTGTGTGGCCACCTCTCTAGAAATGCCATTCCAACAAATTCCCGGTTTGAAGTTTATGCCATCCAAGGACGAGTAAATGAAAATGCAATTCACATTCACAAATTGCAATTCACAGAGACGAATGGACGGACATTCGATGAGCTGCTGTTCTAGTGTACAAGAGGCACGGGAACAATCCTGAAAAGGGAATACCCCCACCGAGCTGACCACCAACCGGTTCCGGTCGCTCCCATGTCGAAATAGTTGTTAGCCTAGTTTGGTGATATTTTTCCAATTCACCTCTTCATCCTTTTACCTAGAGACCAGGAAATGGGTGGACCAAGCTAGTAAAAATCAAAACAAGATATTCGGTACTCAGTGTGGCGTTAACTTGTTAGTTTCTATTGTCCAGGTTGGGAGTTGACATACTTCGGTGGCTTACATCTATTCATGATTATTGCATCTAGACATTCCTTGTTGTTTTTAGGAATAAAACTGAATTGGTTACTTCGGCTAGATGCTGAAGCAAAGTAAGAAATTTTGAAATCTTTGACAGAACAAACAAATCCGCTCCTGAAGGCTTAGTAACGAAAAAATCACCGACAATTCAACTGCTCCTCCGCACTTGTACCACTCTCAATCGAGTGACTGCAATATAAATGACTTGATTGGATTCATTTCGTGAGTTTTTTTTGGCTTAAACCCGGAGAGTGAGTTGGATGTACGCATAATTTTTCGTAACCCATTCGTGATTTACCAGCGAAAGGATGGAAAAATCTCAACACAAATCTGGTCGACACACATGCAGCAACTAAAAGAGTATAAATTTCACCAACGAGTAAACCACCACACCATACCAGAGGGAGAGACATTCACAATCGCAATCCAGCCAGTCAGCCAGCCAGCAGCGTTAGCTTGAGCTTGGCAAAGAGTTAGATCCACTTGTGGTAGAATTGATGCTGATGCTCCGGCTGGTGTAGTTGGTGGTGGAATTGGTGCGTGTGAAATTTATGAAAATTGCCATATGATAACGGTAAATTCAATTCTCTCCCTTTCACATTTTATACAATTGTCGTTGTCGTATCGTCGTCGTTGGCAATGCCATTGCCAATGCAGCAGCTAATTGCCCAAATGTGCGCAACCAATTGTATCCTTTTTAAGGCACAACACATTGCAGGCATTTATAGTCTCGCTCGACACAGACACCAAACATAGCTATATAAATGTGCCCAACATATCCTGCCTGGATGTTGTTTATCAAGCCTATTGAAGCTTTGAAGACTCATGATTGTCCGGGAGCAGCAACACCCCAGCTTCTAGTTGGTGGTGTTCTGTCCTATTCAAAATCGCATAGAAAATTATTTCCGCATAAATTTTAACCGAAAGTTTTGAGTGGTGATGGTGGAGTGTCGGCTGGCGCGGTACTCCGACTTGAGCTTGCATCGTTTGACTAGATTAGTGTGTGTGGAGTGAAGGGGTTACTTACTGTCGATGAGCAGAGGTTTTATTTTTGGGTCTCTTTTCTCTAAGTGATCCATTTGGGATGTTTTATATCATTGGAGACATATGCTATCCATACAGAGGGTCGTTACAACGAAATTTTGTTGTAACTTGGAGTTGATTGAATTTTTGGAGTTCGTTGAGTGGCTAGGTAAAGTATTATGAAAAAGGTTCTAGGTTTTCATTGAATTAGTGCTTAAGTTTATCGGTGAATTACATGTATATACAAGGAGAAGCACATACAAACTTGCCATAATTAATTGAATAATCAAATGTCTCCTGAATAGAGAGACATCAATGTAGTTGCTTCAAAAATTTGGGGGATTAGCAGATTTATTTTTGAGAATTGATGGTTCCACTCCTGAAGTACTGAAAGCTTGTACTGGTTTGCTTGCGCCAGCCTCAGCGATTGCCGATATTTGCAGTTACTTAGTCTTTGTACCGGAGGTTCGGTCTTATTATTAGTTGACCCAGATAGGCTGGGTAATTAAATGTTTCTTGACTGTCTTCAGCATTTTACAAGTCAAGTCAAGGAGTCTTTCCTACCATAGAGGGATAGAAATCCACGAAATGCGTGTGAGCTTCTGACCCAAACTGATTTTCTTATTTATGTAAGAAAAACAGAAAGAAATCCAATTTTATTGGCTCTTACTGATGATAAATAATATGTTTCAAATGTATGTGAATGGAACTAACTGTTGATCGCTTATGTCGCACATTCCGAGCACGTAAGTTTTTTTAACTGAGATTTCCTCTTTATTTTAAAAGACATATAGCGTTTTTTTCTTGTTGACCCGGAATTGGTAAACAGAATTGCCCTTTGGCCCGTGGACTTATGATCCTGAGCCCCTAAAATACTGTTTTGACATTTATTTATTTATTTTGATTGGTCGTAGATCTCTAGGGTTAACGTGAGAGGGTTTCCATGCTTTAGGAATGAAGACTACTTTTGCCATTCTCCAGGCTTTGGGAATATATCTCAACCTTAAACAGCTTGTCAGAATGATTTTCAATGGTGGAATGATCATGTCTGAGCATTTTTGTAGTTCGGCCGGAATGATTCCGTCTGGTCCTGGAGATTTATATGGATCAAAGCTATCTACGGCCCATTTCAGTTTTTCCCGCGTTATTAGATCAACTAAATCGCTTGTAGAAGCTTGAGACTCTGATGTTAAGTCGTTAAAATGGGTACAAGGCATGAAATTCTCATTGATTAGTTGAGGGCTTCGGTGAGATGATTTACAGAAAGGTCTAGTTCATCTTTAGTGGAGGGGCTTTTAAGAAGGTTGTGATCAAGCAGTTGTGCTAGTACCTCCCTATATCGTTCCCAGTTTGTATAACGGTGATTGCGAAAACCCGTAGATATATTTGCCACATCATTGAGCTCAAACTGAATATATCTATGGTCAGAGAAGGAATTCTCTTTTGAGACATGCCAGTTTGAGATCAGATTATCGATCGTGTCAGAGGTAAGTATAATATCAAGTTCCTCTTTCCTGTTCTTGGTTACAAAGGTGGGTTCATTACCAATATTACTTATGAGTAAGCTAGTGCTTAGTAGGTAATCAAATAAGGACTCACCTCTCTCATTTATATCAGAGCTTCCGCATACCGTGTGATGGGCGTTAGCGTCAGAACCAATTAGGAGACCCACTTTTTTCAATTCCGCCTCTGCAATTGCCTTTTCCTTAAGGTGTCTCCTGATGGAGCTGGGCTGTCGTGGCCGAGATAGGAGGATATGAAGGTGGCTTTATCCGTTGTTAAGACAGCGGTGGTGGTGTCCTTGTCGCTGTAATTGGGGAGTAAAAATACATTTAAGTCATTTTTTACTAACATGCATGGCCTTGGTTCACCTTTCTCCGATGCATACAATAGTTTATAGCCAGGAGTCCTTAGGCCTCTGATGATGGAATTTGAGCCCACAGGTCCTGTATCAAGACGATGTCTTCCTTGTTTCTATGCAATCGGAGTACCAGGTTGTTTGCGGCCATGATGGCGTGATGGAGATTAATCTGAACTAATCTCAGCATTGCTACTTTTATTCAGATCAACCTCCACCACTGGTGGATACATTCAAAAAAAAAAAATAGTAGGTAAAGGCTGATTTTGATCTTTGGCTCCACTTTTTTACGATTTAAAAACAGGCTAACTTTGATGTACCCTAAACCATGTTAAGATCTATTTCTCTGTCGTTTCGTTTGTAGTAGAAATACTACGCTCTAAAACAACGTGTAAATTTAGGTGATATGTTTTTAGGGTTGCCAGACATTGAATTTTTAATTATCTTAAATTTTTTTAACCAAGAAAAATTTTGACTTTGACGTCAATTTTTTTCAGAAAATTCGTAATAAACACAACGTTTTCTTATTTTTGTATGACGAGCAAAACAATAAAAAAACAAAACTTCATTAATAAGTGCACCTAAAAACCCTTAATTTTTTAATACCTACTTGGGAAAGTCTAAAACAGGCAAATAATCGAATTTTGAGTTTTTATGCTTTTATTGCAGCACTTGCTAATTTTTCAAGAATTAACAGGTTTTTACGTAATTCTTAATACTTACTGCGAAATCATGAGGAGGGATAAAAGTATACTAATGGCTTGATGTCAAAACCCTAATTATCTCACCTCATTGAGAGTTAAATTTGGAGTATGAATGATTAATGGGTGAATGGCGCTACAGTCCGTTGTGGACTTGAGCCTCAATCATCAGTCTCCGCCAGCTAGCTCGGTCCTTAGCTAGTCGTCTCCAGTTTTGCACTCCAAGTTTATTGAGGTCCTCTTCCACTTGAGTGCGCCACCTGAGTCGCGGTCTTCCTCTCCTCCTACGTCCATCGGGAATAGTGTCCAAGGCTTTCCGGGCCGGAGCGTTGGTGTCCATTCGCTCTAAATGACCGAGCCATCTGAGTCTCTGGACTTTGACCCTTCTGGCTAGGTCCATGTCGTTGTACAACCCGTAAAGTTCGCTGTTATATTTTCTTCGCCATTCCCTTTCAATGCACACGGGTCCAAAGATGACCCGAAGAACTTTCCTCTCGAAACAGCCTAAGGCACTTTCATCCGATTTCGTCAGGGTCCATGCTTCCATACCATACAGCTGGACTGGGATGATGAGTGTGTTGTACAGTTTTACCTTAGTTGCCCGAGAGAGGGCTTTTCCACTCAATTGCTTTCTTAGCCCAAAGAAACAGCAATTAGCAAGAGTTATTCCTCGTCTGATCTCGGCGCTGGTGTTATTGCCCGTGTTTATAGCGGAGCCTAGGTAGACAAACTCCTCTGCTACCTCGAAGTTATATGTGTCTATTGTGACGTTCTGCCCGAGCCGTCGGTTGTCCTTCCCCGAAGACAGCATATACTTCGTTTTTCCCTCATTTACCGCTAGACCTATTTTTGCCGCTTCTGTCTCAATTCTCACAACGAAGGAGTGTTCCCACCAAGGCACTCCCACCGAGGGACGGCAGCGAATGAATTTCTTCTTTGGAATCAACGGTGGCGTCTCCAGTTCCAGTTAGGCCGAACTACTTGGTGAACACCTTTACGGGCTACTTCGACTTATTTGAAGCCCAGGCCGTAAAAGGAGCGGTTTTTCCGGCTCTTACACTTGGAGTCACATCAAGTGCCTGGTACTCCAGGTTGGGGGTTGTGCGTTGGGGTGACTTCCCGACCACGTAGAAACAATTTTAGTTGCGAAGCAACAACAGGCCTCGGAAACGGACGGATACACTGAAATACCGCCGTCAGACAGGAGCCTTTCATCGGACACGATGACAGCCAACAATTCCGTGAACCCGACCTAGAAGAAGTGAAAACCGCAATATCACGGCTGAAATCCAACAAAGCCGCTGGAGCAGATGGACTAGCTGCTGAGTTGTTCAAAGCAGCAGGCGACGAGCTAGATAGGAGCATGCACCAAATCATCTGTAAGATATGGTAAGAGGAATGCATGCCCGATGAATGGAACCTCAGCATTGTTTGCCCGATCCTGAAAAAGGGAGATCCTCTAAACTGCGCCAACTATAGAGGAATAAGTCTACTAAACATCGCCTACAAGATCCTCTCTGCCGTAATATGTGAACGTCTGAAGCCTTTCGTCAACAATCTGATTGGTCCTTATCAATGTGGCTTCAGGCCAGGAAAGTCAACCATCGACCAAATTTTCACGTTGCAGCAGATCCTGGAAAAGACCTATGAACTCCAAATCGATACCCACCACCTTTTCATTGATTTTAAGGCCGCGTATGACAGCATCTACAGAGACGAACTGTACAAAGCTATGTCTAGTTTTGGCGTCCCTGCCAAGCTCGTTCGCTTGTGCAAAATCACGATGGAGAACTCACGCTGCTCCATAAAGGTTGGCAACGAGCTTACGGAATCTTTCGACGTCAAAAAAGGATTCAGACAAGGCGATGCACTGTCATGCGATTTCTTTAACATCGGTCTTGAGAAGGTAGTGCAGAACTCCAACGTCAATACCAGAGGCACTATCTTCCAAAAATCTGTTCAACTTCTCGCGTACGCCGATGATATTGATATAATGGGAAGAACACAGCGTGATGTCATTGGCGCCTTTGTGAGAATTGAGACAGAAGCGGCAAAAATGGGTTTAGCGGTAAATGAGGGAAAAACGAAGTATATGCTGTCTTCGAAGAAGGACACCCAACACCGACGGCTCGGGCAGAACGTCACAATAGACGCGTATAACTTCGAGGTAGTAGAGGAGTTTGTCTACCTAGGCTCCGCTATAAACACGGGCAATAACACCAGCGCCGAGATCAGACGAAGAATAACTCTTGCTAATCGCTGTTTCTTTGGGCTTAGAAAGCAATTGAGTGGAATAGCCCTCTCTCGAGCAACTAAGGTAAAACTGTACAACACACTCATCATCCCAGTCCTGCTGTATGGTGCAGAAGCATGGACCCTGACAAAATCGGATGAAAGTGCCTTAGGCTGTTTCAAAAGGAAAGTTCTTCGGGTCATCTTTGGCCCCATGTGCATTGAAGGGGAATGGCGAAGAAGATACAACAGCGAACTTTACGGGATGTACAACGACATGGACCTAGCCAGAAGGGTCAAGGTCCAGAGACTCAGATGGCTTGGTCATTTAGAGCGAATGGACACCAATGCTCCGGCCCGGAAAGCCTTGGACACTATTCCCGATGGACGTAGGAGGAGAGGAAGACCGCGACTCAGGTGGTGCACTCAAGTGGAAGAGGACCTCAATCAACTTGGAGTGCAAAACTGGAGACGACTAGCTAAGGATCGAGCTAGCTGGCGGAGCCTGTTGATTGAGGCCCAAGTCCACAACGGACTGTAGCGCCACCTTAAGTAAGTAAGTAAGTCTCAATTCTCACAAAGGCGCTATTGTTCTTCCCATTATATCAATATCATCGGCGTGCGCGAGAAGTTGAACTGATTTTTGGAAGATAATGCCTCTGGTGTTGACGTTGGAGCTTTGCACTATCTTCTCAAGAACGATGTTAAAGAAATCGCATGACAGTGCATCGCCTTGTCTGAATCCTTTTTTGACGTCGAAAGATTCCGTAAGCTCGTTGCCAACCTTGATGGAGCAGCGTGAGTTCTCCATCGTGATTTTGCACAAGCGAACGAGCTTGGCAGGGATGGCAGAACCAGACATAGCTTTATACAGTTCGGCGCTGTAGATGCTGTCATACGCGGCCTTAAAATCGATGAAAGGGTGGTGGGTATTGATTTGGAGTTCATGTGTCTTTTCCAGGATCTGCTGCAACGTGAAAATTTGGTCGTTGGTTGACTTTCCTTCCAAGTGGTCCTTCCAAGTCCCCAGCATTGACTGCGATTCTACTATGATGTTCCCTTGTTTATCTCTGCAGGCATCGGTTCTTTTACGGCCTGGGCTTCAAATAAGTCGAAGTAGCCCGTAAAGGTGTTCACCAAGTAGTGAAGTAGTTCGGCCTTACTGGAACTGGAGACGCCACCGTTGATTCCAAAGAAGAAATTCATTCGCTGCCGTCCCTCGGTGGGAGTGCCTTGGTGGGAACACTCCTTCGTTGTGGGGTAAACAAATTAGCGGTACACAATATTGAAAAACGAGTTAATTCATCAACATTTTAATTTTGCCTATCCATCGACTACCGTATTTTCATCCAACCAATCCTTAACTTCCTTAACTTCTTCTTAACCATAGTGGACCGGGGTCAACATCTTCTTGGAATTTCAACCGAAAAATTCCTCATCTTATACTTGCCGTACTCAGTGTAACGTACTGAATCCATGGCTTTTCAAATGATTACCTACAATTTTTTATTTTGCAGTTTTTTATATTTTTTTCCATAAAAAATGAGTATAAAGTACCTTTCTAAGTTTGTGGATAAACATACAACCCCCCAAATATAGTTGAAAGAAGTGTCGACATCACGAAGTAAAGCCATTCCTATTGACTTTCTTTGTGTTTTCCTCGAATTTCTGTTAAAATCAATTTTATGCAATTTCAAACTCAGAAATTAGAACTCAGAATAGTTTGAAATCGCTTTAGGAAGAGCCAGATTAAAATAATAAGCTGTGGGTGCCAGGTGCCACCTTTATTGAAGTACATGACTCAAGACATATTTATATAAACTGCTTCTTTGAAATACATTCTAAGTCTTCTTGAACTTGCACTTCTTAAAAAATACACATACAAATGGCAGCCCTCTTTTAAGATCCGACCGGTGTAGTAATGGCTGCCATGAACGCATACAACAGATGGTATCGCCCTTAAAAAATGATTAATTATTATATTACCATCCCATCCATATAGCCGTCTTATAGGTAAGTAAAGATGGCATCAAAAAACAAAAGATGATCGCCTCCATATTTGATCTTGAAATAGGATCGCTCGAGTTTGACGGAGGTGTTATTGTTGGATGTGGTTTCAACCAACCATATTGGAGTTAAATTCTTAACAGGTTCCTCTTTACGTTTGAGAACTTTCGAAGGAAATTCTTAACACTAGCAAATGCCAAAAAACAAATAAGAATCTTCAATTGATAACGTCAAAGTCTTCAACTATCAAATTAAAATAAAATTCAACAACCCCATGGAGTCAATGTGTCAGTTCTCAGTTACTATTAAACCGCCCGTAAGTCATGTTTCCCCCTTTATCTCTAATCCAAACAAATGACAAAGAAAAATTATTACTAATTACAATTAACAAAATGTTGTTTAAGTCACTTGGAACTAAATGCTTTTGAAAGTGATAAACATTCTCCAAGTTGTTTCGTTGTCATTCTAGTCTAGCTGACATGGCAAGCCTTGCATATTGCTGCACGCAACCCCCCGATGAGTTCATAACTCAAAGGAGCAACAATAAGGGAAAAGGCAAACCGAAGTCATTTGCATTTGAAATAAATAAAACCAAACTTTCATTAAAAGTCTGCATAGCAAAGAAAAAAATGGACTGTTTTTGTTTTAAGTGATGACTGACAATCTTTTCCACATGTCTAACCTCAGAGGCAAGACGAGACGACTGCGACGCGACGTAGCTTGTCGACCTCAAGCTATCCATCGCAATATCATTGTTGCTTTGGTTATTTATTGCGATGCGATTCTCCATTACACTCTCTCACACGCCCTCCAACTCGCGAACCTATTATTATGAGTTTAATCTCTCAGCATAGATCCCAATCTCTCTTCCACAGTTGAATACAAAAAATCCATGACTTGAGCAGGCCAACTTGTGTGCTTACCGCTACCATACCGCTCGGCCCTGCTATATAGTCATTTATACAAGAGACCATATCTTTTATAAAGAAGAAGTTTAAAATTGCCTCACTCAGCAACAGTGGCAAGCTAACAAAATGATCGCGCGTTCTTCGCCTCGTCGGACACAACAAAACAGCATAATATGGCATCGATTGGCTGATTCACAGATCAAGCGACTGGCAAGTCGCAAATTTACTATTTAGCCTGAAGGGTCATGGCTTTTGGTTTGATTGATGGCCTCCTTCTCGTCACTGCCATAACTTTTGAACGTGTTATTATGGCTTTGTGATTATCAAGTTTTCTTTCCGTTGAATTGTTTTTGTTTTTTCTTGCTTTAGGGGGAGCTGTTTTTGTTTGACTATTGTATGGGCGTTCAATCGATTGAAGTCGGATCGTTGTCTTTGGATGTGGTGGGAGATTTTACAAGTACACGCCTACGACTTATTGAACATGGAAATCAATCAGCTAAATTGCATATTGGCATGACGAATGGCTATAAGTTGCGCTGGCTGGCGCGGCGCCTGAACTTGTTGTTTCGAAAGCGATCTTAGTAGCACATATGTTAGTGAAAGTATAGTTGTGTTGAACATAGTTGTCAATAGGAAAAGGCTTTAATATCCAAATTGTTATGTGGATTATGAGAGTTGTTAAATATGGATTTTTGTTCACTTATGCGCAAACTCTGCAAAGCGTCTGATCTCTGATGAAGGTAATGTGTAACATTTTTTACTTGCGACATAAAGAATATGGTAAGTTTTGTATTCGTAAGAAGAAAAAACCATGAGATTTTGATCAAATACAATATTACGGTAATAGAGAAGACGAAAAAAGTGGGTCTGGCAACTCCGTCCGTCTGTCAGTCTGTCTGTAAAAGCACTTGGAGCCTTAACCACTGGTTCGATTGACTTACACTTTGGAAATTATGGGTTTTATAAATGCTTCAAAATGGTCAATAGTTGTGTAACAGAAAAAATACAGCACTTAATACCTAAACATTATCGTTGGCAAAATAGTTGCTCTTACTTACTTACTTACTTACTTACTTAAGGTGACGCTACAGCCCGGGGTGGAGTTGGGCCTCAACCAACAAACCTCTCCAGTCAGCTCGGTCCCTAGCTAGCTGTCTCCAGTTTCGCACGCCGAGTTGGTTGAGGTCGTCTTCAACTTGCGCGGGCCACCTGAGCCTTGGTCTTTCCTACTGCGCCTGTCCTGTCCTCTGGGATGGATTCGAATACTTTACGGGCTGGAGTATTGGTGTCCATCCTCTCCACGTGACCAAGCCATCTGAGTCTTTGGACTTTCACGCTGTTTAGCTAGGTTAGTGTCGCTGTGCAGCCTGTAAAGTTCGTCGTTAAATCTTATCCTCCATTCACCGTTTATGCAGACAAGACCATAGATCTTCCGTAGAACTATTCTCTCGAAGCGGCCTAGGGCGCTCTCATCCGTTTTTGACAGGGTCCATGCTTCTGCATCATATAGCAGGACGGGGATGATGAGGATCCTATAGAGTGTCACCTTAGTTGTTCGGGAGAGGGCTATACTACTCAATTGCCATCTTAGCCCGAAGAAACAGCGATTAGCAAGAGTAATTCTTTGTCTGATCTCAGTGCCGATGTCGTTGTCCGTGTTGATACGTTGATAGCGGAGCCAAGGTTTACAAAATCCCTAACTACCTCGAAATTATATGCGTCTATCTTGACGTTTTGTCCAAGACGTCAATGTTGGGTATCCTATCTCGATGCAAGCATAAACTTATTTTTACCTTCATTGACCGCTAAACCCATTTTTCAGCCTCTGTCTGTATATTCGCAAAAGCACCGTTGACAACACGCTGCGTTGATATCAATGTGATCAGCGTACGCGAGTAGTTGCGATCTGCAGTAATGTGAATATTTGATCGATGGTGGATTTTCCTGGTCTAAAGCCACACTGATATGGACCTATCAACTCGTTGACAAACGGCTTCAGGCGTACGATTACAAATAGTACTGCAGAAAAAATCTTATAGGCGATGTTTAGGAGGCTGATGCCTCTGTAGTTGGTGCAGTTTAGAGGGCTTCAGATGTTCACATATTACGTCAAAGAGGATCTTAGGAAGTACGTTTTGAGACAATCTGCGAAGGCGGATTTGTTGGATTGCAGACTTGATAGTGCCGTTTTCACTTTTTCCAGGTCGGGTTCAAGGAAGTGTTGGCAATCATCATGTTCATAATGAATGGCTCTTGCTTGCCGGCGGAATTATGTTCGTCGTCACCGTTATACAGTCTACAGAAGTGGTCTTTCCATATCCCCAGCATCGACTACGATTCTACTATTATGTTCCCTTCCTCATCTCTGCATATTTGTTTTTGCTCGATGAACTGTTTAACCTTCTGGTAAAATCTCCGAACTTTATTCCTGTTGCTGGCTTTTTCAACTTTGAGCTGTCGCTTTTCATGCTCCCTCTTTATTTCTCCTGTGAAGCCGGAGAGGCTTCAGGCCAGGAACGTCAACCATCGATCAAATTCTCACGTTGCGCAGATCCTGGAAAAGACCTATGAACTCCAAATCGATACCCACCACCTTTTCATCGATGTTAAGGCCGCATATGACAGCATCTACAGAGACGAACTGTATAAAGTTATGTCTAGTTTTGGCATCCCTAACAAGCTCGTGCGTTTGTGCAAAATGACGATGGAGAACTCACGCTGCTCCATCAAGATTGGCAACGAGCTTTCGGAATTTTTCGACGTCAAAAAAGGATTCAGACAATGCAATGCACTGTCATGCGATTTCTTTAACATCGTTCTTGAGAAGATAGTGCAGAACTCAACCGTCAACACAAGAAGCACTATCTTCCAAAAGTCTGTTCAACTTCTGGCGTACGCCGATATCATGATGTAATGGGAAGAACACAGCGTGATGTCAACGGCCGGCGCCTTTGTGAGAATTGATACAAAAGCGGCAAAAATGGGTTTAGCGGTAAATGAGGAAAAAACGAAGTATATACTGTCTTCGAGAAAGGACACCCAACACCGACGGCTCGGACAGGAGTCTGTCTACCTAGGCTCCGCTATAAACACGGGCAATAACAACAGCGCCGAGATCAGACGAAGAATAACTCTTGCTAATCGCTGTTTCTTTAGGCTAAGAAAGCAATTGAGTGAAAAAGCCCTCTCTCGAGCAACTTAGGTAAAATTGTACAACACCCTCATCATCCGAGTCCTGCTGTATGGTGCAGAAGCATGGACCTTGACATAATCGGATGAATGTGCTTAAGGCTGTTTCGAGAGGAAAGTTCTTCGCGTCATCTTCGGCAATGTGTGCCGAACTTTACGGGTTGTACAACGACATGGACCTAGCCAGAACTGTCAAGGTCCAGAGATTCAGATGGCTCGGTCATTTAGAGCGGATGGACCTCAATACTCCGGCCCGGAAAGTCTTCGACACTATTCCCGGGGGACGAAAGAGGAGAGGAAGACAGCGACTCAGGTGGCGCACTCAAATGGAAGAGGACCACAATTAACTTGGAGTGCAAAATTGCAGACAGCTAGCTAGGGACCAAGCTAGACATCCGTCCAACGCCTTGGGAAAAACGTCACCCTTGAAAGTTAAGAAGCTCACCTATACCTTGAACAAAATCCAATGAACGACGAAAAATTACCCTATCGAACCGTCTGAGGCTGAAATTCTACTTCGAGAGTGCTAATAATGTGCTAATGCAGTTGATGCATTTATCAATGTGCCTGAAATAGTTAAATATACTTAATCTTTGTTTCATCCTAAAAATTGTAAAATTGTCAGATTGCAAAACTCCTTATAAGTTTTTTTTGGATTTTCTTTTTTCATGTCTTCATAACCTTTCAAAGCTGTGAATTTATTGCGAATATATTAATGAAGCACTTCTCATTCTACAAGCTTCCAAATCCGAACCCTCATCACAACGTCATCACGTGCTTTAGTTCAATTAAAAAGAAGCCAATCAACACCTTCGAATCAATCTCATTTCAAAACTGACGATTCATCAATCCCAGAAGGCAAATCGAAGAGCGAACAACTCTGGGACCCGCCCAAAAACCATCCAACTTAATCGCTTTAGTCACGTGCTTTTCAAAAGACTCCCCGAAACCTACTTAATCCTCTTCGAAACGAAGAAAAAGAACCACAAATTGTTCAGCCTATTACGTATGCATAACATGCTACCTTGTCGCTGTAGACCCTATAAATTCATCCATCACACCCAAGCCGGACCCGAGCAGAAAAGACAGAACACACATGCAATCAAACGCATCCACTTCACACACAAAGTCGAGCAACAGCAACCGCCATCATTAAATTAAGAAATCACTGTCAAAAAATCAGTTAAGTCCACTCCATCTATTCTGACAGTGTCCAGTTTCCAGCCGACCACTAGGATCCTGGACAAAGCCACCAAGCATGCAGTCACCATCATCCGAACCCGATGCATATTGGCGTTGGCGATGGCGACCTCGCAAAACAAAACAAAAGAACTTTCCCAGCGCTTCATTTTTTTTCTTAATTTTTTTTTTTTTTTTGGTTCAAAACCTATCATCAAGTGTTTTCGCTGGTCTTTCTTCGAAACTGTTGCAAACGAAAAATAACTCTGCAAATAAGACAGAAAAACTCAAAAAAAAGCTGAAGAGGATTCAGTGGACAGTGGCTTCGGTTATAGCCACTGACAGGAACAAGCAGCAAAAGAGGACTCCCTTTTTTGACGCTTGAACCGATTAACGGTGGACTTAACTATTATGGCAGCCTGCTGCCGAGGCCGAAGTCGATGCCGGCCGTTTCGCGCTGTTGGTGCATAAAAATGATTGCTCCAATTTTCTCTCGTACGCTTCGCTCTACCTATTAAGTATTTCCTTTTGCTTTTTTGGGTAGCAATTTCGATGGTCCTGAAGCCTGTTTCCTGTGCTGAAGCTCGAGCCTGCCTGTCTGCCATAACATGCTTTAGTGGTGGGATATGTATTCAATATATGAACTCGCAAAACAAAAGAAGAACCAAAATCCTTTCGCGTGCATTTCGCTGATATTTCTTTCTTTCTCGTGTCTTTTTTTTGCTCTCTTTTGAAATGAAAAGAAAATAAAGTAGGAAACCCGGTTCGGGCAAATAAAATTAAGATAACAATGACCGCGATGCCAAAATCTCGTCAAGCTCGTTCAAAATAACGAAAAAAAAAATTAACGGAGGCCCGATGAAAATTGTTTTTTAACGGCCGGTCATAACTCTGGTGTGCACTCTGCACGGCGCGGTGGCCGTTGGCGCGTCGTCTGCACACATAGTGAAATGTTGATGAAATAAATAAAATAAATGGCCTCCACTAGGGTAACCTTATGCCTCTAGTTTGACTTCGATTGAACATTGAAGCCTTGGGTGCAAGTACAAGGGGTTGTGAAAAATACCCATCCCGCACGGACACCAGGATTGTTTCCGTGCATTGAAAATTGAATGCCATTTTTTTAGTTAAAAATAAATTTCATGGAACAGCTTCAGCAGATTAGGGATGTTCAAGCTTTGCATAGATACCTCACGACGACCGACGCGACGTGGCTTGAGTAATAGGTAGGAAGTGCATATTCCAGAAAAAAAAATTGATTTGTTTTAGGCTTCCAAAAGTTGCGAACAACTGATATTGAGCTCAAGAGCGCTCAAGAGCCCAAGACACACTTTAATGAATGAGTTAAATCTAAACTTAAACAAAAAGATGAAATAAATCTTCCTCAGATAAAGTTAAATGATAATAAAATCAACAACAAAGAAAAAAGACGAACGTAGCCGAAAGAAAAACGTTCAAATTCACATATTCGACTGTTGAGTGTCAAATTTGAAGAATTATCGTCTCCACCCTGAAATATGAAATCACCGAAATGGAATAAAATTTATTGTCATTTTTAAATGCCTTTTTCAGTTCATAATATCTGGTTCTTGGGTTCGAGAGCTCCGACAAGGCTGACGATTTCTTCTTCAACATATCTGCTGGTATTCGAAGGCAATGTGCGAGTGTGCCGGCATAGGTTGTGGTTCTGAATTGAGTCCTTGCTTTTGGGGCACAAGAAACAAAAAAAAAAAGGAAAAAGAAAGAAACCTCCCTTTCTGATTTTTTGTTTTTTTTGCATTGCCTTGGATATAATTTATTGTTTCACAATCGACTGGAGTCCCTATTTTGTGTGTCTTCTTCGCGAGCATTTTGTTTTTGTTCGCTGAAGAAGTGCCAAACGGATGTGGTACTTGGTGCCCTTCACCTCGAGCATTTTTGATTTGTTTCCTTCCCCAAGCGTGCGTTGGAATGTCTTTTTGATTCAATAACAGATGACACAGAGCTTCCTTGAGTGTGGACTAGATTTTGACGTCCGAGTCTCGATCTTTTTAGTTGGCTCTCTCTACTCGACAGAACGTAGGCAATGATGATCGACATCGAGTTCCACCCCGCATGTGAAACGCAGAGTGCCATCTGCTATGGTTCCCAGCTTGGCCAACACGTCCGAACAACAACTGTTCCCTCGGGCTCTGACTTACAAGTACTACAGCCAATGCGATGTGTGTGAAACAAGTGCCACACATATAGCGAGGAGGAACGAGACACTGCACTGGAAATCTTCATCCGAATGCTCTATGTAGGAATATGACATTTAGGATTTGCATTTTGGCCAATTCGAGTAAATGGCTTAGAGCACTGTTGGTTGCAAAAAGGCAACAGCAGCAGCAGGAGTGCATGAGGTGGAAATTAATGGGCACACTTAGTATCTGTCGGAGCAGTTCATTGTTTGGTCAATTTCCGTTGCTTATTTCGCGCTGAGCGAAAAATATCGGTAGATAGACTCTTGGCATCAAAAGAACGAATCAACTCGAAGACGGAGACCACGACGACATATGTATGACGATGACGATGATGTCGTTTTGGAGCGTCCGCGTCGCCATCAGTGGTTTGGCGGTGAAGCTGTATCAAATGGTTTCGAAAGGCTTAAATTGCACACGATGCCTTCTACTCCTATGGACATCGTGATTGAGATGAATTTTATCAATTTATTTCGGAGTTGTCTAGCAAAACTGAAAAAGGCTGATTTCTAGGAAGCTCACAAATTGTTGTAGATTTGTAAAAGTCGCATTGACAAAGAGCCGCGATTTTTTTTTTTTTGTCATAGAGGAGGTCTTTGTGATTGTTATTTATGTCCAAGAAGTCAATATGAGAAAATGGCTTAACCTAAATTGCTAACGTTCCGACTTCATTTGTCATTTTCTTTCCTAAGTTAAGATTGGGAGATCAAATTCTTCTTATCAAGATCGATTGAGAATCAGAAAATTCTCAAGAACTCAAATCCATATGTGACGGCCTTTCTGTCGCTATATATACATCAAAGACGAAACTAAAACCCATCACATGTGGAAATATACCATCGAAAGCAGAAGTATTGCCAGCCATAAATAATCCTTAACCACAAATTAATTATTAATCAAGGAATCATAGTTGATTTATAATCGTCGAATCGGCAGCGTAAAGTTCGTTTTCGCATCTTGGCTCTTTTGAAAGCAGCGAACGCTCCACACAAGACGCACCATACTCGCATAACGCTGAAGAATCCATCTTAATGAAAATTCCAATCTAATAACAGAATTAATAGCTGCCTCCTCTGGCCCACCCCAACCCCATATATATACAAAAAAAAAGTAAGGAGGCGAACGATATGTCAGACTTGCTGAGTCAGAAACTCTCGAGGATGTGTGTATTTATGAGAGTGGTGCGGAATTTCGCTGGTGCGATCGATGATCCTGATACCTGCACCTGCATCATTCAACCGACACGACAGCAGCGTCGATCCGACTCCATTGCCTTTGGTGCTAGTGGTGGCATTGCGATGATCAATTCGCTTAGCTGACCACAAGAATGAAATGCGAATCGAAATTGAAATCAAATTCAAACTCTTCTCCTTTGCTGGCAGCAGAATTTTTCTACATCCAATCCAACAACTCGTAATCGTCGTCATCCATCGGAAATAACCACTGACTCTTTCTCTCGCTCGTTCTTACGCTTAGTCTTAAAGTTTGATATCTTGGGAATGCTTTGAAAAATATATCATTCTGATGGTTGAATCCTTTAAATCTCATATAACAAATCGCATAATTACTGAGCCCTTTAGCTTTGCTGAAGTTGTGGCTTGGCTTGGCGGACCGGACGACGAATGGACAGGACGGACGGATTGAAAACCACTCTCCCTATGGAACTGGAATAAATCAATTCTCGTGTCTGACTGTTGTGCGATGGTGGTATTTCAGTCCATCAGGTGGACAGACAAACCAACGATAGGCTTTGCAACGACGACGACTTGGTCATCGTCGTCGTCAGTCGTTTCGTTCTATGAGCCCTGCGGGTGAGAATTTCGCGCGTCTACATTCGACAGGCAGAAAAGCGCGCGCACTCACGCAATCATCATTTGATTCCAATTCGCATCATCATCGTTGGCGGGAGAGTGCGGTTAGGAACAGAACAGCAGCAATAAAACGAAACCAAGTGCATGGATAGATTGGTCGAGGATTTGTGGCCATAAACAGACAGACAACACAGACATATGGCCAATCGAAGTGGAAAATTACTATAATCAAGTGCTTCTGTGGCAGTTGATGGAGTTTTTTCCAGTTGCTGTTTTTCTTTTTTGATGTTATTGCTTTTCTATATCGAATGGAACCTTCTGTTAGCTTGGCGTACAGTTGTGAATAGTTGCCACTCTCCATGGCTCCGACTGAACAAGTGTAGATATAGGATTTGAACAGTTTGTGTCTCTACCGTGCGCAGTTTTAATTCCAGCGAGATAGATTGAACTTTAATTTTCGAAAGGGGAGAATTGCAAAGCTGATTTAACTTAACTTCGACGGATAAGGGATGTTGCAGTTTGGGAGAAAATTATTGTTCCTAATGAGTTTCTAGATATTGGTCAGAAAATCATAATTTTCAATGGAACTTGATCTGCAGCTGTTAGATTACTAAGCAAGGTTGAAATGGAATAACAGAGTCAATCGCTTTTAGTAGAACCACTTATGTCAGTGGGTTATTAGATTGTAATATTAACACATCCAATTTGATTGACTTTTTTGTATCGTCGCCGTGACCAGGAGTGTTATTGCTTAGAGGATTCTGAAGGTCTCTGATGATGTGATTGGAAGCTGGCAAGGATCCTAAGCTTGACCTCAAGATGATGTGGGCAAAAGATGTTGCCGCAAGACACAAGACCAAGTGCAACTCCACGTCAAAGCTACGAAGTCTATACGGAGGGACTAGCCTTCTTCCTAAAAGGCGCAGAGTGCACAATACGTCCTTCAGGACAACAAAAAAACTGTCGTAGTCATTATTGGCAGAAGCCATATATATTTATATATAGCTTGATTTCTCAAGATCAGTGGCAAATAATGAAGCTGGGTCTTAATGCAAGATTCTTTAGATCAGGTTGCAGGATTCAAGATTCTTTAGATCAGGTTTTGCATCTGCTACAGATGATGGGGGTTGGTATCCAAGTCATGTCTAACTCATCATCTGTGATGATCAGAGATCATGTAATCTATTGAAGCTTGATGTCGGTATGCTTGGTGAGGTCTAGCCAGGCTCGAAACTGGATGTCGTGGCAGAAGAGGATATCGGATTTCGTCCCTAGCCGATCAAGAGCTGGTGCTTGGAAAATATACTAAAGACTATCAAGATTAGTAACCCCAACCCGACCTACCTTGTAATAACTGAAATGCTGCAAAACTATAGAGAAATCAAGGGGAATGTATCGAAGTACAATTTTTATGCTCAACTAAGAATCCCTTGCTTCTCTGGCGCAAGCCAACGTTGTCATAAGGTTCGGCTTTGACGAGCATACAGTAAAGTTATATAATAAAGACAAGGTAGACGCCATAAGCGAGCCTCTACGCCCTCAGGAGGAGCCTGTGTTGTAGTTGTAAGAACCAATTGTATCGCCAGCTCGGTCATCTCTAAACATAGTTCAAACTCCTAACTCCGTAGAAGGTTTTACCATAATGGAGATGGACCACGACTTGACAAATTTTCTTCTGAACGAAGAAGAGTCGGATGAATTGCATTCCTCCACCTCTGAACACGAAGAAGATACAAAGGTGGTGGAGGTTAATATGCCAAATTATAACCAAAATGCTGCAAATAACTCAGATGAACCTCCAAAACTCGATTACGGCTTCGGCCTCCCTTCTTCTCCACTTGGAAAAACACGGGGAAGAAAATGTGCTGATCCTAAGGCTCTGGACCGTCAAATTCACGATTAGAGGTTTGAAGACCCAGGTCTATAACCTGCGGTCCGTATCAGGTAAAGGAGAACCCAAGACCTTGTTCTTTATAAGCAGTCTCAATATATTTTTGCTCCATGATTACAGTGACATCGATATAACTACTGCCAGCTTAGAAACGACAAGTGGGAAATACTGGTTGGTATCAGCGTATCTCGGCTATGACAACGACGGCCCACCTGAATACTGTACTATCTATTTACTTACTAAACCGGCTCTAGATCCATGTAGGATCTCAGCCTGAGACATGGCAGTTTTCTATCGGGAATACATGCACTTTCCATCTCCTGTCGTCGAAACTAAGCGCTCTGACATCTGCAGTTAACTGGTCCTTGTACCAGAGGTTCGGTCTTCCTCGTCGACTCAAATCTGGGGACTGCGAAGGGAAGATCTTATTGGCTCGATTTGGCCGATCCAATACAGTCGTCTTTTCCTGATTTTCTTGACTATACTCACGTCTCTTCTTCTTATCGTACATCAGTCGGCGGCTCCATGGGGAAGAACTGGGGCCGAGTGAATGAGTGAATGAGTCTCATCAGTGATCGAACGAATGAGTAACCGCATTGGGATTTTGGCATACCGCATTCGTTAGGTCACTATCGTTTGAAAACTAAGGAGAGGTTTGAAAATGAATGCTCGATATAGAAGGATAACGTGAGAGGTAATGCCAGACACACACAATTAAGTAAAATATTATTCGATAACAGATGCGGTAATTCGGCCCATGGTTAAATCAGAGTCAGTTCTGCTGAATATTCAATGAAAAGGAAATCACGATGAAAATGATAAAACACCTGCCAGACAGCACAATAATCAAAAAACCACAAAACATTGTGGAGTTAAGGTTCCTATCACATGGCATCGCTGATTCAAAAAGTGACCACAAATTAATGTCTGTTTAAATTCGAAGTTCTTAAGGAAGTTAAAAAAAAAGAAAGCAAATTATGTTGTTACAACTAGATCACGTGCTTCTTCTCATTTATTATTTCTGAATACAAAGAAGAACATCCTGTCCACCTTGCATCCTCGCAGCAGCGTACAAAAATCGCCTTGTCTTGGTTTTTATCTCAATTTAGTTTAGGTATTGTATTTTCATACATTTTGTAGCTTCACTTTGAAAAGCGTATCATTTTTATTTTTAGTAAGGGATTTTTTCGTTTGTTTGAGGTTTTGAAATTGAATGTCCTTAGGGCGCGTTTAGTTGCGTTGAAAATTCGTTTTTATTTAGTGTATTGTAAAGAGCAGCTAGGAATAAGGTTTTCCAACTCTCACGAAGGCGATTGTGTGTGGATAATCTCCAAAAGGATGTTTGGAGCAGCAGCGAGCTAACGGAAGTTATTTCCACACTACAAAGGAAGTTATTTGTTGAATTATTATATTTCAACGAACCCACACCCCTTACCGTTTCTTTTATAATTTTTTGTGGATTTGTGTTATGTTTCGCTGAATGTAGGAACCTATACAAAAAAGGGGGCAAGGTGGATTTTCATTTTTAGTAAATTTATAATTTTTGATACACAAAAAAGTCGTTTTCTCATTTTGAGTGTTTTTTTTTGTATTTTTGATTCCGTTTCCCGCATGGTGCATGCAAATGACATTTTTAAAATTATTCGTTAATATTATTTATTTGTCGGTGCTTTTGGCGGTAAAGGTAAAAATTTCAAAAGTGATTTCATTCCATGGTCTGCTGAGGGGCGGGGGAGGGGGTATAAGCTGGGAAAGAAAGACACATCATCCAACGCATAGCGAATTGTTATTTTAATTTTTCGACTGTCAAGAATTTCATTATTCCTTTGTCATGACGGTGGCTTTTCCAGATAAAGAAACAAAAAATAATGAACGAGGGTAGTATTTTTTTCTGATGGTGGATGTTTGTCTGCTGTGATTTCGAAGTGAAATGAAATGAAAGAAAAATTTAAAACGTTATAGATAGGTCCTTACAAAAGATGTTATTAGATGAAAGTTTCACAAAAATGATATGAGTGTTTTCAATTCATTGGAAAGTTAAAATTGGGTAAGTATGGTGCATAAACTTAATCAAAATGAATGTTTGCAGTCAAATCTTGTTCATTCGACAATATAGCCAAGTTTGATGGTCTGGTGTCTGGTGGAGCTCATAGTGGTTCTGAGATAATTTTTGATTAGCCTCAGCTTCGAAAAACTTCTCCCGCACAACTAGCGAAACAAATGGCCAAACTCAAATGAAATGAAATGAAACTTATGAATCAAGATGGCTATAGGTGTTTTTAACCAAATTCTCAGATTTAGTTGTTGAATGAACTGGAAGAGCCCTAGGGGTCCTTTGCTCTTTGTATTTTTCTGTGATTCAGAACTTTTCGATATTTTGCAAAATATCCATGCTGGAATCGACTCGTCACTTCTAGAATGATCTTGTCAAATGATCCAAAAACCTCTCGTCGGAGTTCCGGCTAGGGTTTTTTTTTTTCAGCGAATTCTCCTCGTTCGAGATCTATTATCTACGACACCGATTGCGGCTTGGAATAAACGGTCTAGCTTCACACCAGACGAGCTTTTAAAGGGCAGAGCTCCCGAGCATGGTTATCCACTTCCACACTCAGTACTCGTTGCTGCAAGTAAATCTGTGCGTCATCTTCTTCAGGTAGGACTGCACCCCAAAAGCCAAGAAAAATGAGCAAGTTGAATAAATGCATGGCTGTCAGAAGAAGTTTGGCTATCGATATTGTCTCCGAAGTTTGCGATGTATCCGTCAATTCTTCCAGTACCTCAAACCCCAAGAACTTCCTCAAACTTACTTAAATCGCCTTGACAGGTTCATGTCAAACGCTGCAGTGCGTTTCAGTGACTAGTTTCCCTGCTTGCCCTGTAAAGGCAACCAAAGCGGTCAACCGAGTAGTTGATTGATTCAGAAGTAACGCAAACCCCAGCCAAGTTGAGGGAGAGGTTTGTGCGTGCAACGATTCAGCGTTATCATCATAGAGAATATATACTACCTAGAGTCGCGACTTCGGGTGTTAGCTCTCTTTTTGCCTACAAGCTGCAATTTGGTCGTTTTGTACTAACCCAGTGAGAATGTGTTAGTTTTCCAATGTTTTTTAAATGAGAAACTGCACCAATATACGATCGCACTGTTAGATACAATGCTCAGGTTTTAGTAGAGGTGGGTTTCATTTGCTCAGATTTCGAAAATAAGATTCCGTTGAGCTCAAAATTTACAAAAAAAAACTTAAACATACAAAAAAATGCATGTAATATGAAAAATAAATACGTTGTTTTGTTTCTTTGCACTTTTAACATATACACTATAATTTACCAATATGTAATTGTATCTATCAAAAATCTTAATAAATCTTAAAAAAAAACCACAAGAGAAAACCGAAATAGTATCTACGCATACAATCGTGCGTTTAGTCTCGTATTTGCTGTGGTGGAAGTCTGTCACTTTGGGCCAGTGTTACCGCAGGGAAAATATTTTCGAGTCCCAGAAGCTTGAAAAACGAGTCATTTACAAAAAAAAAAAAAGAGTCCACGCTAAAAAAAATTTAAATTCTTTCAGAAATATTTTTTTTTTTATTTTGAACATACGAAAAATCAGGGCCGGATTAGGAGACCCCAACTTATTTAAAAAATATTTAAAATGGACAGTCGAGTTTTTTTTAAAATAAATATTAATTTATTTTGAAACCAAGAATATATTATTACCTACTCCATTATTTAAGAAGCATATTATTATGAACATAATTGGAATACAAGATTACTTTCTACGCTCATCAGAAAAAGATTGGATAGACGATTTTGTTGCATCGTCGTTCTAAGTCTATTTCTTATTATTTTCATTTTTGAAAATGAGCGCTCTCCAGTGCAATTCGCTACCATCAGAACCAAATACATTCTCAATGCAATTTCAAGATTTGGGAACGCAGCTCTGATATTTTGGTCTTCAAGAATTTGGTAATAAGAAAGTTCCGGAGATTGGTTTTTCGCATAGTCTTTCTTGTATAAATCGATCATAGACACGAGTTGAACTAATTCATTACCAAGACTAGGTTCTAAATCACTTTCGTAAACTTTCACCAAACGCTCTGCTGCAGCTCGCATCTTCTCAATGTGATTAAGTAATCCAAACCTCGAACGTACAGCTTTATAACCCAGCAATCTTTCTGAAAGAGAAACGCATAGCTGGTCGATCACTGGAATAAAGGCAGATACCTTGTATTTCTCGTAATCGAACGGATTCAACCTCATGTTTCCCCTTTTGGTCCTGTCAAGGGACTGGGCGTATTCGTCAGTCTGAGAAATTTTCTCTGCAGCGTCCTCGTATTTATCGAAATCATTTCTTTTAGCTTCCATGAATGATTTCAATGACTCTAGTGCACGCGTATGCACACGGGAATTGGCAGCTTAAATCCGTAGAATGTAGCTACTTGTTTGTTGTTTCAGAAAAATCTGGGGCCGAATTACGGCATCCGTTATAGAGTGAGTGAATCTCATCAGCGATCGAACGAACGAGTAAATATTTTGGGATGATGACATTCGTTAGGTCACGTATCGTTCGAGAATTCAAAACTGTAATAGCTTTTATCGAGTCTCGATTATTTTAAAGGAATTTTGAGAGGTCTGACAAATAAATAAATAAAACTTGAGGGAAATAGTGAATGCAGAAATATTATTTTTCTTTTTTTTATGAAAAAAACACAGTTTGACTGTTATGAAAAGACGAGATTGGTGAAGCTTTGGAGAGGTAAAATCTTGACCTTATTAAATTATTGGCTTACAATTTCATCATAAAATAACTCAAAGAAAAAAATTTAGTTTTTTCTAAGCGAGTTGCTCCATCAGTGAGCTGTTTGTGTGTCAAATGAAATTAAGCTCGATAGCTGAGCAGAGAATTTAAAATGATTGTACTAGAAGTAGAAGCTCGATATCTCGTGAGAGCTAATGCCAAACACATACAATTCAGTAACTTATTATTCGATAACGGATGCTGTAATTCGGCCCTGATTTTCCAAAATACTTATTTGCCTTTATGCTAGTGAATGTTTCAGGCGATTATTACAGAATGACAAATAATAATTTATGATATTAAGAATATAGAGAAGAATAAAAACTAGATAACTAGATTTAAAAAAGTGATGTATGAACAAGTGATAAATTGAAAGGTAGTAAAAGTAAGATAAATGGGTTATTGCTGTGCAAATATTGTAATGTGCATACACAATTATTGAGCAAACGCTATATTTGTTTGTAGTAGTCTCATTGTGGGGGCCCCTCTTTTGTGAAGGCCCCGGGCAGTAGCCCCGTTTGCCCGCCCCTTAATCCGGCCATTCGAAAAATTCATTGTATGGTTTTAATGTTGGAAATACAAGATTTTAGGGAAGAAATAGACGATTTAAACATGTGATTATTTTTTACAAAATATAAAATTCTTAGTAATTGTACCTATTTGTGTCTGCAAAAAAACGAGTCAAACGTGATAAAAACGAGTCCCGGAGTCAAGGAAGAAAAAAACGAGTCCTTTTTGACTCCATAGAGGCCATGTGGTAACACTGCTTTGGGCAACAGGAAAAAAATTTTACTCACGGCTGAGTACTCACTCTTTTGTCACCTCTTACACAGATTCACGGACACGAAAAAAAGAGAGGATTGTGATAGTTCACCTCAGAAAATTTTTGAGGGTGTTTTCGGCAAGGGAGGAAAAGGTCACGACTCTAGGTATTATATATTCTCTATGATTATCATCCGGGCTTGAACTCTATTATGGATCCCTGACATTATCATAAAGCTGCCTCTCAAATTCTGTATGTCCAGTCCATCAGATGTTATCTTCATCGTTGATGATATCTTCTGCATTTTTACTTCCGACATAATATAGAATATCTATATGCAAGTTTTGAATTCGTAAAAAAAAGTGGAGATTTTGATAGAGGAAAAGGTGGGTCTGGCTATTCCGTCTGTCTGTCTGTCGGTCGGTACCTACAGCCTTAACCACTATTCCGATTGACTTCAAACTTGAAAATAAGAGGTTTGAGCGAATTCGCATGGGTCGTTTTTTTTTTATTTTTATATTTCTTTTTTTTTAAGATCAAAATTTAGGGTAGCCAATATACGATTTTTCGCCAAAATCTCGAGATGTTCGATCTCATCGATGCAAGTGCCACTCATGGACAGTTGCAAGGGGGGTATGTCTCGCTTAAACGATACAAGACAGCATTGAGTTTTCCAAGCATTAAACTCTACGCGATTCCCCATTGTTCAATGCTGGTTAAGTCAAAGTTTAATGAGCTTATCATATTTTGACGTTCCAGTTCCAAATCCGAAGAGGAGAGATGTGAATCTGAGAACGAATATGAAAAGCTAAGGGTACTACCGTCAACAAAACAATTTATTGGATTAGAAGTAACAGAGAAGAGATCATTAATAAAAATGATAAAGAGGGTCGGAGACAAAACGGAGCCCTGGGGCACACCAGCATTTATATTGTGGGTTTCAAACTTGAATCCGTCCAATACAACCTGTATTGAACGTTTCGACAGAAAGTTTCTGATCCAACGAAAAATTGATTCGTCGATACCGAAAGCACGCATTTTCGATAAAAGAGCATGATGACAGACTTTATCAAATGACTTTGAAATATCAAGTACAACAATCTCACTTTCTCCAAAAGATTTGCTCCAATGTTCGCTAAGATAAACTATCAGATCACCAGTGGACCTGTATATGCGAAACTGTTGCGGTCTTCGAGATATTTCTTGAGCTGATAGTTTATCAGCGTTTCCATGACCTTAGAAAGAAGGGACGTAAGTGCAATAGGACGACAATTGGAGGGAGAGCAGGATTCGCCTTTTTTTGAATAGGCTGGACAAATGCTGTTTTCCAACTGCTCGAAACGAGCCCAGAAGAATAGGATTGATGGAAAAACTGACCGCAAGGGTTTTGCCAGCATGGAAGAACACCTCTTCAGAATAATAGTAGGGAAACCATCCGGACCACCGGATTTATGTATGTTGAGATCCTCTAGGACTCTCGCCACAGCACGAGTGCGGAAGAAGATTTGTCCCATGGAATCATTGACGTGCTCAAGAACTGGAGGAGTCATGACACTCTCTGGCAGCAAAGAGTTGGCGGCGAACTGCCTAGCAAAATGGTTTGCTTTTGCGGGAGAGCTAACAACTGGAGTGTCATTGTCAACGAGCGTAGGGACCGAGGAAGGAGAAGAATTCTTCATATATTTTACATATGACCAAAAATTCTTACTGCCTTTGGGACATTGCAGTATTTTTTGCCTTAATTTTTGGTCATGTAAAAATTTGGTCCATCGAGTATGAGCATTGCAGGCCTTCCTGGCTTGTTTAAACTTGTTCCGGTTTTTCTCAGTTGGGTTGGCTCTAAAACAGCGGAACTTTACTTCTTTTCCACTGATAATCTCTTTACAGCTTGAATCCAACCATGACTTATCCTTGGGTTTGATGCTTTTAACCCTATTCGGGATAAAAGTTTTCATTCCCAAAATAATCATATTAGTAATCATATTAAAGATCCGGAAAAAGTTGTTGAGACCGTCCCAGTTGGCTTTCTCGTATTGCCACACGGTTCTCTTCGGAGCTCTTCCTCTAACTGGATTAGCTTGACACGAGAAATTTGCAGATATAGTACTATGATCTGATCTGCCCAGAGGCGTTAATACACTGATAGTGAATTTATCAGCGTTAGACGTAAGAAACAAGTGAAGAGTACTTATTTTCCGCTTGGCCAGTAATGTCCAATATTCGAGTGGGCTCGGTGACAAGCTGAGTAAGGTGGTTAAACTCAGCAAAGATCTCAGCACAGATTCCTTCGGGTGTTGTCTGGCCCGAATGGAGAAGCCACGAAGAATTGTGTACATTGAAATCGCCCGTAATAACGATTTCAGTGCGAGGATACAAGTATACAATTCTTTGAATGGAATCAGACAGAGCGTCAAATTCGAAAGAAGGTGAAGCTCTGTCAAAATTTGGGCTTCGACAAAGAAAACAGTAGTGAATGATGTGCCACAAAAAATTGAAAAAGGGTTGGAGTTGGTGGTAAGAATTGGTAAGCAACATCATTCCTAATGTAAACGGCGAGACCGACCATTGTGGAGGAAGAATAATGGCACCAAGCTATACCCATGAGCCATGAATGAGAAATTCAGTAGGATCGGACTTCTCACCTACTTGGGTTTCACTCAGCCCCAAAACAGCTGGCCTACAGGCCCGTAGCCAGCGTTAAATTTAAGGTAGGGCAACGGAAATATTAGGTAGGGCATTGGTAAATTTTGTATTTCGGTCATTCCATTATGCCTTTGAGGACATTTTGACTTTATTAAGTCAAAAATAAAATAAAATATGATAATTGTATTGGTTTTGTTCTGTGTTAGGCTTGTATTTATGTAGATACTTGTTTCAAAAATATTTTAAAAAACAAGCAGAATTAACGAGCCTGAAGA
>CAKKXW010000004.1:52626693-52636884 GCA_920937365.1 Sphaerophoria rueppellii | reverse complement strand
TCCGTCCACCCTCGTGCCTTTCGCGATAGAAATGGTTTAGGTGTGTCGATGATCCGATACGCCTGCGGTATCTATAGTAGCCAGCGAAGGTTTCTCGACACGAACGAAGTGTCATTTCCTTTTTTTTCTTATCATCCATCATTCGGCGCGCATTTAGTAAGCACTTCCTCTTTCGAGTGAGCATTTTTGAACCCAGTTGTTTGGCCAAAACGAAGTAGCCGCGGTTCTTTGTTGGATCTCCACTAAGGAGGTGAACTCCTGTTTGTTGATGGCATGTACTTGCATGTTTTGTCCTCGTTCATTTCAAGACAAACGAGCTTCATCTGTTTTTCAATCGATTTGAAGCAAGCACAGCTCTTTGGAAGCGACCGATGATATCTATGGCGTCCGCATAGCCTAGTAGCTGTGTGGATTTGGTAAAGATAGCGCTTTCCGTGCTCCCACCTGCCTTGCGCACTATCCGCTTCAGGACTATGTTAAAGAAGTCACATGACAGCGCATCAAACCGATTTCAGACATCATCATCTTGGCGGAGAATGCTAACATAAGCAAGTTTGAAGTCGGTGAAAATATGGTGGGTTCCGACTTGAAATTCGATGTACTTTTCTAGGATTTGCTTTAGTATGAATATTTGTTCTATCGTTGTTCTGCCTGGCCTAAATCCACACTGTTACGTGCCTATTATAATGTTGCAGAAAGACTTAAGACGCTCACACAGTACGTTGGATAGGAATTTGTATGCAATATTAAGAAGGGATATGACTCAGTAGTTTTTTCATGATATGTGACCGCCTATTTTTTAAAATGGGGCGTATGCAAGGGTGGATTCAGAGGGGGGGCGATAGGGGCGATCGCCCCCCCTAAGCCGCCTAAAATCTGATGATATGACAAGCAGAATACAGTTTTAACATAATCTTAAACACAAATCATCATCATCACGACCATGGCACGTGGTAACATTATATTCTGGTGAAAATAAAATTATAAAATATGGGTGCGACTTCTATGGTAGACACGACTTAATCAAACTGTAGTCAATCTGTTTTACTAAGAACCACAAAAATATATCCGCTTTAACTTATTTTCAATCGCTTTTAACAAATTATTGTAAAATAATATATTTTCTAACATTGATGCACAAAATTTTTCGAACTATTATTGCATTTTATGCTAAAATCATCATAATTTTCATGAATAAATGATGAATACTATCAGATTTTGTTAGATTTTTTTCAATCCTTATCAAAAACCGATAAGCCGATTTCGCTGACAACTTATTCAGTTCTCAATTAAGTAATTTTAGTCCGAACGAGACCAATTTGATATCAGCACCATGAGCGGGTTCACGAGATAATCATAATTTTCATACATAAATGAAGAATTTTTACTACTTTCAAATTTTTAATGCAAGTTTAAAAATTGCTTAGATATCGCTGAAAACTTAACCAAAACATATTCCGCATCGAATGAGTCTAATTTCATGTCAATACTGTGAGTAGTTCTCGATATAATAGTAGAAAAAACGTAACGCTAATACACACGCTGGCATAATGATAAAATAGTTTGATGCAATAATTGTATGTAGATTCACAAAATCGGACCCTTTACAATAACTTCCTCTGGGAAATTAAAAATACCAAAATTTTGCTTACGACTTCAATTCCACCTAACACCAAATCACTGAGATCTCAGAGGTCTCAGAGTTTTTATAAGTGGAACAAAAAATCTAAGCTGAGAACTGAGATTTTTTTCTGGGATCTCTGAGAGGAAATTATTTTGGATTCGATTTCTGACACAGCTATTTGGACGTGTCTGACATTATGTACAACAACAATTTTTAGGGTAACCATTTTATTTCAATGATAACTGAGAATTATGTTCCACCAAATGATTTTGGTGTCAAAGTGACATTGAGATCCCAGTGAGATAAATTTAGGTGGAACTACTGTGTTTCCCTTCTCCAAAAATGTTCTAGAGATATTAATACAAATAGAGTGGCGTGACAGCTCTTGAAAAGCCAAGGCCTAAGTGGCTTATATCTTCAGTCTTTTTCAAAAAACTGTACGATTAATTTTCTTTTAAAGACCTCTTTTTCTAATAAATCAACATTTTCAGGGTCGCCCCCCCTAACAAGAGTCTCTGGATCCGCGCCTGGGCGTATGGAGCTTAAAGTGCTGCTTAAATACATTTCAAATTCCTTGTGCTTCGGTGACTAGGTTTCCTACACTGTTTCGAAAAGCCTTGCTTCGACTTTTTAAAGAAACGGCACTGGGGTGATGATTTTGACACGTGACTCTTCGAGATCTTTGAGCTGAGGATGCTCTTTTCTTATTTCTCCTTTTTGTTCGGTACTCTTCTCTTGCTGTCCTTGTGTTCCGTTGCAGCGTCTGCAAACATTCATTTTCCGTCCCCTTTTAGCATCGCGCATTCGTCACAATAGCATTGGGTGTTTGGTAACCTTTGGCGGTATCGGTAGCGGTCATTAGAAGTGTATAGCCCTTAAATTTTCCTAAGGAAAAGATCATCTTCATCAATTGAGTTTCTACCTTCATCTGCGCCACAACCGGAATCCTGTTCGGACCTCTTTCTAGGCAGTTCTTCACCCAATTCCGCACCAGAAGGCTTTGGTCCAGTGCAAAATTTGGTCAACCTACCATGAATTGTAACACAAAGGACTTTCCCGACTTTGTCGGAGCTAAATTCCTGTTGCACAAACGATAAATGCAAAGCTTAATTGATGCTTTTAAGGCAATGTGGCCAAAAACATCAATTTCATTGGTCCGCTTTGTAAGAATTTACTCGAGACTTGAAGGGAAAAGTTTATTTCAATAGTGTATAGTAAGTTTAGTTGAAGCTATTCAAATAATTTCCTTAATGGACAATAGTGTGGATAATTACATCTTAATCTTGGCTGCGACAACGATTTTGGCTTATCAGAACTTGTTCGAAGGGTAGATACGTGCATTCAAGTGGACACAAGCATCCACTGAAACCTCTGTCTATCAAGTCCTACTCTCCACCTCCCCGTGGTAAACATCGGGTGCCCAGAAACTTCGACCGAAGATGGGGTTCCAACCCCAGTGGTAAGTTTTTGGTGGCAGCAAAGAGAGAGGGGGGGAAGGTATGCGTCCACTAAGGCATGGCTCCATTTCAACAGGTGGCAGCGGAAGAAACCCCAAGATGGAATCAACGGTGGCGTCTACAGTTCCAGTCAGGATGAACTACTTAGTGAACACCACATAGGGCTACTACGACATATTTGCAGCCCAGGTCTATAAAGAGCGGTTTGGCCGGCTCTTCGTCTTAGAGTTAAACTAAAGACCTGGCCCTCCAGGTTGGGGGTCGTGCGTCGGGGTGACTGCCCGGCCACATAAAGAAGTGCTAGTTCCGAAACATCAACAAGCCTTGGATACGGACGGAATTAATGATGACGACCCACGCAAACGATTAAAGGACAATGAATTTCGGTTTTGTAGAGTGTATTGCAACCGACCACCTAGCGGAAGCCCTAGACTGCTATAAAGAAGATATAACTGCCATCCAAGAAATGCGATGGGATGGTCCGGGCCTACGTAAGATGGACAACTGCGATATTTACTATACGGCGACTGCTGCCGGGAACAAAATCAGCGTCTATTTGGATGTGGATTTGTAGTTGGGACTCGACTCAGGACAGGAGGAAAGTCTTGAGCTTCAACTCAGTATCAAGGCTTAATTCACCAACATCAGCCTCATCTGCGCTCACGCCCCACTAAGGAAAAGGATGAAGACACCAATGTCAGGTTCTACGAGCTCCTTCGACAAGACCTATGAGCAATGCTATAGCTATGACTTTAAAATCGTCCTTGGAGATTTTAATGCTAAGCTGGGTAGAGAAGAAATCTTTGGTGGAATAATCGGACGACATAGCCTACACGACACCACCTCCGATAACGGATTTAGGCTAATCGACTTCGCTGCGGGGCGAGACGTAATATAAGCAAGTACGCGATTCCTACATCTCAATATCCACAAGGGAACACGGAAATCTCCTGACCAATAAAACGTCAACCAGATTGATCACATTGCGATCGACGCACGACACTTCTCTAGCATGCAAAATGTCCGCACATTTCGAGGTGCCAACATCGACTCGGACCACTACCTTGTTGTAGCCAAGGTACGAATGCGGATATCCCGTTCAAGGACAACACGCGAAAATGCTAGGAGGAAATTCGACGTCAAGCGGCTACAATCGCAAGAGATTGCTAGATCCTTTTCCGATCGTGTCTCCGAAAATCTCCTCAGAAGTCCTTTGCTGCCAACACAGAATATAGAGAACCAGGGGCAACACTGCCAAGCAGCCATCAGAGATGCCGCCTCTGCAGTGCTAGGGTTTACACGGCCACCACAACGAAACCCCTGGTTTGACGATGAATGCCGGCGAGCACATGCAGGTAAACAAGAGGCATACAAAACGGTAACTCAAAGAAGGACACGAGCAGCTCGTGAGCTCTACGAGCAGAAAAGGAGAGAGGAGCATAAACTTCTCAGAAAGAAAAAAAGGAAGCATGAGAAGCGCGCGATCGAGGAGATAGAGGGATGCCACAACAGGAACGAGGTTCGAAAGTTCTTCAAAAAGGTGAAACAAACCTCCATCAGGGCTTATAAACCCCGAACTGAAACCTGTAGAGGCTATCATGGGAACATCGTAGTGGAACCGCAGTTAGTGCTTGGTATATGGAAAGACCACTTTTCCAAGCTGTATAATGGCGATGACGACCAAAACTCCGTCAGCAATACAGAACCATTCAATTTGGGTGCAGAAGGCCAACAACTCCACCAACCCGACATGGACGAAGTAAAGATAGCGATATCTAAACTTAAGTCGAACAAAGCCGCTGGAGCAGACGGGCTAGCCGCCGAACTGTACAAAGCAGCCGGAGACGATTTGGTTAGGAGCATGCACCAGCGCATCTGCAAAATTTGGTCGGAGGAAAGCATGCCCGATGAATGGAACCTCAGCATCGTATGCCTGATCCTCAAAAAAGGAGATCCCCTGAACTGCACCAACTACAGAGGTATAAGTCTCTTTAACATGGCCTATAAGATCTTGTCTGCTGTGCTGTGTGAACTTTTGAAGGCCTTCGTCAACAACCTGGTAGGTCCATCATCGATCAAACATTCACCCTACGGCAGATCTTGGAGAAGACCCAGGAACTTCAAATCGATACCTACCATCTTTTCATCGATTTCAAGGCCACGTATGACAGCGTCTATAGAGACCAACTATATAGAGCGACACCTATAGAAAAACTCATCCGTCTGTGTTAGATGACAATGGAAAATTCACGCTGTTCCATCATGGTCGGAAAAAACCTAACGGACGCTTTTGATGTCAAAAAAGGTTTTAGACAAGGCGATGCGTTGTCATGCGATTTCTTCAACATCATTCTTGAAAAGATTGTGCTAAGCTCCAATGTCAACACCAGAGGCAAAATCTTTCAAAAGTCCGTCCAGCTTCTAGGATACGCAGTCGACATTGACATAATTGGAAGAACACAGCGTGATGTCGGTGCAGCGTTTGTGAGCCTGGAGACGGAGGGCAGGAAGATGGGTCTAGCGGCTAATGAGGGCAAGACCAAGTTAATGCTGTCGACAAGAAAGGATAACCAACATCGACGTCTTGGAGCAAACGTCAACATAGACAGATTTAACTTCGAGGTAGTTAAGGACTTTGTCTACCTGGGATCCGCTATCAACTCAGACAACAACACCAGCGCTGAAATCAGACGAAGAATCACTCTTGCCAATCGCTGCTTCAGAGGAATTAGAAGGCAATTGAGTAGTAAAGTCCTCTCCCGAGCAACTAAAGTGACACTCTACAAAACCCTCATTATCCCGGTCCTCATGTATGGTGCAGAGACATGGACTATGACAACATCTGATGAAAACACTTTGGGCTGCTTTCAGAGAAAAATTCTTCGAGTGATTTTTGGTCCTGTCTGCATTAATGGAGAATGGAGACGAAGATGCAACCAAGAACTGTACGAACTGTACAGCGACACTGACCTAGCCAGAAAAGTTAAGGTCCAAGAACTTAGATGGTTGGGTCATGTTGAGCGAATGGAAAATAATGCTTCGGCTCGTAGAGTCTTCGAATCCAATCCGGAAGGACGTCGCAGAAGAGGAAGACCGCGACTCCGGTGGAGCACACAAGTGGTAGAGGTGTAGACGACCTGAACCAACTTGGCGTGCGAAACTGGAGACAGTTAACCAGGGACCGGGCTGGCTGGAGAAGTTTGTTGGGTGAGGCCCTGGTCCGACCTGGACTGTAGCGCCACCATAAGTAAGTAAGTAAGAACTTTCTGATAACCATGATATAAGAATACGATCAACCTGGTTGACGATTTATTTATCTTGGAATGTCCGCTTATGAATAATCTTATGTTGAAATTGCGTACTAGTTCTGCTTCTACCCCAAAACGGAATCGAGAAGCCTGTATCCAATTTCCAAGAAACAAATCTACGTTTGACAATAAAAATCTATCATAGTCAAAAACTGGTCAATTACCTAAGGGCCAATTGGATACGCTAAGCAACTTCGTTTAATATAATCTAATTAAGATACTTCAAAGAAATAGTAAATTTGCAAATAAAAATAAAATAAAAATAGCTAACCCTTCACTTGTCATTCCATTCAATTTAAATTAATATTTTTTCTCAACTGCTGCTTCTGATTAAATGAGAAACGATATAGTCTCTATTGTACTCATATGGAACGTTCTTCGTCGAATTTATTCTAAAAAATTTATTAAATTAAGCACAGGTCATAGAGTACGAAATCGAAATTGGTATCGCATTCATATGAGTATACCTCTAAATGCTTATACAATAACAATTCATTCACATGCTCTTACAATTGAACTGATCTAGTTTGCTCTCTCGTAGTTGATAAGCCCAAGCTATACAACCACAACCAGATTCTTTTCTCTTGGCCCCTGGTCTCGCCGTATTTTTGAATTTGTAGAAGTAGTCTCATGTGTAGGTACATACATAGGTATTTGTATTTTATTTTATTCTTTACAAAACGTCAACGATTTCTTTTATTTATTTGATAATGCACGTAAATTATCTTTTCCATCGAAAATGGGCATGACCCACTTTTCGACATCCGATAACAAGTGAAAAATGAATAGGTCTAACATTTGAAATAGGTGCAGCAATTAAAAGAAGTGATTCTTGGAAACAAGTTTTAGTTGTGAATGGATGTTTTTTTTTTAAAAATTAGCTATATATGCAAATGCATACTTGAATCCGCAATTTACAAATTATTACTTAATGTTTTATTCATAAATTGAAGTGAAGAAAATGGTTTGTTAAATAATTAATAATGTGATGCATTTTCAGTAGCGGACTCAAGGGACCCCAAACACGTCTATTGCGTCAAATATCGTTTGTGGAATAGGGAATTGACGGTTTTTGCTCTCGTAGGCCAAAAACTGTTTAAAATTAGGCTTCAGAAGAAAATTGTGCAATCAATCATCTGTAAAAACTTTACTTAACTTACTTACTTATATTTATCCGGCTCACAATCAATGACGGATCTCAGCCTGAGATACTGCAACCTTCCATTGTGAACGGTCCCTCGCATGCACTCTCCAGTCGCCGAAACCGCAGTCACTTGGTCCTTGTACCTTAGGTTCGGTCTTACTTGTCGTCTCGAACCTGGAGGCTGGGATGAGAAGTCTTTCTTGGCTGCAGCGTTGTGGTCCATTCGCTTGATGTGATCGAGCCAATGTTGTCGTTTTTTCTTGGCCTTCTGGACTTAATCCACATCTTGGTACAGCTCATACAGTTCTCTGTTGAACCTTCTTCTCCATTTGCCATCGTCGCATACGGGACCGAAAATCCGTTGAAGAATTTTTCTTTCGAAAGTGCCCAGTATCAATTCCACTTTTTTACTTATCGTCCAGCACTCAGAGCCGCCGTAGAGTAGGACTGTTAAAATCAAAGTTTTGTATAGCAGACACTTTGTCTTTCGAGTGAGGAGTTTTGAACCCAGTTGTTTTGCCAAACGGAAGCAGCAGCGGTTCGCTAGGGTAATTCTTCTTCGGATCTCCACTAAGGTGTCGTTTGTGGGATTGATGTTTGTTCCAAGGTAGGTGAACTCCTGAACTACCTCGAAATTGCTGATACCAACAGTGGCAGTAGCAGTAGTAGTAGTCCTAGGCTGTGGACAAATGTTGCTTTGTTTGTTGATAGCATGTACTTTGTTTTGTCCTCATTTAATTCCAGGCAAACAGTTTCACCTGTTCTTCAATCGCATAGCCTAGGAGCAGGTTGGACTTGTTGAAGATAGTGTTTTCCCTGCTCGCGCACTATCTGCTTCAAGACTATGTTGAAGAAGTCACATGACAACGCATCTCCTTGTCTAAACCCTGCGTATGTTTCGAATAACTCGGATGAGGTGTTACCCATTTGCACACTGCACTGCGTATTGCTTAGCGCCATGCGGCACTGCTGGATCAGTTTTTTTGGGATCCCGAATTCAGACATCGCCATCATAAGCTCTAGGCGGTGGATGCTGAAAACTTTACTTAAACTACTTCAAAAACAAGTAAATTCTTTCCGAAATGGAACCTACTATTTTCTCTCCCTGAATTTTAAGTTAAAAATTAAATCTCAAAGAAGTGATATTAATTAAACAAAGTTGATTAATATCGTTTGTGCTGTTTTCGATTTTTTTTAATCAAAACAGGCCCCGTTTTTACGGCTTAGCTCGTGGTAATATATCACAATTTGGTCTGCTAATAGCAGACAGTTCACATTTCAAATTTTATGTTGTTTTAACTTTTCGCCCTCTAACAAAATCGATCTTTACGATTACTTTGATTTTCCTTAAATGCAACTCTGGCGACCAATATTTATTTTGCATATAAACATCTATGAAAGTTGAACATGCAATCTTAGACATCTTGTTGCTTGTCATTATTGGAGGCACGGTAGACAAGCTCACGTCACAACATTCGTGCATTGAAAAATTGATTGTGTACATTTTGTAATGTCTATATACATTATGCGTTAGTGTAGTTTTATTTTTGTTGATGTCAAAAATATCTCTGTACTTGTAGGCAAGCATGTACTATCAATCACATTTGCTCACAAAAAATGTAAAAGAAAAGAAAAACTTCAACGTCCTAAAAGAAACTCAAACCATTTGAAAAACAAACCTGTATAGATATAAATATAATTTCTGTCAGTTCTCAGATCTTATCTTTCATGGTCAACATAAAAATATGATTCCAATTTGTCAGCTGATGCGTTGATGATATATGACGTCCAAAATCAACAACCACGCTATGAATTTTCACAGCAAATGTCTCGCGTTGAATTTGTAATTGTGCTGAAGATAAACTATCTAAATGCTCTTTGTTGATTTTTGATATTTTTTTCTTTTATTTTGACACGCAATATGATCCAATTATGTATTAAGTTCACAACTTTGTCTGCCTCGTGCCGAGTTTTTGAGCTGCATTGCTTTCTGCATCAAGCATATTCCTTTTGTTTTGATTTGAAATAATATCTTGGGTGCTTTAATGTTATTGCATTTGATTGCAAGAAAGAGAAATGATATGTATTGACTTACTGGCACCCTTGCTGACTTTAAATATGTAGCAATCTGTAATAATAAAACTGAGTTAATTATTTTAAGAGCTGATAGTATAAGAAGGTTTGGGTTTAAAAGAAATTAAAAGTTATTTTAATGGTTTTTAAATACCCTTAAAATTAGAATTGATTCATGAGGGATAATAATAGTTTATTTATTTATTTATTAATTAATTTATTTATTTGTTTATTTACTGTCATGGAAATCTTAAAAATCTTCAAATGGATTGTAATAAGAAGCAGCATTGCTTATGGGTATATTCAGACCATAATTAGAATTATACAGGGTGATTCACGAGCGTTGTGCCAAAAAGCTAGACCGTGTAGGTTGAGTTGAGACAAGAAAAAAATCGTATGGGAGGGGGGGTCTATTCCCCCCGTTTAGCCGGGAGGGGCAATTTTCTGAAAAATTGACTTATTTTATAAAAAAAAATATTAAAAATCAACGGCTTCGTTTACAACACCGTGTTGTACCTTTTTGAAAAGCCAGAAATATCTTCTTTCATTTTGTTTTTAAATTAAATTGTTTTAATGAACAATTTA
>CAKKXW010000004.1:52603247-52613902 GCA_920937365.1 Sphaerophoria rueppellii | reverse complement strand
GTCTACTCCGAAGACATGTGTTGAAGCTTCAAGCTGCTGCCAGGTAAATACCTTAACCTTCGTCAGCTTGTGTAGCTACCCAAGTATCATCCAATAAGTTACCCACCTCGTTTCTCCACCCAGCATCACAGTGAGTCGAGCTAGCTCACCACCCGCTCCTTAGAGCCGATCAATACTTAGCCAACAGAAATAAGCATTCAGCATTCCAGAACTTGAGACTTTACCTCCTCTTCTTCGGTTTGCGAATAAGAATAAAGAAATATCAAGATCAATGTCCGTCGACGCTTTGTTCTTCGATCTTTACTTACCTACTGTACTCTCTGTACAAGGTATGCAGCTTGTTTTGAACCCATCGATGTGTTCGACTGCTTCCAATTCCATAAATGGACCGTCGTCGAACTTCGAAGTTGTGTACAGAAGCCTCATCTGGAATATACTTACTTTCGTCATTTCGGTCATCCACCGCTGTGCTGATCGTCTTCGTCGTCGGTGTTGTACAGCACCATAACTTCTCATCACATCGCATGCATGCAATAGTACTAAAATACATCAGCGGGTGGTATGTGTACCAGTATATATTGCAATTCCCTGAGCTGCTGCACCTTCAAATCCAAGAAAGGGACTGACTTTTTGTGGAGGACCGATCATCATCAACATCGATGGTCGGTTGGTTTCGCGCGGCCGCGGTCGTCCTCATCATCATCATCATCAGCGTAACCAACAAATGTTGCACATCGCAAATTAAACGAAAAACCGAAATCTAGACTTGTGGAATCTCAGAAAATTCTTATGTGGATGATGACATGTCCAGGAGCGCATTTGATAACCCTGCACAAATTTAAATAAACCTTAATTAGAAAATATTATCAATTATGAAGAATTTTCCCTTGCAAGGATTTTGTCCAGGTCTAGAAAAAGATGTCGTCTGTGTGAAACTATAAAACTCATATAAGTTCACAGTATATAAAAATTAGGCAATGATCTAAGCGCCTTGAAAGTGTCCAAAATGAATCCCACAGAATACGAAACATCTTTCCAGATAAACAATCTATCTGTGTCCAGTCCATCCTACCGAATGATTGTCCTTTTTTTTCAAAGGTGTGTATTTGCTATGCGAGAATACTTTGACGACAAAGGCGAACACAGACATAGAAGGGTGTCCATATTGGTGATCTCGCTCAAGGGAATAACATGACTCGCCATTGTGTGGCGGGTGGCTATGCCTGGTGCTCCAGCAGTATCAGCAAGAGAATAAAACATCAACCTGACGACGACCAACGATGATGATGAGGACGACATCGACATCGACATCGACAGTAAAAACGACAACAACGACCATGGACTTGAATGTTGCTCCTGCTCCTGCTGCTGGGGGATTTTTTCGATTTTATTGTTTTTTGCTTCCCTTCTTGAATTTAAACTTGGTCGTGACTTATCGATTGGAATGATATGGAAAATTTTTGTAATATTTCTTGGACGTTTTTTTTTCTTGTCGATGTTTGTTTTTTTTCTTTTTCGTTGGAGAACTTTTGATGGCCGCTTCAATGCAGATGTATTGAATGTGTGGCTTTGCTGCTGATTCTGTTGCTGTTGTTTTGCTGATCGCTGATGATGTTAGCTGTTATGAACCAATCTGATGATGAACCATTTAAATCTGAAGCTGTTTTTTGCTCTTTCTGTTGGTTCCTCTTTTTAAGAAGATTCACCTAATATGGCCGATGAGGACATGTTCTTTGTCAGGTCAATAAAAACGAATGTGAACTGTAGTAGCTGATGATAGTTTCTTCAATTGAATTCAATCATACACGGAAAAAACTTGAAATTGTCTTAGAAAACAGGAGGACAAAGCTTTTACATTTGTAAACGAAAGAGCTGAAGATCGAACATGATTTTTAATAATTTATTCATTTTGTCTCACAACAATGGTGATTGAGAGGATCCACATATTTTAAAATTAATCAAAACATTTTTACAAAATGTAGACTGTCACCGGTAGGTTACACCTTTCCTGTTTTTCTTTCAGTGCAAGATCGACCCTTCACTTACAAAATAATTCTCAGTATGATAAACTTCAATTTATAAAACAATACGAGCCACAAACACAATAGCTCCTACAGAAGATCTTCAGTATCACTTCACCGATATCCCTCAATTCACCCCTTGAAATTCATGAAATTCATTTCAGCTTCTCCATGGGGCACATAGGTCGGAAATAAAACTTTGATCCTGATGAGAATGAAAACTTTTGTTATAACTTCTGTGCCTCTGTCTGTTATGTGACTATACACGGTTAAAAGATCGAGATTTGAGTCCACAAAATTACATTGGCTTTGGCGGGAAGAAACGCTTTTCATCATTCCCTTCCAGAAACTTGCAAGAATGAAAGAGAATACTTTCAATAACAGGTCCGAACAAGAGGTGCTATAGAGACAAACAGACGATTATTTGCTACTAATTAAGGTTCTTTGAGAACAAAAAGAAATCATGTTGATGATGAAAAACTGGATAGACTCAGCGGTAAATGTGCCTTTTGTAACAATTATTTCTCCGTGAGAGAAGTCAAGAACCCAGGTAAAGGTGTTAATGGGCATTGAGCACACGAAGAGTATTGTTTAACTGAACTTAATTGAAAGAGAATCTCAGGCTTCGAATGTTTTAAGTGTAATGATCAATTAAGATTCACACATTCCTATGGTTTTTCGTTTCTAACAGAATTCTAGGAGAAAGTTGACAAGAAGTGCTGTCATGTCAGCTATTTAGCGGAAAGAAACTTCGGATTTTAAAAATAGGGTTTTCTAACGCATATTACGTTCATATAGTGAACTGTCTTCTTTACTTGACAATTTGAAATCGAGGGAGGTATTAAAACATAATAACGAGCAGAGTATCGAAGAACATCGGTGAACATTGGTTAAAAAAACTGAGTAGGGAGAACTTAACAGATATGCGACATTCTAAGCTTGGTCGAAGTTCTTTTCTATTAATATTGATCAAAATTCAGCCCTCAAAGGCGAATATCGCATTTGCAAGAAAGAAGTGAACTCAAATTCTTATATACTTACTTAAGGTGGCTACAGTCCGTTGTGAGTTGTGAACTTGGGCCTCAACTAACAGTCGTCGCCAGACAGCTGGGTCCCTAATTATAGCTGTCTCCATTTTTACACTCCAAGTTGATTGAGGTCCTCTTACACTTGGGTGCGCTATCTGAGTCCCGATCTTCTTCTTCTTCTTCGTTTCTCGGGAATAGTGTCGAAGGCTGTCCGTGCTGGAGCATTGGTGTCCATCCGCTCTGTATGAACGTGCCATCTGTGTAGCTTGACCTTGACCCTTCTGCCTAGATCTGTGTCGTTGTACAACCCGTAATGTTCGCTGTTGAATATTCTCCTTCATTCCCCATCAATGTATACGGGGCCATATAGATAGACCGAAGGAGTTTCCTCTCGAAAAAGCCTAAGGCACATCCATGGGATTTTCAAGGTCCATGTTTCTGCACCATACAACAGAACTGGAACGATGGAGTTGAATGTGTTATAAAGTGTTCCTTTAGTTGATCGAGAGAGGGTTCCAGGAAACACGGATTAGCAAGAGTTATTCTTCGTAGTTTATCTGATCTAGGCACTGGTGTTATTGCCCCGGTTAATAGCGGAGCCTAGGTAGACAAAGCACGATGTTAAAGAAATCGCATGGCAGTGCATTGTAGTCTGAATCCTTTTTTGACGTCGAAATATTCCACAAGCTCGTTTCCAACCTTGATGGCACAGCGTGTTGACGAACGGCTTCAGCATAGAGGATCTTGTAGTAAGTGATGTTAAGTGGGCTGATTCCTCTGCCATTGGCGAAGTTTAAAGGATTTCCCTTTTTCAACAAATTTCCCTTGCCAACGTTCCATTTATTGGGCATGCCTTACAGAAGATTTGGTGCATACTCCTATCATAGATCATCACCTGCTGCTTTCAACAGAGGCTTTGTTGGATTTCAGCCGTGATATTGCCGTTTTCACTTCTTCTAGGTCGGGGTCACGGAATTGTTGGCTCTCATCGTGTCCAAAGAATGGCTCCTGCCATTCTTGCTCGATGACCTAGAGCCAGTTGTTTTACCTTACGGTAAAACTTAACTTCCTAACTTCATTCCTGTCGTTGGCTCTCTCAACATCGTCGATCTGATGCTTATCATTCGCCCTCAATTTTCTTCTGAAAAGCCGGCGTTCGTCCTCTTTTGCTCGCACAGCTCACAAGTAGCTCTAGTTCTTCTATGCAGCGTCGCTTTGTATGTCTCCTACCTGGCTGCACGAGTTATAAGAAATTGATTTATTATTTCCTTTTCTTATATATAGGTTAGAATTTAATAGATTAAACAGAATATTAATTTTGGGTTTTATAAATGAATGCGGGTTTTATTCAATTTTTTATTCTTTTTTAAGGACTTTACAGTTGCAATATAACTTCAGTGTAATTCGATTCTAACTGTCCAAAAAATTCTTCTTCGAGTTTTCCAGTTTTTTTATCGAAAAACGACGTTGCAAAAACATGCTTAACGGTAGCTTGGGACGCTCTCTGACATTCCAGGCTTTGACTTTCTAGCTGAGATGTTAATTGGAATGCTTGGCTCGATTCCATTCGTGTTGTTCGATTCTTTTCGTGTCTGCTCTTCGATATTCCAGGCTTTGGCTTCCCAGCTGAGATGTGAATTGGAATGCTTCACTCGATTCGTTACATGTCTCTCGTTGTTAGCAAATTAGAAGGTATGTGCCAGTGTTGCCATGTAACTCACGCTTTGTTTGCTGTGTGAAACCTATAGCACATTAGAGGCGGCATCTCTAACTGCTTTCTGGCAATGTAACGACTGGTCTTCGATTCTTGATGTTGGCGGCATGGAACTGCTTAAGAGGTTTCTGGAAACTCGATCACTCGGAAGATCTGGCGATCTCTTGCGATTGTAGCTGTCCGACGACGTCGAATTTTCTTGCTGCATTTCCTTGTTTTGACCGTTGTCGGGATGTTCGTAGCACTACCTTGGCTACGACGAGGTAGTGGTCAGAGTCGATGTTGGTTCCTCGTAAAGTTCGAATATCTAGAGTGCTGGATATTTGTCTTCCGTTAATCGCAATGTGATCAATCTGGTTGACGGTTGATTGATCGGGAATAATAAATATGTACTCCACAAAGGGAAAAGAATTTGGGCAAGCGTAGAGGTGATCGAAAACCCGATCTATGGAGGACCATGTTTCAAAGGGAAGGATGATACGCAAAGCAATGGTAGTTACCATTAGATGAAGTTGATGCCATGAAAATCGTTACAAAAATTTAAAGTGAAGTCAACCACAAATGCAAATAGAAGCATTAGAATCAACAACCATGAGGAATGAGGTCATAGGTGGACCTCACACAACGGGGAATTACAGAAACCCCTATGAACCGAGAGAAATGGACATGTAGGTACAATAGAAATGGAGGGATAACCATGATAAGAAGTGTAGATGAAGTCATTTTTTTTCGAAAATTAAACGTTACTGCAGATAGAATGTAAAGCAGGCTTAATTTGCAGTAAGTATAATATATAGCTATTTTTACCCGCAAGGTGAATGGTCAGCAAAGTAATATTTAGCCTCATTAGAGTGTTCAGATACGCAAACAGCGAAATAGTTAGATCGAAAGCCAATTCAGGATCTAAAAAGTGATTCAGTTGAATAAACAAAAATCACGAAGTTAGTGCTTATGGTAGAAACATTCCTTAAGCTGAAGACCAAAACTGTCTTAGCAGTAATTTGCCTATAAGTCGATTGTTTTCCATCAAGATGCACGTCTTCACGCATTTTGATTATCCATCTTAAAAGTGCTACTGTTTCTTAGCCCACGAAATCCTTTAAGCATGACCCACGAAAACCAAGTACACCATCTTAGAGAGTGCAATTTAAAAGTCGTAAATTTTCTCGGTTTATCATCAATATAGATCACCTAAATCCCACCTAATTACAATAATCTTAATCCAAAACAATCCAGAGCCAATGGCTGGAAAATAAAAAAAAAAAAATTAAATTCTTTTTAATCCTTGTTGCAAATGCACATTTAGTTCCTTACAACTTCATGGGCAAGTGCCCAGTAGGATACTTTTTATTCGTTAAACTATTCCAAAAGTCGTGACCATAGTCATCGCCATCTTCCGTCGTGTGCAATATCCGCGATAAGATTTTCAATAAATTGTTTTGGATGCGACTGTTGATGGTGGTCGTTGGATTCAACATCCAATAAGACAGCCACCGTCTACCGAAACCAAGGCGGACAATCATCCAATGTTAATCGCAACAGACTTTCAATAAAGCTTCTGATTGTGCGTTTGAGCCTTAGAAAGTCATGACTAATTTTATAACTCTTTTTTTTCTAGGCACATGAAAAAGCACCTGAAGCCAAATAAAACTTACAATTGCCCTGAATGTGATTTTAAGGCCAAGATACCGGCTCATATCAGGCGACATATCAGAACACACACCGGAGAGCGTCCTTACAAATGTCCCCATTGTGATTACAGTTCGGGTTATATTGTAAGTTCATTCTGTTTTTTTTAGATGAATTTTGCAATTATAAATTTGTCTTTAGGAAAATCTAAGAAAGCATGTCCTGACAACGAGGAAGCATCCAGGGAAATTCATCTATCAGTGTGCAGAATGTGATCCAGAAAATCAATTCAAAACAAATTACAATAATGAATATCGGTTGCATTTGGAAAAACTTCATGGGAAATGAGTATTTTATTCAAAGTGTTTATGGAAGCTGAGTTAAATGATCTGCATCTGCAGTAAGGCTATAGTCTATATTTAAGTTTCTTTGTTGTATTAGTCTTGTAAGCCCATTAAATAAACTATTCTACTATTTTTGCATTGAAAAAAAAATATATAACCCTTGTTTTTTTCACTACTCAGTAGCCAGCACAGTAATCAAGTGCGAATAAGACTTTATCTGTTAAATTCAGTTTATATGGCAATTGTTACATACAGCGTCGCAAAATTAACCTGAGGGTTGCACCTCGGGCTACACAAAATTAGCAAGTACCTAAGCGACAAGCGAGTGCATAACTGAGATAAGCTCAGATCATTGGATTTGCGTACCAAAATAATTCTTCTTAACCCAACAGCGCTGTCTTCATTTCAATGATTGAAAGTTCTATCGCCGGCACAACTGTCATTTTTTACTGGGCTTTTGGTCGACTGCAATCCAAATTATTGTTGTTTGCCGAGGGAAATTTTGCTGTGCTGGCTACTGAGTAGCGAAATAAACACGACTATTAAGAACAAACTTCCATAATTAGATTTATAATTTGGTTTAAAGATTTGCTACTTTTTTCTTCCCTCCTTTTTAACAATCTGTTTCTGTTTAGCATTTCTCGGAATAAGGAGCTAAAGAAAACCTTTTGAATTTTGATTTATGTACACGATACAATGTGAATGTTTAAAAGGGAAATTTTAACAGTTTGTGTACTGTCCCATTCAATATTGGAATATTTTGTGTATTATTTGATGTGAGAACCACTTTCACTTTAGCCACAATATGGAACACATTTTTTTTATCTATGCTTCGAACCAACTGAGTAAAGAACTACTAGATGGCGCTGCATTGTGTTAAACTGTGGCAACTGGTGAAGGTTTACCCACTTGCCGCATGGTGGCTCTACCGATCGATTTAAAGCAGCCGTTTTTCGGTCAGATGAGCACGCTGCAAACCAGCTGCCAACTTATCATCCGCTGGTAGCTTAGCATGGCGGTACTTTTTACCGCGAAAAGAAAACAATTCTTTGTAACTTGTTCGATGAAAATCAATCTTTGTTTCTCATCTTTGTCAAAAGAAGTAAAGAAACACTTGAAAAACCTCAAAAATAGAGTGGTTTTCTATAAGGCTTTATCTCAGTAGATAAAAATCGGATTGAAGCGAAAATAAAAAGTTTTTGAAAGGTTATAATTTATATTGAGTTAAGAAAATACTGTTGGTCGTTTTCGCTTGAGCGTTTAAAAAGTTCACTTATTTCTGAATTTTTTTTTTAATCCAACCGAATCCCAGAGTATTCGACCTCAAAATCCGTTCAAAAATATTTTGTAGGTTTTTCTTATTGGAATTGCCTTAAAATATTATTTTATAACTTATAACTTACTTACACTGAAAAAAAATGTTCAGGTTAAATAAAACAAAAATTTGAAATTAAGTAGTTTATTCTTTTTTAAATTTAATTTAATTCATTTTATACCTATTTTTTTTTTAATTTTTTAGTTCAAATAAACATAATCTGAGTCTTCCTTTAAGAATAATATAATGCAAATGGGGCGAATTTCCTATATTGAGGTTAAATTTTTTGTAGTTCAGGGAAGGCTTGTCTACATGAGTTTAAGTAATAGTTTAAAATTTCGAGCGAAATTTAAAACTATTACTTAAACTCATGTTAAAAAGTTTATCTCATAATAAAATAATAGTTACAAATTTCGCGCGAAATCCATGTTACGGAGACAATCGTATGCTTTAAAGAAATCCGTGTGGAATGTGGGTCCCGGCAGCACATACTTTCTTATAAGTGGAATAAGAATCTGAAAATGAATTTTTTGTAAGAGAAATCGTTTTATTTAGAAATTTCTTGAAACTCACCTGAGCGCTTCAGACATTGTCTTCGCATATCTCTAGGTGAGGATCCTCCGAACCGTCCTCGATCATTCCGAGGCGCCAATGCCCATCAACTCAGCGCGGGTTGGGGTCGAAATTCGTATTCAAAAATTCTGTATTCCAAAATTCTGTATTTTAGAATTCTGTAAATTCAAAATTCTGTATTCTAAAATTCTGTAAATACAAAATTCTGGATTTCAGAATTCTGTTTTCAAAAATTATAATCTATGCTTCAAGGTTCTGCATAGAAAACATCAAAAATCTGTACTCCTAAATTTTGTAAACGATAAAAGAAAAATTATTTTGATAATGAAAAAAAGTGCGCACTTTTTTCATTATCAAAACAATTTTTCTTTTATCATTTACAGAATTTAGGAGTACAGATTTTTGATGTTTTCTATGCAGAACCTTGAAGCATAGATTATAACTCTAACGTAACGGACCTCTCTCCAACTAATTTTATTTATTTATTTATTTACTTAATATCGAAAATGCTTAACAACATAACAACAGTAAGATTTAAAATCTTATAAGCTTATTATACAAAAACAATGGCTGAGCAAAGATAAAAAAAAAAATTTACTGTAATTATTAAAACTATCATAATATGAATTAAAATTATACATTACATGTTCATATTGAAAAATAAGACCTAAGCCTTCTTTTTATGTTTGTTGCGTTCAGATTTTGTTTTATATTACGAGGTAAGGTGTTCCAAAGCTTAATAGAATTTACAAAAAATTGACGTTCCGATGTTAAATATGCGTAAGGAGGGATAATCAACTGATGAGATCTGTTTGAAGACCCGGTTCTTACTCTCTCAAAACAATATTGCGGTTGGCGTGTGAGAAGTATGTCAGAAAGCAAAATCAAACTACGAAATTCTATATATTTTTGAAAAGGCATGCCCAATAATTGCGGAGCAAAACTAGATATTCTATCATACCGTCGCAATCCAAAAGCATAACGAATGATTGAGTTGAAAGCTACATTAAGTTTTCGCCTGCTCATGAAGCTGCAGTTACAAAAGATTTGCATATGGTATACATGAATCACATACCTTGATAACACATTTTGCGTTCGACAGCTTAAGTTAAGTGTTATAAGTTAATCGTGATAAATTGAATTCAGAAACAATGGCAACTATTAAATTATTAAAATCTAATAAAGGAAAGGATAAATTGTGTGTCGATGGTTTTATGTTCTACAACGAAAGAACAACGAAAAAAAATATATAATTGGGCGTGCGCTTAGCGAATAAAAAATGAATGTAAAGCTCGTGTTGGAACAAAATTGATTGATAATGTGCACACGATAACTAAACAATCTTGGAATTACAGAATTTCTAAAAGCAGAATAATGGATTTGCAGAATTTTGAAAAACAGAATTTTGGATTTACAGAATTTTGCATTTACAGAATTTTGAAATACAGAATAATAGAAAAGCAGAATAATGGAATACAGAATTATGTTCATACAGAATTTTTTCTTCAGATACAGAATTTCGTTCATACAGAATAACGACCCGTTCCCACTCGGCGCCCCAGAACAAAAGTAGGTATTTTAATACATATTGTAATATTCGGCTTGGTCCGACAATTAAAACTTATTCACTTTTCAAATAAAACACAAATTCACTTTATTCAAATCACTCACAAACTTATTTATTCAACACTTTCAATTATTACTTTCAAACACAGTGTCTTTACTTTATAGCAGTTCACATACAATTAATAATTGCTTCGACACCGAGCGGGTATTTATACAACCCAAATAAGTTCGAGAAACTACTAGGTTCTAGTAGGCGCTGAAACTTCTCGATGCTTAACGAAGTTCTCCTCTTAACCACTAGAGTGTATACACAATTACTTACAACTACAAATAAAACTTTTGCTACATAACTATTCAGCAATTAGACAATATAAGAGTGACAGAGATAGATAGTGTTTACACATTTAAGTATAGAGATATGTTAAGAAGACGTGGAACGTAATAGTTTGTAAATTAGAATGAATT
>CAKKXW010000004.1:52588864-52598921 GCA_920937365.1 Sphaerophoria rueppellii | reverse complement strand
ATAAAGGTCCCCTTTCTAGTGATTTTCATTTTGCTTTATACAAGTGGGCTGATTTTCCCTCCTCTCTTTTTAGTCAGCTCTGCTAAATGGGCTGCAGAAAACTGGTTTCTCATGGTTTTTGCAGGCTTCTATGAATACAAATATTTGTTCTAGTACATAACTATACAAATAAGAAACCTAATTTGTCTTAATTTCTGATAAGAAATTTTAAGACTACCAAGAGTCCTAGTAGCACGCCAATCACTTTCCTAAACAAATATTTACCTAGCAACCTTTTAAATCATAAACCATGCCATCTAAGAATGAAGAGAATGTGCTTTAAGTTATTTAATAACATAAATAATTTTCTTCTTTATTATTAAAATCAATATATGAAACAGAAACTCATTGAGAGAGGTACCTACAAGGAACCGGCAACACACATCAGCATACAGCATAGGAAAAAAAGTGAAATGTAGGCCAAATTCAAACATGAACTCTAGAGGTCACCTTGTAATTGTGTGTGAATGGAAATGAAAAGCAGACTGCCTCTGCTTTGCATTGGTAGATACATTGTTTTTTTTTTGTCTCCTTCAGATAGAATAATTCAATTAACATTGTGTTCCATTGTTCCCTAACCTTAACTTAACCCTCAGCAAAATATTCTGAATTACAATAAAAAATATGCATAGTTAATGTATTTTGATTCTTTCCCATTCATTTTTGAGCTCGTGGATTTGCTTTTTTTATAGGAAGGATACCTAGACCTACCCATAGCGCAGCGTAGGTTATTTTGGGTTGTGTGATCGATTAGAAAGCTCCTAAAAGGAAAGAGTTATGAAATGAACATAAACTAATTTATATTTGTGGAGTTGTTATTCTCAAAAAGAAAAAGAAAAATAGTTGAATAGGTACATGGCTGAGCCCTAATTTCTGCATGAGAGTTTTTTTTTTTTAGTAGAATCCTGATGTTATATTTAATCCAACTTTTAATGATTGTTTTTAATGATCGCTATAACTGGCCTCTAAGGTGGCGCTACACTCCATTGTGGACTTGGGCCTCAATCAACAGCCTCCGCCAGCCAGCTCGGTCCCTAGCTAGCTGCCTCCAGTTTTGCACTCCAAGTTGATTGAGGTCCTCTTCCACTTGAGTGTGCCACCTGAGACCTGAGTCGCGGTCTTCCTCTCCTCCTACGTCCCTCGGTAATAGTGTCGAGGATTCTCCTAGCCATAGCATTGATGTCCATCCGCTCTAAATGACCGAGCCATCTGAGGCTCTGGACCTTGACCCTTCTGGCTAGGCCCATGTCGTTGTACAACCCTTAAGTTCGCTGTCATATCTTCTTCGCCATTCCCCTTCAATGCACACGGGGCCAAAGATGGCCCGAAGAACTTTCCTCTCGAAACAGCCTAAGGCACTTTCATCCGATTTTGTCAAGGTCCATGCTTCTGCACCATACAGCTGGACTGGGATGATTAGGGTGTTGTACAATTTTACCTTAGTTGCTCGAGAGAGGGCTTTTCCACTCAATTGCTTTCTTAGCCCAAAGAAAAAGCGATAAGCAAGAGTTATTCTTCGTCTGATCTCGGCGCTCGCTGGTGTTATTGCCCGTGTTTATAACGGAGCCTAGGGAGACAAACCCCTCTACTACCTCGAAGTTGTATGCGTCTATTGTGACGTTCTGTCCGAGCCTTCGGTGTTGAGTGTCCTTCCTCGAAGACAGCATATACTTCGTTTTTTCCTCATTTACCACTAAACCAATTTTTGTCGCTTCTGTCTCAATTCTCACAACGTCGCCATTGACATCACGCTGTGTTCTACCCATTCCAAGTTGAACAGATTTTTAGAAGATTGTGCCTCTGGTGTTGACGGTGGAGTTCTGCACTATCTTCTCAAGAACGATGTTAAAGAAATCGCACGACAGTGCATCGCCTTGTCTGAATCCTTTTTTGACGTCGAAAGATTCCATTAGGTCGTAGCCAACCTTGATGGAGCAGCGTGAGTTCTCCACCGTCATTTTGCACTAGCGAACGAGCTTGGCAGGGATGCCAAATCTAAGCATAGCTTTAAACAGTTCGTCTCTGTAGATGCTGTCATACGCGGCCTTAAAATCGATGAAAAGGTGGTGGGTATCGATTTGGAGTTCATAGGTCTTTTCCAGGATCTGCCGCAACGTGAAAATTTGGTCGATGATTGACTTTCCTGGCCACATTGATGAGGATCAATCAGATTGTTGAGGGTTTTGTTCGTCGTCACCGTTTTACAGTCCATAGAAGTGGATTACCCCAGTCCCCAGCATTGACTGCGATTCTACTATGATGTTCTCTCTTTTATCTCTGCAGGCATCGGTTCTTGCTCGATGAACTTGAGCCAGCTGTTTAACTTTCCGATAAAACCTCCGAACTTCATTCCTACTGTTGGCTCTCTCAACATCCTCGTTCTAACGCTTCTCATGCTCTCTCTTTTTTCTCCGGAGAAGCCGGCGTTCCTCTTTCGCTCGTAGAGCTCACGAGCAGCTCTTGTCCTTCTATGCAGCGCCGCTTTGTATGTCTCCTGCTTGGCTGCATGGGCCTGCCTGCATTCTTCGTCAAACCAGGGGTTTCACTTTGGTGGCTGTGTGAAACCCAGCACATTAGAGGCGGCATCTCTAACTGCTTTCTGGCAATGTTTCTACTGGTCTTTGATACTTGATGTTGGAGGTATAGGACTCCTTAAGAGGTTACTTGACACTCGAAGGATCTGGCGATTTCTTGCGATTGTAGCCGTCCGACGTCGAATTTTCTTGCAGCATTTCCTATGACGAGGTAGTGGTCCGAGCCGATGTTAGCTCCTCGGAAAGTTCGAACATCTAAAATGCTGAACACGGGCCTTCCGTCGATCGTAATGTGATCAATCTGACGGTTGATTGATCAGGAGATCTCCATGTACCTTTATGGATGTTGAGATGTTGAGACCAGGTGCTTACTACCACAACATTTCGCCCCGCAGCAAAATCGATCAGCCTTATTCCGTTATCGAAAGCACAGCCTGCACGACACCGGCTGTGCTTTGCGACTGTTCCACCAAAGATGTCCTCTTTTCCCAGGTTTTCGTTAAAATCGCCGAGGACAATTTTAATGTCATAGCTAGGACATTGCTCGTATGTTTTGTCAAGGAGCTCGTAAAACTCGTCTTTGGTGTCGTCCTTTTTCTCTTCTGTGGGGGCATGCGCGCATATTAGGCTAATGTTGCGAATTTAGCCTTGATTCGGATTGTCGTGATGCGTTCGCCTTCGCTTACACATTTGCAGCTCAAGACTTTTTGCCTGAGTCTGCTTCCCACGAAGAATCCGCATCCAAAGAGTCGCTGTTGTTGCTCTCGGTAACAATTACCATAGTAGATGTCGCAGTTTTTCATCCTCCTTTTGCCCGGTCCATCTCATCGCATTTCCTGGATAGCGGTAATATCTGCATTGTAGCAGTTGAGGGTCTCCGCTAACTGTTCGGCAGCACGCGGTCTATTAAGGGACCTAACATTCCACGTGCATATCCGAAAATCGTTGTCCTTTGTACATTTGCTTGGGTCGCCATCAGTGTATCCGTCCGTTTCCGAGGCCTGTTGTTGCTTCGCAACTAAAATTTTTTTCTACGTGGTCGGGAAGTCACCCCAACGCACAACCCCCAACCTGGAGTACCAGGCACTTGATGTGACTCCAAGTGCAAGAGCCGGAAAAACCGCTCCTTTTACGGCCTGGGCTTCAAATAAGTCGAAGTAGCCCGTGAAGGTGTTCACCAAGTATTTCGGCCTAACTGGAACTGGAGACACCACCGTTGATTCCAAAGAAGAAATGCATTCGCTACCGTCCCTCGGATGGGAGTGCCTTGGTGGGAACACTCCTTCGTTGTTGGATAATTGGTAATAACAGCCTACTCCGCTTCGACCTATCGACTATGGGAGGCCCTTCTGCGAAATCAAGTTTTACGATCGCATAGCTCTAAGCTTCATAGTAGTAGTTACCGTAAGCCGCTCCGCCACGTCAAGACTTACCCCATGGAGGAACTTTTGGTTCTAGCAAAACGACTTAAAATCTCTCGGTAACTCCAAATGGACATTAGTTTACTCATTGAATTATTGCGAACCAATGTTCATGTCATCATTGACGCCATATGTCCAGATTCATTGTAAAAAGTAGTGAAAAGTAAGACTGATGGCGTGAACTAAGAAGCTCATAAAAATCATATCTCTAAATATTTTTACAAAACACCCAATACCTTCATTGCAAGAGTGTTCCAAATAGTTCTCAATCATAACTCTTCTGCAGTGTCGCCTGAATTGAATTTGAAATTTGAATATGTACTCCAAAAAATTTGCAATTCAAAAAATATATTTATATTTTTTTAATGTTTATTTTTGTTCTTTGCTGCAAAACACATTATACAGGGTGATTCACGAGCGTTGTGCCAAAAAGCTAGAGCGTGTAGGTTGAGTTCAGACAAGAAAAAAATCGTATTTAGCCGGGAGGGGCAATTTTCTGAAAAATTGACCTATTTTATAAAAAAAAAAATTTGTTGTTTTTTTTTCTCAAAATTTGGATTTTGAAAATTAATAATTTTGCAACTATTCGCTAAAACAATTTAATTTAAAAACAAAATGAAAGAAGATGTTTCTGGCTTTCCAAAAAGGTACAACACGGTGTTGTAAACGAAGCCGTTGATTTATAATATTTTTTTTATAGAATAAGTCAATTTTTCAGAAAATTGCCCCTCCCATACGTTTTTTTTCTTGTCTCAACTCAACCTACACGCTCTAGCTTTTTGGCACAACGCTCGCGAATCACCTTGTATAGACAACAATAATTCATACTGTCTGCTTATACAAAAATGGCTAGGTACTTTAGACATTTAAGCTAGAACATTTGTTGTGTTTGCATTAGGTAGATGCCTATTTTTAAATTCAAAATTTCCATTTTACAGACTTTACTCGACAATTTTCGTTAATTGTTATATTTTGAGTTTAAGTAAACAATCTGTACGGATGGTTTATCCCCATACATCCACGATTCAAACCGATAAAAAGGAATATGTAAATAAATTAATGCAGTATTGAATGCCAACAAAGAAAAATTAAAGTTAAGCTTGAACTCTGCTTCACCTTAAAATTAAAACTCAATACAATACGCGTTTACTTGCATGGTTGTTATAGTGGGGAGTTCAAGTTTATTATTTACCAGGAAGTTCAAGACTTGACATTTTGTGCTTGCAAGCAAAACAATGTATAGCTCGTTTCTTCAGGCAATACATATAGCCTTCAGCACTCCACTTTGCGTCTGTGATATGCGGATACCTTAAATTTGGAACGATGACTAAGTGAAAGCTGTTTGGTGATTGTTATTGTTATTCGATTTTTTGTTTGCAAATTTTTGTTCCTTTGCTTCTTTTTTTGCAAATGTTTCCCACGCGCAGACTTCTTTTTTATCATTTTGCACGCAATACTAATACTTAAACTGAAATTATATTTTCCCACCCACAGGCAAAAATAATATGTGTCTATTTTCACCACAGACAAGAAGGTACAATACCTCTAAAAAATATTCTAGAAAAAATATAATTTTGTTTATCTTTTTATTTGGTCTCACGTGATGTATCTGTGTTTCTATATGGCTTGAATGCCATAATAAAATCAGGAACAAAGATAACGCATCTATTTCAGTAATACAATAGCACGAAGATAAAAATACTATAAACTTGTTATTCTAGTCCATGTTGCGAGATGTATGTACTCGAATGAGTTAGTTAGGAAACTGGGAAAGAAAATGTAGAAAACACCCAACAAATACGAAGTGTGCAATCATGGTCATTATTGATGCCATTGATGGAATTGAAATCAATTCAGACGTTCAGAGCTATAATCTAATACATTTACTGAAGTATCTTGTTAGTAGGCATGAATTTATTGGACTGAAAATTCATTGGACATTGTAACAGAAATGCACTAGACTCTGGAAAATTCCATAACACATAGAAAAATTGATATTTAAGAATAGCGGAAGTGAAATCAATTTCTGAATCTCCAATATTAGATTGAAGAAAATTCATTATATGATTGTGGTTGTTTACCAACTTCACATATTCGTATATTAACAGAAATGAAGGTTTAAATACTTCTTGAAGGTCTTCAATTTATTGCTTTCGGCAGTAGTTCCCTGGATTGAGGTGACCTCTAATTTATGCCGATTCCAAACGGCCGAGTTGAGAAGCGCCTTTTCTTGAAAGCTTTTTCAGTAAGTGGGTATTTTTCATGAAAAATGAAACAAACATTTAAGAAGCTAGTAGGATCCTAACCTAAGCCTTCTGTGTTATTGGTCAACGGACATAACCATAACGTTAAGAGTACTCGAGATATTGTTGAAGAGTGTAATTGAAATTGAAATCAAGAAGAATTTCTCTTCGGACATTGCCCAGTGCCCACCTTTTCAGTTATCGTAGAGCACTTTGGACCATAGCGTATGACTGATAAAATAAATTGCTGTATTAGATTTGTTGTGCCAAGCCCCAGAAACAGAAAAACGTTTAGTATTTCTTCCCCGATCTCCACCACAGTTGTCGTTTGTGGGATTTATATTTGTTCCGAGTTTTTTGTTTTAATTCTTTTACAAACAACAGTAACGTGTTTTTATTTTGTACCTAAGTCATTTACTTTGGATTGTCCCCAGTCACTTCTTCATGAGTTGAAGTTGACGTCAAAGTTGTGGAAGTGTTGACATCTGCTACAGTGAAGAAAACACGTGACACCGCATCTCCTGCGTATGTTTAAAATAACTCCCGTGAGCTTGTATTACGCTTTTTTTCGGAATCCTGGGTTCAGGCATTGCTAGGATTTCATTTGACTATAAAGTAGTTGAATATGGATTTGTAGCGATTAGTAATTTTAAACAAATATTTTTACTAATTTTTTTGATCACTGTAAATACCCAACTTTTAACATTTTCATAAACATCCGGTACCACCTAACTTTTTGAATATTATTTAACATGGCATTGCCAGAAATGACATTTAGTGCTACCAAAAAAAGGAAGAAAAGAACAGAAAAGATCAGCTTCCTGTATAGTCTTTTTGACAGAATAAAATCAGCTGTTAAATATTCCAAGTCAATTCAAATTAAATACAATTTTTATTTGTTGGATTGTGGAGTCAATGAAGCTTTCTTTCAGAAAGTCCTCAGAAACAGCTCGGATTTGGAATAAACATTTCATTTGGAGGAAATTATTATTTATATTGTTTATATTTTTTTACAAAGGGCGATCCACGAGGGGTGTTTTTGCAAGAAAGTATAAAACTGCATTGTGAACCAAGTCCTTGATTTTAAATAATTTTTTTTAAAAAGGCTTTTTTCTTGTTATAAAATCAACTCCCCTTCCATATGATTTTTTTTTGTCTTAATGCAATCTTCACACTCCAATCACCAAAAACATCGCTCTTGGATCAGCCTTCATAAACAATATACAAATTGTTTAAACAATATAAATAATTATTTCCCCCAAATGAAATGTTTCTGATTTTAAACAATAAAAAAAATAAAAAAATTGAAAAAAAAAAAATCCAAATCCGATTTGTTTCTGAGGACTTTGTGAAAACCCTCTTTTTTGGGCTTCATTGACTCCACTAGGAAACAAGATACTGAATAGCTTATTAGATTTTCGGGAGAAATTTTTACTTGGGATTATAGTACAAATATTTTTACTTCCTCGGAAAACTCGTCAATCAACTAATTTAAAAAAATTGTTTGATTGGAAAAAAATAAAATGGTTTGGCATTTGAAATTTTGACATTTAAAAGTTTTCACAAAGCTGCACCATTAAAAAAGTAGGGGCAGAAAAAATGTACTAAACTGAGCTGAACAGCTTCATGGAACATAAAATGACAGATTGTAGAACAGTTTGGGGCAAGGTTTTTCCTCATGGAAAACAAAAACGTGTACTTTTTGGATCTTTTCTGTGCGGAATAGATTCATTAAACAGACCTTATGATTCGAATTTCTAACAACTCGAAATGTCAAATGAAATTAGTGTGTGTGACACTGAGAAAATTGAAGAAAGTCACTCGTCTAATCAATCTCATCGGTAGAGCACCTCAGCCACAGATTTGCACTGACAGTTTTTGTATACGAGCATGAAAATAAAATCTTGTATTAGACCTTTTTATTTCGATACTGATTTCCTAACTCTGTGATCCCACAACCCTTAAATATCAATTTCAGTACGGTAGAGTTACATCAACCACTGAAATTTGATAATCACTCTTTTATCCACAGTTAAACTCGAATCTGCTCTCCTACAAACTTGAATATTTCATCTATCGTGAAACGTGAATATGATGGTGATAGCATATGAAGCTTGTTTATTTGCAATTTTTTTTTGGGTATATGCAAAGAAAGTCTCATGTCCTAAGAAATTACATACCTACGATTGACGATTTGAAAAAATAAAATTATCGTTTTCCCGAAATATCGTCTTAAGGTGCTAGCAAGACGCAGTGATAAGATCTTGCATAAGTCATGAAGACATGATATTGTGTCCAAGTAGGATACATCGTTCTTCTCCGAATTCAAATAAACTTATTATATTGCAATTTCAAAAAATTTATTCTTTGTACACAAAAAATTGCAAGCCTTTGAATGAATAAATTAACTAATTAATTCTTCAATAATAATTTAATATTGTTATGTCACCCGCAGCTACGGCAAAATGCATCCATACGATGATATTCAAGTTTCAAGAAATTCAACAAATAATTGCATTCCCCCTAAATTCTAAACCCATTTTTAAAATGTTCCTCAAGCTCGAAAACACCCTGTTTTTTTAAATGGCTTTGCAAAAATGTAACATCAAATAAAAATAGAAACAACCATATGGCGTGCTTATGTGCTGTGCAACACACTGCCACATATTGCAATTTGCAAAAGTTTTTTTTTTTTGTTTTTGTTTGTTGTTTTTTTTTTTTTTTGTTTAATTTTTATCTGATGTTAATATTAAACTTGAACTTTAGTGAAGTTGTTTTTATTTGTGCTATAGTTGTCTTGAACTTCTATCATTAAAACTGGAAGTGAGCTCACTTAAGGAAAAAACGAATACCGTTTTCGCGTTTCACTTATGTGAGCTATACACATAAACGGCAAAGGATTGACTATGACTACCCTTCTTTGGCAAGTCAAGAATAACCTTGAAAAGTATCCAACGGTTATATTGTATTCTTGTTATATTTGGCACAGTGTGCTTAAATAAGAGATTCAAGTGCTAGGGAAATTTTGGTTTTATGGTTCTTATGTCCTTAAAATGCGTATAGTAAAAATTTATATTCTCTGTGCTTGTATGGGTAAAGAGAAGAAGCGAAAGAACATAAATTACATATTTGAAAATGTTAAACTGTATTTAAAGGCTTCATGGAGAAAGTTTATGAAATATGTAATTTTATTGAGGTTAGTAGTCTTTTTTTTGTTTCGATGAAAAGAAGAAAATATTTACATATACGGTATATCGATAATATAGATTTTCATCAAAACTTTGGCGTTTAATTTTTGAAGATGAATACTGGAAAATTCGATTAACTTCTTTAACTAGGTTTTAAAAGTTTTAAAGGCACTTATGGTACTTGATAAACGTGTATTAACAATATTATTTATTTTTTTTTAACGTATATCTATTCTTTTTCTAAATAAGAAATACACTAACTAAAGGTGGCGCTACAGTCCGTTGTGAACTTGGGCCTCAGCCAACAGTCTCCGGTAGCTAGCTCGGTTCCTTTCGGCCTAACTGGAACTGGAGGCGCCACCGTTGATTCCAAAGAAGAAATTCATTCGCTGCCGTCCCTCGGTGGGAGTGCCTTGGTGGGAACACTCCTTCACGGGCAATTACACCAGCGCCGAGATCAGACGAAGAATAACTCTTGCTAATCGCTGTTTCTTTGGGCTTAGAAAGCAATTGAGTGGAAAAGCCCTCTCTCGAGCAACTAAGGTAAAACTGTAAAAGGTGAGTTAACGAAAGATTCGGGTTTCTTTGTCGCTAATCGTTCTCAATAAGAAGCAGACTAGAGCCGCGACCAC
>CAKKXW010000004.1:52566541-52579783 GCA_920937365.1 Sphaerophoria rueppellii | reverse complement strand
GAAGGCTAGATACGGTTTTGATCTGTAACGAGATATATTAACCAGAGATATCTGAAACAGTATGCGCCGGAACTTTAGCTACTTTTCCACCTTCCATAGCTAAACTTCAAGGACCCAGAAGAGGTTCTAGACGGCATTCCACTTATAAACTAGCTATCACCTGAAAGGCCCAGACTTCAGTGTGACTATTCCTAGATAGTACAACAACTGCTTCCCGAAGTTTGCAAGTGTGTCGTGCCGCCGATCCTCAAAAAAGGAGATCCCCTGAACTGCACCAACTACAGAAGTATAAGTCTCCTTAACATCGCCTATAAGATCTTGTCTGCCGTGCTGTGTGAACGTTTGAAGCCCTTCGTCAACAACATGATAGATCCTTATCAGTGTGACTTCAGACCCGGAAAGTCCACTATCGATCAAATATTCACCTTACGGCAGATCTTGGAGAAGACCCAGGAACTTCAAATCGATACCTTCCACCTTTTCATCGATTTCAAGGCCGCGTATGACAAAGTCTATAGAGACCAATTATATAGAGCAATGTCTAGTTTTGGCATCCCAGAAAAACTCGTCCGTCTGTGTAAGATGACAATGGAAAACTCAGGCTCTTCCATCATGGTCGAAAAAAACTTAGCGGACGCTTTTGATGTCAAAAAAGGTTTTAGACAAGCCGATGTTTGTCATGCGATTTCTTCAACATCATTCTTGAAAAGATCGTGCAAGTCTCCAACGTCAACACCAGAGGCATAATCTTTCAAAAATCTGTCCAGCTACTAGGGTACGCAGACGACATTGACATGATTGGAAGAACACAGCGTGATGTCAGTGGAGCGTTTGTGAGTCTTGAGACGGAGGCCAGGAAGATGCGACAGCGACATTGACCTAGCCAGAAAAGTTAAGGTCCAACGACTTAGATGGTTGGGTCATGTTGAGCGAATGGAAAATAATGCTCCGGCTCGTAGAGTTTTCGAATCCAACCTGGAAGGACGTCGCAGAAGAGGAAGACCGTGACTCAGGTGGAGCACACAGGTGGTAGAGGACCTAAACCAACTTGGCTTGCGAAACTGGAGACAGCTAGCTAGGGACTGAGCTGGCTGGAGAAGTTTGTAGGGTGAGGCCCTGGTCCGACCTGGACTGTAGCGCCACCATAAGTAAGTAAGTAAGATATCTTAACTAACCTAATTACTATAGTTCGTTGTCAATTCTGTCATTCTCCCAGGAAAGCACAAAATTATTCTATTTTCGGTTCAGATTAGCTATTGTTAAGTATTAATGAGAACGATTCATTAAAGGACATAATTAAATTACTTAACGTTCACTACCGCAGATTATTATTTATCTCCTTGTTCACAGAAATGAAAATCTAATAACACTCCTCGAACCAAGACAACTTACTCAATGTCCTTGAAGAACTCTGACCTCGAAATCGAATGTTCCCTTAAGTAAATTACTTCATCGATTTTTCATTCCTCTTTACAGTAGTTCCACTGTGAAATTGTAACAACTTTAAGGTAGTTGGGAATTATTTATGAGAAATTAAATTCCTTTGTACGATGCTTTTCAAACTTTGTTTTCAAGTTCACATCATTTATCAGGAGTCATTATTGATTCTGAGTCTTTCGCTCGGCATTAGAATTTAATTCTTAAGAGTCCATAAGCATTTACAAGGACTTCCAAAGTTAACAGAAACACTTTCATGGCAAAACAATACGTCATGCACATGTCTGTTCTTCTACTATGACATATGTACAGGGCCGGCCGTAGGCAAAGAAACCGTCACCATTGAAAACTGCGAAACTTACCGTTTTAAAAAGCAGTTAAAAAACGCCATATTCTGAGTTGTTCACATAGGTTTAGAAAAAAAATGTGTAATGTTGAATTTTAATTTTATTAAAAAACCTATATATCAAGTTGAATGTATTTGGACATTGCATCTTAAAACCTGCCGATCCCCTACTCTGCCTACGGCCGCCGTTTGAAGGTATGCTTAAAGAACTTTCTACTGAAGTCGCTGTGGGATTGCCTTATGAAAATTCTGCTTTTATTGAACTTTAAAGCAAATGATTTAATATTACCTATGATGGGCAAATTTAATTGCTGGGAAAGAGGACTAACCAGATGGTTCTTGTTCTCAAAGCGTATAGTTTTTGAAATAACAAGTGTCTTTCACAATGTTTAACATACTTTGAAGTATAGATTAAAGTTGTAAATGCAATAAAATAAGCAGGATAGTTTGCATTGGAATTTGTAATTGGTGGTTGGGTGTTGTAGGATCTGGGGCCATATGCGGTATCTCTCCTACACACCAAGAGATTACTTTACTTCCAAGTGGTAACCACCGGGTACTGGTTATATCACTAGATATAACTTGCGACACTTGTAACCGCGTGTGTAAAACGCAAAACAACGGCCCCACAAATTTGGAGGGAAGTGCGAGGGGCTAACAACTCCTCCTGTCTCCAAGAGACAGGCAGAACCCCGGATAACGACGCCTCTCAAATGGCAACCAAACCCGGCAGACAATGAAAAGAACAAATTGCGACATTTATTGGCTGTAGAAATGGCTGCTTTTAGCGCTGAGTGCGCCGTTTTGGCTGTCATCAAAGAATGCACATATTTGGATGCGGATTCGTTGTTGGAAATCAACTAAGATCGAAAGTCATGGATTTCAAGCCAATTAGTGATCGCAGCTGTAATCCGCATCAAGGCCACACTACAAAACATCAGTATAATATGTGCACACGCCCCTACCGATGATGCTGAGGAGTCTAGCAAGAAGGATTTGTACGACCTCCTGGATAGAGTCTACGGAGCCTATCCAGAGTACGACCTCAAAATCGTCCTCGGAGATTTCAATGCAAAAATCGGGAAGGAAGACATCTTTGGCGGATTAGTTGGAAAGCGGCCCCAAGAAAGAAGTTCAAAATCGGTTGACTTGGCCCTCCGGATAGTGCCAGAGACTACAGTGAGCGCCTGAGTGAGCGACTCTCCGCCGTCCTCCCAAATACCACAGATGTCAACACCTTGTGGAACCAATATCGCGAAATAATAAAAAATAAAACCGACACCACCATAGGTTACCAGCCACCCCCGAAAAAGAACCCGTGGTATGATGATGAGTGCGCGTTATTGAAAAGAGAGACGGAAAATGCACGTTTGCAGATGCTGCAACGGAAAACAAGAGCAGCAAGAGAAGAGTACCGAACAAAACGGAGAAATAAGAAGAAGACACTGCGAAGGAAAAAAAGAGCATCCGCAGTTTCTCAGCTCAAAGATCTAGAAGAGTCTCGGGCCATGAACCACAAACAGCGTTTCTTTAAAAGGTTGAAGCAATTAGCTTCTGGTTTCAGATACAGGCTCTTCGAAACAGTGAAGGAAACCTAGTCACCGAAGCACAGGGAATTGTAGATGTTTTCAAGCAGCACTTCCGACAGCTGTTGAATGCGCAAAATGTCGAGCGAGCTTATGACGAATGAAACGCAAGAACAGTCAATGAAGACTTAGTCCAAGCGCAGAAGAGGTAGAAAGATCCATCCAAAAGCTAAAAAAATAACAAATACGCAGGGTCGGATGGGATATGTTCGTCAATAAACCGATACAATGTTTAAATTTCTGATGAAATATGGGCTAGGGATTCTGCACCAGCCCATTAACCCATATCTTATGGTTTTTTTTTTAATTGGTGAAGTGATATTAGTTCTTGTTAATAAACATATCAATTGAGCCAGATATGAAATTCATCACTAAACAAAATTTCACGATAAAACACCGAATTTTCATTGATTTTCGTAATACAGCTGAAAAATTTGGAAACGCTGTTGTGATGTGGGTCTTGCCATGATGACTTGTCAAGCGTTACGGAGAGTAACTTCGAAGAGCTATTGAAGATATTTGCTGCTTCAAAATTTGCGAAAGTCAAGCTCAAGCTGGCAAGGGGAACAATAAATTGCGAATATTCAATTCGCTATACAGCAGTCGCGGTCGCAAAGGCGGTCTGAGACTAAAGACGGTAGAGCAATCAAAGTTGACCAGACATGGGTATGTATTCATCAAGGTTGAACCGAGTCTGATTGACGTTTTCTAATGTTATGATTCCAGATTTTATATAAGATCTGCAGAAGGAAGTTATAGGGTCTAAAAAGACCAGGGGCAGATACCCCTAGGTGACGGTTGCCCAGACGAAAAACTTCTAGTTTTTTTACTGTAATTTTTATTTGAACACAAACAAACAGTGCATGGATGAAGATTCAGATAGTTCCAGCACCATATATTAGCGACAATTCAAACGAAAACTTGAAAGAAATTACTGTCGCTCAACTAATCAGTATCAAAATCTACAAAAACTTAATTAAATTCATGTTTTTTTAATAATAAACAAAAAAAAAAATATTCCGTTCACAAACATTGTTTCACAATTAGAAAAAATATAAAGAATAATTTCCACTTTTCTCTCTGCAAAATAATTAACAATTGATAATAATTCTTACGCAACTTGACTTCGTTTTTTTTTTAAAAGAAAAAAAAAAAACACCCAGACAAAAGCAAATAATAATATTGTTGTCATTACATGTATGTTTGTCTGTTTCAAGTGGCTTGATATCAATAAATCAATAAGAGCCAATCAAGAGATAAAATATGAATGCAAATTAAAAAAAAAAATAGAAAGTAAATGTTCATAAATTGACGCTCGACACTGCAATAATGCAAGCCAAGAATTGTATTTCCTTGCTGGTTTTTTTATTTGCTTATCTAAAAAAATCCATTCTTTCATTATTGAATGCAAACAACCCATAAAAACACATTAATATAATTAATATCGAATCTATCAAAGATTGCTTCCAATGCATACCACACGAGCCGGAATGCCCGAACAACATCGACACACAACAGATAAAAAAAAAAAAATATCACTCATACGCCCCGTGCTCCTTTTTTTCAGAACGCATTCTTTCATTGTTTGTTTATTATGTTGACTGTAGCAAGCGATATTAATCGCGCATTTAAATTTATTTTGACAGCGACAAACTTCGAAACTCAAGGCCACTTAGAAGTGGAAGCAAATACATTTTATAAGCACTTGCTTCGATAAGCTGTGTAAATGTACTAAAGTAGCCTGCAACCGAATTGTATTAATACAAAAATTATTAAATTCGAATTGGCAAACAAACAAAATTTGGTCACTCGATTTTTATATTCGTATTTGTTTGCAAACATGTTTTAAGTGTCAACAACCGACGAGTGAAAAAAAAAAAAATAGTTCAAAGCAATAAGTGGAAAGTTTTCCAGTTGTATTATTCGTTCTGAGGAACTTGTGCTATTTATTCACTTTAAAGTCGACGTTATGAGAAATTGATTTTGATTTTTTATATTTTTGCACAGGATGTACAAAAGAATAAAAATGTGGAATATTTTTGTGAAAAGTAGAGCACAATAAATATCTGGTATGGCAGACACAAAGCATCTTAATTTTGGTCAAACGTCCAGTAATTTAATCACAATTCGTGTTGACTACTGTCACCAATTTTGTGTTTATTATCTCTATAACTTAGAGCAATATAACTTTGTACATAAATACATAGGGGTAAATTGAATAATATACCCTCTATTGATATGAGGCGAAACAAAGTTCGCAGTTGTGTGAATGATAAAAAAGTTTGTGTTACTTGAGAGGCTGAGAACGATAGTTCGTAAATTAAGAATTCTTAGTCAGGGAAGCTATGGTTGAATAAAAAGGCGTTCTTCAAAGCCTTGGTTTACACAATTTCGTTGATCTTCTCATCAAATTAAAATTTGGCTTTTTATTATTATTTACGTTCGATAGTACTTTAAAGGAAAGGAACTTAAAGTCCCAAATAAACATTTGTTTGACACCTGAATTAAAAAGGAAACAAAAAAGTTAACTTGTTTTACTTTTTTTATATTTTTAATATTTTAAAAACTATTTAAATTAACACTTTGTTTTCGAAGAAATTCAACAAGGGTATACAAATAAATAAATAAAATAAATAGAGTGGCGCGACAGCCCTGGAAGAGCCAAGGCCTAAATGGCTTACCCTCATCAACAATTCTCTGGGTGCGTGTGAAGCATTGAGGGGACTTACAATTTAACGACGATTCCTAACGGCAAAGTTGAGAAGTACTCTTTCATGAGAGATTGATACTCTTGGAAGTTTTGTTACTTCTTCGCAAGAGCCAGTGCCCGTGAACGATACAAATTGTGTTGGACAGTTTCAAGTCTGAAACCTACAATATAAATGCTGGTGTGCCCCAGGGCTCCGTTTTGTCTCTGACCCTCTTCCTCATTTTCATTAATGATCTCTTGTCTGTTACTTCTAATCCAATAAATTGTTTGGCTGACGATAGCACCCTTAGCTTTTCTTATTCGTTTTCAGACTCACATCCCTCCTCTTCGGATGTGGAACTGCAACGACTAAATATGATAAGCTCATTAAACTCTGATTTAAACAGCATTGTACAATGGGGAATAAAAACCGAGTTTTAATGCTCCGAAAACTCAATGCTGTCTTGTATCGTTGAAGCGAGATATACCCCTCTTGCCACTGTCCATGAGTGGCACTTGCATGAATGAGACCGATCGTCTCGAGATTCTCGGTATTCTCTTGGGTGCGTCACTGACCACCTCTTGTAGACCGAGCACATACGCGATGTCACCAAAAAAGCCGCAAGATGTTTGGGTTTCTTAAGACGGTGCAAGAAATTTTTCTCCCAGTCTGATCTGTCTATTATCTATAAAACCTATATCCGTCCAAAGCTTGAGTACAATTTATATGTCTGGGCTGGTGCTCCAGCCACTTACTTAAGCCTCTTGGATGGAATCCAAAAAAGAGCTGTAAGAATGATTGGTGATAGAGTGATCACTGACGCATTCACCCCTTCAGACCACCTTCGTAACGTAGCGTGTCTCTCCTCGTTCTGTAGCTTCTTTTACGGAAATTGCTCTAGTGAAATAGCCAGTTACATTCCTCCCCCATTCGCCTATCAGGAATACCCATCAGTTTACCCTCGAACCCAACTTCGGACGTACTCTCAAGTATGGGGAATCATTTTTTAGCCGTACTACGCGAATGTGGAACTCTCTTCCAAACTCTGTCTTTCCCAGTCATTACAAGGTTCAAGAATTTAAGACCAATGTATACACCTCCTTCCCAACCCCTTGGCTTCTTCCTAATGCACTCACTGTCTCTGGCATAAAAAGGATATACAAATCCCCTGAGTGGGTGCAAATTAAAAAAAAAAATTAATTATATGCACGATTAGGATTCGAACTCACGACGTTCTGCTTAGCAGCCAACACACCTAACCACTAAGCCACGGACACTACAGGGGTACCTATACAATTTTATATAGGGTATATCACTTTTGAGGCATTGATTTGTTTATTACTATGCAAAATAAGTAATACAAAATGGTCATAAACATTCTGATCGGTGCTGGTGCATACCTTCACGGGGCATAACTTCACTTATTTTCAGGTGATATTATTTCCCACCTCAAGTAACTGTAATAAAAAGTTAAATTATTTCCCCACTTGTGGGGGCAAAAATACCACATAAAAGTAGAGCTACATACCACTTAAGGTGGGAAACAACGTTACCCGAAAAAAGTGAAATTGTTTAACTTGAGGTGAAATTATTTCCCATGTGAAGTTATGTCCCTTAAAGTTATGCACCCACACCACTTTGATGACAGTTCTTAATATTAAATCTTGTTCTTAGAAACACTTCTCATAATGGAACATCTTTGGTACTTTTAATGGCGAAATCAAATCATTATCTTCACAAAATAAATTGCTTCCACTCCTGTAAGGCATTAACATTAACCACATAATTTGAATTCAAGGAAATTATCTAACATCTAAATTCATTAAAAGGAATTAAATAATTTTCTATCCTTGAGGTAAATTTTTGCAACAAGTGAATTCATTTCAAAGTTCTTTTTCTAAAATGGTAAAAGTGACAGCTACAGTCGAAACACTTTACTTCTATTTTATCATTCTGCGAAAAATTATTGTTTTCATTATTTTGGAAGAATATGAAAACTGAATTCAATCTATGTATGTCTCTTATAGACTCCGAAATGGCCCAACAGATATTTGTGAAATTTTCATGGTTGATACTGTTGTATTCAGTGATGATTTCTGTTGAAAAACGTCATGGAAGAGTGGGAAAACTGGAAAAACCAAACAAAGGTCGAAAATTTGATTTTTTTTGCTTGGAATTTTTTGGTTCAAAATGGGTTTTTGAATGGAAAAATAGAAAGTTCTTGATGTAAAACTCGGGAAAATTGCATGAAATTGTGGATGCATTGGCTTTCAAATGGAAAACTGGAAAATTTAAAAATGGGTTATTGAAAGGAACTCGGAAAACTTATTGGCTTTCAAATTGAAACTGGAAAATTTGTGGTGGGGAACTGGAAAGCATGAAAAATAAAAAAAATTGGAAAAATGGAAAATTTTAAATGCAGAAAAAAAAATTGGTTGCGTGTAATAAGCAGTGGGTTTCTGGCTAATAGTATAACGGTAAGCGTGTAGAAATAATTGGTAGCGGGTAACAGAGTAGTGTCGTAACGGGGTAGCGGATATGGGTAGACGTACTGGGGAGCACAAGGGGGTAGCGGGTGGGGTAGTGTGGTAGAGGGTTATCCTTATCGATTATCGATTGAGGCAGTATGTAGTCAGCAGGGTCAGCTAGTTCACAATAAATGTTGGTCCATTAATGGTTATACAAACTAAGGTCTAAACTGTTCAAAACCAACATAACCAACATTAAACCTTTCTGTTAGAGCTCTTGATTCTGACCGGGTACCCGAAACAATACCCGGGTACCCGGGAACTCTAATTATTCCAAATTACCCGGGTACCCGGGTATTTGCATGGTGTTCAGATACCCGGGTACCCGGGTACTCGGTTCTCTTACACAATGAAGTTGAAATTGTTTGAGCAAATGGATGTTTTTGTGAAGGATTTGCAGGTTGGGGGTGGATTATTATGATTATGTAGTTTATAAGGATGGTTTCGGTTTGTTTGTTGTTTATTTGTAATTCATAAAAAAACTGTCATTTGTTAGATGGCTTATGATTGTATTAGTGGTTGTAAAGTTATAAACCGATCTTGGCTGTCGACGTCGTGGTCGTCGTGGTCGTCGTGGTCATCGTCGTAGTGGTCGTCCTCGTTGTGTTCGTCGTGGTCGTGGTCGTCGTGCGTCGTGGTCGTCGTAGTCGTAAATAAAGAAGAAAACAAAGCTGTTGGCAAGTGTTTGTTGATTTTGTTATTGTTGCAATGTACGAAAAAGAAATGCAAGTTGTGTTTGGATAGTGATAATTGCAAGGGATGATTTTATTATGTTGGCAATCACTATCCTGTATTTATCTATGAATGGACTTCTTAAAAAGGTAGTTGGTGCGTTTCCTCTTTTTTGGTAATTCATAAAAAATATTTAGTAGAAAATACCAGATGGATTATTGTTTTATTAGGGGTTGAAAATTAAGATAACCGATTTGATGTGTTTGGTGTGGTGGTGTGTTGTCGTCTTTATCCTTTTTATGATGGTTTATTGGTCTTTTTCTTAACCACAGGTCAATAAATAGAAAACAATCTGTTGGTAAGTGTTTGTAAAGGCGATATAAAAAGTAGTTCAGAGACTGACCTGATTGCATTCAACTATTAAATTAATAAAAATTATTTTTAAAAAAATGGCTGTTGTATTTTGTACTCGAAATTTTCTTTTAAAATTCAAGTGGGACGATCATAATGTTCTTATTTCTTTTTAAGTTGTTTTTATTTGTTTCCTCAAAATCTCAAAAAAGAGGAACCCAAACATTAATTTTTATGACATGCAAAAACCCAAATTAACAATCCTGCAACTGAGGTCAGTCTCCGAACTACTATTTATATCGTCCTACAAACACTCACCAAATGATTGTTTTCTTTTTTCTATTGACCTGTGGTTAAGAAAAAGACCAATAACCCATCATAAAAACATAAACGACGACAGCACACCAAACACACCAAATCGGTTACCTTAATTTTCAACCCCTAATAAAACAATAATCCATCTAATATTTTCAACCAAATATTTTTTATGAATCACCAAGACAAAGGAAACGCACCAACTACCTGTTTTAAGAAGTCCATACATAGATAAATGCAGGACACTGATTAACCAACACAAAATCATCCCCTTCAATTATGACTATCCAAACACAACTTGCATTTCTTTTTCGTACATTGCAACAATAACAAAAACAACAAACGACGACGACCACCACAACGACGACGGCCAAGATCGGTTTATAACTTTTCAACCACTAATAAAATCATAACCCATCTAACAAATGGCATTTTATTATGAATTACAAATAAACCACACAAACAATCAAAACCATCCTTATAAACTACATAATCATAATAATCCACCCCAACCTGCAAATCCTTCATGAAAGCATCCATTTCTTCAAACAATTTCAGCTTCAATGTGTAATAGTTCCAAATACCCGGGTACCCGGGTACTCGGATATACGATCGTTATGTTTCGAGTACCCGGGTACCCGAACACCATGCAAATACCCGGGTATTTGCTACCCGGGTAATTTCCGAAATTCCCTAGAGAGCTCTACTTTCTATTCCTACAGAAGGCTTAATTATCATTTTTTATTATTTTTTAAGGAATTAAAACAAAAAAAACAGTATTTTGTAATGAAAATAAATAAAGATTTAGTAATCAAAAATCCTTAGGCCAGCGCTTGGTTAGTCTCTGAGCAGAATAAGACTACTTAGTTTGCAAAATGAGTAAAGCTGTCTGTAACAAAGCTAATTTAAAAATTAGAGATAATGTGTACAAAAATTATGATCTCTGTCAAAGTTTGGGACGTTTAGACGTAGGCTTGACATTTATTTAAGTTGAAATGAAAACATTTTATATGTAAAATTTGAAGCAATTCCGTATCCTTTGCGCATGGTATTTTTTAACATGTATTCATGTCATTAACGTTACGGGCAATTCCAATGTACACAATTCATCGTGGCTTCTCCATTGGGGCCAGACAACACCCGAAGGAATGTGTACTGAAATCTTTGCTGAGTTTAACCACCTTACTCAGCTTGTCACCGAGCCCACCCGAATATCGGACATTAATGGCGGAAAATACTCTTGACTTGTTTCTTACGTCTAACCCTGATAAATACATTATTTAGTGTATTAACGCCTCTAGGCAGATCAGACCATAGTATTATATCTGCAAATTTCTCTTGTCAAGCTAATCCAGTTAGAGAAAGAGCTCCGAAGAGAACCGTGTGGCAATACGAGAAAGCCAACTGGGACGGCCTCAACAATTTTTTCCGGATCTTTAACTAGTCACTATGCTTTCTCGATAGTGACGTAGACTCAAGCGCAGATATGATTTCTAATATGATTATTTTGGGAATGAAAACTTTTATCCCGAATAGGGTTAAAAGCATCAAACCCAAGCAAAAGTCATGGTTTGATTCAAGCAGTAAGGAGGTTATCAGAGAAAAAGAAGTAAAGTTCCGGTGTTTTAGAGCCAACCCAACTGAGGAAAACCGGAACAAGTTTAAACAAGCCAGGAAGGCCTGCAATGCCCATATTCGTGGGACCAAATTTTTACATGACCAAAAATTAAGGCAAAAAATACTGCAATGTCTCAAATGCAGTAAGAATTTCTGGTCATTTGTTTAAAATATGAAGAATCCTTCTTCTTCCTCGGTCCCTACGCTCGTTGACAATGACACTCCAGTTGTTAGCTCGCTCGCGAAGGCTAACCTTTTTGCTAGGCAGTTCGCCGCCAACTCTTCGCTGGCAGAGAGTGTCGAGACTCCTCCAGTTCTTAAGCGCGTCAATGATTCCATGGGACAAATCTTCTTCCGCACTCGTGCGGTGGCGAAAATCTAAACATACATAAATCGCCTGGTCCGGATGGTATCCCCGCTATTGTTCTGAAGCGATGTTCTTCCGCGCTGGCAGAACCCTTGCGTAGGCTTTTCCATCTATCCTATTCTTCTGGGCTCGTTTCCGAGCAGTTGGAAAACAGCATTTGCTCAGCCCATTCGAAAAAGGCGAATCTTCTTTTCCCTTCAATTATCGTCCGATTGCACTAACGTCTCTTTTTTCTAAGGTCATGGAAACGCTGTTAAACTAACAGCTCAAGAAATATCTCGAAGATCGAAAGTTTCTTAATGACCGGCAGTACGGCTTTCGCAGCAACAGGTCTGGTGATTTGATAGTTTATCTCACCGAACAGTGGAACAAATCTTTACATGCATCGTTTTGAAAATAGTAAGATTGTTGCAATCAACTGCAAAGGCATTTGATAAGTCTGGCATCTTGCTCTTTTATCGAAAATGTGTGCCTTCGGTATCGATGAATCCCTTCTTCGTTGGATTAGAAACTTTCTTTCGAACCGTTCAATACAATTGGTACTGGACGGCTTAAAGTCTGAAACCCACAATATAAATGCTGATGTGCCCAGGGCTCCGTTTTGTCTCCGACCCTCTTTCTCCTTTTCATCAATGATCTCTTGTATGTTACTTCTAGTCCAATAATTTGTTTCGCTGACGATAGTACCTTTAGCTTCTCATATTCGTTTCCAGACTCACATCCCCCCTCTTCGGAACTGCAACGGCAAACTACGAGGGGTGTTCAATAAAGATTGAGAGTGACGTCATAAAACTTTTATTATACAAAATTATTCATCGGCGGACTGATCACTTTCAAGATACTCTCCATTCAAAGCTATACATCTGTTCATGCGAACCCACGACGTTCTGCTTAGCAGCCAACGCACACAACCACTAAGCTACGGACACTACAGCATTATACAATGGGGAATTAAGAACCGTGTAGAGTTTAATGCTTCGAAAACTCAATGCTGTATTGTATTGTTGAAGCGAGATATACCTCCTTGCCACTGTCCATGAGTGGCACTTGCATCAATGAGACCGAAAATCTCTAGATTCTCGATATGTGCATCACTGACCACCTCTTGTGGACCGAGCACATACGCGATGTCAGCAAAAACGCCGCAAGATGTTTGGGTGCAAGAAATTTTTCTCCCCGTCTGATCTGATCTTGTATCTGTCCAAAGCTTGAGTACAATTCCCATCTTTGGGCTGGCGCTCCAGCTACATAATTAAGCCTATTGGATAGTATACAAAAAAGAGCAGTTAGAATTATTGGTGACAGAGACACCACTTACTCATTCACTGCATTG
>CAKKXW010000004.1:52399820-52516016 GCA_920937365.1 Sphaerophoria rueppellii | reverse complement strand
AAAATAACTTACACATTCTTCACATCAACTGTCTTAACTTTCTATTGCACTGATTGAACATAGAACAAAACATTTTTTCAACGATCGCAGATAAGAATAGTGGAAAAAGCCAAAACCATTGCATCGTCACCGGTCGTCGTTGAAGAATCATTCATAAGTCCAGTGCTCTTTTCCTAGCCAAGGCCGGGCAATGACAGAGAAAGTGTGGGACCGTTTCCTTTTCATTCTGGTCCTCACAGCTACGACAGAAAGAGTTATGTCTTATGTGGTATAACCAGTTTTACCGCATGCTCCCGTACAGGCCAATGCCCTGTGCAGGTAGCAACATGTCATGTCTTGGTTTGGAAATTAAATTGATTGATTTTGGTTTGTTATAGGCGGGCCAGATTTTCCTAGATATAACGCAACTCGTTAAACTATTCCACCTATGATTTACTTCTGCTGTGTATTTGGTCAGAATATAGCCCTTCACAACTCCAAGAGGAGCCTATACTCTCACAGCCAATGAGTTGTGAAGGGCTGATCCTTGCCTAGCTAGCTCATCTGCCTTCTCATTTCTCTCATAGCCCTTATGGCCCGGTATCCAGATTAGAGTGACGCACAAATTGAGTTCCTTGAGGGCCTCTTTGCATTGCTGGTTGCTGGATCAGTTTCGAGGATGATAAAGCTGAATGAATAGCTTTAATAGCTGCCTGACTTTCTGTTAGTATAGCTACATTTTGGTTCTGTTGGATATTTTTAAGGGCTATACACGGCCCCTAGCTTAGTGGTTAGATTCGTTGGCTGCTAAGGAGAACGTCGTTGGTTCGAGTCCTACTCGTGCCCATAGTTTTTATTTCATCATTCAGGGGCACTGTCTCTTGCGAAGAACTGACAAAACTTCCAAGAGTATTAATCTGTCATGAAAAAGTGCTTCTCATTTGCCGTTCGGAATCGGCGTTAAATTGTAGGTCCCCTCAATTCTTCAGACGCACCAAGAGAATTTTGATGAGAGTAAGCCACTTAGGCCTTGGCTCTTCAAGAGGCCCAATCGAGGTAACCGTCGGAACGGAATTTTCTCCGATTTCCTCCGAATTTTGATTCAAGGTTGTTCTCCGACAAGCAAAATGTCTTCGATTCGGAGTAAATAGGAGAAAATTCCGCTCCGACGGTTACCTCGATTGGGCCGACAAGCTTCCCTTATCGCTAAAAATTCTGCCTAGAATACACTGGAAAAATCGGGAAGTCTAAGATAAGGCACCTGCACCTGCACCGCATTCCATCTTTGAGCCATCCGTGAAGATAGTTGTGTCGAACTCTTCCGTCACATTGTACCATGATTGTAACCTATTTCTGACTGGGCGCGTTTACTTTGTGAAAATAGTTATTCAATAGTGAAGGTGATTGTTGTAATTTTTTTTTATCAAATAAAGTCTGAGGCGATAATTAACTTTGTTGTCTATGTACTTGTTTAGAGAAAAGCTGGATTCATGAACGCCGTTCAGGTAATTTTCTATCAAACGTTTTGTTTCCTTCTGAAAGCCCAGTGAGAATACAAAACGGAAATACAATAGCCGCACACTGAACTTGCAATTTTTATGACCAAAATTAAGGTAACGAAGCTACGGGCCCAAGAATGCCAGCACTAAACTGGATACAATCAAAGAATTTTGATCGTCTATCAGCACGAACTACAGCCGATTATCTTTATCCTAGAACGACCAAGAGCAGATTTCACGAAACGCAATAAATTTGTTAAGGAAAGTCATCCAATAGGTACTCCACCTTATTTATATCATAGCCCTTTCCATCGTCATTTAAAATCCTATCGCGCATATTTAACGATTTTATTTAAAAACACTAAAACCTATTTTACTATTTTTAACCACATTTAGTGGTTTTCGAAAAAAAAAACATGAATTATAAAAAATCTAGTCACAAATTCAGGAAAGAATTTGCCAATTAATTTTTAAGTTGATTTATTTTCTTGTTTTTTTTAGAATAAGTGTTGAAAATTCTAAAGAGCTTCCACTTAACAAATTCGTGCTTAAACCTCAGTTTCGGACTTGAGCTTGGCAACGTAGGCGGCCTTGTGTTCGGCAATCTTGACCTTACGTTGCTCGTTGGTCAGTTTCTTGGCGTTCCACCTCTTCTTGGTGATGCCAGTCTTCTGTACCTTCTTGTGAGTAGGATCAGCACGGATAGCAGAGTGGGCTTTTTTGTAGATTTCTTCAAGCTGAAAGAAAACAATTTTTTTTATAACACACGACGTTCTTGAAGACTGAAAATATGTTTGACACTGAAACAGGAAGTCTGAAGGATTGAAGCCAACAAACATCGAACATATTGGTCAAATTGATGTGGTCCACTTTCGGCACAGCCAGACTTTCGAGTGAAGTCGTGGCGGTAATTTTAGAGTGGACGTCGACCAAATTGTAAAAAAGGGACATAAACTTACGTCGTCAGCACGGATACCCAAGTTGATGTATCGGCTAAACTGGCGTTTGAATCCCTCTTCGTCTTCCTCCTCCAAGGTGCGCATGTAATCGGCAACGTGCTGTCCGAAAATATGAGCACGATGGATGTCAGCGTTGAAGCTCTTGGTCTCGGCAGAGTAGCCGGGGAAACGCTTGACAGAGTGGGGGATGTTCAAACCACCATCGACTGCTCCCTTCATGGCACCGAAAACACGGGCCCCAGTGGTGGTGCGGCTAAGACCGACATCCAAGTAACAACGGAATGCTCCTGGGCCATCGTCGACGGGCTCGACGTTGTATTCTTCGCCTGTGACTTCAGTGCAACCACCGTACAGCGATTCCAAGCCCAATTTGTTAAGGATACGACGAGCTACCAACAATCCAGTGCAGTAGGCTGCGGCGTAGTTGGTCAGACCAACCTAGAAAATCAGTTGTTTACATGAATGAACAATGGTGATAGACTTCCAGAACTTACCTTAACTCCATAATTAGGCAATTCATGAGAGTATGCAGCACAAACAACGCGATCTCCTTCAATTCTAGCGTAGGCAATTTGGACAGTGATGTCCTTATTGCTCAGACGTACGATCAGACGATACTTTGGAGTGTTGTATTTATTTTTGTCTTGGAAGATCAAACGTTTACGGGCGTAGTAGTCGGTTTTACCCTCACGACGCCTGCGGAATTTGACTTGATATCGCTTGAAGTATTGTTTATTCTTCACAACTTTTACGAAACCCTGAAAATTACAATTTATTGAGAAAATCACATCGAAGCAAAAACGGGCTTGGTTCGTTCATTAATAGAGTAGGTAGAAAATCACAAAATTTCACAAACATCATTTGTTTATTGCATTCACTGACTTTTTTAATATATGAAATATTTGATTAATTTGTGATTTCTGGTTTAATTTTATACCAATTACTAACCATTTTTCACTTATTTAAAGAAAATAGAACACCAACGTTATAAAATCGCGATGTTCCACACGTCGGTGAAAAAAGAAAAGAAAGAGATAGTCGATGTTTTTAAGCGGAAACATTTTGTGAGAGTCTCGAATCATGCCGATAAAATCACTGTGTAAAGCGCAACTATCTTCGGTTGGATTTTTGGCTGAGTTCGTAGTAGCGCATGTTAAGGCAGTATGTGAATTGCTTTAAAATGTGTATTGAAACTTGACGTTTGGTAAAAATTTGACGTTTGGTTACAAATGGGATCAAATTTAGCAACTTGTTGTGTGAATTACGTTAAAAGGTACTTTTTTTGACCAACATATATGCGAAGAACTAAGAAATTTCCCTCATGAATTCAGAAATTTCCCTGAAAAAAATGTTGTATATATTCCGGTTAAATAATTTCGGGGACAAAACAATTTCATTTGATTAAAAGCGATTTAATCATTCCTATCAACAGTTTCTACTGCTACGCTAGTTATATAACGTATTGATCAACCAAACGACCTTAAACTACCAAAAATATTGTCTACAGAAACCGCATTACAATAAAAACTATACTATGGGATCACAAATATTTATTTTATTTTCTTGATTTCATGAAAACATTGAAGCAAATTTTATATAAAAGTGATTACTGCTAAGTCTGTCTCAGAAAAAAATCACAAAAATGTGATTGTAACAAGTGATAATCCCCTTAGCCAGACAAAATTTGTGATCTGCGATTGTCATTTATCACAAATCACCTTAGCCAATTCCATCCAAGGAATATTAATTTATAAAGTTCAAGTTCTATCACCCTGTTGGTGTTAATTATGCGATAATCACCCTGTTGATATAATTTCCTAAACGATAATCGATAGAATAGTTCGAGCCTCGATATTTGACACATTCTTTTTCTGTCAATAAAATGTCAAAAATACACAATCGTTTTAAAAGTAAAGGGAAAAATATATTCTAAAAAACTTAAAAATTTTTAAAGATTGAAAAAAATTTGTACTTACCTAAAATGTTCCAATAAATTAACATCCTCATAACAACTATCACAAAAAACAAAATTCATTTCCCAAAATGGGAAACGATGCAAGCAAACTCAAAGGTTTAGTTATCGACAAAAAAGCCATCGAAGCAAACGATATCTGGACATTGTACAATGCTGAGATGCCACAAGACTCTGATTCGCCTCGTATGGTTTCCATATTCCAAGGCGAACCAGTCAATGGAGAGGTATGGATCAGTCAAGGAACCATGGAACGGGCAGTTAAAGTAAGCGTGAATCTCTTCTGCCATGAAAAACAATCTAAAACAAATTTTATAGAATCTTATGATCTACCGTCATCCCTACATTTTGAGATACATCACATCTTGGGAACAAGGATCTCGCAGACATCTTGCTACCGAATGGGTGCGACCTCTCTCTGTTGTTCTCCCAACCCTTACGGACATCCAAGTTTGTTTAGGATTGAGAAACATTTTGTGCAGTTTAATATTTCTCGTCGAGCAGGTATATCCTAGTACTAGTTGAAGACATCCTTATCTAAATCATAATTTTTTTTTGCCATTCAGGCTCAGGCCCGTCATCTGAACGTTGCTATCTCATCAATATACGTCAACGGCGAGGGTTCCTGGCGCCTCGGTGGCTTTGAATACGTGTGGAAGGGTAAGGATGTCAACAAAACATTGCTTGACCTAACCATTGCATTTCGCAACAAGAATGCTGTCGATGATAACGAAAGAAAATCATCAGGCGATTGCATAGAACAGTATGCCTTTGCCGTGCTCTGTGAGGAAATCCTCAAACAATGCTCGTCACCAGAAACGCCATATGTCGCCGATTTCCGGGATTATTGTGCCACTCATTTGCGACATCAAAACATCGCGATGCGTCCCAAACTATCCGCAGTTCTTTTGCATCCATACTTCAACCACGAATTTGTTCTGATTCATTCGTTCCTAATGGAATTGCCATTGAAGAATCCTCAAGAAAAACAGGACTTTTTCACAGGACTGATAGACCGTCTTAGATATTTCGACGAAAACGTCGTTGGGTCTCAAATTGGCAGCCTTCTGCTCTCCCGGATGGTCCTTCTCGACACAACTGCCCAGTTGTGTGTTACCCCATACGTCCTCAAGACGAAATCCGAATTATCCGCTGCCTTATTCAACAACGCCACCTACATCAAATTCATCATTCCAAGAATTAAGGAAATAATTTGCGTCCGCGATGCACAGATCCGACTGATACTGCTCGAGTACTTCGGCGAATATGTTAAACTACTCAGCCGCGAAGAACTGCAGGATCAAATTTTACCAAACCTTCTACTTGGAATCAAAGACACTAATGACATACTGGTTGCCAAGACCTTGCGTTGTCTCGCAGATTTAGTTCCTCTGCTCGGATCGGATGTTGTTATTGGCGGCAATCGAGCAAGGCTCTTCGCTGACGGGCGACCTCAGGCACTTCCCGATAGTACGAGTCATTGGGTCGAGCCACGTTCCATCACTCCAGTGATGAGTGGTGGCGACTTTATGGTATCTGGAAGCCCTTTGCCGGACAATGTGGACGTCAGTGGAAGCTACAACTCTCTGGGCGAAGTTAATGGCATTGTAATGCCTCAACGTCTAAGCCCCGATGGGGGTGAGGACGTCCACAATGGAACTGACGGCGAAATCGACGAAGAAGCCTGGAGCGATTGGGAGAACGAAGAACGTTTAGAAACTACGCCACCGGCTATGACGTCTGCTCCATCCATTCCAATTGAAAGCCTCATCATTGAACCACAGCCACAACCCCTTACCTCGTCGTCTTCGTTGATACAATCTTCAAGAATATCTCTATCGGAGTCTTTTAAAACTTCATCCTCAAATTCTGTTGTGGCTTCACCAAAGATCATCGACGACATCAACGAGTTGGATATTAAAGTCCAGAAGCTGCAAACCAGCACCAGCGAGGATATTGATTTCTTTAAAGACATGGAGCCCGTCATTCAGAAGAGCACAACCGCAACCATTCCTGAAGATTTGCTGAACAGCACTAATGAAAAACTGCCAACATCAAAAAAATCAACTGTCGTCATGCCCCTAGCTGTTGAAGATATAAAGGTGGATAGCAGCAGATTTGAATTCAAAGCACCCGAAGCTGAAGAAACTACAGTCGAGGCGGGTTGGGGCGACGATGATATCGACGACTGGGGACAATAGTGTTCTCTCCGCAAATTAAATGAAGGCATTTGTTCTTTTTTTATTTTCTTCCTTGTGATTAAGTTGATAGATCTTGTGTTTTTTCTTTGGTCTGAACTCTGTTTAGGTATTAAGAGATTAAAATTGTTCCCGAGTGTGAGGAAAACCCAGAAAGAAAGTAGCATCATGTATAATATAGATTTACACACATACACATGTAATTGTAATTGAAAATGAATCCCTGAAACTTATCAAAATATATATTTAAATGATTTTACAAGCGAAATAGCGTCTTAAACCTTTCTGCAACACAATAATCGGCACGTACCAGTGTGGCTTTAGGCCAGGCAGAACAACGATAGACCAAATATTCACACTGAGGCAGATCCTGGTAAATACCAACGAACTTCAAGTGGAAACCCACCATCTTTTCATCGACTTTAAAGCTATCTATGATATCATCCACCGCCAAGAGCTTATGATAGCTATGTCTGAATTCAGGATCCCAAAAAAACTGAATGTAGTGTATTTCATCCAGCTGTGCCGCATGACGCTAAACAATACGCAGTGCAGTGTGCAAATGGGTAACAGCTCATCCGTGTTAGGTTAGGTTAGGTGATAAGGGGTGTGCATAGAGTGACACTGCTGCATACACGGGGGCCTACTGGTCCATTGTGATCCCCTATAAAAATAAAAGTTAGCATCGATGCTCTTCAAAATTACCGATTAACGTAGATTGGCTCGTTAACGAACCAGCCTGTGCTGTGCCATTGAGACCTGTGATAGATCATCCAATTCCCCGACAAACGTGTTCCGAAATGACGGAGTCGGTTAGTTTGGGGGTTTGGACACTGAGCTGGTGTTTAATGGCTTCTATTTCCTCCTCATCCTAACAGTTCCTTCAGAAATCGGGTGCAAAAGCCCCTATCTTGTTGGTCATTGTGCCAATGGCGCAATGACCCGTTAGTACACCTATCAGGATTTTAATTTCCTTTTACTCAGCGATAGAATATACCGAGATTCCTTTTCATTAGTGTTAGATCATAAACTTCTAGGGATTTCCAGGAGTTATTGATTTTTTCTTTTGATTTAAGGTCTATCTTCCTCTTGAGTACCCCAATCGGGACGTGTGGTCCCTTATCTGAATGGTCGCTACTACTTATATCTACTTCTGACCCTTTCCTGGCTAGTTAATCTACTGTTTCGTTCCCTTCTATATTGCTATGTCCAGGAACCCAGCAGAGCTTAACCTGGTTAGTGTGGCAAATTCTATTTAATTCCTTCCTACAGTTTAAAACTACCTTTGATCTTATGGTCTCACTGGCTAAGGCTTTGATAGCAGCCTAGCTGTCCACGAAAAAAGTAATCTCTAAGGATCTTAGCTTTTCATGATGTACCATTTCAGCTGCTTTTTCAATGGCATAGATCTCGGCCTGAAATACACTACATTCAGCTGGGAGCTTATAGGCCTCTCTGATGTTGAGAGATTGGCAAAACACTCCAGCACCTGTTCCTGATTCCATTTTTGAACCGTCAGTGTAGAAAGGGATACCCCGTTTACTTATAAGTGAATTAGGATCCCAACCCTGTCTTTCTGGTATGCAAATAGAAAACTTCCTATCAAAATCTAGTAGAGGGAGAATATAATCGGTGGTTTCCATCAATCCTGGAATCGTTTCATATCTTTGTAAGACTGACCCGTGTACATAAGTCCTGTGCTTCAAAAAACTCAGTTCTTTTAAACGAATTGCAGTTTTGGCTGTGATGCAGCTTATGAACTCATCCAGAGCTGGGAGATCCAGGATCGTTTCCAACCCAGCTTGTGGTGTGGATCTCTGAGCTCCTGTTATTCCTTTACAGGCTAGTCCCGTACCTTATTCAGGTTCTTGAGATATCTTAATTTTTCTACCGCTTTCCACTTTAAAATAGAGCCATAGGTGTTCATCCGTGTTATTCCAAACATGCGCAGGGTTTAGACAAGGAGATGCGTTGTCAGGTGACTTCTTCAACATAGTCCCGCAGCACTCAGCAGATAGTGCGCAAGGCAGGTGTGAGCACGGAAAGCACTATCTTCAACAAATCCACTCAGCTCATAGGCTAATTTTCAATTATAAATTAAAACAAACAGCACTATTGAAACTCCTGCCAAAAAAAAAGAATTGGCATAAAAAGCCATTAGTGGAAGCACCATTTAGTTGTTGTTATTCAAATACAAAAAAAAAAAAAACAAAAACAAACTTGCCGATTCTCTTCTTGAGAATTTTTATCATTCATTCGAAATCGGAAGCTTTTGCGAGTTGTATCTATTTAAAATTGAAAACAATGACACTCAAATAAACCAAGCAGACTTCCCGATATCAACCTGTAAAAAACAACGGGATTTAATTTATACACCCACCGTCCCAAAAAAAAAAAAAAAAAAAAAATAGAGTGGCGCGACAGCTCTTGAAGAACCAAGGCCTAAGTGGCTTACACTCATCAACTGTTCTCTGAGTGCGTGTGAAGAATTGAGGGGACCTACAATTTAACGCCGATTCCGAACGGCAAAGTTGAGAAGCACTTTTTCATGACAGATGATACTCTTCAAAGTTTTGTCAGTTTTTCGCAAGAGGCAGTGCCCGTGAAAGATGAAATAAAAACGGCACGAGGAGGACTCGAACCCACGAGCAGAGACAAACTAATCTGTGCCCACGACTTTCTGCTTAAGAGTCAACGCACCCAACCACTAAGCTCACCGACCAACATTGGCTATAAACTTGTATTTTTCTACCAATGAAATGACGATTTGACATGCTTTTTTTATTTTTTCACCAGAAAGGGATAGTTTGAAGCATACACACCAACGCCATTTTTTTTTAATGTTTGCACTTTACAAAATATGTATTTAAAATGAATGAACGATCACGGCTATTTTAACATTTGAATTTAACCGCTTCACGAATTCCGATTTCCGTACGTTGAATTTCACACACACACACACCACACACACATCTTTCGATAGCAAAATGAAAAACTGCCATCATTTTTCATTGCTTTAAAACTGATTTCTTTTAAGGAAACTTTACACTTTTTTGAAAATGATAGACATTGCACTAAACCAAATATTTTATGGAATCGCGAAGGGATATTATAGATCTTAACACGTTTTCTTATTCGGAATCGGACGACACACGGCCGCGACCCACTCCATTGAAACCAAGAAAAATACGTACAAATCAAAGCTGCATATTTTTTAACCGAAAACGATCATAACCGTGATGAAATCCATATTTTTGATGAAAGAAAAATGACGGACACATATTTAAATACAAGAATTTTATAAATTTGGAATCGAATTGCAAGATTTTTTTAATAAAAATTAATATTTTTCTACCCGGACCAAGGAGTTAAATTACACTTCACACGAACCGAACAATTAAGTACTTTGTCTCATTCATGCTGACAATGGCGAAACTTGGTGAGAAAATGTCGTTACAAAAAAGTTTATTTTTGAAATGCATGTTGTGATGGGCGATGGCTACTTACTTACTTACTTAAGGTGGCGCTACAGTCAGTTGTGGACTTGGGCCTCAATCAACAGTGTCCGCCAGCTAGCTCGGTCCTTAGCTAGTCGTCTCCAGTTTTGCACTCCAAGTTGATTGAGGTCTTCTTCCACTTGAGTGCGCCACCTGAGTCGCGGTCTTCCTCTCCTCCTACGTCCCTCGGGAATAGTGTCGAAGGCTTTCCGGGCCGGAGCATTGGTGTCCATTCGCTCTAAATGACCGAGCCATCTGAGTCTCTGGACCTTGACCCTTCTGGCTAGGTCCATGTCGTTGTACAACCCGTAAAGTTCGCTGTTGTATCTTCTTCGCTATTCCCCTTCAATGCACACGGGGCCAAAGATGACCCGAAGAACTTTCCTCTCGAAACAGCCTAAGGCATTTTAATCCGATTTTGTCAGGGTCCATGCTTCTGCGCCATACAGCAGGACTGGGATGATGAGTGTGTTGTACAGTTTTACCTTAGTTGCTCGAGAGAGGGCTTTTCCACTCAATTGCTTTCTAAGCCCAAAGAAACAGCGATTAGCAAGAGTTATTCTTCGTCTGATCTCGGCGCTGGTGTTATTGCCCGTGTTTATAGCGGAGCCTAGGTAGACAAACTCCTCTACTACCTCGAAGTTATACGCGTCTATTGTGACGTTCTGCCCGAGCCGTCGGTGTTGGGTGTCCTTCCTCGAAGACAGCATATACTTCGTTTTTCCCTCATTTACCGCTAAACCCATTTTTGCCGCTTCTGTCTCAATTCTCACAAAGGCGCCATTGACATCACGCTGTGTTCTTCCCATTATATCAATATCATCGGCGTACGCGAGAAGTTGAACAGATTTTTGGAAGATAGTGCCTCTGGTGTTGACGTTGGAGTTCTGCACTATCTTCTCAAGAACGATGTTAAAGAAATCGCATGACAGTGCATCGCCTTGTCTGAATCCTTTTTTGACGTCGAAAGATTCCGTGAGCTCGTTGCCAACCTTGATGGAGCAGCGTGAGTTCTCCATCGTCATTTTGCACAAGCGAACGAGCTTGGCAGGGACGCCAAAACTAGACATAGCTTTGTACAGTTCGTCTCTGTAGATGCTGTCATACGCGGCCTTAAAATCGATGAAAAGGTGGTGGGTATCGATCTGCCGCAACGTGAAAATTTGGTCGATGGTTGACTTTCCTGGCCTGAAGCCACATTGATAAGGACCAATCAGATTGTTGACGAAAGGCTTCAGACGTTCACATATTACGGCAGAGAGGATCTTGTAGGCGATGTTTAGTAGACTTATTCCTCTATAGTTGGCGCAGTTTAGAGGATCTCCCTTTTTCAGGATCGGGAAAACAATGCTGAGGTTCCATTCATCGGGCATGCATTCCTCTGACCATATCTTACAGATGATTTGGTGCATGCTCCTATCTAGCTCGTCGCCTGCTGCTTTGAACAACTCAGCAGCTAGTCCATCTGCTCCAGCGGCTTTGTTGGATTTCAGCCGTGATATTGCGGTTTTCACTTCTTCTAGGTCGGGTTCACGGAATTGTTGGCTATCATCGTGTCCGATGAAAGGCTCCTGTTTGACGGCAGTGTTTTATTCGTCGTCGCCGTTATACAATCTACAGAAGTGGTGTTTCCAAATCCCCAGCATTGACTGCGATTCTACTATGATGTTCCCTTGTTTATCTCTGCAGGCATCGGTTCTTGCTCGATGACCTTGAGCCAGCTGTTTAACCTTTCGTTAAAACCTCGCTGAACTTCATTCCTGCTGTTGGCTCTCTCAACATCCTCGATCTGACGCTTCTTATGCTCTCTCTTTTTCATCCTGAGAAGCCGGCGTTCCTCTCTCCTCTTTTGCTCGTAGAGCTCACGAGCAGCTCTTGTTCTTCTATGCAGCGCCGCTTCGTATACCTCCTGCTTTGCTGCTTGGGCCTGAATGCATTCTTCGTCAAACCAGGGGTTTAGTTTTGGTGGCTGTGTGAAACCCAGCACATTAGAGGCGGCATCTCTAACTGCTCTCTGGCAATTTTGCCACTGGTCTTCGATACTTGATGTTGGTGGCATAGGACTCCTTAAGAGGTTACTTGACACTCGATCAGAGAATGATCTGGCGATCTCTTGCGATTGTAGCCGTCCGACGTCGAATTTTCTTGCAGCATCTCCTTGTTTTGGCCGTTGTCGGGATATTCGTACTACCTTGGCTACGACGAGGTAGTGGTCCGAGTCGATGTTAGCTCCTCGGAAAGTTCGAACATCTAAAATGCTGGACAAGTGCCTTCCGTCAATCGCAATGTGATCAATCTGGTTGACGGTTGATTGATCAGGAGATCTCCATGTACCTTTATGGATGTCGAGATGAGGGAACCAGGTGCTTGCTACCACAACATTTCGCCCCGCAGCAAAATCGATCAGCCTGAATCCGTTATCGGAAGTGGTGTCGTGCAGGCTGTGCTTTCCGACCGTTCCACCAAAGATGTCTTCTTTTCCCAGCTTTGCGTTAAAATCGCCGAGGACAATTTTAATGTCATAACTAGGACATTGCTCGTATGTTTTGTCAAGGAGCTCGTAGAATGTTGCCGAATTTAGCCTTGATTCGGATTGTCGTGATGAGTTCGCTCACGCATTTGAAGCTCAAGACTTTTTGCCTGAGTCTGCTTCCCACGACAAATTCGCATCCAAATAGTCGCTGTTGTTGCTCTCGGTAACAATTACCATAGTAGATGTCGTTTCTCATCCTCCTTTTGCCCGGTCCATCCCATCGCATTTCCTGGATAGCGGTAATATCTGCTTTGTAGCAGTTGAGGGTCTCCGCTAACTGTTCGGCAGCACGCGGTCTATTAAGGGACCTAACATTCCACATGCATATCCAAAAATCGTTGTCCTTTGTACATTTGCTTGGGTCGTCATCAGTGTATCCGTCCGTTTCCGAGGCCTGTTGTTACTTCGCAACTAAGATTTTTTCTACGTGGTCGGGAAGTCACCCCAACGCACAACCCCCAACCTGGAGTACCAGGCACTTGATGTGACTCCAAGTGCAAGAGCCGGAAAAACCGCTCCTTTTACGGCCTGGGCTTCAAATAAGTTGAAGTAGCCCCATGAAGGTGTTCACCAAGTAGTTCGGCCTAACTGGAACTGGAGACGCCACCGTTGATTCCAAAGAAGAAATTCATTCGCTGCCGTCCCTCGGTGGGAGTGCCTTGGTGGGAACACTCCTTCGTTGTGGGGTAATTGGTAGTAACAGCCTACTCCGCTTAGACCTGTCAACCACGGGAGGCCCTTCTACGAAATCAAGTTTCGCGATCGCATAGCTCTGAGCTTCATAGTAGTAGTTACCGTAAGCCGCTCCGCCACGTCGAGGCTTACCCCGTGGAGGGTTGTGATGGCTACACATCTTCTTTTAAAATATGAAAATATAGTTCATTCTAACTCAATTAAATATATATACAGATCATATACATATGTACTGTACGTAAGGGAATGTTAGTGATTCGAAAAGAACATGTCCAATTTTTTTTTTCAACATTCTGTTTTTGAGGGCATATGGTTTTGAATGGACGTTTTCATACTTTATGGATATCTTATTAATTCAAACTATTTATTTAATGTTACGTTAAAAAAATAAGATGAGTTAATTGCGTCATGCCTTTCAAAACTTTAATCTGATGCCTCGCGGTCGCGATATATATTAGTGCCCGTGGCATTAAAATCCGATTTAAAAGATTGATCTATTTCTTGTCACATTCAGATAAATTTTTGCGGATGCAGTTCATATTTCTGTTATTTCCTTTAAGAGAATTATAACATACCATCCCCCTGTTAACCTCGATAACCGGGTTAAAAAGTAGGCTTTATCATTTTCTGACCCCTTAACTGCCACTACCTATGGAAAAAATCATTTCGATCTTTTGCTCTATGCAAACTTAAAACGAAATCTTTCCCATGGGAACCGTACTGGAATTAAACAGTAGCCTATCTGCATTTTCAGATTATAATCTATCAGAACAAAAACATAAAATGTAAAATAACAGCCAAGTTCTCTTATGAGCGAACAACACTGTGTAAAAAGTCAGCCACCAAAAGTAATGAGATCTACAAGAACGCCAAGTTCTTAACAATTAAAAGTGTTATACTGAATATTTTAAATCAAAGAAGAGCCCACAGTTAGTTTGAATGAAAATTTCAAGTTCACTGTTCAAGTTTTAAGATGTCTGTAATCACGCATCAAACGAAATTTGTATGCCTTTAATATAAACACAACATCAGCCAGATGGCCGACACGACCACGATTACAGGACCATATCCTTTTCATGAAATTTTCCATAACCAAATCGCAAAGTGGCTACCCTATTTCCTCGATAGCTTCACGAATTCCATCTTTGAGGTCTTGAATCGACGCTGGGCTGTTGGTGTAGACCTTATCTTTCACGTGGCCCCAAAGGAAGTCGCCTGAAAGATAAGGTCGGCATACCTTCCTCTTTATCTCTATATATATAAAAATGGATGTGTGTTTGTTTGTATGTCTCTTATAGACACGGAAATGGCCCAACAGATATTTGTGAAATTTTCATGGTTGATACTGTTGTATTCAGTGATGATTTCTGAGAAAAAAAATGGAAAAACCTCATGAAAGAGTGGGAAAACTGGAAAAACCAAACAAAGGTCGGAATTTAAATGTTTTTTGCCTGGAATTTTTTGGTTCGAAACGGGTTTTCGAATGGAAGTTCTTGAAGAAAAACTCGGAAAACTCATTGCTTTTCAAATGGAAAATTGCATGAAATTGTGGATGCATTGGTTTTCAAGTGGAAAACTGGAAAATTTCAAATAGAAAACTGAAAAATTTCAAAATGGGTTTTCGAATGGAACTCGGAAAACGCATTGGTTTTCAAAGGGAAAAATGCATGTAGTTGAAGATGTATTGGTTTTCAAATGGAAAACTGGAAAATTTCAAAACTTGTTTGGTTTTCAAGTGGAAAACTGGGGAATTTCAAAATGAGCTTTCGAACGAAAAACTCATTAGTTTTCAAAGAGAAAACTGCATTGGGTTTCAAATGGAAAACAGGAAAATTTCTGAATGGAAAATAGAAAGTTCTCGATGAAAAACTCGGAAAACTCATTGGTCTTCAAAAGGAAAACTTCATGTAATTGTAGGTGCAATGGTTTTCAAATAAAAAACTGGAAAATTTCGAAGTTTTCAAATGGAAAATAGAAAGTTTTTGATGAAAAAATCGGAAAATTCATTGGTTTTCAAAGGGAAAAGAGAATAATTTGGATTGGGAATTCGGAAAACTCTGCGAGAGCACGAAGAACTTCAAGATATAAAATCAAGGTTTTGCATAGAATTTTAGTTGCATTATTGGTATGTTTCTATATCCTTTAGCGACTCTTAATCAGCTCAATCCTCAATGCATTTCTTATAAAACTTTCACTGTAGGTATAGCCTTAATAAAAACAAAATTTTGGGAAAGTCTTACGAGAAAGTCAGAGAAAAGAGTGACAATTTAAAGCTGCCTGGAATTTTGATTTTTGTGAAATAGTCAAAACACACCGGAAGAACAAAATTTGTGGAAGTTTCAACGAAATTTGAAATAATGAATGTTGAATGTTTCTCTATTTCAATTGGATTCAAGCAAATCACATTCCATTTAAACAATATCTTTGTTAATTGCAATTATTCTAAAGTTGCTCTGAAGGGTGGCGAGACGAGGTTCGCAGGGTCGGCTAGTAATGAAATAAACATCCGATCATTTATCTCAAAAAATGTCATTTTTCTTTGAATATCAAAATAACACCTCTTATTTATATGTACATCACATTTATAATATTCATCTTCAACTACTACTAGTGTCCGTAGCTTAGTGGTTAGGTGCTTGGCTGCTAAGCAGAACGTCGTGGGTTCGAATCCTACTCGGGCCCAAAGTTTTTATTTCATCTTTCACGGACACTGCCTCTTGCGAAGAACTGACAAAACTTCCAAGAGTATCATCTGTCATGAAAAAGTGCTTCTCAAGTTTGCCGTTCGGAATCGGCGTAAAATTGTAGGTCCCCTCAATTCTTCACACGCACCTAGAGAATTGTTGATGAGAGTAAGCCACTTAGGCCTTGGCTCTTCAAGAGCTGTCGCGCCACTCTATTTATTTTTTTTATCTTCAACTACATGCATTTTTCCCTTTGAAAACCAATGCGTTTTTCGAGTTCCATTCGAAAACCCATTTTGAAATTTTTCAGTTTTCTATTTGAAATTTTCCAGTTTTCCACTTGAAAACCAATGCATCCACAATTTCATGCAATTTTCCATTTGAAAAGCAATGAGTTTTCCGAGTTTTTCTTCAAGAACTTCCATTCGAAACCCCGTTTCGAACCAAAAAATTCCAGGCAAAAAACATTTAAATTCCGACCTTTGTTTGGTTTTTCCAGTTTTCCCACTCTTTCATGAGGTTTTTCCATTTTTTTTCTCAGAAATCATCACTGAATACAACAGTATCAACAATGAAAATTTCACAAATATCTGTTGGGCCATTTCGATGTCTATAAGAGACATACAAACAAACACACATCTATTTTTATATATATAGAGAAGAGAAGAAATAGAGATAATGTGAAGTGTGTCGGAAATATGTTTGTATATTTGTTTGTTTGTTTGGACCAAAAGCTATATATGACTATGACACTTTCATGGTTAATACTGTTTTATTCCAGGGATGATTACTATGAAAAAAAACATTGGAAAACCTCACGGAAGACTGGGAAAACTAGAAAAAAAAACACATCGAAGACTTGAATATTTTCGTTAGGAATGTTTTGTTCCAGACTTGAGAATGGCTTATTTGACTAGAAAAAAAAGAAAGTTCTTGAATTTAAACACGGAAAACTGATAGGTTTTCAAATGGAAAAATTATATAGAATTGTATGGTTTTGAAATAGTAAATATTGAAAACTCGGAAAAGAAGCGAAACAAATTAAAATCACAAATCAATTTTTTTCATGGAATATTAGGTGCATTGGTTTTCAAATGGAAAAAAGAATCGTGATGTACTCGGAAAACTCCAGAAAAGCAAGAAAAATGAAAGAAACTCAAATTGCAATTTGCAACGAAATGGCTTATCGAATTGAAAAATAGAATATCTTGATGAAAAACTCAATAGTCTTTAAATGTGAATTGTAGGTGCACTAGTTTTCAAATGGAAAAATTAGAAGATTTATGATGGAAAATTTGAAAACTCTGGAGAAGCACAAAGAATTTCAAGACCGCAAATCTATTGCATAGAATTTCCGGTGCAATTGTTTCATAGTTGGTTTTTAAATTTATATTATATTTATATATTATATTATATTTTTATAAAATTATTATTCGCGTCATGATTCTTGTTAAAACAAATTTTAGAAAAATCTGACTGGAATGGTGCCAGAGAAGAATAAAAAAATAGTCGTAAAATCGTAGATGTATAATCAAGATTCACGGGGTCGGCTATATTTTATAAAAATATGAGTGCAATCCGTGTGGTGCACACGACTAACTTCTCCGAGTAGAAAAATAAGTAAAAACATTACTTGTTTTGCAAAATCTCCAGAAAATGCATCCCGTTCGAGTTGTACAATGTACACGAACGTTGGATTTCAAAGTAAAGTTCGATCAGAATCGGAATTTTATATCCGAAGATTAACATTTATATGGAAAAACAGCGTTTGGTGGGTCAGCTAGTAATCAAATATAGTCTATGATACTCCTGAATATTGTTTTTTTTTTCACATTATTGTTGAAATAATTGCAGATATTATCATAATTTTCATTACATTAGGGTTGTCCGATTTCGCTCAAAACCTAAATAGCTCTTAACAACACAACACCGCGTCGAATGAGACCATTTTTATGACAATACGATAAGTGGTTTGCGAGATAATCGAGCTGAAAACGGAATGCACATACGAACACACATACACACACAGACATCATCATAAAAACGTTAAATTCGGATTCTAGTGACCTCGAAACATGGTGATAAAATCGGACCCATTACAATAACTTCCTCTGGGAAGTTAAAAAAAAACTACCAACTTCCATCGCAGAACGAATTTCAAAATTTCAAAAGTACATACCTTGTTTGTTACGACATTTTTCCAACAAGTTTCGCCGTTGATAGCATGAAAGAGACAAAGTGGTTAATTCTTCAAGCTATAGTGTTTGGTTCATGTGAAGTGCAATAATTTATCTCCGTAGCCCGGGTAGAAAAATATTATTTTTTATTTAAAAATCGTGCAATTCGATTCCAAATTTATAAAATTCTTGTATTTAAATATGTGTCCGTCATTTTTCTTTCATCAAAAATATGGATTTCATCACGGTAATGATCGTTTTCGGTTAAAAAAATATCCAGCTTTGATTTGTTCGTATTTCTCTTGGTTTTTTTGTAATTATTATAGGGTTTTTAAGAAAAAAAATTGTTTAGTTTAAACCATTCCTTTCTGGTCAGTGAGGGTTTAAGTTACTTCCCGGTGTTTTTTATTGGTTTTTCTAATTAAAATCGGGAAGTGTGCTTGGTTTATTCAAGTGATTAAGGTATCGTTATCTTTGAAGAATGTCATTGTTTTAAACTATAAATAAAACGTGCAAGTTGTCGATTTCGTATGGTTGGTAATAAGAAAAAGAATCGGTAAGTTTGTTTTTACTTCAGAGACTTCAGGTTTTATAAAAAATATTTTTTACTTAGTTAAAAAGTAGCAACCTTTCACTTGCATGCGTCAAAAAAAAAAGAATAAACATTGCTTAAACAGTTTACTGTAAGTATGTAGAACTACATCTTGATTGTTCGACTGTTATCATAATAAATTTAAATTATATATGGCAGGATTACAACCGAAATCAAAGTTAATATTAATCAAGCTTTCATCGTTAAATAATGTCGCGGAAAATTAAAAAAAGAAATATGTGCATCAACATTTTTATAAGTTTTGAGATTATTTAGCAATTAAGATTTCTTTTTTTTTTTTTTTTTTTTAGTTATACATAACATTAATAGAGATGTTTACAGCATCGACGCCATTGTTCGAAAGGAGTAATAGATATATGAAATTCACCAACAGCTTCTACAACTTTTTCATATTTTGCAATAGTGTTGCACATAGTGAATCTTGTGTTTCATTTGCGCAAGTTTTTAGAGTCACCTTTTTTAAAATTTTAAAATTGAACCGTCAAATTATTCCTTAAGGAGTTTTCAAATATATTTGGTTTTTCTCGAAAACAGGAAGACATTAAGGCATGCGGTTTTCTGGATCTCACTGAGAACTTTTAATCGCATTTAATTGTGAAAAAAAAATTAGTACTCACTTACTTACTTATGGTGGCTACAGTCCAGGTCGGACGAAGGTCCTCTACCACCTGTGTGCTCCACATGAGTCGCGATCTTTCTCTTCTGCGACGTCCTTGCGGGTTGGATTCGAAGACTACGAACCGGAGCATTATTCTACATTCGCTCAACATGATCCAAGCATCTAAGTCGTTGGATCTTAACTTTTCTGGCTAGGTCAGTGTCGCTGTACAGCTCGTACAGTTCTCGGTTAAATCTTCGTCTCCATTCTCCATTTATGCAGACAGGACCAAAAATCACTCGCAGAATTTTTCTCTCAAAGCAGCCCAAAGCGATCGAAGATCTTGTCATTTTCCATATCACTGTACCATACATACATGAGGACCGGAATGTTAATTGTTTTATTTTTGATTAATATTAATTACCTTCGTTACCGTCTTATTTCGTAGGTTATCTTTATTGTTTTGAACGTGTACCTTCATATTTCTTTTGATTTCTTTCAGTTTTGCTCTTTTTTTGGCCGAGCGAAAATAACGCGCTCTGATCATGTTTAGAGACCTCTGGATCCTTATTGCGTAAAACGATTATCGTTTGTAAAACCGCGTATTCATTGAATGGCGATTGTGTAAAACAAATATCGTAAAAGAAAATAATAATTATACATTAGTTCTTATTTTATGGTTTTGTTTTTTAATTCGCACTGTCAAGGATCATTTTTGTATGCCGGAGACCCAGTGCGTGCAAGTATTAGGGAGGCGTTTGCAAATAAGTATCCCTATCACATTGGTCTTGATTCCTGAATATATTTATCTCACAATCGTTAAAAAAGAGGCGCAAGACATAACGGTACGGTCACGGTGTCAAGGTAGGTAGGTAGAAATGGCTGTGCCACTTCCGTGCAGGACACAATTAATGCTGAGTGCGCCGTTTTGAGACCATACCTCATGAGATTCCAAAAAGATTTGGATGGGTTAGGAAGGATGTATATTTGGCACGTACAATCCAATACATAATTTAGTATTAATCTCCCTACACTACGGCCTATTGTCTCATAGTGCCATCTAGTTTAGGTGAGATAAGGGGGGCGCTAAAGCCAGTTTGTGTTATTGAGGTATGAGATAATGTCTTTGATCTTGAATTCTGAAAGTTCCTCAATACCGTTGAAGAATTCTTTACCTAAGTGGGGTGCTCTTTTCCTAGCCAAGGCTGGGAAATGGCAGAGAAAGTGTTGAACTGTTTCCATTTCATCCTGGTCCTCACAGCTACAGCATTGGGTATACCCAATACGCATACCCCCCTATGGGCCAATGCACTGTGCAGGTAGCAACAATCCTGGCTATGTCATGCCTTGATTTGGAAATTAAATTGATTGATTTTGGTTTGTTAGAGGCGAGGCGGGCCAGATTTTCCTAGATATAACGCAACTCGTTAAAGTTGTCCACCTATGATTTGCTTCTGATGTGTTTTTGTTCAGGATATAGCCCTTCACAACTCCAAGAGGAGCATATACTCTCACCGCTAATGAGTTGTGAAGGGCTGATCCTTGCCTAGTTAGCTCACCTGCCTTCTCATTTTCCTCATGCCCGGTATACAGATTAGAGTGACTCTCAAATCAAGTTCCTTGAGGGCCTTTTTGTATTGCTGGACCAGTTAAGAGGATAATAAAGCTGAATCAATGGCTTTAGTAGCTGCCTGACTGTCTGTTAGTATAGCTACATTTTGGTTCTGTCAGATATTGGGCTCAATCAAGGTAACCGTCGGAGAGGCATTTTCTCCGATTTTCTCCGAATTTTGCTTCGAGGTAGTTCTCCGACAAGCAAAATGTCTCCGATTCGAAGGAAATCGGAGAACATTCCGCTCCGACGGTTACCTCGATTGGGCCGATTTTTAAGGGCTATACAAGCTTCCCTTATCCGTAACAATCCTGGAATACACTGGCAAAATCGGGAAGTCTATAGGATTTTGAAATCTTTAGAGATTCACAGAAGATCCCTGCACCTATACCGAATACCATCTTTGAACCATCCATGAAGATAGTTGTGTCGAAGTCTTCCGTCACATCGCCTTCCTTCCAGTCGATTCTTGACGGAAACAAAACTCTTAACTTTTTTGAGGTGTTTAGGTTAGGGATGCAGTAATCGGTGGTTGTAGATAGGATGTCTGATAGTATCAGGCTGGTTTGGTCGCAGTGCCCGTAGGATCTGGTTTTCCAGCAGCCTATTTCTTTGAGTCTCAAGATACGGCAAGACACCTGATATTTAATAAAGAGGTCATTCGGAAGAAGGTCCAGGATGACGATAAGTGCATCTACGCAAGCATTTCTCTGCACCTTTGTTAGCTTGTGTACTATGTTAGCTTTGCCGAGAGCGGGCCACCACACAATGGATCCGTAAACAAGTATCGGTCTAACAACCGCTGTGTACGTCCACTTGATCTTTTCTGACTGGAGGCCCCACTTTTTACCGAAGGTTTTCTTGCAGGCGTAGAAGGCCACGCTAGCCTTTCTCACCCGTTCGATGTTGAGCTTCCAAGTTAATTTTTCGTCTGGTATTATGCCCAGATATTTGGCACTGGAAGACAGTGTCACGGTGTCAAATTTTCAATCAAGTTCAGTTCAACCCTTGCTCAAAAACCATCCAAGATTCTCAAGATACTCCAACCTCTGACTTATGGGGAAATCAAATAAAAGATCCGTGTTTTTCATAAATCATCTTTTCTTGTATATCCTTTTAATAGTAATTTTTAAAAATGTTTTTTTTTTCTCATTTTTTTTGCTTTATAATTTTTCTTAGGTTATTAATAATTTGTTTATGATTTTTCTTGTTAATAATTTACATTACTTTTTTATGTAACTTTATTATTTTGAATGTTTTTATTAATTTCATTAAAAGGGAAATTTCATTTTCATTTTTTTTTTGCTTGAATAATAATTTTTCTTGGATGTGTTTATCTGTGGCTTTGTGTCTGCTCCTAGGTTTATATAAGGTATGTTATGGTTTGTTTTTTTTTTTTTTGTCAAAAAAAATTTCACTACGTTATTTTGTATTTTACTACAAATATATGTTTCTCAATTAATTGTTTTATTATTATGGTTTGCATATGTTTTTTTTAAATATATAATATTAGTAAACGATTTTCATTTTATGCGCAAAAAATGCAAAAACTACTCTCTGGGAAAAAAGGTTTTATTTTTTGTTAATTTTTATTAATTATGTTGACTTGCTTGCAGCGTCTTGATTTATTATTTCTGTTTAACTTTAGAAATATTAAATTTTATTTATGTAAATGAAAATATCAAATATACCATAAAAGTTTTAAATATTTTTGTTTATTTAAATAAATAGTGCAAATAATCGGAATTGTGAATAAATATTTATTTCGCTATGCAAGTCAAGAACTTTTTTTTACATTACCATCAGAAAACAAGTAAATAAAATTATAGCAATAAACAAAGCTAAACAAAAAACAAAGTTAAAATAATGATGTGCTCATAATCGGTCTGTCATCTGGGCATCATCAAAAAAAAAACTCGGGAAGCAATTGGCGATTGAAATGCTTCCTTTTCTGTTTCCATTGGGTCATTTTGGGATTTTTTTTATATTAAGCACACAATCAAGGGGTTTTAATAACCTTATTATGCCATAGACAGTGAGTGCTTTAGAAAAGATGGTAGGGGTTGGAGAGAAGCTGCCGGTGTACATTGGTCTTAAATTCCTTAACACTGAAATGATCGGGAAAGATAGAGCGTGGAAGAGAATTCCATATTCGCGTTGTACGGCTAAAGAAACGTTTCTCTATACTTGAGCGTACGACCGAAATTGGGCTCGAGGGTAAACTGATATGGGTTAGTGGCTGGTTGCAAAACTCTGAATTCTTTTGTCGAGAGAAACGCATAAGAAAATTGTATGAGCTGTTCTTTCAAATGAGAAGACCATTGGGAGTCTTGAAAGTCTAATACATAACATTCAAAGGTTCTAGAAAAAACAACTCTTTATAACACTCCTCACTTTAAGTGGACAATGTCAAGACATATCTGGAAAAACCTCAAACCTACACTTGTAAGAACTCACCATACAAACAAGAAAACCGTACAAAGCAATCTAAAAAAAAAAACAAAAATAAATAAAATAATAATAATGCATTTTACCTTGCATGTCCAAAGTTCTCGAAAAATCCTTACAAAACAAATTATTGACCATTTTACATCCAAAAGATTGCTGTCTCCATACCAATCTGGATTAAGAACTAACCATTACTGTTCTACAGCAATGGTAACGATCTTAGAGGACATAAGACTTGAATACGATAAAGACATATCTCAGTACTGTGCCTATTGGACTTCTCGAAAGCTTTTGACAAAGTCGATCGAGTGGTCTGTCAACAACTTGAGCACTACTTTGTTTTTTTCGAATTCAGCGTCTATGTGTTGGAAACAATTTTTCAGCACATATACACGTACTTGAAGATGGGTGTGCCTCAAGGCTCTATGCTGGGTCCAATTTTGTTTTGTGCCTTTATCAACGATTTACCTTCTGTTTGTGAGCACGTTTCTTTTCATTTGTGTGCAGATAATATACAAATTTATCTCTCACGTAGAATTGGTTTAATAGAGAATCTTGTCTTTCGCGTTAATATAGCTGGGCTAAGGAAAACAGTCTAATGCTCAATCCCAATAAAAGTCAAGCCCTATTAATTTCTAAGAAGACATACAACTATGGAAATCTGACCTCAATTACTTTGAATAGTGTCCATGTTAGTTTTAGAGTCTTAGATTCAAAATCTCTAGGGATCTCTCGTGCGGAGACCATATAAATTCTGTCATTGCACGTATTTATGGAACTCTAAGGAAACTGTGGGTATCTAATTCGTTTACTCCTCAAGAAACAAAACTCCGTCGTATGAGAACTCTGCTCGTACCAATCATTTCCTTTTCTGAAGTCGTGTATTCGAAGATGGATTCATTATCGGAACACAAACTACGTGTGGCGTTTAATGACATGACTCGCTACGTATATTCGACGATATGACCATATTTCTGCTTTCAGCAAAAAAAATTTCTTAACTGCACTATGGTCGAATACGTTTTCCGTATTTCTACCTTTCTCCACAGAATTATTCACACAAGAACACCTGAGTACCTTTATGAATAAATTGAGTTATGTATATCAAAAATAAATAGAGTGGCGCGACAGCTCTTGAAGAGCCAAGGACTAAGTGGCTTACTCTCATCAACAATTCTCGAGGTGCGTGTGAAGGATTGAGGGGACCTACAATTTAACGTCGATTCCGAACGGCAAAGTTGAGAAGCACTTTTTCATGACAAATTGATACTCTTGGAAGTTTTCTCAGTTCTTCGTAGGTCTCGAGTAGGACTCGAACCCACGACGTTCTGCTTAGCTGGCAACGCACTTAACCACTAAGCTATGGACACTACCAGTAATGTACATCGTCAAGAACAAATAATCCAGCTATTCCAACTTTTAGATATCTAAACTCCTCACGGTTGTTCTTTGTTCACAGCATTCGCCTTTTTAATTTTTTGCCAGTTAGCATTAAGAGGATAACGGATGCAGTAAGTTTCAAGACCGAGGTTTTAAAACATTTTTCAAACAACTAGGATGTTAAGGGCGGAAATAGGAAAGTAGAAGAGAGGAAAAGTCTTATATGTATTATATAATTAAAGTATACAAAAAAAAAATAAAAAAATTATATATACATAGCCACCTAAGTATTAACTCATTGTATATAGAATCAAACTACATTTAAATTGTTCAACCAAAGTATGAATACTAAAAAAGACATTGTCTTAGTGTATTGTTTACAATAAAGGAATTGAATTAAAATTGAAAAGAACTCACACAAGGCTCTCAGCTCTCTGGTAGATTTCCTCTATCAAAAATGTGTTCTATAGGCTAAATGGGCTTATCTGTTGTTTGATAAGTAAAAATAAAAAATACATCAAGCGTATTGTATTGTAATATTTTTGTTTTGTTTTTATTAATTCTAAATCTTTTTTTTTGTTATATTTTTTCAATGTTGTTTTCAAAGTGAGGGTTCTCTCGTTCACTTCCCATTTTTCTTGTTTTTTTATTCTTTATATCTTTTCTATACACAATGCACGGCTCTTCTTCATCTTCTTCTCTACATTTTTTTTTTTGTTTTGTTTGTTTAGGTTGTAAATGATTAACATATTCAATGAACGCGAATGCAAGAGAAAAATTAAATGTATAACAAAGTAATAAAAAAAAACTAAAGTTATGAGTAAAAACTAAAACATAAGTGTTTTTTTAATCTTTTCAAATATTTCATCTTTTTTTAATAGAATAGTTTTTTTTTGTATTTCTTTTTTTTTTTGTATTTTCATTTTCTTTCTTTTTTGCTTTTTTAAAATTTGTTTATTTTAATTTTTACAAGAATCCATCAATTTAACTCCTTGTCTTCTAAGTACTTGTATTCAAATGTGAATCCTTCCTTTTTACGTTGACTCCATTTTTCGTAGTCGAAATAGATGTACGTACCCTGAAACGATAGAGAACAAAAGTGAGTGTTAAAAATTGATTAAGCTGGAATTGGGACAATTAATAAAAATTCAATTCTAAAAATTATTCTTTTGTTTTATTTAAACTGGTGTACAATGCTTTTCAAGCCAATAAGTGATCGCTTGGCTGTAATCCGCATCAAGGCCACACTACAAAACATCAGCATAATAATATGTGCACACGCCCCTACCAGTGATTCGGAGGAGTCAAGCAAGGAGAATTTTTACGACCTCCTGGATAGAGCTTACGGAGCCTGTCCAGAGTACGCGTCAAAATCGTACTCGGAGATTTCAATGCAAAAATCGGGAAGGAAGACATCTTTGGCGGATTAGTTGGAAAGCACAGCCTCCACGAAGTTACAACAGATAACGGCTGCCGACTACTCGACTTTGCTGCAGCTCGTAATACGGTGATAAGTAGCACTAGGTTTACAAGACAGCAATCTCCGGATGGCTGAACCACCAACCAAATTGACCATGTGCTAATCGGTGCAAGGCACACATCCAACATCTTAAACGTGCGCACTTTCCGAGGAGCAAATGTCAACTCTGACCGCTTTCTGGTAGTGGCTAAGTTTAGAGCTCAACTATCAAAAGACAAAAAAACAAGTGCGGCCCCAAGAAAGAAGTTCAAAATCGGTTGTCCTTGGTCCTCCGGATAGTGCCAGAGACTACAGTGAGCGCCTGAGTGAACGACTCTCCGCCGTCCTCCCAAATGCCACAGATGTCAACACCTTGTGGTGTAGCCGAGACCGCCATAGGTTACCAGCCACCCTCGTAATAGAACCCATGGTATGATGATGAGTGCGCGTTATTGAAAGGAGAGACGGAAAATGCACGTTCGCAGATGCTGCAACGGAAAACAAGAGCAGCAAGAGAAGAGTACCGAACAAAAAGGAGAAATGAGAAAAAGACCCTGCGAAGGATTTCTCAGCTCAAAGATCTAGAAGAGTCTCGGGCCAAGAACCACAAACAGCGTTTCTTTAAAAGGTTGAAGCAATAAGCTTCTGGTTTCAGATACAGGCTCTTCGAAACAGTGAAGGAAACCTAGTCACCGAAGCACAGGGAATTGGTAGATGTTTTCAAGCAGCACTTCCAACAGCTGCTGAATGCGCAAAATGTAGAACGAGCTAATGACGAAAGAGAAGCAAGACCAGTTAATGAAGACCCAGTCCCAGCCCTCAGCGCAGAAGAGATAGAAAGAGCAATCCAAAAGCTAAAAAATAACAAGTCCGCCGGGTCGGATAGCATACCTGTGGAACTCTTTAAATATGATGAACAGCATGCACCAGGTCATCACCAAAGTGTGGGAGCAAGAATGCATGCCCACTGACTGATCGATAAGCTCCATATGCCCCATCTACAAAAAAGGCGATCCGTTGTCATGCAAAAACTACCGTGGCATATCCCTGCTTAATGTTGCATACAAAATCCTATCCAACGTACTGTGTGAGCGTCTTAAACCTTTCTACGACACAATAATCGGCATGTACCAGTGGGGGCTTTAGAACAACGATAGACCAAATATTCACACTGAGGCAGTTCCTAGAAAAGACAAACGAACTTCAAGTGGAAACCCACCATCTTTTCATCGGCTTTAAAGCTGCGTATGATAGCATCCACCGCCAAGAGCTTATGATGGCGATGTCTGATTTCGGGATCCCAAAAGAACTGATCCAGCTGTGCCGCATAACGCTGAACAATACGAAGTCATAGACATCATCGGTCGATCCAAGAGAGTTGTGCTCCTCACTCGAAAGACAAAGTGTCTGCTATCTATATACAAATTCTATTTTACCAGTCCTACTCGCGAATGGAGAAGAAGGTTCAACCGAGAACTGTGTGAACTGTACCAAGATGTGGATGTAGTCCAGAAGGCCAAGAAAAGACGACTTAATTGGCTCGGCCACATCGACCGAAAGGACGACAACGCTCCAGTCAAGAAAGTCTTCTCATCCCAGCCGCCAGGTTCGAGACGACAAGGAAGACCGAACCTACGGTACAAGGTGACTGCGGATGCCAGAGCGCTTGGTTTCGGCGACTGGAGAGTGAATGCGAGGGACTGTTCACGATGGAAGGCTGCAGCATCACAGGCTGAGATCCTTCATGGATTGTGAGCCGGATAAGTAAGTTTGTTAATAAAATCTTAAGAAAGTTATGTCGCTGAACCAAGCTAAAATAATAGCAGCCTTCAAGTCCGTTGATCAGTTAGTGAAGTCAAGTACTGCAATGGAAGTAGGAAATGCACTTGTGTTTGCTGTTGAACGATTAGCATAAAGAGTCTAAAACGAGGGCCTACGGGTGGTTTGTATCCCAACAAGCTTCCAAGTACATCAGCTCATTGTTGGAAATGGTCTCGAACTGGGTGATAATCGAAATCTGGACTATGCAATTGAGGGAGCTGACGAAGTTCATTCATAAAAGGTGGTGGCATGATGCAGGAAAAAATAGTAGCTTCCAGTGCTAAGAACCTTATCATAATTACTGATTATACAAAATAAAACTCTTCAAAACTCGGAGAGCAATATAAAAAACGAATTCCAATTGAAATTGTACCAATGGCGTATATGTCGATAATGTAACGAATTGAACAGACTTTTGGTGGATCATTGCAATGGCGAATGACTGTTGCCAAAACGGGTCCTTGCATCACTGATAATGGCATTTTCATCTTAGACTGGCACTTTGACTACGATAAGAACTATAATTGGTAAGTAAGTAAGTAAGTAAGTAAGGACTTGCTTCATATTCCTGGGGTTTAAGAGACTGGTTTGTTTGCTTACATGCCCAAAAAGGTCTATTTCGGAATGAACCAGTTAAAGTATCCAGCAAAAAATAAAAAACACTTACAGACAGGTTTTTACTGAATGGATCTTCTAAAAGGATAATAAGAGGAATAACAGGAGTTTTTTGCCAAGTTGTCGTAGAAATCAATTTTGTTTTGTCATTCAAACTGTAAACAACTGAAAGGCAACAATCTGCCTCTGAGTGTGTGAAAAAAAAAACTCTTCCTTACCTGTTCGTAATCATCATTAATAATTTTTGGCTCCTCATGCCGTTGGAACCACATCATGTATTTTGTATGGAATCGCCAACTTTGCTTTTTCAAAGCTTTAGCGGCTAGGTACTGTGCCTTGGATCCTTCCATGTAATAGAATACAAAGAACAGTGTTTCGGTTGATAGACGTTGGAAAAATTCCACTGTATCATAGTGGGGTAGCTGAGACTGCTCCAGAGAGATTGAAAAGAAGAACAAACAATATTAAAAACAAATTCATACAATTTGGATTAATATTGCTCAACTAACCTGCGGGTAATGGGGCGGTGTCTGAACTGGATTCCGATGAATGTAAGTTGTCAGTTTCTCCGAATCACTTGGCATTGGCAGATGATAGTATGCGGCTTCCATCATTTGGAATTGCAATTGATGGTCCTTGTGTAGTGGGGAAGGACCAAGTGGTGCCACACCCAACAATGGCGGGATATGGGCTTCATTTGTCGGTTTAGTGTTGCTCAAAACGCTGCCGCTGTTATTTTGTCCGACAATACCGCTTGTCAGACTAACAGCACCTTGGCCAGATGTTGGACCATTCGTGGTGCTGTTATTGGCAGTTGTGTCTGTTACGGCTGGTGAGAAATGCTGAGACTGTTGTTGTTGTTGCTGCTGTTGCTGCAGAAGATTTTGCTGTTGTTGCTGTTGCCTGGTATCGACGGTCGGTCCTTGCGCAAGCATATTCGTTTCGGATCCAGAACGATTGATTGCATCTTGGGCCATTGTTTTCAACGTGGACATAGTGTCGGTATTGTTTTGTGTACCGGACACAGATACATTTAAGCCTTTGCTATTATTATTATTATTATTGTGGTTGAGTGGGCCGTTCATATGTTTCGGCGAGAGCAGACCAGGTGATCCTCGACTTGTGTTGGCGAGAACGCTTGCCACATTCGCAATACCGTTGGGTGAAATGCGATTTGCAAGGCTGTTGCTGTTATTGTTGCTGGGCGCATTCAAAACTAGTGGCGCTCCCGAATCCACCGATACTCCTGAAGTCACTGCATTGCTGCTGGCGTTTCCTATGCTGGTATTATTGGAAGTGTTGTTATGCGTTGTAGAGGAATCTGTAAATTCAAATCGGGAATAATCGTGATTATTCAGATTCATAATCAAACATTCAGCCCTATCGAGGTATTTTTCGGAGCGGACAATTTTCCGCAACGCAAATATGGTCGGAGCTTAAATTTGTATTCGAGCTAATTGTCATCGGACAAAAATATGGCAACCAGCTTTAAACACAATTAAAAACAAAAAATTCCACAAACAATTTTCTGCGGACAAATCGGAAATAAAACTATCAAAAATAAAGGGAAATAAAGCTAGTCATCGCACCACATTGTTACTCATCGTACTTCGTTATTTCATATCGGAAAAAATTCCGAAATGTAAGTCGGAAGAATACCTCGAAGCAAAACTTGTCCGAAACGTACGAAATCGGACAAAATTCCGCTCCGAAAAATACCTCGATAGGGCAGATTATAAATGAAATGAGGAAAAACGGTTCATCGTTGTTAAAAAAAAAAAGCAAACATGTATTCATTTTTAACTTCACCGTGTCGCTAGATCTCATTTGAAGGACTTAAGACCAATAAGGCAACTAAAAACTCGTATGACAAACAGATCCATGAGCAAACTTCGAACATTTCAAATGAAATAATAACTCACCACTAATTTGATGAGAGGAATTCGTTTGAAGATTTGTATGTTGGGCCTGTTGTTGTGCATTTGATCCAACAATCGATGCAACTGTTGGCGCTGCCATTGTGTACGATGTTGCAGGATGCACTGGGCCATTTTCCAGGTGTGCTATTCAAAAAAAAATTTGATTTTTTATTTTTAAATTTGCAAATCAAATAGAAAAAAGTTGGCTTAATAGGAATACTAACATGTATTATTCTTAGCTACAGCTGCAAATGCAATTGGTGGTGTGGCTTGAATCACAGATTGCGCCTGAATTATCGTCGACGAATTATTCAAACTAGGTGCATTAGAATGTTGTTGCTGTTGTTGTTGCTGCTGGAGCGTCACCACGGATGCTGTATGCTGTTGTTGTTGCGTAGAATTCACCACTGACGACGTCGTTACATTTGATTGCAAGCTATTCGCCAAACTGGACGCATGGCTCGTCTGTTGCTGATTTTTGCTAGGCGTTGAACTTATTAGGCTTTTATTTGACTGTTGTTGCTGCTGCTGTTGTTGCGATAGTTGAACCGCCGTTGAGTTGTTAAGGTTGTTCGATGTTGCACTGTTGTTCAGATTCGAATCTCCTCCCGCACCAGCTGCCGCTTTACCGCTGGTATTGTTGTTATTATTGGCTCGTACTGCTGTAGGTTTTACAGGTTGCTTAAATTATAAACAAAAAAATAAACAAAGATTAAAACTGTTCCTGTGAATCATTTTGTTAAAAAGAACACATACTTTTGCTTTACTACTGGCATTAGTGTCGTTCTTATTGCGTTTATCGGCTGTCGCTACGCCCGCTGCCACCGCCGCAACTGCTGCTGCTGTTATATCCACAGACGTTGAATCACTGCTGTAGTTTAGATTATTCGCATTATTTGTAGTACTACTGCTACTGGTGGTTGTGTTGCCCGTACTGCCGCTGCAATTGTTCAGCTGTTGCGATGAAGGTGGCGGCGATTGAACAGGACTACCACCCGACGCTATACTACTTGGCGATCCGCCAGTTTCGTTACTATTGTTACTGTCTGTTGTTGCTAATGATGATGGAATACCAAGGGAAACACCTTCTGTTACCATTTGTTTTTTGTTTATTTTTGGTTAAGTGTGTTTTTGTTTTACGTTTGTGTATTTGGGGATTGGATTTGGAATGGCATAAGTTTGAAAAAATGCATGATGATTAGTAAAAATGCACACAAATGATTAAAGGAAATGTGTGGAATGCAAAGGGGATTTATATCTTACCGGTGCCTGATAATTCAACTTCATCCAAGCCAATAATGTCATCATAGATGAACTCGTTCTCTTCGAAATCGGGGTCTTGCGAGGATTCAATGTAGTATTCAACATCGTCCTTGATTTTATTCACCTGGAAAGATATTCACACAGGTTTTATGAGGATATTGGATGGTTTGCATCGTTGTTCTTGCTTTTCTTTTAAAACATAATTTGGATTAGACAATTCAATTCAATGGGACTGGAGTTTAAGTCATTCAGTTTGACCAATTTTCAAATACATTTAACAATTGGAATGACAAAGGTGTTAAAAATGGGAAAAGAAATGAATGATTAAGAATTAAAATTTGTTGCCTAGATTTTTCTTCAAACAAGAAAATAGATTTAAATCACGTATTGTTTGGAAGATCCATTTTAACATAGAGGGATACAAAAGAAAGACGGAATAGAGTACAAGGATGGGATTTGAATATAAAACACTGCAACATAACTGGCGCTTTGGAATACTTGATTTTGTTCACAAGTTAGTTTTTTTCCTAGCATTAAATTAATGAAATTTGAATTCGATAAAAATGAAAGCATATTCAGACATAAGAGGCATAAGAGGGACATAAACTTTAATCCAGTTATATCTGACAGAACCAAAGAGGCAGATGAGCTAGCTAGACAAGGATCAGCTTTTCACAACCCATTGGCAGTGAAAGTATATGCTCCTCTTGGATTTGTGAAGGGCTATATCCTGACCACACATCAGAAGCAAATCATAGGTGGAATAGTTTTACGAGTTGCGTTATATCTAGGAAAATCTGACCCGCCTATAACAGACCAAAATCAATCAATTTAATTTTCAAACCAAGGCATGACATAGCCAGGATTGTTGCTACCTGCACAGGGTATTGGCCCATACATTGGGGAGCATGCGGCAAAATTGGGTATACCACATAGCTCCTTCTGCCGTAGCTGTGAGAACCAGGATGAAAAGGAAACGGTCCCACACTTTCTCTGCCATTGCCCGGCGTTGGGTAGGAAAAAGAGCACTCCACTTAGGTTAAGAATTCTTCAACGGTATTGAAGAACTCTCAGAATTCAAGGTCAAAGACAAGATCTCATACCTCAAACTGGCTTTAGCGGCCCCCTTATCTCTCCTAAACTAGATTGCACTATAAGACAATAGGCCATATTGTAGGAAGATCAATACTACATTATGTATAGGATTGTACGTACGAAATATACATCCTTCCTAGCTCATCCAAATCTTTTTAGGACCTTATGAGGTATGGTATCAAAACGGCGGACTCAGCGCTATTTGTGTCCTACATGGAAGTGGGACAGCCATTTCTAACTACCTACCTTAATCCAGTGATTTAACGAATTTCACATTCATTTTGGACAGACACAAGTTCTAATCGCAAAATTTGTATGTTATTAAATAATAATGTATTTAAATTGATAACTGTACGTAGTGTATATGCGCGTTGGCTGTAGCGCAGAACGTGTGGTTTTGAATCCTACTCGTGCCCATAAAGTTTTTATTTCATATTTCACGGGTAGTGCCTCTTGAGAAGAACTGACAACATTTCGAAGAGTATCAAATTCAATCTGTTAGCCGTTCAGAATCGGCGTTAAACTATGGGTCCCTTCAATTCTTCACATGCACTCAGATTGATAACCTAAACTAGATTTCAACCTTGAGACAATTCAAAAACCTCTGCCTCAATAAAGCACACAGTGCTGTTGTTTCTATGTTACGAAATATCAACGCAGGAGGAGTAAAAAGTGAAGCTTCAACGAATAGGCACAATTATCTGGAGTTATCTGGTAAATTGAACGGTTTTTGTTGTGATGCCATCCGTATTTTGATATCAGAGTCCTCTTTATTCCTTTAAGTATAGTATTCTGGGAGGATACACAGTATGCACACCACAACACACATACAGACAGTGAGAGAAGCAAAAAAAAAGCATTGGACTTGCCTACTTACAATGTCGTGTATATTTACCTGCTCTGCCTCAACACCATCATTATCAAGCAATCGCAGTAGCGTTTCCAGTTTTGTCACATGGAATTTATGCCGATCTAATTTCGATCTCAATTCGTCCATTCGATCCTGTTTATCTCGATCTAGACGTTTCTTTTTGCCTGCTAATAACGACTCGATTTCACTCTCGTATTGATCGATTTGTATTTGCAGTGAACTAATTGAACTGGTTAGCCAATTGCGTGCTTCATCTTTGATACGCTGAGCAGGATCCATTTTTTGTGCCGCCCCCAGGCCTTCTTTCGAATAGGCTTTGGTTTTCGTCTCTCTTTCCACGATTTTAAATCTTTCCATTTGCTATAAGAATAAACCAAAAATATATTTGAATCAAATTTGAAAGCGAAAAAAAAAAACGAAAAACGAAAAAAAAAAACAACAAAATTTCTCATACTGTTTCGATGAGACGCCGATTCTCTAAGAGGGCGCTTTTATCCTTAATTTCAGCAGACGCAATCCATGATTTAATCTGATCGCGAAGCCGCTGCAGCTTTTTGATCTCCTTTTTAAGATCCGCTTCATATTTCTCCTGCAAATGATTGAAATAAAATTATGCAATCAAAATTGCTAAGCAACAAATTTTGAAGAATGAATGCTTGATGTTTTACCTTCTGATTACTGTTTGTTGCATTGTGAACTTTTTTCCAAATATCTTCGAATGTTTCGACTCCTTCAGCGACCTTTTTCAGACACCTATCTATCTCTCCTGTAATTGATAAGAAAAGTGAATTAGAAAATCGATAAGAATTTAATTTACGAAATAATATGCAAGACGAGAATCTTTGTTACAAGCTTAGAAGGAGCCAAGAATGAAACTAAAAAAGTCTGTTACAACTATGGCGTTGTAAGTGGTATCTACTCGAAAAAACTGAATCTCAGTTCTCATATAGACCTGCCAATCAATGTAGTGTGTTGCAAGCAGAAGTAATGACGATAAAAGAGGCATTATCCTGGCTTAAAAATAACGATATACATCGCACAGCCAAGTCGCTCTCAAATCACTCGCGTTTTTCTCCAAAAACTCTGTCACAAAGCACGACTGTCGATCATCTCTGAATGAAATTCAACTCATTTGGATGCCAGGCCACAGAGACATTCCGGAACATTGCAAAGCTGATTAACTCGATAAAAACGGAACACTTCTGCCTATTGTTAGACATAGACACAACATAGGAAAACCACTTGCTACATACAAGCATCTTTTCAAACAATATGCTCTAGAATTGACAAATGCTACATGGTCGCAGGGTACCACCTGCCTAAGCAAATATGGCCAAGCGAAGACCTGAGCAGATAAAGCGTAGGCTTCACAATAGGAGGAGGATAACAGCTCACTGCCTTTTACGAAGACATGCCAGGAGGCTGGGGGTCCACACAAACACATTTTGTAGAAGCTGTGTGGACGAAGAGGAAGAAGAAACAGTCCAACACCTTCATGTACATGTCCGGCAACACCAATAGAAGGAACACCTACCTCCGTTAACCCCTTCGATACTACAAATAAACTGGCAACAATCGACACAAGAAGTATTTCAAATTTCATCAAAAGTACAAACTAGTTTGTTTAAATTCATAATGAGTGATTTTCCTTACTGGTGTCACCATTGACCCTTAGGCTTAGGGTCTGACTAAGTGAGTCAGCAACATCTAGACAGCCACTGTAACTGAACCTAACCTAAAATAGACCACGAAATGAATGAAAGTTTGACCTCGAAGTAGCATTAAATACAGAATCGAGAACGAAAGATTAAGTTCAGAAAAATTGTAATATCTCTACGGAAGTAAAGCATTTTAACGCCCTATACCAAAAGACAATATAGTCTGGGCTATTAAAACTTTCATACTTTCCATACAAATCTCCAGGCCCTGATGAAATACTGCCTATAATGGTGCAAAATCAGCTTGAACTAGTAGTTCCATGGCTTGAGAGTATCTTTAAAGGTTGCCTCTTACGAAATCATATCCCTTTGCCTTGAAGACAGGTAAGACTGGTCTTCTTACCAAAAATTGGTTACCGACCTATAAGCCTTACTTCCTTTCTTCTTAAAACCCTGGTAAGAATTGTAGAATCTCACATAAAGAGTATTCTGAGTAGTTGTCCCCTATCTAACTCGCAACACGCCTACATGAGGGGTAGATCTACAGAGACTGCTCTCCACACGATTAATTTCAAGGAATATACCCTACTATACCACCAAAACCAAGGTACCACCTTTCACTTTACCTCGGTTAAACGGACAAAACGGACAGTGCAAAACAAAACCTTCGGAAAAAAGTGGGGCCTCCAATCAAAAATGATAAAATCGACATACACAGCGGTTGTATGACCGATACTTGTTTATGTTTCCATTGTTTGGTGGCCTGCTCTCAGCAAAGCTTACATAGTAAACAAGCTTACAAAGGTGCAGAGAAATGCTTGCGTAGGGATATCAGGGGCAATTAGGTCCTGTCGCACGGATACACTTAACATCATTCTGGACCTTCTTCTGATTGACCTCACAATTAAATATCGGGTGTCCTGCAGTTTCTTGAGACTCAAAGAAATAGCCTGCTGGAAAACTGATGCTATCAGACATCCTATCCACAACCACCGATTGCTGCATCCCTTCCCTAAACACCACAAAGAAGTTAAGAGTTTTGTTTCCGTCAACAATCGACTGAGAGGAAGGCGATGTAACGGAAGACTTCGACACAACTATCTTCACGAATAGTTCAAAGATGGAATGCGGTGTAGGTGCAGGTGTCTTCTGTGAATTTCTTAAGATTTCAAAATTTTATAGACTTCCCGATTTTGCCAGTGTATTCCAGGAAGAATTGTTAGCGATAAGGGAAGCTTGTATAAGATATCCGACAGAACCAAAATGTGGTACACTAACAGCCAGTCAGGCAGCTACTAAAGCCATTGATTCAGCTTTATCATCCTCTTAACTGGTCCAGCAATGCATAGAGGCCCTCAAGGAACTTGATATGAGCGTCACTCTTATCTGGATACTGGGGCTATGAGGGAAATGAGATGGCAGATGAGCTAGCTATGGAAGGATCAGCCCTTCACAACTCACTGGCAGTGAGAGTATATGCTCCTCTTGGAGTTGTGAAGGGCTATATCCTGACCAAATACACATCAGAAGCAAATCATAGATGGAATATTTTAACGAGTTGCGTTATATCTAGGAAAATCTGGCCCGCCTATAACAGACCAAAATGAATCAATTTAATTCCAAACCAAGGCATGACATAGCCAGGATCGTCGCTGCCTGCACAGCGCATTGGCCCATGGCATAGGGGCGCATGCGGCAAAATTGGGTATACTACATAACTCCTACTGCCGTAGCTGCGAGAACCAGGACGAAAAAGAAACAGGGCCACACTTTCAATGCCATTGTCCGGCATTGGCTAGGAAAAGAGCACTCTACTTAGGAAAATATTTCTTCAACGGTATTGAGGAACTCTCAGAATTCAAGATCAAAGATTTGATCTCATCCCTCAATAACACAAAGTGGCTTTAGCCCCCCCCCCCCTCTTATCACCTCCTCACTAAATGGCACTATGAGATAATAGGCCGTAGGGTAGGAGTATAATACAACATTAGTGGCTTAGTGGTTAGATGCGTTGGCTGTAACACAGAATGTGTGGGTTTGAATCCTACTAGTGCCCATTAAGTTCTTATTTCACATTTTACGGGTACTACCTCTTGCGAAGAACTGACAAAACTTCCAAGAGTATCAATCTGTCTTGAAAAAGTGCTTCTCAACTTTGCATTAAATTGTAGGTTTCCTCAATTCTTCACACGCACTCAGAGAATTGTTGATGAGAATAAGCCACATAGGCCTTGGCTCTTCAAGAGCTGTCGCTCTTTTCGGTTATAACTCATAACTCTATCTTACGTTGTTCGGCTTTCTTAAACTACACATGTATCAAATGAGCATTATTAAAGGAAGCCTGAAGAGCGGCTGATATCCGCTTTTTAACAACAGCATGACACAAGTGATTTTCAAAATTGTCAACTCTGACTGCTTTAAATACTTATCAAACAATGTTAGCAAAACATCTTCCAAAAGAGTTATCAGTCATATCGACCAAAAGTTAATTCTCTTTTACCTTGCACCTGCTGTTACTTCTTATTCTTGTCCGTTTGCTTCTTCTGCCCGTCAAAGAATAAATACAAAAAAGAAATCATAAACTACCTAAACAAAGAGACCTTTGTGGTTGTTCGATCGACGATGAAAAAAAAGATCGTGCTTTCTCCCTTGGAGGTAAACTGCTCTGTTTGATAGTAGGTTAGGTACCTAGGCTGGCAATCTGAGTTCGACAAGAGATCCATCGTATATTCTAATACACGACAACAAATAACAAAGACAGAAACAAAAGGTCACTCAAATTAAATCTATTTTCTAATTAAAGAAGACTCTAATCACTATCTCACCATAAAAATAATTTCTTTATTCTGCAAGCACATCAAAAAAATTAGTGCATAATTTACGTGGGCTTTATTTATGAAATATTATCTCGCTTCAAGCGATTCGCTAGCTGAAACGTGAGTATTTATGGCAAACAAATTTGTAGCAACGTAGTGCAAAGTGAGTTGATCTAGTATTTAGGCTCCAAGTCCAAATATTGAGAGCCGAGTGTAGCTGATCCATGAATGTTTGTGTATGCAAAATGAGGATTCGGCGGTTTAATCGAAATAAACGAATGGACACATTTCTCTACCCACCATCCAATATATACAATCTCATCATCATCCCCATTCCAATAGTTCGACACATGCTTCACTTCAACACCGAACAGCGCACATTTCACGCAACCCCATCGTAAGCAAAACATACATTAAAAATACACAGAGAGGGAGGAAGCCACCCTACATTAGCTGCCCCCGCCACCCACAAATGACCAAAAAAGAAGGAAGAATAAAATATATACAAACAAATAAAATAATAATAATCAAGTGGAGTGCAAAAAGATTGTCCTCTCTACATGCTGCTATTAATGTGGCTACTGTCTTCTCGCTCACTCTCGTCCTACCTCCGGCTAAAGAATTTTCAATTTTATTTTCATTTTTTTTTTTTTTTGGTTTGCATTTTCCCTTCCAACATTTAAATCAAGATAAAAATACAAAAAATTAGAACTTGGAAGATTTAAGCTCATAAGACACTGAGGTCCTGTGCAATCACTCGAACCTCTCAATGTAGAGTTAAACGTTATGATTGATAGATCTATATGTAGGTACCTCGTAAATGCAAATGCAATACAAAATTTGTGTTGTTCATTGGTTCTCTCACCTTGCAACTTTCTTGTCGCAGCCATGGCGCTATGTAAATTGATTGTACAAGTTGTATTCAGACATAGTCTAGAAAAACTGACAGGAATTTAGTTGCGAATCTTTTTCCTCGATTGCAGCCAGCCAGAGTAACTCGAAGGTGCACTCGATTTGGTAGACTCAACTGGGAACTTGATTCGATCTACTACGACAATGGAGACGTATACGATGTCTTGTCGTGGTTACAGTGGTTGTTTTTTCCAAGACCACGATGTGCTGGCGCTGGTACTTCGTCTTGGTGGTGCTTCCTTATGAGTATGAATTTCGCTGTTGCAATTTTTTACCTCCACTCTGTTGGGTTATGTTTGATTTTGACTCGGCTGTGGATCCGTGACAGAGGCGAACACGATCCTTAGTTCCTTATTTATTGATTAAAAAAAAAATGTTGTTTGGATTCTTAACCGAAATACAGCGAGATTAATAGATCCCGATGCAGATTTCTCTATTTTGCACAAATTGACGGCGAACGAGATGACTTATCGGTGTTTCTTTTTTTCGTCTTTTCATACAATTCTACATTAATTCACGCGATAAAATTATTATCAAAGGGCAACTCGCGAACGGGGTATTCAAATTTCGTTGAAAGAAAGTTTTTAAATCAAAATTATTCCCGCAAAGGAAGGATATTTTTGTAATTTGAAATTCAATTCAAGGAATTCTCGAGGCGAAAGAAAATGATGGAAACGAAAAAAAATTATAAAAAATTCAATATAATTCGCACACACACCGAAAAGAAAACGACGAAACGAACAAAATTTTTGTTTGTTTGATGAAGTTTTCTTGGTTTTTTCTTTTTTATTCGCTTTAAACTTTGCTTGTGAATTCTTTTTCGTTTTTCACACTTGGACTTCGGGGTTTCGAATTAGATTTTTTATTTTTTTTGAGACTTGTTGTTTTTCTATTCAGCAATATAACGATATATTCATTATTAGGATCTTTAGGAAAATGGTTTAATTTTATATTTTTAATCATACGGTTAAATATATAATCGAGGAGATGAACGAAAAAAATAATTTGTAAATTTCGGATTCGCTTTTTCTTTTTGACGCGATTTTTTCTTTTTTTTTTCCTGTCAATGTTTCGATTTTTCTTCTTTTGCTCTTTTTTGTCTTGTTCATACAATTCCAAGATGGCGGATTGACCAATTGGCTACACACACATTAAATATACTGTGAATTTTCGTATATGGATAGCGAAAGTTGCGTTGGAAGTGGAGCTGTGTGAGTGAATATAATGTCAAAATGATTGTAGTGTGCGGCGTTCTGTTTCACTCATGTCCTAATTTTTGGTTCGGAATGAGATGGTAATGATAGTTCCATCAAATTGGGCGCGAAAACTTTGAGCTCAGCATAAGTGATACCAAATACTCCGAAATATTGCTTTAGTTCTACAATCATGTATTGCTACTTTTTACACAAAAATGCGTTCATATATCTTTTTCTAGTCTCTGGCTCACATCAACAGGAAAACAAGATTTTCAAAACCAGATAAGATTTTTCATTCTGTTTCGTATGATAATAGTCTCTTTGCAACACAGAAATACTGATAAAACTGACTAAAAATTTATAAATTAAGAAGAGTGTTTGCACTGAACTTTTAACCTTTTATAGCTTGTCACTTATGACAATCTTGACATTACTTTTGAATTTTTCAATAAAATATTTTAATATTTGGCACAAAATTTGAATTTTGACCGTCAAAAAGAAAAACAAATGAATTTAAAATGAATTTTATTCATTTCTCGAATTGAATTTTATTCATTTCTTAAGCATGAAATCATTCAGCCTAGAATCATTGAAGTGATTTATCCCTAATTAAAAATAAAACAAGTTAAATCACGTAATTATAAATGATTGAAAATTATGGCAAATCATGTAATAAATTATGTGATTTAGCTAAATCAAGTGGAATCCCTTTGTTTTTATTTTAAATCAGTCACAAGGAGTATTTCAATTTCAGTATCTAAAATAATTTTTTTTAAACAGTGTCATGCAGATTCTGAAAGTGCTATTATTTTAAGTTAACGTATCAAACGAAATTGTCTCTTGTGTAGTGTGAACACTTTTCTCAATTTTGAAATTGAATTCTCGAAATTGCACAATTTCAGGGTCAGGAGAAACAAAGTATAGGAGTGTTCCGGATCAAAACTGCATTTCTTTTCTTCAAATGGTTGTCCTATCGAAATGATTAAGGGGTCAATGGGTCGACAACAACTGTTTCTAGGGCACTTAGAAGTAGAACTCAAAAAACACCAAAATTCCCAAAATTCGCACTTTTTCAAAGTAAATTCGAACAAAACAAAAAGAGTTTTTGCTTACATTTCTTAATGAACATGAAATTTTAAGTTTCAGTCCGGACTTTGGAGCACTCTTATATGGCTTTTCTTACAACCCAAGAATTGATCCGTGACGTAAAAGTGGCAATTTTTTGTTCCTTAAACGCATTTCTTTCACAAAGAAATGGAATTTATTTCTCGAAGGATTGATTTCTCTTGAATCTCTTTTTGGAGACGGATTTACACATACTTGTACACGAATTTTACACATATACTACAGCTGATAGTTTTCGGTTTCCTAATATGTTAATTCCACTAACTCTAATCACGAGATTTATATGCTACGTTCTATTATTCTACGTTTTGAACTACGAATATGTACCCGAAATCCTATAAAAGTCAAGATTTGTTCTTAATCTACTTATCTAAATCTATTTATTGGCGTAAGAGGAATCAGCATATTAGTGAAGTAGATTAAGAGCATATCTTTCTGGGATTTAGGCTATTTATTAATAGATCAAAACGTAGAATAAGTACGTTTAGTATAATACTACGTTCTCATCAACCCTAAATAGGCGAAAAGTCGTGTTTTATTCTTAATCTACTCCGCTAGACCTCGTGATAAGGGATAAGTGGAAACAGCATATAAAGAGGTGCCTTACCTAAGCCTTTGCTAGCTTGTAGTCATTGAATAAGAAGTAGAAGGTGTTTGCTACATGTACAGTGTACGTGAGTGAAGCAACAAAAATTTCTGATGATGTCAATTTTTGGGACCTGTGCTGTCAAACTTTGACTGCGTTGTCAGTCGAGTTCAGGAGTGTATTATTTCTGTTGGTAATGGTAAGGCGCTGCAATTCGTTGAGTTCCCGTGGTGTGCACGGTTGTTTTGACTAGTTCTTCCATCGTGTTTCGAAACGTTTTTATTTGTTGATTGTATTACAATCACCAAGAAAATACTTCTATATTTTCGCCTTATCAATATTTGAGTCCCTGTCTATTGTGAATTATATCATCAAGAATTTCAATGCTCTAAAATACATAACTTGACAATTTTGAAGATTTCCGAAAGCTGAATGGAAAAGAGAAAAGTGGATAGAAATTCTTAAATTGGATTGAATAAATTCTAAGTCCATTGTTTGTTCAAAACACTTTCATGAAACTGATTTTATACTTGATGGTGCAAGAAAAAAGGTTATTTCCTTCCGCAATGCCATATGTCTAACCATGATATTAAACGCTTGTTCAAGTTGTACATAGTTGCTTTTAAAAACGAACAAAATAGGCTTAATAAACGTGATGAATTACGGATGAAAAATGAAGAAAATGTACTGGAAAATTAAAAAATTAAACATTAAAAACCGTGTATGTGCACCTTTAGTGTTAAAACACCATGCGTCCTAACACAGCGTCTCCACTGAGCATACAGCTGCCCAACATCACAACCGCAAACCAATCCACAAACAGAACATTTTTTTTCGTTGGGCAAATTATGTCATGTCGTCTCATTTTATCTTAAACACAGAGGCAGAAAGAACAAAATTAAACGTCACACAACAAACGAAACAGAACAAATGAAAATAATTTAAAACTGTAAAACGTGACGAATGACAAACACCAAACAAACTCATCACTCCATTAACATCTACATTCAAATGAAAACCTTACACGTACACGAAAAGTCAAAATTCATGCCCATGATTTGAACCACACTTATGTCATGTTCAAAAAGCAAGATTCTTCGACAAGATGTTTGTGTCGACATGGATTTTTCTGCCTCCATTGGATTTTTTCAAGACATGTTCATGAACAGAGCATCGTTCATGTCCAGTGGAGCCGGCCTGTAAAAAAAGAATTGGGATTGAAAAAAAAGTTGAAGCAAAATCGATGAAATCTTGATTCAATCAGATTTCCCTTGGCGCCCTTGAGATTAACCATTCACTGCAGACCAGCCCTGTTGTAATGCGTTTGTGTTTGTGAAACTCACACTACTTAGAAAAATGCTTCACTTCTTTTTCATAAGACCCCTTCCTGTACTTCTTATTCAATGCTTGTAGTACAATCCATTTGGCAACCGATTGTGGCGTCATCTAGATTCTCGTTACAAGCGGTATAGCCATAAAGGGAGGTACTACCCAAAAATATATCCACAAAGAGATAAACTGCTTCATCGTTAGCCCAATAAATGATGCCAGGAGATTACGAAACAAAAGTGAAATGGAACACAGCTCAGAAATATTCCATACAACAACCATATTATTAGCTCATTTGATATGTCCTAGCTACTAGATAGGGTTAGGGTAGTGCAACTTTGTTTGTACATAAAAACAAATTCAAATGATCACAGCCTGATTCTCTCCCTTGTGAGCATTGTATTTCTATCTAGCTAGTACCTGCGATCTGGCAATCGATTGTAGTGCCATCTTGAGACCTGGCACAGTGCTGTTTTTTTTTTTAGTTTTTTTTTTACATAAGTTTAGTATTGGGATTTTTTTATTTTTTGTTCTGATGTAGCACAAAAAATCGAAAACACCATTCTTGATAATACTAGCTGATTCCATATACAATGCTTGTGAGGAATCACAAGTCATAAGCCCTTGTGACTATTTCTTATGAGGATTATTGTGATATGATAACATTTGTTGGATTCTCCCATAATCCTCACAAGGAAAGTCACAACGAAACTCGCCACAGCCATTCATTGGTCATTGGTGTCTCTCATGGTTTGTTAAAGTCGTCTTCGCTGCAATCTCACCACTTTTATTAGTTTGTTCCAGATGATGTGCTGTTGTAAAATGTTTACTTTTCATTTACGGATGAAACTTCGTCAATAATATGCGCCATAATCATTTCAGTTTCCATTTTTTTCACTACTCAAAAATCAAAATGTCAAATCTCAAATAATTTTTTAGTTATGATCTGCTCTGAAGGAGATCACAATTTTGATTATAGGATAGGAGAGTAAAGGATGGGATGAGATGATATGTCCCAGATATTTCACTTCGGTTTTGACACTTTTTTGGGTTGGGCTTGAGGTGGGCTTCTCGAAATCTTTGAAACATGGCTCTCAGATTTGTACAGTGTTCGTCAAATGTTTTCCCTTATACGACGACGTCATCATAATAGACCAGGCAAGATTTCGCTCAAAATTCGCTGGAGCATTGTACACTTCAAAAGGCATCACTTTGATTTGAACTGCCGCAATCCGTTTCCTGTTGAAAATACTGTCTTTTCTTTATCTTCAGGATGGATTTCGACTTGCCAATAAATAGATGACTTGAGAATGTTGGACTTTATGGAATTCAGCTATTCGAACTTAAAGGTTTGCTTTGACTCTTCTTCGTTGATATTTGTTATCGCTGATACAGATTCGCAGTGTCCGATAATCTAGTGGTAAGGTGCGTTGACTCTTATATGCTGATTCCACTGACGCTAATCACACGATTTAGCGAAGTAGATTAAGAGAAAATCTCGACTTTTCTGAAATTTAGTGTAATTATAAACATAGTATTATCCTAAACGTACTATTATTCTACGTTTTGGTCGACGAATATGTACCCTAAATCCCATAAAAGTAGAGATTTGTTCTAATCTACTTCGCTAAATCTCGTGATTAGCGTCAGTGGAAACAGCATATTAAGCAGAAAGTCGTGGGCACAGATTAGTTTGTCTCTGGTCCTCCTCGTGCCGTTTTTATTTCATCTTTTACGGGCACTGCCTCTTGCGAAGAACTGACAAAACTTCCAAGAGTATCATCTGTCATGAAAAAGTGCTTCTCAACTTTGCCGTTCGGAATCGGCTTTAAATTGTAGGTCCCCTCAATTCTTCACACGCACCCAGAGAATTGTTGATGAGAGTAAGCCACTTAGGCCTTGGCTCTTCAAGGGCTGTTGCGCCACTCTATTTATTTTTTTTTTATTTTGTTTTATGAATCGTTTTGTTACTATTTTCAATCAATTGATATTTTTATTATTAATAAATATTGTCAACTTAAAAAGAAGCAATAAAAACACACTTCTTACAAACACAAAAACAGTCTTTTAATTTATTGCATTCCCGTATAAACAGAAGAAGCTCCCTTACTTAACTCATGGGGTAAGCCTTGACGTGGCGGAGCGGCTTACTGTAACTACTACTATGAAGCTTAGAGCTATGCGATCGCGAAACTTGTTTTCACAGAAGGGTCTCCCATGGTCGACAGTCCCATCGAGGGACGGCAGCGAATGAATTTCTTTTTTGGAATCAACGGTGGCGTCTTCAGTTCCAGTTAGGCCGAACTACTTGGTGAACACCTCTACGGGCTACTTCGACTTATTTGAAGCCCAGGCCATAAAAAGAGCGGTTTTTCCGACTCTTGCACTTGGAGTCACATCAAGTGCCCGGTACTCCAAGTTTGGGATTGTTCGTCGGGGTGACTTCCCGACTACATAGAAAAGCATTTAGTTGCGAAGCAACAACAGGCCTCGGAAACGGACGGATTCACTGATGACGACGCAAGCAAATGTATTAAGGACAACGAATTTCGGATATGCACGTGGAATGTTAGGTCCTTTAATAGACCGCGTGCTGCCGAACAATTAGCGGAGACGCTCAACTGCTACAAAGCAGACATTACCGCTATCCAGGAAATGCGGTGGGATGGACGGGGCAAAAGGAGGATGAGAAACTGCGACATTAACTACGGTGATTGTTACCGAGAGCAACAACAGCGACTCTTTGGATGCGGATTAGTCGTGGGAAGCAGACTCAGGCAAAAAGTATTGAGCTTCAAGCGTGTAAGCGAAAATGTGCAATGTGTGTGTTGATAATAGTTGTGGTGTGTGTGTGTGTGAAATTCAATGTACCGAAATCGGAATTCGTGAGACAGTTTAATTAAAATTTTTGAATTCCTGGTGTTTGTTCCAATATTTCGTAAAGTGCAATACTTCAAAAAAATTGAGCGCGTGGCTTGTGTGGTTCAAACTATCCCTTTCTCGAGAAATTAAAAATGTCTGTCAAATCGTCAATTCATTGGTAGAAAAATATAATGGGATTTTACATTTAGCTAAGAAAGTGGCAATTTTTTTCCCTTAAATGAATTGCATTTGTAGGTATGTACATTAGGAAAAGTATTGAATTTTTTTCTGGAAAAATTGATTCCTCTGAAATCTGTTTTTTTGACACAGATTTACACTTATTCTCATTCTCACACGAATTTTCACAAACACGACATTTGTGAATTTTTCTAAGGTTTTCGCGAAAATGAATCAACGAACTGTGTAAATTAAAAGTATCAAATATTTTTTGAAGTGACTGCAATATATCTACGAATTGTGTTTAAACTAAAGGTACCTAATATTTTGAAATGAGTGAAATAAAAGTCTTACGCTGGTGTATGACATTGTATGCCAATTTGTGAGTTAACTTTTTACTTGCGACATATAGAATATATGGCAAGTATTGAATTCGTAAAAAAAAAAAAAATTTGAGATGAGGATGAGATATGATATTACGATGATAGAGAAGTCGAAAAAAGTGGGTCCGGCGATTCCGTCTGTCTGTCTGTCGGAAAGTTTACAGGCATCTACAGGCTTAACTACTGGTCCGATTGACTTCAAATTTGAAAATTAGAGGTTTGAGCAAAAAGTCATATCCCAATTTTTTTATTTTTGTTTTAAGATCAAAATTTAGGGTAGCCACCATACGATTTTCTTGGCCAAAAACCAAAACTTTTTTTTTCACAAAAACGGCCCGAACGATTTTTTTTAAACTTCCTCGAGTTTAATTTTTTTAAACATTCATGTGTTTTATGTAAGAAAAAAATGTTTGTATTGCTCCAAAACGGTACCTCCCATAGAACCGTTTTTTTGTTATTAGATTTTCTCGAAAACTGAAAGTCCGATCAGCGTAAGTTTTTTTTCGAAAGTACGTATATGTTGTTCAAATAATATTTTGTTTTCAAAAAAATTTCAAATTTTTTTTTGGATTTTTAAAAAATATTTTTAACTTTTTTTTTCAAAATTCTGTATCTCAAAAACGGATCAATTTTAAAAATCCAAATTGGAGTATAATATGTATATTTACATGGTCTTGAAAACTGCATACCCAAATTAATTTTAAGATATTTTTGAAAAATTTTATATATAAAAAATTAATTTAAAAAAAAAACGGCTCCGACGATTTTCAAAAAAAAAAATTCAATAAATCAAGAATAAGGTTTGAATTTGTTCGGCATTTAAATTTTTGGAATGAAATGTATATACGAGGTTCATTTCCAAATTTTAATTTTTTTAATAAATTCTAATTATTTTTATATATATATATATATATTTTTTTTTTTTGAGTTAAGTGTAAGCTGTAAGTAAGAGTGTAATCAGAATTGCTTAAGGTATATCCCTTATTTTAACACTTCCTTTTGCAATTTAAGTAATCATAAATATTTAGTTTTAACATGCAGGAGCAAGTTCGTACGACCCAGTCGTGCACATTTTTAGATTAGAAAAGCATGGATCACAGACTGCTGTATTTGTTGGATTCCTCGTCTGATGAAGAGGAAATTTTATTCACTGCGCTAAATTCCATGCACCAAACGCTAGATCTGGCCTTTGAAGTTGTGTGTGGTAACAAAAACCAGAGACAATCGGTTTCCAACTTCGAGACCAGTAATCCACAACTTTTCCGACGAAGAGGTGAATTAATTACATCAGATAGTATCGACAGCGTTTAAGATTGTGTCGTTAGACAGCGGAAATCCTTACAGATAAGTTTGCTAGTTCAAACCATTAAAAAAAAAGGTTTGAATGGCCGTAGCCGAAAAAGCGCTGAGATTTAATGCCTCTCATTCTTGTGGTAAGTTGACAAAATTGTAAATACTTTTGTTTTTTAAAAGTAAAATACCCAACGGAATTTATCTAACATAAAATAAAGTCCACCTACGTAAGCCGTCATGGTTTAATATCAATAACGTTGCAAGCTATATGTGACTCAAATAAATTGTTTTTGGATGTGTTCGTTGCGCCTCAAGAATTTTTAAATTGTCGCATAATCAACAAAAATTCCGGGCATTTGTGAGAACATATACTATATTCTTGGTGATGGCGCTTACCTTTTGCGATCGTATTTGCTTATCCCTTACTACCGGGATTATGTGGCCCTCAACGAACAACAAAACAAAAAAAATCAACAAAAAACATTGTGCAACCAAAGTAAAGATCGAAAACTCGTTTGATTGTTGAAACAGAGATTTCGGCAGCTAAAAAGACTCGAATACTTCGTTTACTTTACTGTTTAGAGAGTGTCCAAATTTGTTTTGGGCTGCTGCGTACTGCATAATTTATGCATTCTTGAGAGTGATCTTTGGCAAGATGTAGCCGAACTTAATTCTTCTTCGGACGGAATTCAGAATCGAAGAGCTGAAGGTGAGGACGACGAAGTAGTGAAGCCGTTTTTCTTGTTTTGGCCAGAGGGCTCAATGCTGACGGCCGGCAGTTGTATTTGATGATGGGGATGCTTTTATTGGTGATTGGATGGATGTATATTCATATGCGGATAGTGTTGTTGTTAAGCCTGTAAAATGGTGATGTTGTTGGAACTTCGGATGGGGGTTTAGGTGACTGTTGAAATGCGGATAAGGTTGTTGTTGAGCCTGTAAATGGTGATGTTGTTGGAACTTCGGATGGTGGTTTGGAAGACTTTTGAAATGCGGATAGGGTTATTGTAATGTTGTTGGAGCTTCGGATTGAGGAGGAGGAAATATGGTGCGACTTCGTCAAATGGAACTCGTACTATTTATTGCGCTGCGAAAGAACGACAAAAAATAATAAGTCTTTGTTTTTATTACTATGTAGTATTTTAAAATAACTTCAGAGGCAGAACTTTTTGACACACTTGCTTGTGGACGAGAATATACTTACTTACTTACTTAAGGTGGCGCTACAGTCCGTTGTGGACTTGGCCCTCAATCAACAGGCTCCGCCAGCTAGCTCGATCCTTAGCTAGTCGTCTCCAGTTTTGCACTCCGAGTTGATTGAGGTCCTCTTCCACTTGAGTGCGCCACCTGAGTCGCGGTCTTCCTCTCCTCCTACGTCCCTCGGGAATAGTGTCGAAGGCTTTCCGGGCCGGAGCATTGGTGTCCATTCGCTCTAAATGACCGAGCCATCTGAGTCTCTGGACCTTGACCCTTCTGGCTAGGTCCATGTCGTTGTACAACCCGTAAAGTTCGCTGTTGTATCTTCTTCGCCATTCCCCTTCAATGCACACGGGGCCAAAGATGACCCGAAGAACTTTCCTCTCGAAACAGCCTAAGGCACTTTCATCCGATTTTGTCAGGGTCCATGCTTCTGCACCATACAGCAGGACTGGGATGATGAGTGTGTTGTACAGTTTTACCTTAGTTGCTCGAGAGAGGGCTTTTCCACTCAATTGCTTTCTAAGCCCAAAGAAACAGCGATTAGCAAGAGTTATTCTTCGTCTGATCTCGGCGCTGGTGTTATTGCCCGTGTTTATAGCGGAGCCTAGGTAGACAAACTCCTCTACTACCTCGAAGTTATACGCGTCTATTGTGACGTTCTGCCCGAGCCGTCGGTGTTGGGTGTCCTTCCTCGAAGACAGCATATACTTCGTTTTTCCCTCATTTACCGCTAAACCCATTTTTGCCGCTTCTGTCTCAATTCTCACAAAGGCGCCATTGACATCACGCTGTGTTCTTCCCATTATATCAATATCATCGGCGTACGCGAGAAGTTGAACAGATTTTTGGAAGATAGTGCCTCTGGTGTTGACGTTGGAGTTCTGCACTATCTTCTCAAGAACGATGTTAAAGAAATCGCATGACAGTGCATCGCCTTGTCTGAATCCTTTTTTGACGTCGAAAGATTCCGTGAGCTCGTTGCCAACCTTGATGGAGCAGCGTGAGTTCTCCATCGTCATTTTGCACAAGCGAACGAGCTTGGCAGGGACGCCAAAACTAGACATAGCTTTGTACAGTTCGTCTCTGTAGATGCTGTCATACGCGGCCTTAAAATCGATGAAAAGGTGGTGGGTATCGATTTGGAGTTCATAGGTCTTTCCAGGATCTGCCGCAACGTGAAAATTTGGTCGATGGTTGACTTTCCTGGCCTGAAGCCACATTGATAAGGACCAATCAGATTGTTGACGAAAGGCTTCAGACGTTCACATATTACGGCAGAGAGGATCTTGTAGGCGAGAATATGCATGTTCTTTTTTGAGGAATGATTTTTGGGGTTGGTATGAGGTTAGTAGCAAAAAGATTTTCAATTTCATTATCGATTAGCTCTCCTTGAAGGTATTTGACTGATGAAGCTAGCACTTTTACGGGCGGGCCTATATTTTCTTTGCTTGTTTTCCATTTCGGAACCGCGACCAAACCAAATGTTGTTGCAGTTGCAGCAACATGCAACACCCTTAACAGACTTCTTCATACCCACCAAAGTGTATATCCCCTGTTCAAATTCAGAGAATTTATGTTAGTTGTGAGGCCCACCACCAGTTGCATTCTCTGATTTGAGATTCTCGGCCGCCTTTCCTCGAACATATTTTTTTTGATCACTCCACACCTTTGATAGTAAAATAATAAATAAATAAATACACAATATTTTCTTATTGCTTATGTTTACCTTCTTCCATTCTTGAATGGATTTTAGGGCGGCTCACATGAATTCAAAGCTTTTTCTGCATTAGTCCAGAACTGCAGCACTTCATCCTTAGGTTAGCTCTGGAATCCACACGCAATATTCCGGTTTTCCTCCATTATGTAAAGCAACATTGAAGTTGCTACTAATTCGTTGTTTTTGACCTATTAAATCTTTAATTTATTTGGGGACAAAAAAAACAAAAACTTACATTTTTGCTAACGATTCTCCAAAAAATTTACGGGGAGGCGAGAAAAAATGTAATGTTCCCCATATTAGACATCTAGAATGATAACTTTTCATGGACATTTTTTTCCTTTTTCGAAGATTGGGAAACGGAATAAGAATGAAAATTCCCGGAGATTTTTTGTTTGTAATAAGAGAATAGGGAAACGGGAAAAAATTCTCGGGAATTTTTATTTATAATCGGGCTGATTCAATATAATATCCATCAATAATACAAATATTATCCTCGAAATCGAGGATAATGACGTATTCGGGCAGATAGATTTCCATTTTGGCGCGTCTTTGAAGAATTTATTATGATAATAAGCATTTACAGCCCAAGTCTAAATATTCCCCGGAATAGTTCACCCCGGGAGGTGTGTTCTCCGGGGAGTGATTTCCCTCATTCTGAATTTTACCGGGAGATTATTTTTCCCTTCGAAAGTTTGAACAAAAATTTTGAATGTTCGAAACAGCTGTTTGGAAATATGTTTCATAAATTAAATTAATAAACTTGATTTCAAAAATTACAAAACCAAATAAGCAAGACACTAAAACAACCGATGAAACCGTGGAAAAAGAAAAATAACCCAATGAAGTGTTGGTTTTTAATCATTTGTTGTATCAGACAGTGATCACTTTATAACAAGATTGGAAACCTACCTACGTTTTACCCTCCAAATACCGCAAAAGTTATTTTTTTCTTACACACATACTCTTGCAGCAAACTTGCTTTTTATTATGTAGGCAATTGTATCATTATTACAATAAAACGCATACTCTTACAGCTAACCTGCTTCTTCCCAGCAAACATTTTGGTGAATGTTCGCTTTTTCTTCGGTAAAAATGAAGGGTATATATTCGTGAAACCTTCATTTTAACGGATGAATATCGAATAAATGCATATATATAGCATACAATATCAGAACATTCGACGTTCATTCACTTTTTTCGAAATAAAGTGAACGTGCACAAGCAAAATCGAAATTAATGTACATATAGCTACTATATACTTTTAAATTCTTATTTCCTTAGAAAAAAAGTCTTTTTTTTACTCTGTGAACAGATACAACAACATTCAGATTTCACCCATTTATTCTTATAAAATGTGGACGTGCACAAGCAAATGGCAAGTTTTTTAGTCTTTTTCTTCTTCTCCTTTTTCGAAACGAAACGCTGTACCTTTTTTACTTTGTTGTTATATATTTTTAATAACGGAATCAAGTCGCGCCGAGAAACTGCAAGAATGCTTTTATAATTTGAAATTCTTCATTTCGGAAAAGAATTCATGTGTTCAAGTAAAAATAATATCTTATTTGTGAAAATTGTTGATTTTGAAAAAAAAAGTAAAAGATAAGTGAAAGTGTTAAAATACTGGAAAAACAATTAAGAAACAGTGACAGTGACAAACAAATTAAAAATTACAAAAACAGTGCAATACTCACATGTAAGTTAAGATTCTAAACAAATAAAAAGTGTAAAAATAGCAATAGAAAATAAAGTTTAATAGGTTAAGATTAGGTTAGTTAGTTAAGATTCTAAACAAATAAAAAGTGTAAATATTGCAATACAAAATAAAAAGTTAATAAAAACAAAGGATCACCCTGTATTTAATTTGTAGTTAAAGTGCATATCTAAGACGATTTACTATTCAAGCAAGTATGAAAGCGAAAGCGCTTGTGCGAGTCCACTTTTATGTCAATAAAAAGATTCAAAAATGTGTTTCGCCGCCCAGTGAAATATACCCAAATCGAATCATAAATGAACCACTTTGAGTTCATTTATCTAGTTCGAAAAGGATTCATAACTAGGCCATGTAAACGAATATATAAGAGCTTGTGCGCGTCCACTTTGATGAAGAACAGCCGGTTCGTAAATGAGTCAGGAAAAAGGTTCAAAAATGTGTTTCGCGGCCCAGTGAAATATACCCAAATCGAATCATAAATGAATTCTTTTTCGCTTATGTTCTTCGTTTACATGAATCAGTTCTGATTCGTTTCTGAAGGGAATTGTTTGCTGGGTAAGTTTGTATTACACGCATACTCTTACAGCTAACCTGCTCCCCTAGCTCGTAGGCAAATGTCATTTTGACAACAAGGTTTCCAATCTTGGTATAAGTGATCAGTTGTATCAGAGTGAGCTTGGAAGTTTGGACGGGAATACAGCGAAAAATATAATGCTTTGAAGTACGTAAGTCTAGAGACAACATTAAAAGAAAGAATCGCCAAATAGTGTTCATATATTTTTAGATGGGTTTCTCAATAGAAGCTCTTTAAGGAGTGTATTTAATGGAGTTGCCAGAATGGCTGTACATTTTGTTATTTTTTTTTTTTTTATTTCAGAACCGTTAAAGAGTGAATGGAAAAGTGCTTTTTGGGTGTGTCATTAGTCATTAGCATTACTCATGTCGTTTTCCCTTGCACATCCAGAAGCATTCGGAAGAGTCCAGAAGTCTTCCGAAACCATTCCATTGGACTGACGTTGACTGACGGAATGCTTCTAAGAAGAGCAGAACTTCTCCGTTTTGAAAACAGAATCGTCCGAAGAATAACACATACATCATAACCCGTTCCATAGGAGGTAGAAGAAGAAACGTCAAAAAAAGACCAATGAAAACGACATCATTAGGTTCTTATGGTCTTTAGAGACAATCAACCAGAGATTAAATATGTAACAAGATGGGAAACTGACTTACGTTTCACTCCCTAGATCCCGCAATTTTCATATTCCTTCATTTACTTTATTCTTTTCGTCTACATAAATGCATGTGAGTTACAAAAACACAGAGATGAGCTGAGATTTTTCTAATGTCTTTTGTTTGTTTTCGCATTTTCAACATTTCTCGTTTGTCTGTTTTCGCATTTTCAGCTGGTTGGTCCATATTTACTGTGATAGTATTGGTAAAAACACGCATACTTTCACAGTAACTATGGTCCGAAGCTTGTAGGCAACTGTCAATTTGACAGCCTTGTTTCCCATCTTGTTACTTATTTAATCTTTGCAATCAACCAGCTGAAAAGTGTTTGTTTGCGGAGGGATCATACCAAACGGCAGGCATTGGAAAACACTTTAATGTTGGTTCATCCCATCCTTGTTTCAGTAAGGTGCTTAGTTCACTAAGCTGGAAGAGCAGCTGTGTAGTGTGTCAACAATATGGACACAAATATGTCAAACAGCCGCATATAAAAGGAATGTTGCGTTGGTGTTTTACATTAATCATACCCTTAACAGAACTGTAAGGCTTCTTCCTTTGGAATCCGTAGGCGACATGTCAATTAAAATCTGCAACAATTGCACCTGAGACTTAGCTTTGAATGCGTGTGGGCCGCCCCCTAAATCCATTCAAGAATGGAAGAAGTTAAGCATAAGCAATGACAAAATCTTGTGTATTTATATATTTATTTTTTACTATCAAAGGTGTGGAGTGGCCAAAAAAATATGTTCGAGGAAAGGCGGCCGAGAATCTCAAATCAAAGAATGCAACTGGTGGCGGGCCTCACAAGGAACATTATTTCTCTGAATTGTGAACAGGGGATATACAATTTGGTGGGTATGAAGGAGTCTGTTGAGGGTGTTGCTGCTACAGCATTTGGTTTAGGCGCGGTTCCGAAAAAAGGAAAGCAGCCAAAGAAATTATAGGGCCGCCCGAAAAAGTGTTAATTTCATCAGTGGAATTCCTTGAAGGAGAGCTAACAGATAATGAAATTGATAATCTTTTTGTACAAACTGCACCATCCCTAAACAAAATTCCTCAAAAAAGAACATGTTCTCTTCCACAACGAAGTGTGTCAAAAAGTACTACATATGAAGCTTTCCAAAAAGAATTGGAACTTCAGGCAGACTTATGTCGCACGGTGAAGAATTTGGCAGAAGGAATGAAGCAAAATGTAAATGTACAAAGGGAACTTTGTGACGCTCTGAAGACTGTGGCAGAAAACAGCCAAGAACTTTTGCGTGTAAGAAAGTTACTTACCAAGAAGCCAAAAATTTCTTGTCCCATTCAAATATTCCTGCTCAAAGTGCTCTCTTAGTGTGCTCACATTCCAAATGAAGGAATCATGGCAGGCTCCTGGATGGGAAGCATCCACGTATTGAATTCTTAATTTGTCATCACAAATCAGCATTACATTAAGACTATACGTTCCTTTTCGATTATAAAAAAAAATGTTTGTTTACAGAAGGGGCAACAATCCTAACGTGAGTTCCGTCAACACATCCGATGATGCCAGGAAATTTGTGTTTTGTGTAAAACGCCAACGCAACTTTTTTTTTATCTGCGGCTGTTTGACATATGTTTATCCATTGTGGACATAGCTGATCTTCTAGGACTGCCAGGACTTCAGTAAGCACTTTGCTGAAACAAGGTTGGGATAAACCAACATTAAAGTCTTTTCCAACCCCTGTTCGGTATGATCCCTCAGCGAAGAAACGCAAATAAGCGCTCAATTTTTTAATGGGAGGAACTGAAAAGACTTTTTAGCTGGTTCACACGATCTTATCAGTATATCCAACAAGTACTTGAATGCAATTTTGTTGATTCTGAAATATTTTTGAAACCTTAAAGGAAAAAGTATTATTGTGTTCTTGTAGAAAAACAGAAAAGAACAAAAATACACACAGGCATTGTGGCAACTCCAAAGGATTGAATGCATCCCTTAAAGATCTTCTGATAGCTCTTGGCTGTTGAGATTGGCTTTCTTCAATCTCCTCTACAAGTAAAACGCTGCGAGCAATGCTGAACATTTTTGTTGAGTTGACAACTACATTTTTCCTTAAAGTTTATTTCAAATGCCAAATAAAGCGAAACAGCTGTTTCGAACATTCATAATTTCCTTTTCCGCTTTCGAAGGGAAAAATAATCTCCCGGAGAATTCAGAATAAGGGAAACTACTACTCCGGGAGAACACATTCTCCGGGAAATACTATTCCCGGGGAATATTAAGAATTGGGTTGGAAGTTTTTGTTTTTTTGCATCGCAGGACAAAGGAAGAAGCCTTACAGTTATGTTAAGGAAAGTTGTGTTTAATGTAAAACGCCAACGCAACATTTCTTTTTTCTGCGGCTATTTGACAAATTTGTATCCATTGTTGACACAGCTGCTCTTCCTGCTTACTGAACGAAGCACCTTACTGAAACAATGATGTGATGAACCAACCAACCAACATTAAAGTCTTTTCCAACGCCTGCCGTGAAAAAAACGCAAACAAACAGTTTTCAACTGGTTTATTGTCTCTGATGACAATTAGTACCTAATGAGTAATGACACACCCAACAAGAAATTTTTCATTCACTCTTTATTATTTTTGAAATCTTAAGACGAAAATGTTTATAATGTACAAAGGATTAAATACACTCCTTTAAGAGCTTTTGGCAGCTCTTTCCTTTCGTTTCATATGACAAATATCGCCAAACAGCTGTTTCGAACGATCAAAAATTTGTTTCTCACTTTTGAGGGAAAAATATCTCCGGGGAATTCAGAATAAAGGAAATCACTACCCAGGAGAACATATCTCCCGGGGTGAACTACTCTCGGGGAATATTTAGAATTGGACTGAATAAGTTTTTTTGACAGTTGTCACACACACATTCAAAAAAGAGATTTTCTAGCATAATCTTTGGGATTTGTCGCAGTTTTCTCGTGATTTAGAGAAAGTCTATCGAAGAAATGAAAAGAAAAAGTAGGTTTAACGGAAAGTAAACTTTGTTTAATTCTCTGCCGCTTTCTGTGCTGTCTAAAAGACTACAGCAGACGCTGAACAGGCAATAAAACAAAATTTGGGAATTGAAAGCAATACCTAGACAAGAAAAAAAAAAAAACCCGTTATCACATTTATCAAATTAATTCATTAATTATTTTATTGAAATCCAAAAGAATCTTAAATTTAACATCCAAATAAAAGAAATTTATTAAATGAATAATAAAAAAAAAGGAATTATTGAAAAAGAAAATAGGTTAAATTTTAAGAACCGGAGTGTAGGAGAAAGTTTTAAAAAATCAAGATGTTAATGTATGTGTGAGAATAATAAAATAAAATAACAAGTGTAGTGTGTAGCTGCTTTGAAGGCGGAGGTATACCCGTCCACCAAACGAAACAACTATACTTCGTCCAAAACAAATCTGCAGTACAGGCCTTATGGGAGAGCTTTTTTACTCCAAAGGGTGCCTGTCCAGGAAAAAAATCTGAAATCCCCTTAAAAAAATATACTACAACACTGTTTTCTCATACAATTTGTTTTGATTTATTTTGAAAAGCAAGCGTACATCCCCCTATGACCTGCTATTCGCACGGCTAACGCCATACTGATTTTGTATTCGTTTTTGCAAAGCTCTTTCTGTTTGACAAAACAAACATATAAATCAGCGTTGCCAGGAAATAATAATGCTTACTTTTATTTCGATTCTGTAAGGGAGCTTTCAAGAATCGTAGCTTTTTCTTAGGTAATCATTGCCAGCCCATTTTTTGTTTTTTTTTTTTTTGCAATAAAAACTTAAAATCTGTTAAAAAAAGAGTAGGCTTATTCAATGCAGAGAAATATTTATTAATTTGAAGTTTAGTGCGATTTAAATTTTTTTGTTTGAATTACGAAATTCAAATTTATTTCATATTCGTATTAAATATTTTTTCTGAATGAAAATCTTTGTTTAAGACAATGCAAATAAAATATAGAAGGCAACTCTTTCGATTTTTCGGAGAGCTTTTTACAGTTTTAGTATATAACCTACGGTAACCCTTGCCAATTTTTTCTTTCACACAACGTAATGGAATTCCTCTACAGATAGAGTGAGAGATGAATGTTCTATCTTCCCTGTACTGCAGATTTGTTTTGGACGAAGTATAAGCTTGTATTATAGCGTTGAGTGTGATGCTTTGCATTGACGATGACGATGGGAATTACCCGATCATTGAGGAGAACACTAAACTCGAAACTGAGCTTTCTTCTTCTTCTTAGCTCCCCTTTTATACCCTGCGGACGTGGCAAGTGGCATAGTACGTACCATACCAGTGCTGTCCTTTCGTAAATTTCATGGGGTATTTTTTGAATTAATTTGAGGAGTATTTTCTATATTTGAGTATAATTTTTAACTATTGGTACGTAGCCCGATAAATCGCTTGTGGAAAAAAATACACTTGTAATGGGTTTTGCAGATCGTTTTTTAAGTTGACCAAAAATGATTTATGGTTTGAAAAATTAATTTTTGCTAAAATTGTTTGCTTTTTGGTAGAAGGAGCCTTTTATCCACTCGAAGTTGATATCAACTTGAGGATTTTATCCTTTAATTTCGATTTCAATTGCCTTCATTAGAGGCTGTCATTAACAACTTTAGTTTTTCTCAACTATAACGAAAGACATTGTTTAGACCACTAAGCATAGTACCATTAAATGTTCTGTCCGATGTTGTGTGTTTTCCTCCATTTTGTAAAACACTTAGTTTTTAATAGCAAAACAAATAATAAAGTTATCTTCATTAAAGCGAAGAGAAAATCATGACGACCTGGTCTTTGAAAGTATGGATAGAGAAGGGAAAGGAAAAAGTTTGAAAAAAAATTAATGACACATAATTTGCTTTTTGATTGTTAAGGGTTTATAGTTATAACTGTGTCTTTCTATGGTGCGTTAAGAATTGAGGGACACAAGTCAAAGCCCGATTAGAACGGCAAAGTTGAAAGCACTTTTTGAATGACATATTGAACTCTGGGAAGTTTTGTATTCTTCGCAAGAGCCATGCAGGTAGAAGATGAAATAAAAAACATGCATCGAGTGGACTCGAACATACGACGTTTCTTAGCAAGCACGACCTAACCACTAAGCTTCGAAACAAAACGTATACAGAAAAAAATAAGTTCAAGGTTATATATCCAAATAATAACGTACCTACAAATACAGACTAATGATAATAAAAACGTGTTTTAAAATATTCTGCTCCTTTTATTCACATTTTCGAGTATCAAGTACGAATTTAGTGTTAGTTAATGAACCTAAGATAAACCTAAAATGTGTTCGCAATCCTTTTAAATTGTTACTATGAATTTAATTTAGCCACTATTTATCATAAAATAAATGAGCGAAAAGACGTTTTGTTAGCTCAGACAACGGAATAATTTTTGTTCACTAAGTTTGGGGAGTATATTTCGTTTATGGGTAGTAGAGTAGCATTTGACTCTCGAAAGGAGTAAAATACTACTAATGTAGCAAGAATGACAGCAGTGTACTATACACGGACACGGCTGATGGATTGATGGATACACAGGTGACAGGACACAGCTGATTCTGATTGTTACACATTGAATAAGGAGTACAGAAAGCGGTGTTAGCTACATGTACAGTGTACGTGAGTGAAGCAACAAAAATGTCTGATGATGACTATTTTTGGGGTATGTGCTGTCAATTTTTGGGGTATGTGCTGTCAAACTTTGACTGTGTTGTCAGTCGAGTTCAGGGGTGTATTACTTCTGTTGGTGATGGTAAGGCGCTGCGATTCGTTGAGTTCCCGTGGTGTGTACGGTTGTGTTGAATAGTTCTTCCATTGTGTTTCCAAACGTTTTTATTTGTTGATTGTATTACAATCAACTAGAAAATACTTCTATATTTTCCCTTGTCAATATTTGAGTCCCTGTCTATTGTGAATTATATCTTCAAGAATTTGAATGCTCTAAAATACATACCTTGACAATTTTGAAGATTTCCGAAAGCTGAATGGAAAAGAGAAAAGTGGATAGAAATTCTTAAATTGGATGGAATAAATTCTAAGTCCGTTGTTTGTTCAAAACACTTTTATGAAACTGGTTTTATACTTGATGGTGCAAAAAAAAGAAAGTTATTTATTTCCGCAATGCCATATGTCTGACCATGATATTAAACGCTTATTCAAGTTGTTCATAGAATTTGCTTTTAAAAACGATCAAAATAGGCTTAGTAAACGTGATGAATTACGGATGAAAAATGAAGAAAATGTACTGGAAAATAAAAAAATTAAACATTAAAAACCGTGCATGTGCACCTTTAGTGTTAAAAGTTAAAACACCATGCGTCAATGCGAGATTGAAAAAGAAAAGTTGAAGCAAAATCGATGAAATCTTGGTTCAATCAAATTTTGCTTGGCAGCCTGAGATTAACCATTCAACTGCGGACCAGGGCCCTATTGCACCAACAACTTTTCACTTTTCACTTTGCAACTTTTCAAAATAATAATTTTCTGCAAAGTAAAAGTAAAAAGTGTTTCACCAAAAATGAAAAGTTCCTGACTTTTCACTTTGCAATTTTGTATGTTTTTTTGCAAAGTGAAAAGTGTGGGCGTTTCACCAAGTTAAAATGTAGCTTTTCATTTTCAGTCGTAATTTGCAAAGTTGCAAAGTCAAATATTTATAATGATTTGATTGAACTCCTTGTCGTTATTATTACAAATTCAAAAAAATTAACAACTTCGCTCGCTAGTGATGATATAAAAAATATATATTCCAAATTATAACTCATAAAAAAACATACAACAGTAAAAACATGTTATTAAAATTCATTAATAAAAATTGAAATTGAAATTTGAAGGTATCTCAATAATACATTTTATCTGAAAAAAATTGATTTCATAATATTTTTTTTTAAATTATTGATTTTAAAATTTAAAAAAAATCTTATAGCGTTTTCTTTTATTAATTTTTTATATATAAAGGTTCAAAAACGTTTTAAAATTGATTTGGGTATGCAGTGTTAAATAGTATGTTTACATTTAATAATGGAAATTCGATTTTTAATATCGATCCGTTTACGAGATACAGAATTTTGAAAAAAAAAGTTTAAATATATTTTTTTTAAATACAAACAAATTTTTGAAAATTTGTTTGATACAAAATATAATCAATGACAATATATACGTACTTTAAAAAAATCAATCGGATCAGTGGTTAAGGCTGTAGGTGCGTTTACAGACAACGGAATCGCCGGACCCATTTTTTTCGACTTCTCCATCATTGAAATGTCACATTGCACAAAATCTCAACTTTTTTAACGAGTTCAATACTTGCCATATATTCAATATGTCGCAAGTAAGAAAAGTGAAAATGTTAAGAACAATGTTGACAAATTTAGTTGTTTTGGAAGTGTTAAAAAATATAAAAAGTATTTTTTTAATGTATTATACAAAAACGAACTTCATTATTTCGTTTACATTTTAATTCTTCATTTTTCTAATTATTGAAAATGCACCTACATCCTACAATTCCATGCAATTTTTCTTTTGAAAACCAATGAGGTTTCCGAGTCTTCCATCAAGAACATTCTATTTTTCCATTCGATATAAGCGGTTTTCAAACAAAAAATTTCACGCAAAAAACGAAGTTTTCAATCTATGTACATATGATTGATTTTTCAAGTTGTCCGACTCCTTGAATGAAACTTTACCATGAAAATGTTATAAATATCGGCTTGGCCGGAGTCCATATCTGACTTTATACACACAAACATAGAAACTTGTACAAACATAAGTCCATTTTTATATATTATTCATAATTATAAGGACTTATCAAGACAAATGAACAACCGCAAATGAAATTTTTGCTTTGCAAATAATTGAAAAGCTTTTCAGTATTTGAAATGCAAAGTGCAAAGTTTAAACGTTTGGTGAAACGAAATCGAAGAATTCTTTGCAAATTCACAAAACTTTTCACTTTTCAGAAAAGTACTTTTCACTTTGCAAATTTGTGGTTGGTGAAACAAAATTTGCAAAGAAGGATTTTTTTGTTTACTTTTCAAAAAAATAATTTCCTCTTTGCAAATTAGCGTTTGGTGAAACAGAATTTGCAAAGTTGAAGTGAAAAGTTGCAAAGTGAAAAGTGAAAAGTGGTTGGTGCAATAGGGCCCAGGCCTTTTATAATCCGTTTGTGTTTGTGAAACACACACTACTGAGAAAAATGCTTCACTTCTTTTTCATAAGACACCCTCCCTGTACTTCTTATTCAATGTTGTTACAATATTAAACATGGTTGCCACCCTGGTTCTTTTACATTTTAATATATTATTTACATTATGAATGGAAGAAAAATAATTAAGAAAGAGGATACAATATTTTATCTTTAAACAATATACATATCTTCATATATATAAATCAAATTTCTATAATTTGACGTTTTCGCAAATTACTTTAAACCCAAAAAGTATTGATTTTTTAGTAGCGATTTGTGGTGGCTTAATGTAAAATCGAATAAGTATATAGCTGATGTGGGTCGGTGAGGGTGTAAGTAAATTCCTGATTTTTTTTTTATTGGTTTCGACCAGTTAAGGTCGGGAAGTGTTCTTGGTTTATTTAAGTGAATCGTTATCTTTTAAGAATGTCATTGTTTTAAATTTTAAATAAATAATGCAAATTGTCGATTTCATATGGTTGGTAATAATTCTCAAGAAAAAGAATCGGTAAGTTTGTTTTTACTTTTTTGTTTGGAGAGACTTAAGGTTTTGTAGAAAATATTTAAACAGTCAGATAAAAGATAACAATCTTTCATTGGCATGCGTATACATTACTCTAAAAATTTAATGTAGAGAAATAAAACAAAATAAGGGTATTCATAGTATAGAACTGTACCTTGTTCGTCTGCCATCATAATAAGTTAGATTTTTCGCAGGATTACAACAGAAATTAAAATATTCCTTTTTTTTAAATGAAGTCAATATCCCTATTCTAATAACCAGAAAACGACGTTGTTTCAATCCACGCGTATTTAGTAGCTCAAATTAATAAACACAACAGAAAAAAAAGCTGGAAGCCACGCTGATTATAATGTCTTTACACTGTTACCGGAGAAAGCATCATTTTCATCATATTACATATCTCTTTGGTCTGTTTCAACAGAGAGAGAGAGAGAGAGAGAGAGAGAGAGAAGGAGAACGCGAGATAGTAATAATAATAATTGTAATTTTAAACAATCGATTAATCATGGGTACTGCTTCTATCTCGTATCACATCACATGGCATCGCAGAATACGATTATAGAATTGATTCCTCAGGCATATTCTGGCTGGTGTTAATGCTTTTGCAATTCAAGATATGAGTCATTTGAGTTAATTTCTGAAGGCCCTTTGAGGCGAAATAATTTAATACAAAGTAGAAACAGCAACAAAACTAACAAAAGGCCAATAGACTATAATTGACGTTCGTATAAATAACGTGTCCAGCACGTGGACGTGGACCATGTCAGCCGCCACTATAAATTAATTATTTAACAGAAATATAATCCTTCGCTTTAATTAAAAAAGAATGATTGAGGGATAGGAGCCAGAAGGTCTGAAGCAAATTCGTATAGCAAAATTTTGCTTCAAGGCTCTCCAACGTCAGACAGGTTTGTTTATTTATGTTTTATATTTCATTGTTCATGCATGAAATAATCATTGTTTTTTCTTCTATTATAAAAAATTAACTGAATAAAATATTATGAAATGAACAATATTCCTGTCATTCATTCGGAAATGAAAATGTGAAGCAACTTTATTATGTCTTAATTTAAATCTTAAATCTTAAATTGTAAATAAGTCAGTTCCTAGGTTCATACTTATGGTTTCGGGAAAACTGTAACAAAACGAGTATCTGTATCACATTCAACATTGACATAAATTAGAAACCTACAAATTTAATGCACTGACCCAGTCTGTTTTGCTCCTATTCTCTTACTGATTTTAATAAATTCTAACCGAAAAAATACTCCCCACCACTACAATGTGGGAACCCAAGAGGAGGTACCAGTGTTCGGGTAAGTATTTTGTAAAAAATCGATCAAGTCGTTAATGACATATGAGCAGGGTAGTGGAGTAGTGGGGTGACAGGAAGCGGGAGTATGTAGAGGGTAACGGGATAGCAGTAAGCGTGTATGGTAGGATAGCGAGTAATGGGGTACCGGGGTAGCGAGTAGCGGAAAACATTTTATGTCTTTTATTTGTGTTGGCTTCACAACACCAATAGCTATCGTCTAGGGACTGCAACTGGACAAGTTTATGGTGAGGTACGTCTTAAGATCCGCATGGCAGAGTTGGAATTCTCTCACCTGTTCCTGGTAGCAGATATATGTGCCGCGTGAATCGAGATTCCGATGATCTATGGCATCTACTCGTATGAGACCTCGTTATCTCTGAAAACCGTCATGAAAGAAGATCTCACTTTTCCCGCTTCTTCTGGGTTCGTGGCATGAACGGCATACTCTCTCTTCGTTCGAACTGATAGTGGGTAGAAACTTGCCAGTCACTTATAATGCAAGATCATCAGCGTAGGCTATTTATTATTCTTACTAAACTTGATTTCAACTCAGAGAGTACGCCGTTCATGACAAGAACCCAGAGTAGCGGTGAGAGAACTCCACATACACAATCTTGTGGGGGTACCCCTGGATGTGGATACTCTCACCCTTTCCTCTGCTAGCTCAGTGTTGCTTGCCTCTTCCTAAGCATACGCATTGTCCACTGTTATTGCCTTTTCGATCTTCTGGTCGTCCAAGGCTTGCTTCACTGTTTCGTTCTTCACGTTATTGAAGGTAAGTAAATGGACTAGGAAGTGCTGGCTGACAGTCAATCCAGCTAAACAGAAAAAGTGCTATTTACTAACAAACGCAAAATACCCGATTTTAAAATACTGTAATATGTATAACACTTTCTATTCCTACCTCTCTATATCTCTATATGTCAATCTATACACACTTTGTAACTCCGCCTCTTTATATCTCTATACTTAAATGTGTAAACACTATCTATCTCTGTCACTCTAATATTGTCTAATTGCTGAATAGTTATGTAGCAAAAGTTTTATTTGTAGTTGTAAGTAATTGTGTATACACTCTAGTGGTTAAGAGGAGAACTTCGTTAAGCATCGAGAAGTTTCAGCGCCTACTAGAACCTAGTAGTTTCTCGAACTTATTTGAGTTGTATAAATACCCGCTCGGTGTCGAAGCAAAATTAATTGAATGTGAACTGCTATAAAGTAAAGACACTGTGTTTGAAAGTAATAATTGAAAGTGTTGAATAAATAAAATTGTGAGTGATTTAAATAAAGTGAATTTGTGTTTTATTTGAAAAGTGAATAAGTTTTAATTGTCGGACCAAGCCGAATATTACATTGGTGTCAGAAGTGGGATTAAGACTTATTGAAAATAAAACAGTGAACAGTGATTAAATTATTGTGTAAAGAAGTGAAGTTTAAAATAAAAAAAAAAATGATGAGTAAAGTGTTGAAAGACTTAACTGTCCCTGAGCTAAAGGCCGAACTAAGCAAACGTGGCTTAAGTGGGGCAGGAGTGAAAAACGAACTCGTTAAACGGCTGCAGGAATATCTGGAGCAGCAAAATGAAGACCCGAATACATTTGCTTTCGAATTTGAAGCAAAAGTGGAAGAGGTAAATGCAAATGATGCCTTATCTAACATGATGTCTCTTCTTCTAGCCAAATTTGAAGAGAATGAAAAGAATGTACTGAAACAACTACAAACTCAAAAGAATGATGTTGTTGAACAGCTACAAGCTCAAAGAAATGAACAGAAGCAGGAGCAAGAGCATGTTCTCAAACAACTAGAAGGAAATGTTCTCAAACAACTAGAAGCTCAAAGAAATGCATGTTCGGGAGCGTCTGACGAATCTCAGAAAAACCTATCTAGAAGGCAAGTTTGCGGACTTCGAAGAAAAAATTAATACTCTCGACGAGCGCGTCGAAAAACAAAATGCTCGTATCGAGAAAATTGACGAGCAAATCGAAACCATCACAAACGAATTGGAAAAAGTGCGTAAGATCAAAGCTCGAGAACCTTCTAGTGATTGCTCAAGGAAGAGAGAAGTGAATCCTCCAAGTTTTGATGGCCAGATTCCGTGGTCAATCTATAAGAAACAGTTTGAAGCAGCAGCGTTAACAAACGGCTGGGACGATGATGAAAAATACATTGCTCTTACGCTAGCTTTAAGAGGAGCAGCTGCTGAACTGCTACAAACTATCCCAGCAGAGAAAAGTGGTGACTTCACAGTCCTTGTTAACGCAATTGAACAGCGGTTTGGAGATAGTCACATGACAGAAGTCTTCCGAGTTCAGCTAAACAACAGGGCACAGAAAAGAGGTGAAAGTCTGCAGCAGCTTCAGGCAGATATCGAGCGATTGGTTCACCTGGCATATCCAACAGCTGGCAACGAGATAATAAATCAACTTGCTGTTGAAGCCTTTGTGAGAGCTGTTAGCGATATAAATCTCCAAAGGGCTATTCGCACTGCCGGAAAGAGAACACTACCAGAAGCATTGGCTTTCGCTCTGACTATGGAAGCCGCGGAACAAGCTTCCCAAAATGTGCATCGCGTAAGAGAATTAGAGGTCCAAGAATGCTCTTGTCAGAAAGCTACTGTAGAAAGGAGTCAGCGAGACGGACCAGCACGATGCTGGAACTGCAATAAGACTGGGCATCTACAGCGACAGTGCAGATTACCACGAAGAGGAACGACATGCCAACACTGTGGAAACAGAAGAAATTCAACTGGTCAAAGTAACACCAACAATGTTGCTTCCGAAGCTGTTTCCCACCCGGGAAACGAATAAGAACCAACTTCGAGGGGCAGAAGCTGGTTTCTGGTATCGATGGCCCCAGAAACGACATCCAGGTTTCTCAAACCAAACGCGACAACAAGAGCCTGACCGTGGAAGCAAGTATAAACGGCAACAAATGTGTGGCTACCATCGACACCGGTGCCACGGCGTCCATTGTACGGCAGGACCTCGTTAAAAAGACATGGCTCCACAACACCAATAGCTATCGTCTAAAGACTGCAACTGGAGAGGCAGCAAAAGTGTATGGTGAGGTACGTCTTAAGATCCGGCTGGCAGAGTTGGAATTCTCTCACCTGTTCCTGGTAGCAGATATATGCGACGAGTGTATTGTTGGTGTCGATTTCATGAAAGAACATGGAGTGATATTGGACATCGGGAACCAGGTCCTGAAATATCGAAACATCGAGATTCCGATGATCTATGGAATCCACTCGTATGAGAACTCGTTATCTGTGAAAACCGTCATCAAAGAAGATCTAACTTTGCCTGCTTCTTCAGAAGTATTCGTATGGACGAAATTGAGGGATAAGCCTGGCAGCCATCGATACCTCATGGTCGAACCAGCCTCTGTAAAGTCCTCCCAAAACGTCACCATTGGGAAGACTCTTGTTAGACCTGTAAAGAACATGGTTCCCGTACGAATACTGAACATCAAGCCGTACGAAGTTAAGCTTAGAAAAGGTGAGATTATCGGACAATGCGAATCAGTATCAGCGATAACAAGGATCAACGAAGAAGAGTCAAGGCAAACCTTGAAGTACGAAGAGCTGAGTTCCATAAAGACCAACATTCTCAAGTCATCTAATCTTGGTCACCAACAACGAAGAATGGCAGAAGGTCTCCTCGAAGAATTTGCAGACATCTTTTCGTCCTCGCAAGGGAAATATGGCAGAGCACAACTGGTTCAACATCGGATCAACACAGGGGATGCAAAGCCGATCCGTCAACCTGCAAGACGCCTCCCACTAGCCAAACAAGGTGAGGTTGAAGAACTGATAACCACCATGAAGGAAGAGGGTCTGATCGAAAACTCTAAAAGCCCTTGGGCGTCTCCAGTGGTCCTGGTAAAGAAGAAAGACGGATCAACCCGCTTTTGCGTGGACTATCGAAGGTTGAATGATGTGACCAAGAAGGATAGCTACCCTCTGCCTAGGATCAGTGATACTCTGGACGCAATGGAAGGAGCAAAGTGGTTCTCAACTTTGGACCTGAAGAGTGGATACTGGCAAGTAGAAATCCATCCTGAAGACAAAGAGAAGACAGCGTTCTCAACAGGAAACGGGTTGTGGCAGTTCAAAGTGATGCCTTTTGGACTATGCAATGCTCCAGCGACTTTTGAGCGCCTTATGGAATGTGTCCTGCAAGGACTAACATGGAAATCTTGCCTGGTCTATTTGGATGACGTCATTGTTTACGGGAAAACCTTTGACGAACACTGTACGAATCTGAGAGCCGTGTTTCAAAGACTTCGAGAAGCCCACCTCAAGCTCAACCCCGAAAAGTGTTCACTCTTCAAAACCGAAGTGAAATATCTGGGACATATCATCTCATCCCAAGGAGTGAAGACGGATCCTGATAAGGTTGACACCGTGAAGAATTGGCCAACACCACAGGACAAGCATCAACTCCGAAGCTTTCTGGGTCTAGCCACCTACTATAGGCGCTTTGTCAAGAACTTTGCTGAGATCGCAAAGAGTCTACATCAGCTAACGGAAAAGGGAAAGCAGTTTAAATGGTCAGGTGAGTGCGAGCGCAGCTTTCAAGAGCTCAAGCAACGCCTGTGTAATGCACCAGTGCTGACCTACCCGACTCCCGGAAAACCGTTCATCATTGATGCTGATGCCAGCAATGTCGGGATTGGTGCTGTATTGTCACAGGTACATGATGGCGAAGAAAAGGTAGTTGCCTATTACAGCAAGGTACTCTCGAAGTCGGAAAGAAACTATTGTGTGACCAGAAGAGAACTTCTTGCACTGATTATGGCAACAAAGCACTTCCATAAGTATCTCTATGGACAGAAGTTTCTTCTCCGAACTGACCATGGAGCACTAAACTGGCTTTTAAATTTCAAGGATCCAGAGGGTCAAGTGGCGAGATGGATTGAGAGGCTGCAGACGTACGACTATGAAATCCAACATCGGAAGGGGAAGCTGCACTCAAATGCTGATGCACTGTCTCGGAGACCATGCAAACAAGACTGTAAGCATTGCAGACGGCAAGAAGAAAAAGAAGTGGTTACTGTCCAACGAACCAGAGCCGATCCCATTTATGGCTGGAGCAACGACGAGTTGAGGAAGGCTCAACAAGAGGACCCAGATATCGAACCCATCCTCGCATGGAAGGAACACCAGGAAAAACCAGAATGGGCTGATATCTCCGACAGAAGTCCGGCTCTGAAGGCCTATTGGGCACAGTGGGACTCGCTTCATGTCCAAGAGGGTGTCCTTCGGCGTAAGTGGGAATCAGCTGACGGAAAGTCCTATGTAATGCAGCTAGTCTTACCGAGATCAAAGGTTATGGACGTTCTGCGAGAGATGCATGATGGAATTTCGGGAGGCCATCTAGGAGTAAACAAGACGTTAGAAAAGGTTCGACAACGATTCTACTGGCTACATGCAAGGGAAGATGTCGAGAAGTGGTGCCGAAAATGCGATACCTGTGCTGCCACCAAAGGCCCGAACAAAAAGAATCACAGTCAAATGCAGCAGTATAATGTCGGAGCACCCTTCGAAAGGATTGCAGTAGACGTGGCGGTCCATTTCCGGAAACAAATAATGGAAATCGTTATATTCTGGTCGTCATGGATTACTTCAGTAAGTGGCCTGAAGCATACGCCATTCCAAATCAAGAAGCCAAAACAGTCGCAGACCAAATTGTGTTCAACTGGGTTAGCAGATTCGGCGTTCCATTAGAACTGCACTCCGACCAGGGAAGAAACTTTGAATCAAACATATTCCAGGAAGTTTGTGGGCTTCTTCACATCAAGAAGACAAGAACAACACCACTCCACCCACAATCTGATGGCATGGTCGAACGATTCAACCGAACCCTGAAGGAACATCTTTGCAAAGTTGTGGACGACAACCAGCGAGATTGGGATCGGCACATTCCTCTGTTTTTGATGGCGTATCGAAGTGCAAGGCATAGCTCAACTGGCCATACACCGTCTGAGATTTTGATGGAAAGAACATCAGACTGCCGAGCGAAATAAAATTTGGGTGTCCCACATCGGAGCCGCAAGCCGAGGACGACTACATGGATGAACTTAAAGAAAGACTCCTTCAGATCCACGACGATACCAGGTTGAAAATAAAGATGTTCAGTGACCGAATGAAGACACGCTACGATATACGAGCGACAACAACAGAGTTCCAAGCAGGAGATCGAGTGTGGCTTTACAATCCCCATCGACAAAAAGGGTTGTCACCGAAACTTCAACGGACTGGGAAGGTCCATATACAGTCATTACAAAAATCAACGACGTCGTGTACCGGATACAAAAGGGAGTCAGAGGAAAACCTAAAGTTGTACATCGCGACCGGCTACATCGCTACAGTGGTGATGAGAATGATGGATTTGTTCGGGACGATCAATCCTAAGGAGGGGGCAATGTAATATGTATACACTTTCTATTCCTACCTCTCTATATCTCTATATGTCAATCTATACACACTTTGTAACTCCGCCTCTTTATATCTCTATACTTAAATGTGTAAACACTATCTATCTCTGTCACTCTAATATTGTCTAATTGCTGAATAGTTATGTAGCAAAAGTTTTATTTGTAGTTGTAAGTAATTGTGTATACACTCTAGTGGTTAAGAGGAGAACTTCGTTAAGCATCGAGAAGTTTCAGCGCCTACTAGAACCTAGTAGTTTCTCGAACTTATTTGAGTTATATAAATACCCGCTCGGTGTCGAAGCAGAATTAATTGAATGTGAACTGCTATAAAGTAAAGACACTGTGTTTGAAAGTAATAATTGAAAGTGTTGAATAAATAAGATTGTGAGTGATTTAAATAAAGTGAATTTGTGTTTTATTTGAAAAGTGAATAAGTTTTAATTGTCGGACCAAGCCGAATATTACAATACCTTCAATTGAAGGATGCTCTCTTAAAATCTCTGATCATGCAAAATATCTCTCTGCATACTCGGTGTGATGTTAGATAAAAACTAAAGTGGGGTCTAAACACCAAGGATAGATACAAAAAGGCGTCGATCGCCTGCAATAGAATTTTCGAGAAAACCTGGGGACCAAACCCTAAAATTATCAATTATCCAACACTCCAACTTCGGGATTGTTTTTCTCTTTATTCAAGAATCTGCGGCTAAAATTGCTTTGAGACTTAGTCAGATCAAAGTCTGGAAAACAGTTCCATAGGACATGCTCAAATCCTTTCTAAAGTTATGGGTCATAGTACTACAACAGACTTTAAAATACCCGGTTGATTTTTATAAACCATTCCAGGCTGCCGTTCCAAGCAGACAGGAATGGATAGATAACATACCATACTACAGTGAGTCGTCAGAAGCTATCTATACTGATGGCTTTAAGATGGACACTGGTGTAGGGGCAGGTCCTCTAATCTAAATCTCTCAAGTTAACCGCATCGCTTAGGCTTCCAGACTACAGTGGTGTCTTCCAAGCGGAGGTCCTGGCCGTGACAACAGCTGCTTAACAGGTATCAATGATGGCGATACTACGGGCTGATATCACCTTTTACATTGATAGTCAAGCGGCACTAAAGCGATTACTGCAACTGAGGTAAAATCAAAGCTTGTTTCATGCAGCCGCGAAAGCCTAAAGGTTTTTGGCGCACAGCACAACATCAGACTCTGCAGGGTCCCAGGCCACAGCGATATACCAGGCAACTAGAAAGCTGATGACTTAGCACCGTTTGTGAAGCTTACATTTTGTTTGTCATTAACATTCTACCCTTTTTCCTCTTTAGTTTAAAACAAAAATTAATAAAATCGGTCAAACGGTTGTTGGGGATATTATTTCGTCATTTTTGCATATGGAAAATTTATTTTTTATGTCATGTCCACAAAATACATATAAAATACCTAGATACCTTTTGTAACCAGCCTCGAGGCGCTCCGGAGTTTTTCACTGCCCTGAATGGAGCAGTGGTCGTGGCTTGATGGTTAGGTGCGTTGGCTGCTTGGCAGAACTTTGTGGGTTCGAATCCTACTCGTGCTCTCAAAGTTTTTATTTCATCTTTTACGGGTACTACCTCTTGCGAAGAACTGACAACACTTTCAAGATTATAAATCTATCATGAAAAAGTGCTTCTCAACTTTGCCGTTCAGAATCGGAGTTAAATTGCTTAATTCTTTACAGGGAATTGTTGATGAGAATAAGCCACTTATGCCTAGGCTCTTCGAGAGCTGTCGCACCACTCTATTTATTTTTTTTTTATTTGAATGGAGCTAACAAAAATTAATAAAAAAATTCTCTAGGTTTTATTTCACCTTGAACGCATTAGCAGTTCTATTTATTAGTTTGTTGCATAGAAACAGCTGATTCGAACAGCCCCGAAATTTTCGCCCGAAAAAAACTCGAACACCGAATACACAGCGAACATGGTGGAAAAGGAAATGCACCGGGGCCAAAAAAGAGACATCGAACAGTTCAGTGCGTTATTCCTCAAGATATACAGAACACTCCTGATGATTTCTATCCTCTTCTGTTTTGCTTTCGTCCTCGTATAGAAAATAATATTATATGTTGATTCCACTGACGCTAATCACTAGATTTAGCGAAGTAGATTAAGAACAAATCTTGACTTCTATGGGATTTAGGGTACATATTCGTAGATCAAAACGTAGGATAATAGTACTTTTAGTATAACACAACGTTTTAACTACCTTAAATCCCATAAAAGTCGAGATATGTTCCTAATCTACTTCGCTAAAACTAGTGATTATCGTCAGTGGAATCAGCATATTACATTCCTTTTATATTGATCAGCTTAGCTTATTTTTTGTTGTAGTTTGAAAAGTATAGGGGGGTTCACATGGACGAACATGTTCGACAATATTGGCTCGGTGTCAAAACGAGCCCAACATCCGACTTTGCGTTCACTTGAATGCTGATGTTGTCGAACATCATTATTTTAAAATTTTTATAGCAAGCAGACGCAATATCTTAGAGAATAATATAATACCTAGAGTCGCGGCTTCGGGTGTTCGCTCTCAAGTATACAAGTAATTAATTCATTTATTGAAAAGAATTTACAAAATTTTTTTATTTTTTTTTACACAATATTTTGAATATTTTGATATATGCTATGGCTATGCCGTCAGCCTGGTTGACAAAATTGACAACTTAATAAAACAAACAATTTTGAATTTAATAGAATTCTGATATTAATAACCACCTATAATTGTAAATATCTTTCAAAAATTTGCTTAAAGTTTTCCAGTCGTGTTCATTTAGGATATTTATAGTCTCTTGTAGAGTCAGAGTATTTTTCCCAAAACAGGAACGCCTTTGATAATTGAATATTGGGCATTTGCTAATGAAATGAAGACAGTCTTCTTTTGATTTTAAGTTGCATAGCGTACAGAATTGGTTAAAACTACCATTGTAAGGATTTCCATTTAAGTTGAGAACCTCGCACCTTGCTTTAAAGATTAGTGATATCTCTGCAGAACTCAATGAATCCTGGAAATAGTTTCTGGAACCAAGATTATAATTGAGTTGACTGTAGATTATTCTACTTATTGAGTCTTGCGCTTCTTTTATTAGTGATTGCCTCATAGTGTCCTCATTTTTCTCTATGATGCTGTACATTTGTTTTCTCAGAAGGCAAATATTGCTTAAATCATCATTCAATCTCACTCCACACTCATTGCCAAGAGATTGCCATCTTGCAAACCACCAGTCTTTGTTTCTCAACTCGTACAAGAGTAGCTTTTTGGAAAGTCTTGTATTCTGATGGCAGCTGCATACTTTGATTATGTAATCAGCTTGTGTCTTCAGTGTGCTTGTCAAGAGTTTTGGAAGGCCTGTTTCTAAATATATGGCATAATTAGGTGTATTCAGAGGTAGGTTGAAAAGTTTCTTTATGAAATTTCTATAAAATTTCTCGATTTCTTCATATTCGACTGATCCCCAAACCTGAGCAGCATACAAGAGTGTTGATTTTACTACTGAATTAAAGATTTTATACTTAGTAGATGAGTTAATTTGATTATTAGAGAATATATTTTTCCATGTCATATTTATTAAGCTTTGAGAGCTTTTTACTTTCTCTGATAGATGTGCTTTGTAATTTAATGTTCTCAGTCATCGACTAGCTCTCTTGCTTAACGCATCGTTTTTTCGGCTGCTTTCTTTGCTTACATTTCTAGTTTTACCGTTTATAGTAAAAAAAAAAAAAAAACAACAGTTCTTTTTTTTCTGCTGTTCTTTTCTTCCTTGTGAAAAGATTGCACATCACATATTCGCGTGTGTGGTTCTCTTTCTTTATTCTTTCCCTAATGGCCTCAGGGCCAAAATTGAAAACGGGCAACCGATTTGGCGAACTTACTGAAGTTTGCCTATCGGAGCCCACCGCCAAAAAAAAAAGACAAAAAAGGAATGAAAATTTTTCATTAGACGATTTCCCTGATTTACCCAAAGTTACCTCTTCAAAAAATCCAAGATTTATAGTGATATCCCCAGCCAATGAAAATAAACCTCTAACCTCCATCAGCATTTTCGCCCTAAGAAAAGCGATAGACGCTATCAGCACTGAATACGAACAAATATCTCAACTAAGAGATGGTAAAATTCTCATTCTTACCAAAAATCAAAAAATCGCTGACAAATTCTTATGTGTAAAATCTCTCTCAGGTTTATGTGAAGTTTCAGTTAGCTTACATAATCAACTTAATTCCTCAAAAGGAATAGTGTATGCACCGTGTCTGATCAATGTAAGCGAATCAGAAATAATTTCCGAAATGAAAGTTCAAAATGTCACAGATGTGTATAAGTTTACGAAGATTGTTGAATCCAAACCCAAACCAACTGGATTAATGTTGTTTACGTTTGATTCTTTCCAGCCTCCAGACACAGTAGAAATTGGTTGGTACAAGACCAAAGTAACTGAATACTTCCCTAATCCGATGCGGTGTCGCAAGTGTCAGCTGCTAGGCCATACCACAAAAAAATGCTCTAACCCAACTTCCATATGCAGCACATGTAGTATGCCTATCCATGAAAATGTAGACTGTACAAGACAAATGTGTGCAAATTGCCATGCGGCTCATCCTTCCGATTCTAAAGACTGCCCCAAATATGTTCAAATGAAAGACATATTAAAAATAAAAACACAAAAAAAATGCACAATGGCAGACGCCAAACGACTATATAAAGAACAAAACCCCATTCAAATCAATATTTTCCAAACACCACTATCTAGTGTTGTATCTAATTCATTAAATCCTCAAACAACTTATACCATACCCAACAACAACAATTCAACCAGTGAAAAAAGCCCTTTACCAGAATTACCTAACAACACAAACAAAACACTTCAACCACAAACCATCTCAGCTCCAAATGCACATACAAGCCACCCATCATCAACCACAACAATGATTGTTTCAGAACAATCACAGCCCTCAAACACTCTTGCTAATTTTCCTTCTACCAGCCACAACATAACGTCAAATTTCCAAGGGAAAACACTACAGACTTCTTTAAACCCTATCACTTCTAACTCTCCAATCTCTAACATTACACAAAAACTTATAAGAACAAATAGCTATTTTACCGAAAACACCTCTATGATAGATGACGATGATGGATCTATATAAAAAACATAACTCTTTTTCATCATCTGACTCTGCTGTCTTGAGGTTGAATCATGATGGCTCCTCAGGAAGCCGCCATGCTTCAACTTCTGGACAGCGGAGTCCTAATACCAACCACCTTCAAACAAATAATGCCATTAACCTTAATCCAAACAATTATTTTAAAGCTCTTCAGTGGAATATACAAGGTTATATTAACAACTTTGACGAGCTTAACTTACTAATAAAAGAAAGATCGCCATGTGCCATATCTCTTCAAGAGACGCATTGTGCGTTTCAATCTTCCCCAATCCCACCTAAATCCTATTTGGGATACTTTCTTAATCACCCTCAAAATACAACTAATTGGCAAGGCATTGCGCTTCTAATCAAAAATAATATACCGCATAGTCAAATCCAAATTAATTCTCCAATTTTAACGCTAGCAGTCCAAATTAATTTAACAATAAAATTTACCATTCTATCTATTTACATATTACCTAAACAAGCATTTTCAAAAACCGATCTCGACAACATCATTAACCAAATTGAAACACCCATTCTTTTCTGCGGCGATGTTAACTCTTGGAGTGTTCTTTGGGGCTCTCCATTTTCAAATCGCCGTGGAATAGTTATAGAAGAATTCCTTATGAACTCCGATCTCTGTCTCTTAAACGATGGCTCACCTACTCACTTTTCAACTCACAACACCTTCACCCACATCGATATCTCTTGCTGTTCATCCACCCTCTTTCCCATCACTTCCTGGTCTACTATAGAAGACCTTCACAATAGCGACCATTTTCCAATTTATATTGAAATCCAAACTAATCCAACCAAAATCAAAAGCTCTCCCATTCCCAAATTTAAGACAGACTTAGCTGACTGGTCACGATACAAATCTTTGATTAACCAATATCTGGATCCAATGACCGAGTCCATTAACGTAAACAAAGCAGCAGCCACTTTACTAAAAGCAATTCGATACTCAGCAAATCTCTCCATCCCTCAAAGTTCTTCAATTTTCACAAAAAAATCAGTTCCCTGGTGGAACCCTGCTCTACACAAACTGCGAGCTGAAAAAATGGAACTTTGGAAAAGATTCAAGAGACACCCAACGCTACCCAACCTCATAGCCTACAAAAAAGCAAACGCTTTATTTAGAAGAGAAATGAAGATCAGCAAAACCAAATCTTTGACTGAATTCACATCCACGATCAACCCCAACTCTCCCATCAGCAAAATTTGGCATAATATCCGCTGTCTCGTTGGAAACAACACTTCTCGGACTATTCAATGCATATCAACGCCTTCGGGTAACATTTCATCCCCCATTGACATTGGTAACCTCTTCGCTCGTACTTGGTCTAATCGCTCTAATGACAACAACTTCTCAATTCCATTCATTAACTCAAAAAAAAAAATATTAACTCTCGCATCTCCTTGTGAGTCTAGCTGTAAAATAGCAAGAAATATAGAAAACCAAATAACGTTTATTGAGTTTGAGTGCTGCTTAAGCGCCTTGAAAGGTAAAAAAAATAGACTCATTTCTTTGTATAATGAAGTATTTGCCACGGGCACTATTCCTCAGGCATGGAAAACCGCTACAATCATCCCTCTTCCGAAGCCAAATAAGCCAATAGACTCCCCAGAAGCCTACCGTCCAATATCACTTGTACCATGTATGTCGAAAGTGTTAGAAAAAATTATCTCAAAGCGGCTACATTGGTTTCTAGAAACAAAAAAAATAATCAATGTCAACCAGGTTGCATACAAATCAAATAGAGGTTGCTCTGATGCCCTTCTACATATTGACCATTACATCTCGAACGTTATTTCTGCTCGTAATCATGCCTCAATTCTATCGTTGGACTTTATGAAGGCGTTCGATAGAATCGGTGTCCATCTTATTCTTAACAAACTACTCACGTGGGGTATAGGTCCCAAAATGTATGTGTTTATTAAATCTTTTCTCTCAAACCGAAAAATAACAGTGAAAATAGGTAATTACTTCTCATCCACTCACCCGCTTAATAATGGCATCCCACAAGGATCACCTTTATCAGTGGTTCTATTCTTGATTGCTTTCAATGACATTAGTATTATCATTAACAAGTACAAAAATTTAGACCATACTATTTACGCTGATGATGTCTTCATTCTTTGTAAACTCAATGATATTGATAAAGCAAAACATTTATTCTCCAAAGTTGTCGAAGATATTAATGAATGGGGCAAACATTCTGGTTCTTTATTATCACTTGATAAATGTAAACTATTACACGTATGTCGTAAATTATCATGCCCAAAACTCGAATTAGCCATTAATAATGTTAACATTTTGAGCGTTGATAATCTAGATATTTTAGGTATAAGATTTAACTGTAAGTTCAATTGGAAACCTCATTGTATAAATCTAAAAAAGAACTTAGCAATAAGAAGCAATATCATTAACTATTTATCTAATAAGAAAATGAACATTCACACTAACACCTTATGTAACATAGCTAAATCGTTAATTTTAAGCAAAATTGAATACGGTTTTCAAATATATTGTAAATGTCCTAAAACTACATTGAATCTTATCAAAACTCCCTACCACCACGCAGTAAGAAGAAGCATTAACGCCTACCGGACAACAAGAATAGACAACATCATGGCCGAAGCAGGTTTTCCCACACTGGAACAACTACAATCCGAAAGTCCACTCAAAGTTATTACCAAATTAATATTCTCCAACAACTCCATTATTGACCGGGATATAGACGGAACAAGCAATTCAAGAATGTGTAAACGTATGCCATCTACAATCGTCATTGCTCTTGCAAAAGCCAAGGACTTAGGCCTGCCATACAGACGGGTCAAGCAATACACTACCACTTTCCCGCCTTGGGACATTGACAGTTCATGCTTTTTGCTCCAGTTAACTCATCTACCTAAAAATAACACAAATAGCCGTATATACTACTCCACATATGTCGACATTATGGAGTCACTCAAACTTGATGGATGGTTTCCACTATTCACAGATGGTTCAAAATCCGCCACCAACACATCTTTTGCCACCACAGATGAAAATGGCACAGTGGTCAAGACAGGTATCCTACTTGATTATGCCTCCATCTTTACTGCAGAAGCCTTGGCTATCCTTGAAGCATGCAAAACAAAATCACCCAGTTCCAAATTAGTAATCTGTTCGGACAGCCTGTCAGTTATTCAAGCCATATCCAACCCCAACCATAGTAGCAACCTGGTGAACCACTTACGAGATTTTTTCATCAAAAACGCTAACAAAATAAAAATCATGTGGGTTCCTAGCCACATTGGAATTACTGGCAACGAATTCGCTGACAAAGCCGCTAAGCTATGCAGTAAATTACCTGTCTTTACATTTGATGCATTTTCAAAAAAAGACCTCCAAAGGCACATACACCAAGTGATTCAAATTAACAGAACCCGCACCTGGAACTCGTATGAAAATCACTACTCCAAAATCAATACAAATCGGAAAACACCCATTTATCCACCAAATTTATCCAGGAAAGCTATTTCTAACTTTATTCGGTTACGTTTGGGACACACCTCCCTAACGAAAATCCACCGATATGTCCAGCCTGCAACAATAACATCAATATCTCTCATCTTCTCGGCCACTCAACATACAGTCCATCAATGAAAATCAATGCCATACTACCGGAAAATCAAAACATCTATTCTTTTTTAAATACCATTAATCCTGTTAATATCTTAAAAATTGAAAACTACCTCATTAATAATAAGCTTACTTTATAAGTCATTACATTGTTCTTGAGCGGAAAGCCTTTGTAGCTATTGCTCTTAAAGATATTAGCATTGTAATTTTGTGTTAATAAATAATAATAATAATAATAATAATTTAATGTTGGATTCATTTTTAAACCAAGATATTTGATCTCCTTCGTTACCTCTAGTTGCGAGTCATTATATTTCCAGCTTCTTCCATTATTAGCGCTGTGTGTACGTGCAAATATCATTATTTTGGATTTTGCTGTGTTGATAGATAGTCCCCATCTGTTACAGTATGACGATAGTCGATTGATCATCAATTGTAATCCTTCTGGTGACTCAGAAAGTATGACGAGATCGTCGGCGTATAAAAGCACATTCACAATGCAACTAGCTATTCTTATTCCCCCAGGTAGTTCATCAGCGACATCATTTATAAACAATGAAAACAAAAGAGCACTTAGTGGGCATCCTTGCTTAACTCCCGTATTGGTGCTAAACCATTCTGAGAAATTCACTCCATCCCAAACAGCCGCCTTCGTTTCCGTGTACATCTCTCTGATTACTCTGAGGAACTTTGTAGATATTCCAAGCTGTGTTAACTTATAAATAAGGGCATTCCTATTGACTAGGTCAAAGGCAGCTTTGAAGTCAACGAAAAATGAGAAGACCTTTTTATTACGGGCTTCAAATGCTTTGACTATAGATGAAAGAGTAAAAATTTGATCAATCGTTGAAAAGTTTTTTCTGAAACCAGCCTGTAGATCAGATAAAATATTATTTTGGTCAATCCATTTTTCAAGTCTTTCAGCAAGTATACTGCAGAATATTTTTGCTATTACATTCATGAATGAAATTCCTCTGTAATTTTCTGGAGAGTCTAGTGAGCCCTTTTTGTGTATAGGGAAAATGACGGATTTTTTGAACGATGAAGGAATGTCGGCATTCAAAAAGATATTATTATAAAGGGTTTTCAAATGGCTGAGAAACATCGGGGTTGCATTTTTGAAAAATTCGTAAGGAATTCCATCCTCTCCTGGTGCCTTTTTATTTTTTGATTTATTTAATATATCTCGAATTTCTTCGCTTTCAATATCTGCATCTAGGATTTGGTCAGTGATTAAAGGCTCTGCAGTCAAAGTCGTATAACTGCAATGATTTGAGAGCAGGCGATTAAAGTGCATAGCAAGGGTTTCAGTTGAAATTCCAGCACCTATTTTAAAATTGCTTCCGTTGATTTCCTTAGCAATTTTCCAGAATTCCTTCGGGTTTTTGGTAAGGCCTAGCTCAAGTGCTTTTTTATTATTATAAGCATGTTTTTTTCCAAGCATAACATTTTATAACTTGCGTTTGCTTCAAGATACCAGTTTCTCAGTTCTAAATTATTTGATGTGCGCAGAGCTTTCAAAAGTGCAAAAGATTTGATCCGAGCTTTGTAGCAGTCTTGGTCAAACCATTTTTGTTTGAAATTATGGTTGGATGAGAGTGGTTTATAGGGTGTTGAATTTCGTATACATTCGGTTAACTTATTGCTGAAAACTTCCGGCAGGTCTGATGATGGATTGGTGTTTGAAAGTAACATGTCTAAGGAACGCTGATATAAGGGAGATAATTCATTTTTCCAGCAAAGTCGCGGTAGCAGATTGAGATTCGTTTCTCTCGTATTGGATGCGTTGGTTAATATCTCTACTTCAATAGGCATATGATCGGAATACGGCTTACACTGAACTTCAAAATGTTGAATTCTGCCAATCCAGTCATTGTTGGCAGCGCAAAGATCAATGACAGATCTACCTTGTCCTCCAGTGAACGTGTAATGTCCTTCCATATCCCCGTCTGTACACCCATTAAGTATAAGAAGGTCATACAATTGGAAAAGTTGCAACAAATCGCGGCCATTCTTGTTGCACATACTGTCTTTCGACTGTCTATTAGCATAAGAAATCGTTGAGTTCGTTATGTTATTTGTTGTTGTTATTTGGCAATCCCCAGTTCTCGCATTGAAATCTCCCATCAATAATACACTTTTGCTGTCAAGAGTTTGCATAATATTGTACAATGTTTCGAAGTCATTATTCCATTTGTTACAATTAATATAGTACGGTACAATGCATAGGTTTTTTTGTTTTAGACATCGAACGATTGTGTTCGCTCTCTTTTTGCCTACAAGCTGCAATTTGCTTTTTAAATCAAGAGACTGCACCAATACATTCGCACTGAGTTAGATACAATGCTCAGGTTTGAGTCGAGGTGGGTTTCATGGGCTCAGATTATATGAACGCGACCGAGACATTTACGAAATGAAAATTAACACCGAAGTTGTCGAGCATCTGTTCGCACAAGTTGGTTGGATAGACGAGCCACCCAAGTTATCAGAAATTTTTTTTGAAATCCGTCCAACATGTTGGTCCAGCAGTTGTCTTTATTATCACATGATCGAGCATTGATGGCCAACGAGCCCTGTTGTCGAGCATGTTGGGCCATGTGAAACCCCCTTATGGTTAGGTTAGGTTGGACTGTTGGAGTGGCTGTCCGAATGTCATTGACTCACTTAGACCTCAAGGGTCCATTGTGATACCACTAATGAGGTTACTCATGGGAGAGTAATGAATTTAAACAATCCATTTTATACTTTTAATGAAGTAAGAGAGACATTTTGCGTCGATCGTTGCCAGTTCACTGGTTAGTATAGTATAGTTATTCCTTCTATTGGAGAGTGTCGGACATGTACACAGAAGGTGTTGGATTGCTTCCTCCTCCTCCTCGTACATGCAGCTTCTACAGAAGTCGTTTGTGTAGACCCCAATCCCCAAGGCATGTCTGCCTATGAGGCAGTGTCCTGTTATGACTCCAATTGTAGAGCTTATATTTTGTCTGCTCAGGGAAATCAGGCCTTTTGACCGTTTCAGGTCTATGCTTAGCCATATTTGTTTGGTTGCTAGGCAGGTGGTACCCTGTGACCATCTAGCATTTGCTGATTCTAGAGCATATTGTTTGAGAAGATATTTGCATGTAGCAAGTGGTGTTCCTATGTTTTGTTTTTGTCTAACATTAGGCAGAAGTGTTCCGTTTTTGGCGAGCTCATCGGCTTTGCAATTTCCCGGAATGTCTCTGTGGCCCGGCACCCAAATCCAAATGAGTTGAATATTAAACTGTTCCGTCATCTCTTTCAGAGATGATCGACAATCGTGGACTAATTGAGAGTTTGTGGAGACAGACGCGAGAGATTTGAGAGCGGCTTGGCTGTCCGAGAAGATTCGTATATCCTTGCAAGATAACGCGCTTTTTACTTGTAAAAATGCCATAGGATCAAAATAAAATAACCCACTGGCTATACACTTCGGTAATCAGACCGATACTCATTTATGGAGTTGTCGTATGGTGGACCGCACTGGACAAGATGGTAAATCTAAATAAGCTCATCAAAGTCCAGCGGTCAGCAGGTATGTGCATCACAGGAGCACTTCGCTCAACACCAACCGCAGCCCTGGAAGTGCTTTTAAACCTAACACCTCTTGACATCTTCTCCAAAATAATGGCAGCCAACTCATGTGTGAGGCTTAGAGCCACCTCTCAATGGAACAGTAACAATACTGGACATACTACTATTCTAGACAATTTCAGATCTATCCCAGATCGCTTAGACTATACCACCTCGAAAATGGTATTCGGTAAAAGCGTCCATGTTTCCATCCCTTCAAGATCCTCCTGGGAAGAGGAGAGACCCCTGGAAGACAATGCGGTACACTTCTATACAGACGGTTCAAAGGCCGATTACGGAGTTGGAAGTGGTATCTATTCGGAACAACTGAATCTCAGTCTATCAATCAAGCTACGGTAGCCTTTTTTACTCTTTCATCAATATTTGCCTTCCAATTTAGTTTTTTGTCTAAAATGAGGCCTAAATATTTAGCTTGGTCGGAAAAGCTTAATGGTATTCCTTTAATCTTGGGTGGGCTAATCTGAGGAATTTTGTACCTTCTCGAAAAGAGTACTAGTTCTGTTTTGTGTGGATTGACGTCCATGCCACATTGCTTAGCCCAATTTGTTAGCCTATTTAAGGCATTTTGTATAGGAGTTCCGAGAGAACTTGGGGATGTTTCCCAGATACAGATATTGCAACGTCGTCAGCATAGGCAATCACCCTGAAACCCTCTGCTTCCAATGATGTTAGTAGGTCGTTTACTACTATGCTCCATAAAAGAGGCGAAAGGACCCCACGTTGGGGGTACCTCCATTCACCGATCTGGTGGTAGTAAAACTTCTCATGCTAGAAGTTATTGTCCTGCTTTTGAACATGAGACTTATAAGATCTATGAGTGATTTCTCTAATTTCAGCTAGTCCATTGCTGTTGTGATCGCCTGGTAACTGACTTTGTTGAAAGCTCCTTCAATATCTAGGAAAGCTACTAGGTTATATTGTATTTGAGGGAATATTCAATACTACGTACCAGCGAATGAAGAGCGAATGCTGTTTCTACTGATTTTCGCTTAGAGTAAGCATGTTGAGCTGTGGAAATGAGACATGGTTTTAAGTTATGTCTGATGTAAATTTCAATCAATCTTTCCAATGTTTTAAGAAGAAAGGATGATAGGCTGATTGTTCGTAGATCTTTAGGGTTAACGTGGGAAAGATTCCCTGCTTTAGGAATGAAGACTACTTTTGCCATTCTCCAGGCTTTGGGAATATATCTCAACCTTAAACAGCTTGTCACTCCCCTTATGATTTTTAAACATTGGCACCGCTTTTGAGAGTTTTCATTGTTGTTAAGATTTTTGTATATATATTTGGGGAGTAGTCTCAAGATTGAAAACGATGGTGGTGCCATCTTGAGAATTTTTCACAGAAGCAGTTTTTTTTACAAAAGTTTGTATTGTGTGTTCTCTGCTTGGTTTGACAGAAGATCTGTCAAACCAAGCAGAGAACCAATATTGGTAGTACTTGTTGTTCCATATACAAAGGTTAAGATGTGTTCTGCTATTCGGGCTGGACACAAATCAAACAAATCAAAAACAATTAAAATTAGTTCAGCAGATCTCGAGTTATAAGTGTTATTATAACAAACACGACATTGTTTTATATATGTAAGATATGTATAATATGTATGTTCACTTTAGTCTCCAAATATTGTTATTATGTGGTTAATGAAATCGTGCTCGGAATTGTTATGTTGAACTGGGTGTTGGTTTAGTGTCAGTAGTTCCTCAAATATATTTACACTTTTTCTCTTGCTGTTATCGCTTCCACCATAAGCGTTTATATAGATACGTTCAAAGTTGAAAGAAACATGTTTTTCCATGATTCGTGTATAATTTTATTAATAGAAACCATGACATTCATATAAGAGAGAAGAGAGAAATAATAAAAAGACACAACCAAAGTTTTCCCACATTTCGGCAACAAATGGTTCTCGTTAAATGGATTATATCCTGTCTATTTCCTTTTCCGGTTAAATATATTCTTATAATGTGTGGCTTAATATTTGAGTTTATTGTGCAAACATTAAGTTTGACATATGGGTTTGGTCTCTTGGTTTAATTGTGATTGCTTAAGTTAGAAACCAGAAAAATTTATTTACAATTTAAAGTTCCTAATTTCTAATGGTTTGTTGACTAATTTCAACTGGAAACAACTCGTCCTATAGTGACTCTGTAAGTGGAATTGCTTAGGACCGATTTTTATTCCAACATAAGTTTTCTTCTTTAACAACCACGTATGAACTAGCATTATGTGCCATTCCATCAAATCACTGCGCCCTTTGTACCCTGTCGCCCCTGGGCACATGCCTACTTTGCCTTTAGGATAATACGCCACTGGGTACATATTATATATTTTGTTTTAAACAAAATTTAAAAAAAACGTTTTTGGCTTTGAAATATATATTTTGAAACCTTTTTTTTTCAAAATTCTGTATCTCAAAAACAGATAACAATTGGAAATTACATGTAAGACGTACGTATATTAACATGTTCTTGAATATTGCATACCCAGATTAGTTTTAGGACATTTTCGAAATATTTTATGTACAAAAAAATAATTTAAAAAAAGCAGCTATAAGGAATTAAAAATATTTATTTATTTATTATTTATTTATTATTTATCGTCAATCAAGTTAGGAAACTTTATAATGACTTTAATAATAATATATGTACAAAATTAATAACATAGAATTTGAAATTAAATAATGACCTGTGTAAATAAATAACATACATAAATAATTACAATGAGTACAATATATTTTTCTTAATATTAAATCTAGTTTTATTTAAATCAATGACAACGTCAAAGAAATTTAAATCAATACAAGAATTTGTGATTGGATTATGTTTAGCGTAGTTTGTAATGTGGCATTCTCGAAGACAAAGCAGCTCAAACAGATATTAATTTACTATCAAAACGTAAACGGACTTCGGACAAAGACCAACTTGATATACAAAAATGTTAATAATCTTCCTCATGATTTTATTATTCTGACGGAAACATGGCTAAACAGCTCGTTCATGGATTCTGAGTTTTTTGACGCATCCTACCAAATATTTAGACGAGACCGGCATTTATTAGACGACGCTACTGTGGGAGGTGGCATTTTAGTGGCGGTTAAAAATTCTTTCGTGTGCCACCTTGTTGACGACTTCCGATCTGCCCAAATTGAAGTTCTGTGTATTAAGATTCATATGGAAACAGGACATTTATTCTTAGTCACTACCTATTTACCTCCAAACTCTAACAAAAACATATTTGAAAACTTAAATGACTGCATCGAGGGAATCTATGAATATCTGGAACCTGAATATGAAATTTTGATTATTGGAGACTTCAACCTACCAAATCTTAACTGGATAAGACAAGACATCGAAGACTACTACACTAATGAGAATGCTTCAAGTGTGAATGAGATATTTTTTACTGACAATATGTCCTCTTATTGCCTGCGACAACTAAATGGAGTGACCAACGACTCGGGAAAGACTTTGGATTTAATATTCTTCTCCCTCAATGTAAACACTGCTGCTGCTGTAACTCGATCTACAAGTATTCTGACTGTTGAAGATCGTCATCATCCTGCCTTGGACATCGCCTTAAACCTCAGCATGGGCTCTTTTACCAACCAATATAATACCAAACTTGAGTTCAACTATTCAAAATGTAATTATGTCTTATTATGTAATATGTTAAGTATGATCGATTGGGATATTTTATTTTATAATTGTAATATTAACGAAATGTGTAACATATTCTATACAACTCTGTTCAACTGCTTCTGTGATACTGTACCATTTAAAAAACCTCGGAATATTTCTAGTTCACCACCATGGTTTGATAGTCATCTTAAATTCTTAAAAAACAAAAGAAACAAAGCATGGACAAAATATGTCAAAACAAGAACTGATGGAGATTATACAACCTTTTTAATCATTAGTCAACTTTTTACTGAATACTCGACTATTGCATACGATAGCTATATTCATAAATTAGAAAATGATCTTAAGTCGAACCGTTTTTGGAACTTCGTGAATAGAAAGAAAAAGACTAGTAACTACCCTAATACAATGTCTGACTCTTTTTCAACTAGCACTAATCCCTTAGTAATTGCTAACATGTTTGCTAACTATTTCAAAACTGCTTTTGAGATTACTGATTATGGTGACACCTCTTGTAATTCTTTTTCTTCTACCACTTCTTTCTCTCATCTTAAATCTATAATCTTTGATATCGACTTGGAAACTATAAAGCTTAATATTCTAAAACTTGACGAATGTTTTAGTCCAGGACTGACGGAGTACCTTCTTCTATTTTAAAGAATTGTGTTGACCATTTATCTTATCCTTTATGTGTTCTATTCAATGAATCTATTTGTAACTCTATCTTTCCCTCTATCTGGAAAAGTGCCTATATCACGCCAACTCATAAAAAAGGCCCAAAAAATGAAATTAAAAACTACCGTCCTATTGCCAAGTTATCCGTAATACCTAAACTGTTTGAGTCCATTATATGTAACACTCTTTCCTTTTATTGTAGTTCAATTGTTTGTGAAAGTCAACATGGTTTTATGAAAAAGAAGTCAACTGTTACTAACTTGTTAAATTTTACTTCGTTCTGCTTAGATGTATTTGAAGACCATGGACAAGTAGATTGTGTGTTTACTGACTTTAGCAAAGCCTTTGACAAGTTATGCCATACAACGCTAATCAAGAAAATGGACAATCTTGGATTTAGCTCTAAGTTTTTAAAATGGATATCCTCATATTTAAGTAACAGACATTACAATGTAGTCTTCTTAAATGAACTTTCAACTAATTTTGTAGTCAACTCCGGTGTCCCTCAGGGTAGTCACTTAGGACCAATTTTATTTATATTATTTACTAACGACTTAGCTTTGACCATTAAAAACTCTTCAATATTAATATATGCAGATGACGTAAAAATTTTTAAAAGTATTAAATCACAATCTGACTGCTTGTTATTACAGGAAGACCTTGTTCTTTTTCGGGAGTGGTGCAATCTAACCGTCTTGTCTTAAATGTTGACAAGTGTAAAAGTATGACTTTTACACGCAAACAAAATCCCTTTGTATTTAGTTATATGTTTGATCTGTCACCGTTAAACAATGTCTCTGTATTCTCTGACCTTGGTATAATCCTAGACTCGAAACTAACTTTCAACTTTCGCTTAGACTATATAACTAAAAAAGCCAACAGAATGCTAGGATTCATAAAGAGATTTAGTCGCGACTTTCAGGACCCTTATGTTTTAAAACTTTTGTTTGTATCGTTCGTAAGGCCAATACTAGAATACGGATGTGTAGTATGGTCACCATATTACTCAATTCACACAAATAGACTTGAAGCAGTTCAAAGAAGGTTTATGCGTTTCTGCCTACGTTTCTTTTCTTGGTCTCCAAATAATATTCGTCCTCCTTACTGTCATAGACTTGCTTTGGTTAAACTTCCCTCTATCACACATCATAGACAATACCTTCAGTTCTGTTTTATTACTAATGTGATGAATGGCTCTATATTATCTCCATCAGTTTTAAGTAGATTTAACTTTAGTTTCAGTCGTACAAGCATAAAGCTGCAACAACCTCTACAACTTCCTTTCAGTAGATCAAACTATGGTGCCAATAATCCAATAAATCAAATGGTCTTAATCTTTAATAAGTATTATTTTCTTATAATTTCGATAAACGATAATTTAAAAAGCGAATCTTTCAAAACTTTATTTTATAATGCCTTATCATAAATGCAGGCTTTTAATAATTAATTTTAATTCATGATAATTTTGTATTTTATAATAATTGTTTAGACATAGATATATGTAGTTCATAAGTTTGTAAACGTTAGTTATTAACGACTTAAATAAATAAACATTTAAGAAGTTTCCATCTCTAGGTCTCAAAAAACGAGAAGGAGCATAAATATTATACATGGAAAGTAGCATCGGGCAATCTATATTGGAGTTTAAGACATCAAACGCAAAGAGAGCAGAATATAATTTTCTTCTAAATTCAAGAGATTTTAAATCGATCAAGGTACACCTTGTCTCATAAGACGGAAGATTAGCTCCTCTAAAAGTTTTTCGTAACGCAAACTTAGTGAATCGTTTTTGGATTTTTTCAATTCTGCAAGAACTTATTTGAGTATATGGGTTCCAAATTATGCAACAATATTCTAATATAGGTCTAACAATAGACAAATAAAGACTCTTGAGAGTGTAAGGATCTTCAAAAAATTTTGAATTTCTCATCAAGAATCCTAACATCGAATTTGCTTTAGATATAACTTGGTCAATGTGGATTGAAAAAGTCATCTTAGAATCAAAAGTAACACCCAAATCTTTCTGGTTCATAAACCTTTGAAGACAGATATCATCAATTTTATATTCAAAACTTATAGGGCTATTAATTCTTGAGTATGTACAACACTACATTTATTTACATTGAAAAATAGTCCATTTCGTTTACACCAACTAGTTATATTATTTAGATCCATTTGAACACTAGACGCATCCAATGGTGTTTTTATGCATTTAAAAATCTTGAGGTCATCAGCATATAATAAAAACTTCGAATTTGAAATGTAGCTAGGCAAATCATTAATGAAGAGAACGAAAAGTAGTGGGCCAAGATGACTGCCTTGGGGTACACCGGAAAAAATATTAATTTCTTTTGACAAAACATTGCCAATCTTGACATATTGTTTACGCCCAACTAAATAGCTGTGAATCCAATTCAAAAGTGATGAATGAAAACCAAAGAGTTCAAGTTTTCTTATAAGAATATTATGCTGCACACGATCGAAAGCCTTTGAAAAATCAGTGTAAATAACATCACACTGATAACGGTTTTCTAAACAATGAAGACAGTAAGTGGTAAATAGAGATAAATTAGTTACAGTGGATCTTCCACTCATAAAACCATGTTGGTTTTCAGATACAAGATTTTTAACCAGACTGTAAAGCTTGTTTTTTTACAATGGCTTCAAAAAGCTTAGGTATAAGCTGAAGTTTGGCAATTGGTCTATAATTTTCAATAGAAGATTTCGAGCCAGATTTATGCAAAGGTGTAATCAAGGAATGTTTCCAGGTATCCAGAAACACACCTTGTTGTAAAGAAAGGTTGAATATATAACACAATGGAGCTGCAAGATATAATCTACAATTTTTTAGAATAATTGGTGGAATATTATCAGGTGCAACAGAAAAGCTGTTATCAAGAGATGATAGTGCTTCAAGTACATCCTCAACAGACAAAAAAAGAGATCCAGCTGCAAAATTATAGTTATAATTATGTTTGTGACCCAATTGATCACAATCAATTTTAAATCACAAAAGTTCGTTTGAAAAAAAGATGCAAAATTGTTGCAAATATCATTAATAGTATCAAATGAGACGCCTTTATAAGACAATTAGATGGAAATCCTAAAGATTTACGCTTCGTGTTTAAAAATGACCAAAAACATTTAGAGTTAGATTTAATCTTTGACTCAAGAGACCACAGATATTGTCTATAAATAAATTTCTTCAAAAATTCGTATTTTTTTCGAGTTTGATAAAACTGCTGACGAAAAAAATCGGAGATCTTACTTTTTTTATGTAGCTTACTCATAATATTTTTCAGCCTCGATAAACTTTTATTGAACCAAACTGGTCTTTTCGATTCCTTATAATGTTTAGTAGGAACAAAACGCGAAATGGCAGAATCTAAAATGTTCCGAAACACAGAAAAAGCTACTTCTAATTCATTATATTTAAAAACAAATTGCCAATCAACGAACTCAAAATAATTATTCACTGACATGAAATCAGCATTTTTAAAATCGTATTTTAATTCAACATTACAAGAAGAACTTAATTCTTTTAAAACTGATCTGAACTAATGATTGAAATTAATCTCAATTGCTTTATGATGAACACTGTTTTCAAGAAGATTAAAATTAGCCTCACCTAAGCGGGCTTCAAGATTCTTATCAATAAAAATTAAATCTAAAATGCGACCAATGGAGTTATAAACATTATTAATTTGATGCATATTCAAAACGGTTAAACTATCTATAACGTTACATTCAAAATCTTTGTTAACATTATAAGGATACATAAGATTCTCATCATTTGAAAATTGCCATTTAATATCCGACAAATTAAAAATATCAATGCTATGGCATCAACACGATAAAAAGTTTTGTCCGCTCGTCGTCGGTTGCAGTAAATATGTACATGGGGTTGTTTAAGAGTAAAACACACCAAAGGCAACAAAAAATCGGAGAGAAAATGTCAGCACCTAAGACTATACATCGTTTTATGAAGTAACACACACCACGGTGAACAAAACAAACGAACAGGAATCGACAAAAAAACGTGTCAGTTGTATAGGTTGTAAAGGAGCAACACAAACCGAAGCCGACAAAGACAAGATAATTTTTCTTTGTCGGCCTCGATGTGGGTAAGAAAAAGAATACATCACGAATTTTTGTCGAAAGACAAAAAGACGTTTTGTCGGCTTCGGTCTGTTTTCAGCCTTAGACTTTCAATTCATTTAAATTCATCAGCCGATCCCGAACCGCCCGTTGATCTTAAATCAGATTCTCATACAAACCGACCGACCGTTAAGGAATGTATGCATTTACTTCATTCGCTGTTTTACAATTCACATTTTGTTTTTATACAAGCATTCCTAAGGAAAGTTGACTTTATGGTTAAATCTGATTTTTCACTTCTCACTGGTGATTACCTATCTTTTGTACTAAGAAGTAAAAAACGCCGAGAAGCAAGAGCTGCTATGCTTCCAGCTACTAGCCTTCTTAACCGGAACCTTTTTAGGAGACCTATGTATTTCTTTTGCTAGTCCGAAACCCACTGATAACTGTATCTCCGACCAGGCAAGGCTTCTGCTTGACCTATTTTTTTAATGCTTGCTCGAATCCAATCGTTTATTCTGTGGTTGCCCTTCTTCTAAGCGTACCACAGAGACAGACAGGGCACAGGAGCCGAAAGCCGGGGAACGCTCACATTTGGTGCTAGAGGCAAAAGCAGCATGTTGAAATCTGCTTGTTTATTCTTCGATGTACTTCCTCTTAGAGTGAATGGGAGACAGATTCCATCTTCACTTATTTATTCTGTGGTTCCCCTTACGGTGTCTTCTTTTTATTGAGCTACTAGCTGTTATCAACGATGAGCTATGTTGAGCTGTCTTTTGTTAAAGTGGTTATTGTTAAACGACCCAACAAATAATTATCTTAATATGGTGTTGTACACTATATTCAATGTTTTTTGATTAGGTGAAAGAATAAAAAGATTCTGGGACTTGGCACTCGCGAACACGCAGCACATGGCACATGGAGGAGACACGACTTTTCCCCCTTTTTCCTCCACCCGCCCCCAATCCTTCTTAACCCTTGACAACATCGTTAAAAAGGTCAATTGAATGCTATGATTTGTAGGGCGTTGGGCGAAGGAAATCCGCAATCTAAACACTTTTTGGTTCAGCAAACGTTTAGAACGACAGCTGTATCAATACTTTTTTTTGTTTGACTATTGATAAAAATAAACTTAAATAGGCTTTAAAATGTTTAAAAAATCAGGTGCAAGATCGCCTGTCCCTACTTTACTTACTTACTTATGTTGGCGCTACGGTCCGCTGTGGACTTGGGCCTCAATCAACAGTCTCCGCCAGCTCGGTCCTTAGCTAGCTGTCTCCAGTTTTGCACTCCAAGTTGATTGAGGTCCTCTTCCACTTGAGTGCGACACCTGAGTCGCCACCTTACGTCCCTCGGGAATAGTGTCGAAGACTTTCCGGGCCGGAGCATTGGTGTCTATCCGCTCTAAATGACCGAGTCATCTGAGTCTCTGGACCTTGACCCTTCTGGCTAGGCCCATATCGTTGTACAACCCGTAAAGTTCGCTGTTATATCTTCTTCGCCATTTCCCTTCAATGCCAACGGGCCCAAAGATGACCCGAAGAACTTTCATCTCGATACAGACCAAGGCACATTCATCCGATTTTGTCAAGGTCCATGCTTCTGCACCATACAGCAGGACTGGGATGATGAGGGTGTTGTACAATTTTACCTTAGTTGCTCGAGAGAGGGCTTTTCCACTCAATTGCTTTCTTAGCCCAAAGAAACAGCGATTAGCAAGAATAATTCTTCGTCTGATCTCGGCGCTGGTGTTATTGCCCGTATATGCGTCTATTGTGACGTTCTGTCCGAGCCGTCGGTGTTGGGTGTCCATCCTTGAAGACAGCATATACTTCGTTTTTCTCTCATTTACCGCTATAACCCATTTTTATTCAGCTAAAGATGCAAACCTCGTAAGAGCCGTTTTCTTCACTCGAAGTTGAAGTCAACTTGAGGATTTTTTTTCTCAACTTCTGATTTTATATTTCTTCACTCAAAGTTGAACGTTTCAACTTTCGATTCTCAACTCTCAAGTTACTCAACTTCCGATTTTCTCAACTCCCCAAAAAGTGGAAGTTGACTGAGCAAACTTGAGTTTTTCCTCAGAATTTTGTTTTAGCTTGGTTTATTCCCGAAAAAGGAATTCTTTATTTTGTGCGAATAAACCATATTTAAAAATGTACAGAGCTAATTATTTTTGGGAAAATCATCCTTCATCTGCTTCAGAAAGCAAAGATGATAAAGAAGTGTTGCTGTCAATAGACAGAAGAGAATATAAAATGCTTCCGCGGCTCGGAATAGATAAATGGGACGACCGTGACTTTGCATATCGTTTTCGTCTATCAAAAGGGACAACAATCATACTCTCGCATTTGATAGAGAATAAACTACTTTTGGCAGTTTGTTCGGTTTTGATGCCATAATTTTGAATTAAAAATAACCACGAAAATTGCTTTTTTTGACTAATTCAGGCGTCACAAGTCACAACCGCTCACTAATAATTAAAACTTAAAGTTTAAACTGACATTTCTCCTCAAAATATTCGAAGAAATTTTGAAAAAGCTTCAACTCTCGTAAGTCCATTTTTGTAAATTGTTCAGAAGAACGATTTCAAATATTAGATTTGCTACCAATTTTATACATTACACATATCTAATATTGTTTTTTATAAGATTTAATTATTTTTTTCTGTTCTTTAGACTTATTGTAATAAAAACTTAGAAATTTGAGTACTTACCATCTTTAAGGTGCTTTCGAGGTATTCGTCCTTGTTTACCAGCCTCAATTTAATAACTTATTGTGCACGTGTCGTCGGCCGGCGGTGGGAGATACGGAATAAAAAACATTTTTTGTCGGTTCGGTTGCGTTTTCGGCAATACATATTATAAATCGTGGATGCGAAATACCTCTATTAAGTGCAAGAACCAACCCCCAAAATTGTTTAATCTTTTCGTGTTTCTAACCTTATTATTTAATTGAAGTCATGAGTGCACATCGTTTTGCAGACAAAACGTTACCTTTCTTGCAACGAAAGTACCTAGTACATACCTAGGCCTACCATCGTTGGTGGGGTAAAATTTTCTCAATTAGAAAATTGCATCAAATAGATGAAAACTCATCAGCGATAACTCCACCTTTAGCTTCGTGCCATAAAAAGCAAAAACCATCATGCGTTGCTAAGTCATAGATGGTAAACACTTTTTTAGTAAGGTCGGACTTATCTTAATTTTTTCTTCTCGCGCTTCATCTTTAAGCCTGATATGGTCCAAATAGACAGGTTATTGAACATTTCCCGTCCTAAATCCTACGCAAACCTCACACTCGTCTTTTTTTGGCGGAATAGACTTAAATTCATGTCATGAAAAACTTCATTAAAAACCGTAAGAGAGAGAGAGAGAGAGCCTCTGTGTCATGTTCTACACACCTATTCTTCGAATACTCATTATATAGCTGTGTCTGCCAAACAGATTTAAAGTACAATTTTGAGGAATCCGATCTACAGTAATGACTAATGAGACTCCATTTTTGGTAAGGCCATTAGAAAATCTTTTAGGAGATCCCTCTGACGATTTAATTTTCTTGAACGGTTATTCTAACAGTAAATCTGAAGAACCAATTGCTATAGCTTCATTTTCGATACTTTTTTCTTCCAATTGGTTACAGCCCCCTCACCAATACTTAAGGTGTTCAAGTACATCACCTTACAAACGCGTTTTGCTTCATTTTTGTGTTGCAGAAAATAATACAATGAACTATTTCGCTTTCTTGTTTCCTGCAAATCAACCCGCATTCTTTTTACTGGTTCCATTTTAGTCGCACATTCGACGTAAACCCTTTTTTCTCCCAAGTTTTTATTCCAGAAATCATTAAAAATATTTTTTCTTTCGTCATCACTAAGCTCGTAACATCTAATTAAAGAAGAGTTCTATCCTTTACAGGTGCATCTTGTTTTTATACTTTTGGGCCTTTTTTCCACCATATATTCCCACTCCACACCCGATTTTTTTCACTAAAATATGACAGTCCCTTGCAAGTTTTTGTTTTATAGAAAACCACTGTTTTTTATCGACTTTTTATTTTTTTGGTTCCTTTTTCGTGGGAGAATCGTGTCCGAACTTTCAATATTCTCGTTTTCTTGAGTTCCAGGATCACTCTGAATAACGTTTTCTGAAAAAATTACGACCGTTGCTTCTTCAGATGGAATCGGTTCAATTTCAACAATGCTTTCAAATTCAACATGAGTGCCCAAGGCTGAGAAACTTTCAATATTTTGAAAAAAATCGGAAGACGTTATTGCACGCGAATCCGTCTGGCATATCGATGACATTATTCTCTGCTTCGTATATTCGGTTTTGAAACTCAATGACATTATTTGGAAGTTCTTCGGATAACACAATGTAATTTTGCAAGGAAAGCTGAAGCATTTTCATTCCACGTGACATTATTATTCTTGACTTAAAAGTTGAAAGAAAGTAGGAAATTAAAAATAATAAAGGAACATCATCCTATTGCCTCCTTAATTATCTAAGACTAGATTTATCTTCATGAATTTGTGCCTTTTTATATATTTTGAAAGAATAAAATATAAAAATTGACCTGAAACATGTACTCATGATAATATAAATCATCAAATAGTGCATTATTGCAATAAATAAGGATTTAAAATTGTGAACTAATTTTCAATTTTCCTACTCTAGCCCAGCTCAGCTTGCCACTTTCAGTTATCCTGATAACAAAAATTGTTGTATTTGTTTTCAACTTCCATATTTTCACGAACAATGTCATCGTCAGTGGTAGTTTAAGATTTAAAACATTAACAAAGTTGAGTTATTGGGCCTTACCAATAATCAAAATTAAAGCTCACTTAACAGTTAAACGGACAGTTAAATTAAACTCCATGGTTTGTACTGTCATTTTGACAGCATACGCAACAAATACTTTTCACGTCACAAAAGTTGAAAAGTTGTGATTGTTGTCTGCTGATTGTTCGTGGCAATATTTTATAAAAAAGTAAGTCGAATAATACTTTTTCTATTATAATTGTTATTTTCTAATAAATATCCATCATTTTAGAAATGACTGAAAAACAAAATTTAAAACGGAGCAGATCGTCAAATTGGACGATGGCAATGAAGGAGCTACTGGTCGAAGCAGCTAGACCACTTGCGGATGTTACAGATTCAAAGCTAAACGATGGAAAGTCATTAAAAGCCAAAGCTATAACCTGGTAAAATATTGCTGCAACGTTTCAGGCAAGCGGCTTTGAATTGACGCCGAAACAAGTAAGGGACCGATGGAGCCGCTACAAGCAGGAGGCGCGGACCAATTTAAGTCGATTTAATCGATCTCAGAGAGGGAGACCGGTCGGTGGTGGAAAACCTCCTGAGGAACCTGCTGAGATCGATTATAAATTGTTGAAATTTCCGCTGTGGATTTTGTGGAAGATACCGCAGAATTTGATTGCGATGCAATATGGCTTGATGATTATAATTACAAGTAGAATATTTTCTCGATATGATTTGCAATTGTTTTAAAGAATTTATTTTATTCCAGAGAAAACATACCATCCCCATTAAATCCACCAGAACCTGAAACGAAAAACAGCCCTCCTCCTCCGACGAAGTACAAGTAGAGATGGAAACTAAAAAAAAAGAAATCATTCTTGTACTTCGGGAAGGTGTTTTAAAAAAAGAAGCTAAAAGTGCAAGAACGAAAGCTTCGCTTAGTAAATTTGAAAATAAAAGCTGAAGAGGAGAAGGTCGAGTAGACTTACAAGACAATGATTTTTAGTATGATTCTGTTAGATTTTACGGATATTTATCTACCAATGGACAGGAATTGTGCCTTTAAATGAATTAAGCTACATTTCCTTCACTGAAAGTTGATTGGTAGATAGATTGTCTGTAAAAGCTAACTGAATCATACCAAGAGTCATTAATATTTTTTTTTTAACAAACTGAAGTATTTGTTTTTTATTTTGTGATAAGTACATAAATATGTAAGTACAAATACTATTTTGAAATAAGTTTACAAGCGTTATATTTTTTTTTTGAGCATGGACTGAACTTAATTTTTTTTGTGATTTTCTTCGTAGCATTTTAAGTAGAATAAGTATGTATTTAAATTAGTTTTCAAACATGAACATGAAATATGGCTTTAGTTTTAGTTTATTATCTATTAAAAATATTTTTAAATGAATGTGTTTCTATAATAACGCCCAGTCAGTCTTCGTCCTTGCACCGGTGCATCATCGTTTTCGTTATCATCATTCTGATTTAAATCGCCATCAGGCATAATTGTATCCGAATCATCTAAGAAACCCACTGTTGAAAGAAAGTCATAATAGGGTTGCCAGATATATTTTGATGGAACTAGTACATGTGATTCAAAATCCCGGACTATCCCGGACAAATGAAGACTGAAAAAAGAGTACGAAATGAGGACAGAAGAAACACGAAAAAATTGCACATAAATATTTAAGTTCCTGAACCTTTTTTTTAATTTGTAAGGACCTGTTATCAAATCGAGGGCAAACTTTGAACCTCGGACAAACAAAATACAAAAATTACTCTGCAAAAAACTTAGATCTCTTCACTTTGTTATAAAATATGTGATTGGGGTAAGACGTTAGATAAGTTCGCCTTGCAATTATATTTCTATAGAAGAACTTTAAGAAATTAATTTAAACTAAGTAGTGCATTCGTTGAGCCGTGGATTTAAATTGACCCTCGAATTTACAGCTCCACCCAACTCTCGATTTTACACGCAAATTTTTCTTGCGGGAGATTTTATGTGTTCTGTCAAACCATAAGAAGTACGATGTGAGATTAAGGCTGACAAGTGTTCTTTTATATTTAAGGAGAATCACAAAATTTCACCTCACTCCTCGAAATTTGACAGTTTTCACAAAACTCCCGAAAAAGTGAAAGAACGGACTTAATAATAGAATAGTTCTTTAAAATCCGAACTTTTAGTAAAACTACATTTTGTTTATCAATTGTTGTAAAGGGGGAATCACAAATTAAAAACAAAACAAACAAGCAAATGAACTGTCAAACCGAACAAAACATTAGGTTTGTTCGATGTAACCAGCCCCGGGGCGCTCCGGTTCTTGTCATACTGTAAACGGAGCTGTCAAAAAACTGAAAAATTTCTCTGGGTTTGGTTTCACATCGAACGCGTTAGAAGTGCTCTGTTTTTTTTCTTTGTTGCATAGCAACAGCTGATTCGAACAGCTCCGAAATTCTCGCCCCGAAAAAAACTTGGGGCGATTCAGAGTGCTCCCGGTGCGAGCACTGTTTACACATCGAACACGATGGACGTGTACCGGGGCGAAAAAAGCGACATCGAACAGCTCAGTGCGAAACCAGAGTGACCCAGAGCGTACATCGAACAAACCTATTGATTCCCATTTATTCACATACACGAAGTAACGGAAAAATAAAATTTGCTTAATCCGGAGGGTAAAACGTAAGCCAGTTTCCGATCTCCTTATGTCTCTGATTTTAACATATAAGAAAATCTGTTTTGATTGTGACATAAATGACAGCACAAAAGTTGTGTTCGATAACTAATTTCGTATCTTAAGGGTCAGGGCATAGCTTTCATTGGTTTTCATCATTGATAATTTTCATTCGGGTTTTTAAGCAATTAAACAAGAAATAATTGTTAAGTTTGGTACCAAAATGAAGGTAAGGTAATTTAGCCCAAATATTTTGCTTAAAATTCATTTTAATTTTTTCAATGATGTAACCGTTTTCAATGATCAGCTGATTTGTCATTCCTCGTTTCATAGTACCAGCGGAACAATGAAGATGTTCGAATTTCTTTTTGTTCCAGACTGTCAATGGTTCTCTTAATGATCTAGTCTAACCTCAATTGTAAAATTGACGCACAAGGCACAAATATTTTCCATTTCATTTTTCACTGACATTTTTGTTCAATGACATCACATTTCAATGATAGCTATGCCAGACCTGTCAAAAAAATTCAAAAAAATTCCACTGATTTGTTTCAATGATTGAAACTAATGAAAGCTATGCCCTGACCCTAAGTATTAGATCTGTTTGTTTTTTAAATAACCTAAAGTTTTAGTAGTATAAAAGTATATGGTTACTCAATGGATAAGAAGAGTACAAACCCTGACAAATAACAAAAACGTCCTCCGCAGAGTGAAAAAAGAGTACATGTACGGGAAAACCCGGACGGATGGCAACCCTAAGTCATAAGTATATGCATTTTTGTTTGATTTTCTTTTTGTACTATATACCATTCGAAGAACCCTTTGAAATATTATGAAGAATGCAGATAGCAACTATCGAAGCCTTAGCAGTTTCATAGTTCAGTTGTATTCCGTTGAAGCAACATCGAAATGTATTCTTGAGCTGTCCAAACAAACATTCTATGTGGTTCCTAGTGCGTATATGGCTTCTATTGTACCGCTGTTCTGGTTCTGAGAGAATGGCAGAAACTCTAAATGGCGTCAGTAATATTTTCGATCCCGGGTACCCAGAACCACCAAGAATAACACCTCCTTGTAAATCCATATTTTGTAAACGGTGATATATGGAAGATTCTCGCCATATTCTGGAGTCGTGGGCTGAACCTCTCCAACGAGCAGCAACGTCAGTAACGCGCTGACTTGCATCACATACAACCTGAAAGAAAAGGAAACTATTTGAGAAAATACAACAATTAAGATACTTCTATGAGAAGAAAATTTGCCAATATCAACATTTAAATTTGGTTAAGACTTAAACCAAATTTCAAAACAACAAAAATGTTTACGAGTGTTAAACTGAGCCAAACATACCTGAACATTGATTGAATAGAAATGTTTTCGACATCTGTGTCGTGCTCCGAATTCTTGACCAGGATTCTTAATTTTGATATGAGTACAATCAATAGCACCCACACATTGTGGAAAACCAGCATCATCAAAAAACTTTCTTTTCACTGACCGAATTTCCGAGGGCTCACCGGGGAGGAGCCAAGGCTCTAACAAATTTCCTAACACTATTACTAACAGATTGTTGAGAAATATTATGGCAATCACCTGAAGAAGAACAACTTTTTGAAACATTGAATATGTATTTCATAATTTTAACTTACCAACCTTACCTTCTGGTAAGATCCTGAGGCAAGATATCTCAGCCCCGTCAATACATTTAGCTCACTTGAAATTGCACCACCTCTGTTGGTAGCCGAGGCAATGTCTTCCCGCAAAAGATCAATAATGAATCTTGCAGTTGTCTTATCAAATCATGAATTTATTTGTTTTATTTTTTTAAGTTTATGCCGGAAAATAAAAACATTTACCTGTAGTGCCAATAAAACTCTGTATCGTCATATTTTGAGAATGGTTCAATTTTGTTTTTATATACTTTTTGCCTTCTTGCTTCGGCCACATCTTCCAAGATATTTATATCTTCCATTATTGAATCGTCCGAATGGGAACGGGTCGTTATTCTGTATTCCAAAATTCTGTATGAACAAAATTCTGTATCTGAAGAAAAAATTCTGTATGAACATAATTCTGTATTCCATTATTCTGCTTTTCTATTAATCTGCTTTTCTATAATTCTGTATTTCAAAATTCTGAAAATCCAAAATTCTGGGGGGTCATTCCGTAATTTCCAAAACGTTGATCGTCAAAACGTTAGTCGTGAACGTGAACGTTCACAATTTGCTTCATGTAACTCAGCGAAATTCGTTTCGTCTTACATTTATTGCTTATTGCAGTTTGAGAGCGGTTTGTAGGTTTCACATACTCTCAAACTGTAATTGAAATGTCAAATGTCAAAATGACACTTTGATTTTTTTTATTCTGTGTTGGGTTTCGTGCCGGTAAATTCCAAAATTTGGAAAATGTAAGTTTTTTTGTACATATTTTTATAATATTTGATATTTTTGGATGTAGTCGAATTATTTAATAACTTATAGGTCTGTTACGCCGAGCCAACTAAAAGCTTTAATTAATTTCATGGATACACCTTGAAATGAGTTTTCATCTCGTCCGTTGACGATTTAAAAGGCGTAAGAAACCAAGGTTCAAGAGGGTATCCACTGTCCCCTGAAAACGTGTGCTTAAAATCGTAGCTCTTAAATACATTATTGTAGTTACCCAATAGCCAGCAGTTATGTTCTTGTCCATTAGTTATTTTCAAAAAATGATCTTTCATTTGAATGTTTCCACACAAGTGAATCGATTGCAGATCCTCCGTACCTAGCATTAATTGCCATTATCCGAAGCTTATGGTCACATATCTTTAATCATTATTATTAATAATCTTTATCTGGACTTGTAGTTTTCTTAAATTGTCCCTATCATTTTGTAAAATTAAAAAAATTATTGCGGCGAAACATTTTGAACTCAATTTGTAGGAGAAGATCACACGCGGCCAAATTACAATGGATACTCAAATTTACAATTTACAGTTCATTACAAACTATATAATGAAAAAAAAATACAAAAAGTTAGTCTAAACGTAAAAGAAACGTGAGCTATTTAGCCATCGTCCAAACGTTAACGTTTTGGCGTGTACGAAAATTAACTCGCTGTTAAAATTTTACTCAACTATACCTAAACGTGTGTTTAGCGATTTATTATTGGCAAGGCCCATTGTATATTAAAGAAAATAAGAAAAAGCTGTAAGTCCATGTTTGATAATGATAATGAATTGAAAACCAAGTATATCCACTTTTTTTTATAAAAAAAACGTCCCTACTCTAAGTATAACTCTTTATTTTCAGAAATTTTAATGATTTCAATTAATTTCACATACCTTTTCTAATTTAAACAAGCGATTTTCAATAAAAACTGTTTTTTCACAAATAAAATAGATTTTTGTTAGACACTTCTTATACACGCCACTCGTTGTGCTTAGATTGTGGATTTACGTGGTTTTCCTGTTGTGAAATAACAACGTGGATCTAAGAGGTTTTCTTTTTTGTACTTTTTGACACTAATTACAACAATGCCTATTTGATATTTGTTCAATAATCTCATTTTTGAAAATAAGTGGATTTACGAGGCTTGCACCTTTTGCCGACGTTTTGCCGCTCCTGTCTCAATACCGCTGTGTTCTTCCCATTATATCAATATCATCGGCGTACGCGGGAAGTTGACAAGATTTTTGGAAGATAGTGCCTCCCATGTTGACGGTGGAGTTCTGCACTCTCTCTTCTCCCCAAGAGCGATGTTAAAGAAATCGCATGACAGTGCATCGCCTTGTCTGAATCCTTTTTTGACTTCTAAAGATTCCGTAAGCTCGTTGCCAACCTTGATGAAGCAGCGTGAGTTCGTCCATCTTCATTTTGCACAAGCGAACGAGCTTGGCAGGGATGCCAAAACTAGACATAGCTTTATATAGTTCGTCTCTGTAGATGCTGTGATACGCGGCCTTAAAATCGATGAAAAGGTGGTGGGTATCGATTTGGATTTCATACAGTGTTGCCATAAAATATTTTTGGAAATCTGGAGATAGCCACATCAAAAATCTGAAAAAATCTGGGAATCAGTTAAAAGAAAAAAATGTGTGTATAAACAGTACATGCGATATAAGTTATACTTCCCAGCTTCAAACTCACAAAAATTCGCTCTGATAGGTAAAAACACCGGAAAAGAAGCATAAGGCCATGTCTGAATTGCGTTTAAATTTTTTCCCCTTGGTTAAATTTGACACTTGCGTGATGAATAAAGTAGGTTAAGATTTATTCTGCTGTAGAGCAAGTAGTAAAATATTGAAAACAATTGTAAGTTTTTACTTCCAACACTCGTTGTCCTGTGAATTTTAATGTTGGTTAAGCCTAGAACGCAGATCGCTCAAAATTTAAGCTGACATACAAAATGAACATTTGGAAACGACGATATAATTTTTTTGATCAAGCACCGCACGACTCGGTTGAATTTTAAGAAAAAGAACTGTATTATTTCATTTTTCTTTTTTATTATCTATTTTTTATGTCTTAATATTTAAGTTTGTTACTCATGTATTTTTTTTTGAAAATCTTTCCACTTTATCTCATGTCTTTACTATGTCTGGGTAAAATTGAAATGAATTTAAAAATTGTTCGGTGTGCACAAATATATAACTGTTATAACTAGTTAACTGGACCTATCAACTCAGACAACAACACCAGCTCTGAAATCAAACGAAAATCACTCTGCCAATCGCTGGTCCTTTGGACTTAGAAGGAAATTGAGTAGTAACGTCCTCTCCCGAGCAACTAAACTCCAAAACTGTCATCATCCCGGTTCTCATGTATATTGCAAAGACATATGGACCATGACACCATCTGATGAAAACGCTTTGGGCTGCTTTAAGAGGAAAATTCTTCGAGTGATTTCTGGTCCTGTCTGCGTTAATGGAGAATGGAGACGAAGATTCAACCAAGAACTGTACGAGCTGTACAGCGACACTGGCCTAGCCAGAAAAGTTAAGGTCCAACGACTTAGATGGTTGGGTCATGTTAAGCGAATGGAAAATAATGCTCCGGCTCGTAGAGTCTTCGAATCCAACCCGGAAGGACGTCGCAGAAGAGGAAGACCGCGACTCAGGTGGAGCACACAGGTGGAAGAGGACCTGAACAAACTTGGCGTGCGAAACTGGAGACAGCTAATCAGGGACCGAGCTGGCTAGAGAAGTTTGTTGGGTGAGGCTATGGTCCAACCTGGACTGTAGCGCCACCATAAGTAAGTAAGTAAGTAAGTATAACTGGACAATAGTGAAACAATAGATTTTAACCAACAACTAGATATTTCTTTGACGTTGAGTAGTAAGGTCTTAAGTAAAAAAATCTTGTTTTTGGTTTTTGATTGGGTTTAACTAAGTTTTTTTTTCTCTTTTCGTTTGGTACTAAGGACTTGAGTCCTTCCTATTGGAAACAACTTGGTCTTAAAGCAATAAGTTAGAAAAATGCATACTTGGTTTGGTATTAAGGTCTCAACTTGACTTAAGTCCTTGTGACCGATGTCTTTGAAAAATTTCAAGCTCTCAAGGACTTAAGTCAACTTAAATCTTTTGTAGTAACACGATAACCAAATAAGCGAGTTGCGTATGTAAACTTATATATAGTTTTTCTTTAACAAAACAAAGAAAACCCTGTTTTTTTGCAAAATCCAAAAATTTCTTTTTCAGTTTTACAACTCAACAAAACGATACCTAAGTCAGGATATGATGAATGTGGTTAGTGAAACAATTTTTATTAGGGACATCCGGTATTCAAATACAAAAGGGAAATTTAAGTGAAGTGCTGCCAACCTTTAAATAAAGTTTTAAGTTTTTCTATGAAAAAAGTAAAGATGTTAAGGTAAAGTTATGCACATACTTTGATGAGTTAAAAATCTGGAGAAAACCCAATTTTTAAAGACAAAATCGGGCAATCGTAAATAGCTTTAAAAATCGGGAGAAATACGATAAATCGGGGCATCTGGCAACGCTGATTTCATAGGTTTTTTCCAGGATCTGCCGCAACGTGAAACGTGGTCGATGGTTGATTTTCCTGAACTGAAGCCACATTGATAAGGACCAATCAGATTGTTGAGGAAAGGCTTCAGACGTTCACATAAAACGACAAAGAGGATCTTGTAGGCGATGTTAATTGATTGTTCAGGCTGTCCCTACTACTACCTAAAATTTTCCTAGTTCTCGATTTTGGGAAGGGTTGCCTTTTCTATTAGTTGTTGTCGCAACACATATCAAGAACCATTAATATCTTTCGTTCATTTTCAAATTAATCTCAGTAAAATGTCACTTTTTTTAAGCACAAAGCCCAAAACTTTATCACCCATAACAATCTCTTCCACAACAATCTACTGAGTATTAAAATATAAGACAAAAAACTGTTAAACTTCTCGGGAAACCCACATTTCGATAGCCATTTCGTCTTGCATTTCTCTCAGGTACCTACTGTTAAATAGGTTAGGTATGTACAATGTACATTCATTTAATCGCCAACTCCTCAAGAAGAGTAGAAGGAATGGTTTATCCAAGCCATAAATCTTCTAATTGGTAATACCACAAGATCTGTGCACAAAACTTTTTCCGCAACAATCTTCCTTTAGTTTGGAATTTTGATATCCGATAGACGGGTCACCACATTCTCTAGAGTTAGATCCTTCCTTGTTCCTTTTATCAACCAAACCTCTATCATCATTTCTGCCAGGGCAAGCTTACTATGTATAAAATGCTAAGCGCTTTTGTTTCGGCCACAGCCATAAACTTTCCATCCAAAAAAGTTTATCCTTTCTTCAACTCCTTACGATATTTTTAAGTGTGTGAGAGTGAGTCTTGGTGAGCTCACCATCATCGACACCCAATGCCGTTGACCAAACTGCTGCCGCTTATCCTCTGCTAGCATAATCCAAGTCCACGCTATCCATAAAGAAGCTGTGAATTTTTAATTGAAATGCATTTAAGTGAATTATGTGGGATAATTCTCTAGCAACAATAATTTCATGCTTTTATTAAATATTTGCAAAATTTATAAGAAAACTGTTAAAGCCACATTGCAACTTAAAGTTATGTTAGAAAATGGTAGCAAGCAAGAGAGGAAACAGAGTCAAGTAGAAGGATTAAAGAAACGAGAACAGAAAAAAGTTTTTTCGGGACCGACACAAGCATTAAGAATAAATAAAAAACTTTTATTGAATTTCCTTTGCAACACTAAATTCAACATAGCTGAGCACACGCTGTGTTTAATTATTCAAAATAAATATTTTAAGGGCCCCGTTTTAGGAAGAAGGAAATTACGAAACCAATGATATTGAATCGGCTTTTATTGTCCTGTCTTCAAAAATTACCCATTCATCAATCTCTCTAATGATTCAATTTGATTCAAGAATATAATACCAACTGAGCACAATAAAATCTTGGTAAGAAACAGATACCTATTATTGAAAGCAAAAGTCCTTTTTATGGGGCAAGACACTCTTACAATATGCTGATGGTTAGATACCTTCCTAACTGCTCATACAGCTATTTAATATCACCTAATGGGAATGAGCGATTCTAATTTCAATTCCAGCTTTGAAAGGGCAAAGAGACAGAAAGAGAGAGTGAGATCAGTGAAAAGGTAAAATCTGATAATAAATAAAAGGGAATTGATTGTTAAGGCTTAGGCCATTAACTTAATGTCTTGTTTTCGAAATGGCTTTCACTACCAATAAAGGAATGTAGTCTATGTGTACTTAAGCTAACAGTTAAGAGCACCTTTTATACCCTTTCAAGGACAGTCAGGTAAATTTTCTGTTTGTTTTTGTTTGCTGGCATTCTTCCTGGTACGAAAATACCTTAAGGTTTTTATTTAAATGTTTAAATTTGATTAAGAGGGCATTGGAAGTTAGGAAATCAATAAGTTGGAGGATGGATTCAAATTTGTGCTACATAAGAAAACTTGCTTTCATTTTTTTTTATAGCATACATTGATTTTTTTTACAATATCAAATTTGGTCGAAGAGAGCTTATAGGAAACTCTGTCTAGCGACCAATGGTTTGCCAACATATAATCAGTATTATACCACCGGCTCATCACTTAGTGCAGTGTTAGTTGTCAGTAGGCAAACACTTAGCCAAACAAACACTTACAAATTTTTACATGAACACAGATTAAGGCAAAAAATACTGCAATGTCCCAAAGGCTGTAAGAAGTCATTTGTAAAAAATATGAAGAATTCTTCTTCTTCCTCGGTCCCTACGCTCGTTGACAATGACACTCAAGTTGTTAGCTCGCTCGCGAAAGCGAACCTTTTTGATAGGCAGTTCGCCACCTGATTCCTCCAGTTCTTGAGCGCGTCAATGATTCCATGGGACAAATCTTCTTCCGCACTCGTGCTGTGGCGAGAGTATTAAAGGATCTCAACATACATAAATCCGCTGGTCCGGATGGTATCCCCGCTATTGTTCTGAAGCGATGTTCTTCCACGCTGGCAAAACCCTTGCGTAAGCTTTTCCATCTATCCTATTCTTCTGGGCTCGTTCCGAGCAGTTGGAAAACAGCATTTGTCCAGCCTATTCCAAAAAAAGGTGAATCTTCTTCTCCTTCCAATTATCGTCCGATTGCACTTACGTCCCTTCTTTCTAAGGTCATGGAAACGCTGATAAACTATCAGCTCAAGAAATATCTCGACGACCGAAAGCTTCTTAATGACCGGCAGTACGGCTTTCGCAGCAATAGGTCCACTGGTGATTTGATGGTTTATCTCACCGAACAATAGAACAAATCTTTAAATCGTTTTGGAGAAAGTAAGATTGTTGCGCTTGATATTTCAAAGGCATTTGATAAAGTCTGGCATCTTGCTCTTTTATCGAAAATGCGTGCTTTCGGTATCGATGAAACCATTCTTCGTTGGATTAGAAACTTTCTTTCAATACAAATTGTATTGGACGGTTTCAAGACTGAAACTTACAATATAAATGCTGGTGTGCCCCAGGACTCCATTCTTCCTCATTTTCATTAATGATCTCTTGTCTGTTACTTCTAATCCACGGGCACTGCCTCTTGAGAAGAACTGACAAAACATTCATATCAAACTTTTTCATGACAGAAAAAGTGCTTCTCAACTTTGCGGTTCGGAATCGGCGTTAAATTTTAGGTCATTCAATTCTTCGCACGCACCCAGAAATTGTTGATGAGAGTAAACCACTTAGGCCTTGGCTCTTCAAGAGCTGTCGCGCCGCTCTATATATATAATATATATATACTAGCTGACCCGGCAGACTTCGTAGTGCCTCAATCGTAGCCCACTACCATACCACCCGCTATCCTTTACCCGCTTCTCCACTACCGCTACCCGCTACCTCGTTATACCTAGTTATCCTGTTACCCGCTATCCGACCACCCGCTACCAGCTTCCCAATACTTACCCGCTTAACTATCAATCGTTACCTACTACCTGCTACCCCACTGCCCTCTACATTTAAGGGTGGACAACCCTTGACATTTGGGGGATGAAAAATTGATGTTGTCCAATTCTCCACCCTTGCCGATATCCTCACAAAGATTCACGAAAATCGGTAGAGCCGTTTTGGAGGAGTTCAATTACGCACATTGTGACATGAGAATTGTATAAACATATTAAAGAGGTAGATAGATTGATTAAAGTTTCCAAATATAGAACAAACTACAGAATGCCACTGACAACAACGAATACGAATGAAAACTAAATTTACTTTTATATCAATAAAAACAAGAAAAAATAAATTCTTAAGACCAGTGTACTTACTTACTTACATAAAGGCGGCCATAACCCATTATGGATTTTGGCCTCAACTAACAAGCTTCTCCAGCCAGCTCTATCTAGGTAGCTGTTTCTAGATTCCCATGCCAATTTGGAGCATATCCCCTTCCACTTGCGTGCGCCACCTTAACTTTGAGGGCCGAAGCATTGCTTTCCATGCGCTCCACATGACCAAGCCATCTCAAGCGCTGTACCTTTACCCTTTTGGCGAGGATTGTGTCCTTTTACAACCCGTACAGTTCTGTGTTGTACCTTTTCGAAATAATCAAGATGTTTTCATCTGCCTTCGTCAAAGTCCATGCCTCTGACCCATATTGTAGGACTAGGATGATAAGTATCTTACATAGGACACTTTAGTTGCTCGAGAGAGGGCTTTTTTGGTCAATTGCCTTCTCAAACAAAAGTACCAGCGGTGAGCAAGAGTATAATTCTTCGTTTGATTTCAGCACTGGTTTTGTTGTCTGTATTGATAGCGGAGCGAAGGTAGACGAAGTTCTTTACTAAATGCTTCTAAGTAATGGCTGTCCATGGTGACGTTTTGTCCAGTACGTCGGTGTTGAGTGTCTTTCCTTCAGTTCAGGTTTGTAACCTTACGATGTTGTTTTTATCATTCCTGCAATAGCATCCATCTAATTCCTTGATCGCTCCCTTCTCTTGCTGCCTCTTTTTTCTCCTGAGAAGCCGATGTTCATCCCTTTTTTTCGTTTGTAGAACTCATTGGCAGCTCTAGTTCTCCTCTGCAGCGCCGCTTTATATGTTTTCTGATTAGCTGCATGTGCTTGCAGGAATTCATCATCAAGCATAGGGTTTCGTTGTGTCGGCCTTTTGAAAGCTAGCACTTCAGAGGCGCCCTCTCTGATGACTTTTTGACTTTTTGGCAATGTTGCCACCAGTATGTTACATTCTTAAATGTATTCTTGTGTTTTTTGTAAATTTATTTTTTGTTTTATTTTAGTTGGGGGGGGGGGGGGGGGTCGACTATACATTTTATTTCACACTCAGTTCGTCGTGAAGGTAAAAGAAAAAATGAAGGTGCTGGAAATCATGAGCTGTGATTTGCTTTAAGTAAACACATTTATTCAAATAAAAATTTTGATTGATGAAACAACAGTTGTGTATTAAAAATATTGTAATCCGTAAAGAAAAGTGAAAATATTGATATCTGACATCATATTTACAGTATTATACCAATTCTTCTTGGCTTTTGAGCAATAATTATTGAAAATCTCCTCAGTGGAGACATCTATAATCTATATCTCTGTGTATGTTGAGGAGTGCTAAATCATTAAACCTTTGCTCTCCTGTTTTGTTACGCAAACAAGTCTCCAGCCTATGGAGAGTTGAAAAGGAACGTTCGCTTGAGGCCACTGTAACCGGCAGTATTGCTCCAATCTGGAATTGATTGGAAAAACGTTTTTTTTTGCAAATGTCCAAAGAACTGATAATCGTAGTTGGTCGTTTCACCTTGGATACACGCAAGCAGTGTCTAATAAAAAAATCATTTCATTAAATATAAAAATTACTAATTTTCAAACAGAAATAATTACCTTTGCCACATTTCAGCTTTGCATTTTTCAATAGATATAGTGGAACTTGTCGTCAGCCTTTGCACTCATTTCTTTGATTTCATCGTGCAAATCGCTTGCGTAACCGACGTACTGGCTCAAATCATAATCTTCAATACAGGCTCAGATTTTTTGTCAGGCTAAAAACTGGTCTAAGCAACTTTTAGCGCAATGATGAATAGAGGTGTACTAATTGAACTGAGCAAGGCATGTGGTTGTACGCCATCAGATTTTGTGTTCTTCTCGTTCAATTCTTCCAGTGCCAACCAGACATGTACCAGTGACTAATCAAACAAACCGAGAGACGCCAAATGTTCCACCCATCGTGTTTCACAGAACTTGAGTAGACGGGTTTGCTTCGCACCAGGGTCTGCGCCACCTACCTTGTTCGAAAGACGAAAGAAGTTCACTATCGTTTTGACAGTCGCGATGAAAACTAAGATAAGTAGCTTTGGCGCTGGCTGTTTTCAGATGCTGCTCCAGAGCAAGATCTCCACTTTCCACAGCGAATCGAAGGAGTGCTCTGAAATTGCCATCATTTTCCTCTGGTATCTCCGTTGATACTTGATAGCAAGCCATGATCTCGATGTCCTCCAAGAGCAAGTCCCTTTCTGCCACAGGCACACACAGAGTAAAACCAAGCGCGGATCCAAGGGGGGTCACGGGGGTCATGACCCCCCCCCCCCCAAACAGGCCGCATTTGAAAAAATAGAGCTAAATCGATATTTTGCAAGCCGAATAGAAAAAACAAACGAACAAAACCAAGTTTTTGCTCACTTAAGAACCGGGAAATAACCAAATGACCACAATTAACATACTTTTCTGCCCTCTGAAAAAATACTAGAACCAGAATTTTTACCTGTAGAACCAATCCGCACGACCAATGGAAAATGTTGAAAAAACAAGTAAAAGTGATAATCTTTTTGAGATATTCAAAAATAAAACTTATTTAGCCAGTCCCCATTAATATACTTTTTATGAGAAGATACAAAGATTTTTTTTTAGAAAGGGAAAAGTTAAAGCACAATTCTTTGGACCTTCATAGAATAAGCTGTATTTAAAATGGCTGGGCTGGAAATGCCAACAAATGCCATCCAATTCACTCGTTTTTTTGGAGTTAATTGTTTTTTACATGTTGCAGATCTGCAAATCAAAAAATTGATGATGTTTTACGATGACTGCGCCGAATAAATACAGGAATACAAACAAATTGCTATCAAAATTCATCTCTAGCAAAACAAAACAAAACCTAAAATCTATTTTGAATACACGTCGGAGAAATTTAATTTGTTTTGAATTTCAAGTTTCGAAGAAGTCAACTGATTCCGAAAGTCAGAATAATTGATTTGTATTTGGCAATGCCTCTTTTGATTTCGTTCGGGACTTATGATTATAATTTTTTCGTATTATTTGCTACGAGGAACTCTGTGATAGGGGTGTCTATAAAAAAACATCACCTTAATTAAAATTTATTTGATTTGCTCCGATCGAATTGAAGTATCCGTCAAATGAATCCTTGTTTTATCTTCTTACTTTCGCTGTTTATTTTCTGGTTTTAATTTTGTTAATTTCTTTTTTTTATTGCAAAATTCAATAAAAATTATTTTGATTCCAACGACACTGAAATCAACAATGGACTGTTGTTCTTTCAATGTTTTGATTGCAAACTGTGAAGTTAGCCACGCTACCATAAAAGGCGCCATGTCATTTAAACACACGGAACGTTTCAGAAGAAAATTCATTATAAAAACATTTATTGGCTAAGATGTTTCTTACAGCCCGATTCTGCAGTTGTGGCGAGTCACAAGTCACAAGCGCTTTTGACTGATTTCTTGTAAGGATAGTTGTGACTCGATTACAAATAGGAATTCTGAAATAACAGTCACAAGAAAACTGACAACAATATTCAACTCAGCATGGTGAGTAAAATTATTGTTGTTTCAACCACAGATGAGTCAAAAGGGAGATTGGAAATCAAGCTATCAAAATGACAATGTCTACTAGTTTACCTCAAGAGTTTGCGTTTTCGACAAACCACCTGATTTTTGTTGCTTTTTTTCACATATATATATACACGAGGTAATGGTTAAATAAAATTTGTGGTATCCGAAGGGTAAAACGTAAGTCAGTATCCGATCTTCTTTTGTCTCTGGTTTCACCTGTCTAGTTGAAATCAAAATAATTCATTATTTGTTTTCGAGTTTCTGCTTTCTGAAAAAGTGAAAAAACTCTTTGAAATTAAAAAATGCAAGGTAAAAGATATCTTTCTTAGCAGTAAATGACCAGTCATATTGTAAAAAATTTCTCAAACATGGAACCTCAAATCGAAATTTCTAAATAACAGCAATATGTTTCTTGTTACCTGGTCTGAGGCAGGTCACAAATTTGAAAATTTTTGTGACTGTCCCAAGTTGTGACTCTGCACCAGAATACGAAAAAAGTCACAAAAATCATTTCACCTCAACTTGTGACTTGTGAGGTGTCAGTGAGGGTCCTCAGAATCGGGCTGTTAGTTTTGAGAGTACCTACCTACATTTTTTATATCCCTAGACAGTTTATAATTGTATATACACAATAAATTTATATATTAATGTAATGAATTGTTTTTTTTATTAATTGAAGAAATTTGGTTTGCTTTGTTTATTTGGCTATTCTTGGTATTTTTCTTATTTTTAATTTTTTTTCTATCCTGTGACCCCCTCCAGAAAAAATTTCTGATCCGCGCCCTGAGTAAACGACGATTGATGGGACTCAGCTTTTGTCGATTTTCATGCTGGTGTTGCTTTCGACCATGGTCTATTTCGTACATAATGCCATTCTTCTTCTGATCATAAATCATTTTAAAATTCAACGCGTCTTCAGAAACATCCTTGTGGTACTTTTTCATTTGATGATCTCTACATTTCTCCAATCTTTGAGATCGCATTGAACAAAGGTTTTTGGTTCTTCATGTTTTCCTTTGCCAATATTCTTTTGTACGAATGATACTCAGGATTCGGCAGTAGGCTCCGTCTGCAAAAGCTGAATACGCCAACCAGGGAAACATGCGTAACCAGACAGCTGGAATTTTAAATGTCTTGTCCCCGATGCTGGAAATTCGAAAGTTTCGTCTGATGACCATGCATCAACGAGCAGCTTGAACTTTTCATCGTTGTTTAGTTTTCTTCGACAGAACTTTACAACATCATTTGGTGAACCCTGAAAGACATTTGTTTTGAAGAAATAGAATAAAACAAGAAAAAGAAACAAAATTCCGAATATTTGTTGATGAATATTTCCACTAAACACCAAGCATAAATCGGAAAAAAAACTAATTTCTCATGTATCAAAGACTTACTTTTGGATCAGCAGAATCTGGTTCCTCATGTCGTAGTTTTTTCGATGGTGGAAAGTCGTCTGATACATCTTCACGATGTATAGGACCTGGAACTTCAGCAGGGGTTGCACTTTTTGGTTTGAAAAATGATGTTATTTTTCTTGAAAAACTGAGAGAACTGAATCTATGATTGTTCAAACTGTCATTCACAAAGATTTCCGAAAACGCATAAAATTACTAGTGTCAACGTGTCAAGTCAACCGGTTGCTTGGTTGCTACGGGTGATATGAATAACATTTTTCTCTCCCGCCCTGCGCATGAGCTCGAGCTGTTGAGTTCAAATTTCGTCTGGAATTTTTTTCTCAAGGATCGGTATGGAGTGCCCAGCCTTTGATGCCTTACGATGTTGATAAATGTTGCAGAAGCTAAACTTTTCGGCATATTGAAATACCCACCTTTTCACTGTAAAGCTAGTTCTTTATTTTGAAACTAATACCTATGAATTCGATTTTATAATTTCCCTAAAATTTCGAGGTGGGGAGGGGGGGGGGGTTGAACCCCTTAACTTTTTAAGAACTTACCTAAGTATACAAATGTAACATTTGCCGTCTTCAGTGTCAGACTATTATCTTTTATGTTGAAATTAAGAATACTTTGTATTTTGTTTATTCAAAAATTTTTACAGTACAGAAGCGACAACAAATGGTTCGCTACAAGCGTTCTAAGCACCATAGAGAATGAACATTCTAAATACATTCCCCTTTTTCGTTCTGCACAACTAGTGATTTCATTAAAATTGCCATGTTTTAGATTGGATTCTGCATATAAAAGAATGAACACAAAAATTTTGGGACCTCTGGCTATAGACTTACAATTTCATGGGAATTATTTTATTAAAAAAAGGGAACAATTTTCTGTGGGATCCCATCGAGTATATGAATTCAAAAACCTCCAATACATGTGATGTGGTTACTCCCATGAATAAGTTTTACTTTTTTCAGACTCTCTATATGTATCTATTAACTATCTCTATAGAAATGCAGATACACGAACAGCCAAAACTATTCGTGCGAATTTTATTTAATAACCACATCTGCCTTTATATTCTTAACACTCTACACGAGTACATACTTCAATGCTCGCACTCGAATCGGATACGAATTGAATGGAAGCAAACCCGAAACGATGGAAAAGTATTTAAAATTCAATTTCAAACTAAACTAGAGGAAATTTGTAGATATAAATAGATAAATAGCGAATAACCAACCAAAAACTGAACGACTGAACCGACAAAATTAAAAAAAAAGATATTCCCTGGACATAGTGTAACATGTCCATAAATTACACAATGGTTGACTGAATTTGAATTATGTATGCGAAATGAAATTCGTATTTGCATAATGAAATACATATAATTTAGATATACGAACATTTAAACTTGTACTATTCACAGTTAGCACAAACTTACACAAAGAGTCCTTATAGGCCACACTAAGCGTTTTCGTCTGGAAATTCAATTATCAATGTGATTCCATATGAATACCCTTTTACGAGTTACGAATTGAGGCGCGACACAGCACAGCAGTCAGTGAGCGGTTGGGCTTAGGCCTCCATTTTCGGATGATCTGATGAAGGTTCTAAACATCCATTATACATACGTAATTTTGAAACGCTAGATTAAGTTGTCAAGTTGTGTTTTAGTGGGTCCTTATTATGGTACACAGGCAAAGGGGGATTTTATGATTAAATTATTTTGAGGAGTGTGGTTATAAAGAGGTTATTTAGCATTTTAGGTCAGAGAATCGATGCTTAAATATTTGTATTCATGTGTCGGTGTCGCTTAGGGAAATATGAGATTCAATTTGGTTCAAGACCAAAGTTCAAAGTACCTAGTTTTAGAAAGATGAAACGAAAATCTTAAAAGGTACAGATAGTTGGTTACATCGATAATAAGAAAAAAGTAGGGGTTGTTTAGTTTTTAGGTTTTTGTTTTGATACAAAATCATATTTAGGAGTTTTTTTTTATGGGGTTTGGGAGTTTCGGATGTTATCCAATAAAAAGGCAAACCCAAAAGATGTCAAGCAATGTTGTTTTGATTGATAAATATTAGTTTGTTCTAAAGTTCTAAAAAAGTTCTTTCGCACTCGTGCTGTGGTGAGAGTCCTAAGGGATCTCAACATACATAAATCCGCTGGTCCGGATGGTATCCCCGCTATTGTTCTGAAGAGGTGTTCTTCCACGCTGGCAAAACCCTTGCGTAAGCTTTTCCATCTATCCTACTCTTCTGTGCTCGTTCCGAGCAGTTGGAAAACAGCATTTGTCCAGCCTATTCCAAAAAAGGCGAATCTTCTTCTCCCTCCAATTATCATCCGATTGCACTTACATCCCTTCTTTCTAAGGTCATGGAAACGCTGATAAACTATCAGCTCAAGAAATATCTCGAAGACCGAAAGGTTCTTAATGACCGGCAGTACGGCTTTCGCAGCAACAGGTCCACTGGTGATTTGATGGTTTATCTCACCGAACAGTGGAACAAATCTTTACTCCCTCTTCTTCTAAGCGGAAAAAACCTTATCCGACCTGTTTACGACAAAAGGTTGACGAGCCTTGCTCGTGTCTTCTCATCCTATCTACCTTTTCGAATGCGTTCCCAAAACGGTCGCACCTTCTTGTGGAGAAGTCTTGTTATCGCCC